>JALPQD010000006.1:13371084-14108584 GCA_023101885.1 Typhlomys cinereus | reverse complement strand
CCACCTTACCAGTGCTAGTATTACAGCTCTGTACCACCATGCTTGGCTTTTTTTAAAAATGGGTTCTGGCCTCCAAACTGAGATCTTCATGCTGGCATGTAAGCATTTTATGAATTTTGCCATTTTCCCAGATCCTGTAATGCTTTTTCACTGAAAGATCAATCATGGCTCATTGCTATACAGATTTCTATTACTGTAGCAAAAATCTAAAGATGAAAAAGGCAAAAATGTTGAAATGTTCAAAATTTAAAAGTAATTATTGTTTTTGCCCAGATTCCTTCAGGTCAGCACACCATCCCTCTGTAGCCAGACTTTGGTTGAAAGTGTGTCAGCTGCCACAGGTCCTAAGTTTGCACATCTGTAGCATCCAACACCCACTCAACCTCACTAATCTAACATCTCCCCTTTCCTGTTAATCATTGTCATGGTTTAAAATGTGTCCCCCACAGTCTCATGTGTTTGGCAAGGTCATGGCACCTTGACAGGTGAAGCCTTGCTAAAAGAAGGCAGTCTCAAGGGATGGGCATTGAGTTGGATTAGTCCCACCTTACCTCCTGAAGAGGTCTGCCTTTCCAGCAAGTAGTTTTGGAGCTCTCAGCCTCCAAGATGTCTGCAGTAATGTAGTCTCTTCAGCTTCAGCCAGTCAGCCATGCCACCTCCATCATGAGAGACTGTATCTCTCCTCTGGAGCCGTAAGCTAAATATTTCTCTTTTTCCCTTAAGTTCATTGACTTTGGGTGCTCTCTCATAAGCAATAGTTAAAGGTAACCATTACAATTATTAAAAAAATTAAACTCCAGGAATCTATTAAACACCGTGGAAACCAAAGACTGCAGACCAGTGCACCAACCTCATTCAACTAAGAACCTCAAGATTCTCATCTTTCAACACAAGATAGCCTTATCATACAACCAAAAAATAGTAAATCACTTTATTTCCCATTTATTCTCAAGTGATAATCACCCTAGCCCAAGACTTCTGAACAGCATATGCAAGCCCCATATGTCCACCCCTACAGGTCCTAGCCATTCATACTCACACACACTTAATAATCTGTAAAAGCTGCCATCTTCTACTCAACTCTAACCCCTCCCCCAACTCCTGGCTACTATAGCTACTTTATTTTATTCTCTTAAAGATGTTCTGATATATATGTTAAACCTCACTTACCAAATCTGACATTCAATCTTAAAGCTCTTGTTAAAACTAGACCATAAACCCAAACCAGAACGGAAATTACACACCCCTAGGGCACAGCAACAACCACATCCACAAAACAGCACCAAGTAATTCTAGAATAACACACTTCAACAACACCATCCCTTCCACATCCAGGGAAACTGTTGCAACAACAATTTATATCTGGCAATTATATCTTACTCAAACAGTACATAGCAACAAAAGAAGTCAAAGACCTAATACAAGCTGTTCAAGCCACACCAAACAACCATAAAATACTACAACAACAACAATACAAAAAAACCTACAAAAAGTCCTCAAAAAAATCAACCATATGATAGATGCAAACCAGAATAATTTCTTGGATATTAGCCAAGGAAACAATAGTCAAGATAATGATTTCCAAGGTTTGATTATTAATATGATCAAGAAAATATGAGAGGAACTACAAAGGAATAAGAAGAACTCTAAAAGGAAATAAGTAATTATGTAAGCGAATGTGAACAGGAAAATAATAAACACCTAAATAAGATAAGAAAGACAAATAAAAAGCAAAACAAATCAGAGCAGTTGAAAAAATTTCAAGCTGAGTTTGAACTTGAAATTAAAACCAAACTAAGTACAAGCCAAAACTCAGTAGAGAGTCTCAGCAACAGAACGTATCAGAACCAGAAAAAAGATTGCAGAACAAAATGGTACAACTAAAGGAGAAAAAAAAGAGAAGAATGCCTGAAAAGGAATATTCAAAAGCTATGGAACACCTTGAAGAAACCAAACCTGCATATACATGAAATCTCAGAGCAAGAAACCCCCAAAATCTCACTGGAACACATTTTTCACATCATCATAAATGAAAAATTTTCACACTTAAGGAAACAGATCCCCACCTAAATACAAAATGCAAACTCCACACCAATCAGATATGACCAAAATAAAACACCTCATGACAAATAATAAAAACACTGTAGATGAAGGGAACTTTTTGAGAAAGAAAAGCAAAGAAAGAAAGTCTATCAGAACAACATCTGAATTTCAATGGAAACAACAAAAGCCAGAAGAGCTTGGAGAACTTGCACTTCAAGTTATGAATGATCACAAACGCCAACCCAAGCAGCTGTATCCAGCAAAACTATCAGTTATGATTGAAGGTGAAAGAAATGTTAAAAGTAAACTGAAGGCTTACATGACACCAAACTAGGCCTGTAGAGATACCAGAAGAAATACTCAAGGCTGAAAAAAAAAAGGATAAGTACATCCAAGGAGAAAATATACCAGCACAACTACTAAGCAAAAAGGCACACATTTTAAACCCACAAAATTCAGAAAGGACAGGAATCAAACAAACACTTCTCAATTATAACATTAAATCTCAATGGCCTCATCTCACCATGAAAGACAGGCATTATCACAGTTTTGAAAGGCTGATCAAAGGGATTTCAAGCTAAAGGAACAAGGAAACAAGCAGGAGTGACCATTCTAATGCCAGGATAAAAAAGACCTCAAACAGAAACAAATCATAAGACACAAAGAGGAACAATCCATCAAAAAACTTCACAATTCTAGACATATACACACCTAATATAGGCTCACCCACATTTATTAATAAAAATAAAATCAACCAAACATGCAGGGGATTTCAAAAAGCCACTCTTACCAATAGTAGATCAATAGGCCAAAAATTGAACAGAGACACACTGGAACTAAATTAAACCATAAGCCAAGTAGACCTGACTGAAGTTTCCATATTAATACCAATTAATACATTTTTTTCTTCAGTCTATAGAACTGTCTCCAAAATAGACCACATACGAAATAGACCACAGTGCCTCCACAAATACAGAAAAACTGAAATACATCCTGTACTTTATTTGACCACCATGGAATAAAGCTAGTGTCATAGTTAAGCACAGGTGTCAACTTGACTCTTGAGGGTTTGGGCTCTGGGCACAGTTGTGGAGAGTTGATGGTTGAGTTAAGCCCAGAGCAAACCTGAAGGAGATTGTCTAGCTAATGGGGAAGACCCAGCCCATGGTGGGTGGGATTAGGCCCTGGATAAATCACAGAGAGCTGGTTGAGAGAGTTGGCATCCTTCTGTATACTTGGCCAGACATGCTGGTCTGGCAAGTAAGGATTGTCCATCTCTCAGCCGTTATGATGACCAGTTCCCTTGGCCCTGGTGTTAGGTGTGTGGTTCTCCGGTCAAGCTGGACTATGAACTGTAACCCAACTATTGTAAGAAAGTAAACTCCTTGTTCCCTTAAGCTGTGTTCTGGTCATTTATCAGCAACTATGCAGGCGGACTGCAACAGAATTTGGTACCCAGGAAGTGGGGGTTGCTGATAAATATGACTATGTGGATTTTGTGTCTTTGGAACGGTTTCGCTGGACAAAGTTGAAAATGCTTGAGAATTTTCACTTTGTGGATTTACAGATACCGTTCTTCAGAGTTTAGTGGGCCAATTGCTGAGATACATTGTTTGGGCCCAATTTGTGATGAGGGAAACAAGGACTTTGGTAAAACTGAATATAAGGACGATGGATTGGTTTGCTTGACAGAGGAGAGCTGTGTTGGCAACCTTGGAGGTTTGGATGTGCAAAGGGCAGGCTGTTGGACAAATGAGTATCAGTGAAGGAAAACCTAGTGACTTGCCCTGAAACGGTGGAGGATGTGGAAACCACTGTATGGGAAGTTCGTGGTTTGGAAGCTCAGATTCCTTCAGGGGCCAAAAGCCCAAGTTAAAGCTGTTTCTTGCCCTTTGCAAGTTTGGTTGCCTAGAAGAGAGGCTTTTCCAGCGTCAACACACTGAAGTTGGTACAGCTGTGGCTCCAGTGGACTAAGCTGCATTTCAACCTGGCTTCGGAATCTGGCAGCGTCCCTCAGGTGATAATGGTTTTCGTGTACTACTGAAGGGTTCATGGAGAGCAACCAAAGCTTGGCACCAAGTGGCAGGCGTAGAGTTCCTGCAAGAGATGGTGAAGCTTAAAGCTGCAGAGGAGAACCCAGAGTGTCGGAGATGCCAGAACCGTGGGATGTATGCTGAGGACTACTGCGAGTGGAGATTCAGCCTGGTTCAGAGGAACTCTGCTCTTACAACTTCGAGCTACAAACAGGGACTGGGAATGCCTAGAATCCTTGAGCCGCCTTGACTACGTGATGAGCAACAGAAGATGGACATTGAAGTACAGGATGCGGTGATTTGCTGGACTTTGTTCTTTTTAATGTTTTCTTATTGAGATCCTTCTGTTTTAATGTTTTATCTGTTTTAAATAATTTATTCTGATTTAAGAGTTTTAAGGTTAAGAAACTTTGAACTTTTAAAATATTGGAACTGAAATTTTAATGAGAGAACATTTTAAATTTGTCCATGGAATGTATTTATATTTTTTAACATCTGTGGGGACAAGGAAAGGTTACTGTTTAAAAGTGCTATTGTTTTTGTGTCAAGTTGACAAGGGGTGGAGTATCATAGTTAAACACAGGTGTCAACTTGACTCTTGAGGGTTTGGGCTCTGGGCATAGTTGTGGAGAGTTGATGGTTGAGTTAAGCCCAGAACAAACCTGAAGGAGATTGTCTAGCTGGTGGGGAAGACCCATGGTGGGTGGGATTAGGCACTGGATAAATCACAGAGAGCTAGTTGAGAGAGTTGGCATCCTTCTGTATACTTGGCCAGACATGCTGGTCTGGCAAGTAAGGATTGTCCATCTCTCAGCCGTTATGGTGGCCAGTTCCCTCGGCCCAGGTTTTGGTGTGTGCTTTCCTGTCAAGCTGGACTATGAACTGTAACTGGACTGTCATAAGAAAGTAAACTCCTTGTTCCCTTAAGCTGTGTTCTGGTCATTTATCAGCAACTATGCAGGCGGACTGAAACAGCTAGATATCCATAACAAAGTAAACAACAGAAAGTACATGAGCTCTTGGAAACCAAACAACTTACTACTGAAGGATGAATGAATCTGGATAGAAGACAAAATGGAAATTCAAAAATTCCTAGAACTTAATGACAAAAAAAAACAGCATATCAAAATCTTTGGGATATGATAACTGAAGTCCTTAGATGAAAGTTTATAATACTCAATGTCTAAATTTTAAAAAAGAAACATCATAAGTAAATAACAACATTGCAGCTTAAAGCATTAGAAAAATGAGAACGAACCAACCTTAAAGGCAATAATAGATAGGTGGAAATTAATAAGATCAGGGAAGAAACAACTTAAATTGAGACAAAGAGAAGAATGCAGAGAAACATACCAAACAAATCTGGTTCTTTGAAAAAAAGGATTGATATACCTTAGTCAAATTAACCAAAACAAAAAGAGAGAAAACCCAAATTAATAAAATTAGAGATAAAATGGAACTATTGCAATTGATATGAAGGAAATTTTGAGAACTATAAAATATATTTCAAAAATTATGCTTCATCAAATTTGATAATCAAGAAGAAATAGATAAATTTCTCAGCACATACAACATACCAAAGTTGAAGCAGGGTAAATTGAATTATTCAAACACCCCTATAACAAGTTATAAAAGTAACAAGTGACAAAGTTAAAGTATAATTACAGATCTCTTAACCAAAAAAAGTCCAGGACTGGATAGATTCTACCAGACATTTAAAGAACAACTAGCACCACTACTCCTTAAATTATTCCACAAAATAGAAAAAGAAAGAACACATCTAAACTCTTTGTATGAAGCCAGTATTACACTGATCCCAAAACCAAATAAAAACACAACAAATAAGAAAACTATAAGCCAATCTCATTGATGATCACAAATGGAAAGATACTCAACAAAATTTTAGTAAACAAGATAAAAAATTTATCAAAAAAAATCACTCACTCTGACTAGGTTGGATTTATCCCAGAAATACAAGGATGGTTCAATACACAAAAATCAATAAATTTAATTAATCATATTAATAAATGCAAGGAAAATTCATATAATTCTCTCAATAGGTACAGAAAAATTTTTGACAAAATTCAGTATTCCTTTATGATAAGAGACAAGGAAAACAGGAATGGGAGAATCATATGTCAACAAAATAATATATGATAAGCTTATAGCAAAGATCATCTTAAATGGTGAAATACTTGAAGCACATCCACTTAGGTCAGAAACTAGATAAGGCTGCCCATTCTTACCACTTTTGTTTCATAGTGTAGCTAGAGCCATATGATTAGAGGAGGAGATAAAAGGGATGCAAATAGGGAAGCAGGAAGTGAAGGTATCCCTCTTTGCAGATGACATGATTCTACAAATGAATAACCCCAAAGGTTCTACCCAAAACTCCTGGAACTAATAAATAAATTTAGTGGAGTGATAGGTTATAAAATGATAAAATGACCACAAAATCAATGACTTTTCTATACACCAAGGATGAACGAAGCACGACTGACCTAGAGAAACAATTACATTTATCATAGTTAAAAAAAATGAAATCCTTGGAATAAATCTAATCAAGGACATGAGAGATCTGAACAATGAAAACTTTAAAACACTAAAGAGATTAGAGAAGACACCAGAAGGTGGAAAAACCTCCCATATTCTTGGATCAGTAGAATTAATGTAAAAATGACACCCAACCAAAAGTGATATACAGAGTCAATGTAAAAACAATCAAAATTTCATTGCAATTTGTCAAAGAAATTTAGTTACATAAACTCACAATTTATATGAAAACACAAAAGGTCAAGGAGAGCTAAAGCAATCCCCAGTAGCAAGAACTCTGCTAGAGATATTACCATTAATTAGATTAGACCTTAATCTATTCTATACTATACTATACTATACTATACTATATTATACTATACTGTAATGTGCTGTAATGTAATGTACTATACTATACTGTAATGTACTATACTGCACTAAATCATATTAATAAAAACATCCTGGTATTAGCTCACAGAACAGTGGATTACAACTGAAGTTCACATACCTACAGTCATCTGACTTTTTTACATAAGCGCCAACAACCAATGGAAAAAGGACAACATCTTCAACAAATGGGGCAAGGAAAATAGAATATCTACATGCAGAAGAATGAAACTGGACCCTTATCTGTCAACGTGCACAAAAACTATAAACAGATCAAAGATCTCAATGTTAGACCCATCTACCAACTATTAAACATTGAGTATGTTTTCTAAACACTATTTTTCTTTTTCTATAAATTGAGAAAATAGCTTATCCTTCAGTTTTCTTATGAAATTTAAATGAGAACTTGTTTTAATACATGTGAACACCTGCCCCACAGTATACCCAGAAGCATAACTGACATTATGTTAAGATGAACATTAAAAAGGCAATTTCTTAATGTTATCAAATACTGTCTGTTATTTTATACCATGTGCTTCCATGGACAAATATGAATAACATCATTGCAACTAGCTTTGATGAATGTATCTTCCTTT
This sequence comes from Typhlomys cinereus, assembly GCA_023101885.1. Lineage (NCBI taxonomy): Eukaryota > Metazoa > Chordata > Mammalia > Rodentia > Platacanthomyidae > Typhlomys > Typhlomys cinereus. The sequence continues at coordinate 14,100,993 of JALPQD010000006.1, read as the reverse complement.
TTTAAGCCTCGCTTGCTAAGACTTGGCATCTAAGGACTTTAAGCAGGATTCCTGGATGGCTTTTTTCCACTCACTTCTTGGCCACTGTGGTGAAGAAACTCAATGATGATTACAGGAGACTGTCTAACGTGTGATTAATTAAGGGAAATTTTTAAATACACGTTGGTTCCAGAAATATAAGGTGATAATTTAAGTCCAAACTTGTTTTTAAAATATAGCACCTCAGAAATAATGGCTCTATGAGTGGTGTAAATGAAAGACATGTCCCAGCAGATGATCCCACAATCTTTCCAATTCTTGTGCCCAAAGAAGACCAAGTTGGCAGAATCTGTGGACAAACATGATCATGGAAAAGACAGAGAATATATAGGACCACAAGTTAGCCAAGCTGTCTTCCACTACAACTACTTCCTCCCTATGTGTTTTGGGAGCATTGACATGCATCTCCTTTTCATCAAATAATTTATATAATGATCAAGTCTGTGAGCACTTCTGGATTTTGCATTTTAGCTGCAGTTTTATGTTAATATATGTTAATCTTAAAGGTCTATGAGGGTGTGGCTATGTTGGCAATTACCAAAGAGGCAGAATAGTAGGACATAGAAAACTGAGATACAATAAAAGGATGGGTTATTAGTCAACTGAAGGTGAAATAGGAAAAAAATTGAATGCAAAATGAAAAAGAATTATCCTTTAAAAGGTAGTAGACGAAATAAAACGAAAATAAGAGTCTTAACAATCTTAACAATAGCTGAGTGCATAATTCCATTTGTATCGCCTGAGATATAAGATACCAGAGAATGAGAATGAGAGAGAGAGAGAGAGAGAGAGAGAGAGAGAAAGAGAGAGAGAGAGAGAGAGAGAGAGAATGTGTGAAGGGACACTACATTTTTAAAATTGAAGCAATAAATTATAACTGGGATCTCCCCACAGATCTATAAAGAGGAAACTGAAAGCATTTCCTTGTATTTATTTTATAAGTACAATAAACTTTATCAGCTTTTAGTATTGGGAGCTTTTGCAGTATTTATAGGCTGCTTATTTTCAATGTTATTCAGGAGATAGTATCCAGAGGCTAATGAAAAAGAAAACTGGGGTGGGTTAGGGGTCCTTTTCCCTCCTGTCTAACAATCAGGATTTATCATAAAGATTTATCATTTTACTTCCTGGCCTATTCACCAGAGCCAGCGTAAGGTGCCCTGTGCAGCCTGTGATATAATTGACTAGCCACAGGCACACAATTCCCAGCTCTACAAGGTCATTACAGACTGATTTCTTGCACCATCACAGTAACAGCTGTCTTGTGGACCTCAAGTGATGAGGCACCATTAAAGGAAGGACCAAGTAGAGGAGAGACTTGGGGTGTCTAGGTGGATTACACAGCTAAGGAAAAGCTGTCTGCAAAACCCCTGAACAATGGAAACGTTCCACTACCTGTCCATGGCAACAGCGAAGATGTTACTCTGGACCTTAAGAGCATGCAGGGTCTTGACTCAGCAGTGCTAAAGGACACTTCATCTAAGATTTAAAGTTTTTTTTTGCAACAAGCATATTTCAAGTTGTAGATCAAGAGCTGTGGCTATAAATTTAAAACGTAGGCATTGCCACCCAAGATAAAATTCTTTTCAGTGTCCTAAATTTCCGATGTGTCAAAAATGTTCTTTCCAGGTAATATTGATTCATAAGGACTTCACACATTTGACATTTTTGGCCATTGCGTGGGTTAAGGGTGCTTTATCCCTGAATCTTTGCAGACCTGTTTACTGATTGACCAGTTCTTTTTCACTGTCATCCATTGGTCCTATCTTGGTACTGTCATCCACACAGCAAAATCACTCCCAATTCTATTTCTAAACCCTCTTAATATGTGTAGTTCTCATATATTAATTGATAGAAATGAGTGCTTTAAAGAATGCAGGCCATTCAGAACAACTGAAATGTTTGCTTGAATACTTAACAGAATTTCCAGTTATAAAAACAGTTCAAAGACACTCGAAAATCTCAGCTCTTTTGAGATTCTGCTTTGTAGGTGATTAAGACTCAATATTGGATTTTAAATAGAATCATTTTGCTTCAGCTTAAGTGATGAGGATGTTATATGATTGAGGAGGGGGAAGTCTAGATAGAAGCTTTACTTGTTCATACCAAAACACTAACAAGTCCCACTTACCAGAAGCCAATAATCAAAGCTGAACTCCTGGGCAGGAATTTCACAGAGATAATATGTAAAGTTACTACATTTCATAGTTGAATCTCTTTATAGTTTTCTAAGTCTTCACAGCTTGTGCTGTCAGCAAAACTAGTGGTTCTTAAGATCCTAGAAGGTAAGGGCAAAATTTGTCCTCGTTACACCTAGAATTGCAAGAGAAATAGAAAATTATTTTTGTTCTTGTTTTGCTTGTATTTTTTCCTTGCTTTTTACTTTATTTGGAAAAACAAGACTCTTCCTGAAACAGCATGAGTAACAATAGGAGTAGACTATACTTATTGAAGTCTTATTACCAGACAAGAGTCCCAATCACTAGTCCCTTCCAGAGTTCCCACATTGCAAGAAAATAACATGGATGCTAAACTGGAACTGGAAATGGGAGTGCAGATTCTGGTAAATTTCTGTGGGAAGTCCATGAAAGTTAGCTTCATTCAAGAATTCTTATCTGAGAATCCAATATCTCCTGCTTGATATTGGTTCAGTAAGTTAATAAACCCAAGAACTTTCTGGGAGTTAATAATATAATTAAATTACATGTCAGTTGCCCTGGGAAGCTTGAATAGGTTTCAAGGCCACTGGGATGGCAGAATTGATAAGATACTACTGACAGGTGCTTCATTAATTGACAAGATTCTCTACAAGTATATCTAAGAAAACCAACGAAATTATAGATCCTTGAAAATAATAAATTGTAAGTACAACGCTACATGATTTGGACCCATATAATATGTTTAATATTGTTTGGCAAAAAAACCTAATTCAACAGAATATTTTTGAGTGCTTTCCCAAGCAATATGTGTAAAAAAAATTCTAAGTCATTGTTAGAGAGAGATTTTTATTAAAATTACAATAGTTCAGGTAAAGTTCCAACAAAGTAAATTCAATCAAATGTCTCTAACACAAACTGTCTAACTGTGTAACTGAACAGAGAAAAGTGCTGTTTGAACTTTTGTATAGTAGCTTGACAGTTGCTGGTTGTTTGGGGCACAGCTGTGAAGAATCCACGGTTGGAGCAGATCCCTGAACAAGCCTGCAGGTGCTTGTTTAATTGATGTGGAAAACTCAGTCCATACTAGGTGATCAACTGCAAGAGGGAAGGACTGGCTCTTCCCTTATCCCTTGCTGTTGAATCCACTCCTCTCTGCTTTGTTGTCTTTGTTGTTGCCACTGCTTCCATCCTTGGCTGACTCAGAGCTCCACTCTTTTGGCCTTGCTGATAGTCATCGCTGATGTCACAGCCCAGCTGTAGAGTCTTCAACCCTCCAGTAAGATAGAGGCTCCAGACTTTCTCTAGATCCTTTGATTTTGTGAAGTATTCAGGTCAAGAACAAAGCATCTATGGGTGTCTACTTTGAAGGACACTGCTTTTATCGTGAGTTGATTTGATAAAGTTACACACACACACACACACACACACACACACACACACACACACCACATTCTATCTTATTCTTCCAGAAAATCCTAATATAGGCTAAAATATGATACATGTAGACATTTCACAACATCCCTCCAACCCCAGCCATTCCATCTCTGCAATGGGAATGGGTCTTTTCTATTGACACAGAAGCTAGTCACTAAATTATTCTCAGTGTTATGTCCAGCTGTTCTCAATTAAAATTGAGATTCCGCCATACTTTTCTGAATAATGGGGAAAATTTAATTTCTATTGGACAGCTAGTGCAGTTAGGAATGTCCAGTCCTGTGGAAACTATGCCTACCACCTCTTTAGTCTTTGCCTCACTTCCTTAGTAACTCTGGGACACTCATTAGCAGTGTCAGACTATAAAAGATTATGGGTCCACCCATCACTGTCTTGTTCTTCTTCCTGCTCTCCTACCATGAGGTCACACATGCAGCTCTGTTCTCTCCTAGACATGGCTGCCATCTCCCTGCTCTCTCTGATCTTAAGTAAACTCCTCTACTCTAATTCTCTCCCACCTTAAGGCTATGTCTTCCTCCTTGCCTCCCTTGAACCAAGCATCCGAGAGTCTCTTCCCTCTTGTTTTTAATAACCTTATTTTTTTCTCCAATATTCTATTTTTTCCTAATAATGTAGGCTCAATAGGTACCCTATCCTCTCCCTCCCTTCTACCCTCCCCAGTCCCCCCTTGTACTCTCCCCTCTTTTACCCTTCCTTTCACCCCCCTCTCTCCCTCCCCTTCTTCCAGTGCCTCCCCCTTCCTCCCTCCCATCCCCTGGAGCATCCTTTTGTGTGAACACCAAACCTCCCTCTGAGTCCTCTACCCTAGTGAGGGTTCAGGACTCAGTGGCATAACCCAGAGGCCCTTCTTGGGCTCCCCGTTAGTATGGGAACTCTATTATACCTGTTAATTCCTTGCTTCTAAGGATCCTACTGCCTGGAGCCTTCTCCCCTGTGATCCATGCTAGACTTAGGAGGGAGTCGTTGACATATCAGCCCATGTGTGGAGTATCTTGAATATGGTTGGTCCTCCCCATCATTAGGCTCTTACAATCTTGCCACCCCCTCTTCTGCCAAGGTTCCCTAAGCTTTAGGATGGGGAGAGATGTGGTTGGTCTGGTTCCAGGTGATTAATGTAGGGTCTTTGGTGTTCTAAATTATGGTTTGTTGTTGTTTTCAGTTTTGCTTTTCCTGCACTGCCCTTGGCTGCATCCTGATTGGTATGGAAAGTCACCTCCTAACCAAAGATAAAAGACTGGATAACCTGCTTTAGCCTCTCAGTGTGCTTTGGTTTCAATCTTCAGCTCTGAAACACAAGAACCCCAAAGAAAGAAACCCCAGACTGTTCCACTATGAATTGTCAACTCATTCCTAAACTGAGTGAGAATACAAAAGTATCCCCCTTAAACAGCTGCATGATTCAAAATATCCAACCCACTGCAATCTTGCAGTACGATACAAATATACCAGGTACAGAATTAGAAATGTAACTAGCTCATACCACACCTCCCTATGAGAACTAGTCTTTCAGATACTCAATTTTTTGCCATAACATGTGGCTTATGATTATTCTATACATAGTAGTTGGTATCATGGTGAAAAGTGAACTAATAAGAATACATAGTGTTATGTGTGATCCACTTTCAAAGGTTCTAAATATTGTCTCACTCTATTTGTATGTACAAGATTTTATGCAATTATTACTGTAGGTCTATGCATCTAATGCCTATTTATGTTACAAAATTGCCAGTATCCATAATAGGATTATGGCTTATAATTTTCTAAATAAACATATAGATTACATTAAAGGTGAACATAAGCTAATGATCTAATTTGGAAAGTACAGTTTTTTAAAGTTCATTTACTTGTGCTATTTATGTGATTATACTTTTTGTCAGATTATGAGAGATCCTGTACAATGTAAAACTGTGCAGAGTTTAGATTAAGTCTAGTCAAATATCCAACAATAGAAAACAAAAATACATGAAGGAGGAGTTTCAGTATAAGTAATGTTTAACTAGAGGGAGGGAGACAGTTAAATGCTTGGCTATATGATGCCAAATATCTATTCAGATACAAATGAGTATTTGTCTAAGTGTCTTCTAATAATTTAAAATTTGCATCTCCAAGTCCAAACATTTAGCTTTCTAACTACATATTTGTTACGTTAGTTTTCTATTGCTGCAGCAAATACTTCAAATAGCTCAAATAATCCATTCCACAGTTTTCAGCCCATGAAGAGCTCCATCGGTACATCATTGCCATTTTGCAAGAGTGGCAAGGAAACTCCTCACATTATGGTAGCTGGAAGGTGTGGGAATGAAGCCTAGTGACCCTATATCCCAGGCAAGGGCACATCCTTGATGACCTAAATTCTTTCCACTAGATCTCCGTTCTTAAAGGTTCTACCACTTTCCCAAGTGAGAAACAAACCTTGAGCATGTGGGACTATGAAGGACATTTATTTTCCAAAGTGTCTATAGAAGTAGCATGTTAGTGCCCATGGTAAGCCTTAGATGGAGTTTTAAGCAAGAGTTAAGAACGCGGAGTGAGGTAACCACAGCACCACAGCATCTGTGAGGTTACAGGACATGACTGGATTGCAGAATGTATGTCTAGTCTTACTCTGCCCATCTTGTGGGATCTTGGTGTGATTCACCTCATTGGGCTCCCTAGCTACAGGGGTCTTTTTGCCATAAATCCTGGAGTTCTCATTTCAGCCACAAGCAAATAAGTTAGGAAAGATCTTAATCTGACATGGGGAGTCTGAGGCCATTTTTGCTGGGAGAATTGCAAATGTTTTTCTCACATTCTGAAAGATATAAATCTCAAAGCCTACTGTGCATGACTCAGTTCATTTTATTATGCAAAATTTCCTTTTCATCCATACTTGATTAAGTAAGAAATTCAGCAGCTGTATCCTTCTTCCTTGACCCAGATGAGACTCAGTATTTCTTTATACTCTATCTCTACAGTTCCAGGAAATCACTTTGTCTGATCATTGATTCTATCTAGTCTTATTCAGCCTTTTAAAAAATGTTAGTTAGAAACTGCCAAAATATCTTCTTCAATTACTCTGAGAAATATTTGCCACATTCCCTGAGAGATAGAGAAAGAAAGGTTTTAGAAGTTACTGAATAGATTATGAAGACTCAAGCAGACATCGACATTTTTTATTTGTGACTTGTGAAATAGCAGTACTTAGTGCAGTGATGGGCTTAGGAAAAGGCATAGATCTTAGTCACACAGCTAATGACCTGTGTCAGACAGACCTAGGGATTTAGTTGTAAAATATTTCTGCAAGAAGGGGGCATTTAAACTAAGTTAGAGTAGTGCCTGTTATTATTGTCACTATGGAAGAAGGGTGGAGTGAGAAAAACTTCAATGAAGAAGAATCAATGAGAATGCCTGTGGAGGAAATTGAGCTATAAAGAAAGAAGGGGAAATTCTTTCATGACTGTATGCATTCCTCTGATTCAGAAAATTGACAACATTTTGTTGAATGATATAATGATTAAATCATCTCTTTCCATCTTGCTCAGGGTACAGACATTTTATGCTAAATCTCTAAGAGACAAGTCCTCATTCCTATTAGAAGATATGGCACATAATACAACCTCAGTGGATTTTTGTTGAGTGAATAAATGAACGAGAGCTTAGTTATTTTGAAGTTAATGTGTTGAGAAAGCAGTGTTAGCAGTGTTAGCTTTTGTGGGAAGTTAGCAAACAGGCCCAAAAAGGCACAAGGGATACATTTTATGTATCTTGGCCTTGCTGTATCTTGGAGAGATTTCAACAAAAGCTAAATTGCTTTTTTACAAATCATATTGACACCAGTTTTAAATTTCCTGATAAAGAAGGGATTGAACATGAAGGCCATCTTATTTGGGTCATACATATGAAAATTAATTTGCTTCTATAGTATTCTGTATTCTAAAGAATACAGGAGGACAGTTAGTCACAGAAATGTTTCTAAATTTTCCAAATTCACGAAGGAAATGTATGGTTTTCCTTGAGAAGTTATGAGCAAGAGGAGCCAAATTAGACAGACACAGAGATGAAAAACAGCCAGGTTCAAAAGGAACGTGAGAATATAGATAGAAATAAAGCATTGTCTTCTCAGTGGTTCTTCATCCTGGAGAAGTTGAGCACATGGAGTAACATACATACACATGGTCAGTACTCCTCCCTCCACTGTCCAGCATAGCCTGCTTCCAAGGCACTCACAGCACAGCAACCATTAAGTACAGTTCATTTGTTTTCTGGGATGAGCTCACAAATTAGGCGATAGAGCAATGTTTACTAGAAACTATTTTTCTGCTCTTAGAATAAAACAGCCTAAGAAAGAATAAACAGCCTAAAGAACCTATAGCATGGTAGGGCACAAAGATGAGAGAGCCTGATGGCACTATGACTGCCGGGATCCCCTTTGTGGGAAGCAAAGAAAAATGGGATCGATTTCACTGGGATCATCACTGCTGAGCAAACATATTGGTAATTCATTTAATTTATTTCCCATGGTGAGTTTTTCAGAACTCTGCAGTTGAACCCAAAAGATGCCTTCCAATCCATCTCCCCAACTAATTTGCTGAATGAGGTAGGAGGCTGATTTGTGGAAATTCATCAGGTATCTTTATGGGCTGTCAAGGGAATCTTGACTTCCTGAGATACCAAATTCAGGTTTCTCCTCAACAGGATTCTGACTAGAAATAACATGGTAACCATAGAAACACCCATTCAATGAATGGCCATGGGAGAAATGACAACACAATTCCATTCAAGAAAGAAAAAAAAAGCAGGCTCGATTCCCTGCCAAAATTGATATACAGAAGGATGTTTTTCTTAGCATGAAAGCACTATATGGTATTAAAGGCTGTGATTTTTTTTCTTTTGGTCTCTCATGGTAAGTAGATGGTATTTACCTTTCATCTGTTTAACATTTTGAATGCGAGCCACATCCCAGGTACTATCTTAAGCACTGCAGTAAGCCCAGCAGTCCAAGTCATTGTTGTTCAGTGGGAGACACAAATAATAAGTAAACATTGAATATTATAAGGAAGCAATAGAAGCAAAGGAGAATAAAAAGTAGAAAGTAGAGAGAGCATACTGGTAACAATGTCAAGGGGATGCTAATTAAGAAATCACCAAGAAAGACTTCCATGACAAGGTGATTGCTGACCTGAGCTTGAAGGAAGGGAGGAAACAAAGCAGATTTTTTCGTACTAGACTTTCAGAATTACTTGTGTAAAAGCCCTGCAGAGGAAGGGGGCTAGGGCAATAGTGAGAACAAGGAAGCCTGAGATACTAGGAGACAGTAAGGAGCAAGAGAGCCTGGGGAGAAAAGTGAGGGACTTGACTCAGGCCATGGAGGAATGCACAGTGTATAACAAAGAATTTGTACTTAAAGTGACTAGCAACCTTTACTCAGTGTTGTATTTAAATTGCAAAACAATTACAGTAGCTGCATTTTGGAAATTTCATTGCATTGGGGATTAAGGGAGACCAATTAAGGGGGCTATTGTGATAGTCCAGAGAAGACTGTGACTGCAGGAAATAGTAGACATTTCAATGTATGTTGAAGATAAAAATAACAGTGCTTTACTGATGAAATGAACAAGTGCCTAGTACTGTGCATTACTGGCACAAAAAAATTCCTCAAATTATAAAAATCACTCAAATTCATGTTGCTTCCTTTTCTGAGCGAGAACTTAAGAAAAAATACTAATTGCTATTGGTTTTCATAATGATGCTCATATCTGGGGGTTGTATAGTGGTCTTTTCCGTGGTACTTTCGTAGACATTGATATATGTCATCTCACCTAGGTTGCTGTGTCTAATTATGCAGGCAAACAGTAATCTAGGTGTAATAGAACCTTGATATTATTAAAGCATATACACATTGACTATAATAAAGAACGTGTTGTATCTATTCTCGAGAAGCCTGTCTGGATCAGATGAAAGATCACAACAGCAGAGATGAAGTTTCTCTGACAAAGATATTCTGCCAGCAAACAACAGCTTAAATATCTCCTAATATCCTGTGTGCCAAGACTTGGTCATCAGTATGTGGCACTATTTGGAAGTGACAGAACCTTTTAAGAAGTGGGACTTTGACTGGGTAGATTGCTTGACAAGCAGAAGGACCTGATTTCAGAACTCTAAATTCCATGTAAAAATACTGGTCAGATATTCTGGGCCTAGTGGGCAGAGGCTATAAATCCCCAGAGCAAAAGTAATAAGGACATAGAGCAATCCGGGATAATTCCCGATATCATCCTTGGGCCTCCACAGGCACGCACATTTAAATGCACTCTTGTAAACATCCATGCACAGAAAAAGAAGTGTAATCTTGTGGGAGGAAGTTAGGCCATTGGAGTATGACCTTGTATTGGATAATGAACCCCTCTGTTTTGTGGCCACCATAAAGTGAATGGTTTTTTCTTGTCCACATACTTTCTGACATGATAGGTTGCTTTAACACAGGCCCAAAGTGACAGACAGGGAATACTGAATATGGACTAAGAACTCTGGAGTTGTCAGACAAATAAATGTTTCTTCTTTTTAAGTTATTTATTTCTGACAGTTTTACAGTGATGCGAAGCTGATTAACACTAGTCCACAGCTGAGAGCTTTAGTCTGAACTTCAAGATGTTCTGAATTATTAATATCAAACTTGCCTAGCCAGTTCCTACAATCATAAAAGCCAATTAAAAAATCACACTAACTCTATTAACGCCATATACTATTGATACTGTTTCTTTGTCTGAACACTGATTGATACAGTGCTCAGTTAAACTTTTCAGTTGTGTTTCCAAAGAGAAATAAATTGTTAATCACTTTCTAGTGCTAACACTAATGCTTGTGGTCTATTCCTACTTGTTTAAACAAGTATAAGACATATAGTTCAAAAGAAATTCCATCACACCTAGATCAAATTTTAAAAGTTTGACAATGTCTTAGCAATATTTTAGTTCATTCACTTTAATAATTGAAATTGTGATTAGTAATATAGATTATATGATTAGATATGGGAATACTGGACTGTCCCCATCCCAATAAAGACTATACAGGGAAAGTTGGTAAGGATGTAGAGAAGACCCTGGCAAATATAAAGTTAGATGGATACTGTGAAGAGAGATCATGAGACTGGGAACAAGGAAACAAGTTCTTACTCTGGTGTCTATGTTAGGTATGTTCTTTTGATCATATGGAGAAAATTCTCATTCAGATTATGCTGAGAAGATAAAGTTGTACTGTAATAACCAGGATGATGCCTGGGACTTGGGAAAGTGCAACTTCCCTTCATACCTTCCTTCCTTCATACCACTGGCTTTCATAGACAGGTGAACATGTCTTACATTGGCTCTCTAAATTGTTTTTCCACTTCAGTTCTCTTGTCGAGCCACATTGTCTATATTTCAATTAGCAAGTAACAGTCATTTGTTATTCATTGAAGCTGGGTTTAAATTACCCACACCCTCTCCATTTTTTTTCCTTCAATTTATAGTTCTTTATATAGTCTCGGCTCTTCTTCCATTGTCAACTATCCATTTTCATGATTCCTAATTCAAATTCTCAGGAGAAGAAAGAGAATAAACCTGCTTGCCCTAATGTTCAAAGGTTTTTCAAGGTTAAAGGCACAAAGCTAAAAGACTACCACTGCCCTTTCAAAAAGGCTGCTGTTGAAGAAAGGAGAAAGGCTAAATGAGAAACCCATAGTGTAAGGTATTGCTGTTCTAACCTCTGAGCACTAGCAGCTACAGGTTGCTTCCTCTCTTGAGTGTGCAAGGTTGATTTTTTTAAGTATATATTAGAGATTGAAATAGAGGAGAGAGGGGGAGGTGGGGAGAGAGAGAGAGAATACAGACATTATGTGCCGCTCTGTGTGTGTGGAGGTCAGAAGACAACTTTCAGAAGTTGATTCTCTTCTTCCACCAAGTGGATCAAATTCAGATCACCAGGTTTGCATATGAGCTCCTTTACCCTCTAATCCATTTCACAAGCCTGAATCTACAATATTTCAAATTTATTTCTTGTTAATTTCTGGCCTGTCTTTCTCACTGTTTTGCAACTTTTTTTGTTCTTCCTTCTCTTCTGTATTTAGTTCCCGAAGTTTTCATATTGCTTTCTCTTCTTCCTTTAGAGAGATTTCTATGGATATCTCTACATAGTCAAAAGAAGACATTGAAATCTTAAAATTACATGGATGCCAAACCATTCTCAGAAATCCACTTTTACTACATTTCATACATATTGAATTATTCCAAATATATTTACATTTTCTCTTGTAACTAAAACATTAATGCTAAAAGTGTTCACATGTACAAAGAATAACAAACATACACTTTTCCATGTTAATATCATCTTCATTCCAAAGTGCATTAACATCTGAGATCTTAAATCTACATCCAGTTTATTAATACATACCACACACACACACACACACACACACACACACACACACACACGTACACACACATATGATACAATTTCCCAAGAAGCTTAGGTAAGTAGACAAAAATCATCAAGTAAATCAGCAATTGTAGTAATGCAATAATTCCCAAAATAGAAGCAAGCATATTATGTCTGAAGGGTTGAATCATGAATAACTTTTTAAAAGAAATGATGACTTGCTGACACTCGAATGATGAGCAAGCATTAGTAAAATCAGCAGATTTCAACCATCATTACACATCAGAAACATTAGGAAAATGTTTCTATCTTTGAAAAATATGGATGTATGGCTTCATGTGTACGTGCACAGAAAATCCAGCCAACCTGAAAACCAAAGCAAATCATCACACTTGGTCATATTCTGAGAGCCCTTTTAATAGGACTGTTGACTTAGACCCTGCAGCAAGAAAAAAGAAGCTGATACCAGAATATGTCTTTCCCACTCAAGGTGAATCACTGCCATTTTGAGGACAGAAAGATTCCAAAATAGTCAACATGCCACCAACTAACTGTTTGGGATCTTTAAAGGTTGGAGTTGTCTCAGACTTAGTAATGTGTATTGTTGGCAGGCATATACACTGTGTCTTTGGGGGCATTTCCGGACAGAATCAACAGTGGACTGTAACTAGGGGTGGAGTGGGAGGCCAAGAACGTAGATGACACCATCAAATGGTCTGGTTAAGAATCAACACCATTGAGTCACCCTTGGCAATGACTCAATGTAACATATTCATTATGCCAACACTGTGGTCAATGACAGAAGCTAAATGACATAGCTAGTTGAGTCATTTTGTTTATCTGGCTGTTAATGCCTCTCTTTTTTGGTTAACTATGAAACAGAAATATATAAAGCTTCATCTCTGCTGTAGGTAACCTCTTATGATATCCTATTTATTCTTAGTTCTAGTTGTTCCTCTTTGTTTTCCAAAAAAGAGAATGCACAGTTGTAGCTACCTGACACTACTCATTGGGAAGATTTGGGACTGTGGAGTTGCGAGATGGCTTCCTCAGCTTATATCTGCAAACAGAGCCATCCCCTATGTGAAACAGTCTTGTCCTTATCTTCTTTCATCAGTAGGTCAGAAGGGTTCCAAGTGTGAGCTAAGGGAGTAGTGCCCATTTAACAGTGCCAGGTACCATGGAAGTCTATGCCAGCTAAAATTTAGGTACCTTCTCTACCCCAGAAACAGTGCTTTAGTTCACAGTGAATTGCTACTGGTTCTATCCAACCTTATAATGTGGTAGATCACATGATTTATGGTGGAAAATTTTGGATGGGTAGTAAATTGGTATATTCCTATATTAAGTCCCAGCAATATACCAAGAGTTAGTTTACCAATAATAAGGAGGTCTCTAGCTCTTCCCTATAGATGACATGGCCTGATTTGAGAATTTTAGGAATTCAGAATACAATGTGTCATTTGAGTTTCCCTAAAACATCAAATAAAACATTACCTATCATAGATACATTAGCATTATATACTCATAAATAGCACATATTAGCATATAATTTATCATGTATACACACACACACACACACACACACACACACACACACACACACACACACATTGCCTTAGCTCTTCAAGACCTTAAATTCCAGAAGCACTAAACAGTCTTAAGTGTAGAGAGAGGCTGAAATGAAGTAGGGTTATAATGCTTAACATCGGCAGGGCTACATTGGGAAATTGACATGAGCAAAGCTATGTTGTATCAGGTCTGGATCAGCAAGGTTGAAACCATCTCTCCCTCATTTGTCTAAGAGTTATTTCAGCAGAATTGACCTTGTGTAGAAGTACCTGATAGACTCCTAAAAAGTTATACCATTTGGTGATCAGTGTCCTAGGACATGATGTGCTATGATAAGGCTGATCTGATTTGGGTGTGGCTGCATCTCCATCTGAGATGGTTTACTGGATCCTGGCTTTTCTGTATGTCTCTTTGCTTTTTTCTTAATTATTGTCTTGCCAGAACAGAGCAATGCCATGTGAGTTGGGATATTTGCCTTGCTTTGATTCTCAAACAAATTTAATAGACATTTCTGTCACTTGGGAAATGAGTTAAATCAGTTTTTCCAAATATGAAATATGCTTTCCCCCAAATCCAAGAAACCTTAAAAGTGTTGTGCTTTTTTTCTTTAAAGATAGAAAACACGAAATGTAATAATCTTTCCTTTTCTTTAGAAAAAAAATATGTATTTTGATATGTCAAAAACAACTATGCTCTGACCTGCACAATGACCAACACATTATTGACCCCTCAAAGTCTAGCATGGACTAAAGGCACTAGGATCCTTAGAAGCTAGGGATTAACAGCCACAATAGTGTTCCTATACTTAAGGGGAACACAAGGAAGAGTTCTAGGAAATGCCACTGAGTCCTTACACCTCATCAGAGAGGAGGACCCAGAGGAAAGTTTGACATACACATTGAGGGATGCTCCAGGGATGGGGGGAGGGGGCACTGGGAGATAGGGAGAGAGGGAGGAAAGGAAGGGGAAAAGAGGGGAGATAACTAGGGGGTCCAGGGACGGGTGGAGGGAGGGAGGGAGGGGACTAGTGTACCATTAACTTTGTATGAGCAGAAATAAATAAATAAATAATTAAAAAAATAACTATGTTCTTTTTTTTTATTTCAGCTCATACAAACTTATTAGGTACACCAATTCCCTCCCTCCCTCCTCCTCCCCCCGTATCCCCTGCTCCCCCTGCCCACCCTTCTCCCTCCCCATCCCCCAGTGCCTCCCGCCCCAATTCCCAGAGAGTCCTTTCTTGTGCATGTCTGATTTTCCTCTGGGCCCTCCTTTCCGATAACGTACAAAAAAATAACTATGTTCTTGAAAGCATACATGTCACAGCCTTGAATGTTAATGATATTTATCTTCCATTCTTTAAAATGCTCATATTTTACCAAGGCTTCCAATGCACTTACCATTTTTTTGTTACCATCTTAATTAACATGTACTATTGCAGTAATGCTCTATAGAAAGAAAAAAAGCACAAAGGTGCTTAGGGCATAACTCAGGAGGTGAGCACAAGTCTTGCATGTGCATGGCCCTGGCTTCAATCTTGAGCACAAAAAAAAAAAAAAGAAAAAGAATTTTAAAAAGAATCTATTTTCCCTTGAGATATATTATTACTGAGCACAGGAGAGCTAAAAGAGTTCAAGGTGAAAACATAATATGCTGAATTTATCTCAAATGAGCACATGCACTCTGATTCTGATGCTTCTTCCTAAAAAGGATGGAAAAGATCTTATTACCAGACTAATGACCACATGGCACGTGTGAGGCTGTGTTAAAAGTTTCTAACAATGCTGCCATAGCATACCAGTTTTAATTAGGACTACTATTTTATTGATTTTGAGGTAGACCACTGTCACCTGAAAACTTCTGCCTGTTGGTTGTAAATATCATATTGATGATTGGAATGAGAGATTTACTGAGGTTTTGCTAAGATATAAGAATATTTTCACCATTAGAAGAAGATTACACCAATTCCAAGGCGAAGGAATAACAGACTTACTGTGATTTAATTAGGCCTAGATCTGGGCCCTTGTTATTTTGCTTCATAGATTAACAATCAAATTGTAGCCACATGATACTCAAGGTCCCTGGAAATCACTGCCAACTTAGATCTTGTGATCAATACTACTCACAATGACCGGATAGTCTTACTTTCTCAAGGTATATTTACTCAATTAGTTAAGGGCCTGGAAAAAGAACCAAGTGTTTATGCTTTACAGATACTTGACACAGAGTCACAAGTCTCTTTTCCTTGAAGGTCTAACTTTGCTGCTGAGCAATAAAATTTGAGATTGAGAAATGACTTTGCTTCTTAAAGCTGGGCAGAGCATTTTGATCTTGAGGTATCCTCAAGATTAAGTATCCTCAATCTCCTGTTTCTTTGTCTTTGATTGACATGGGTGGATCTCTCAAACACATCTTGATAGGTGCCTATAGATACACAGTGTTCCATTAATCATCCCCACTGACAAGTGTCAGTCAGGTCTCTCTAACTATTACCCAGATGGGCCATTTACTATAATGACATAGAGTCGCATCTAACAGTAAACCCACTGGGCAGCTATCATTTTGGCATCTCCTTTTTTTCTGTCAGGATATCACATTCCACAGCCCCTGGCCTATAGAACAGTCGCCACTAACCTTCCCACTTCTGCTGCCTCCCTCTGATCAGCCATTCTTTGTCACCCTGGCAAATGAATCTTTATGGATAAACACATATTTTCTGCTTTACACAGTTCATTTTAGTATAACTACTCTGAACTGTTTGGGACCTTTTTTATTTATTGCAAATCATAATCGCTTTAGAATTTTTAAAATTCAACATGATATATAGGTTTGAAAGCTTTTAAGAGCTCAACCAACATCAATGTAGACTGTTTCCATATTCATAAATTCTTCTTTATCCAAATTTTATTTTAACCTCCACTATCCTATATAGTTCCCTGGCTTAGGTTGATATACATTGTTTACTTGTCTCCTCTAGTAACCTGACAGTTATATTGGGAAAGCATGTCTTTTACCATTGGCCAAGTGGCAGAGAAAAAATTAGAAATCAGAAGAGAGAAAAAGAAATAAAACAGAGCCCATATTGTGCTGGAATATTATCAGCAAGGGGAAATGACACCTTTTAACAGGACAGAATGAGGCATTTCTATGACTTCAGAAGAAATGGGGTATCAAGATTTTCATGTGTTCTAGCATCATAGTTAGGTACAGGTGTTAACTTGATGATTGAGGATTCAAACTTTGGGCACATTTATAGAGAATTAATAGTTGAGTTATGCCCAAAGTGAACCTGCAACAGATTGTCTAGTTGATGCGGAAGACCCAGCCCCTGTTGGATAGGACTTGTCCCCAAGCAGGTGAATAAGATGCAGGAAACTGGTTGAGAAAGTTGGTATCCTTGTGTATACTTGGCATGCAGACATGCTGGTCTGGTAAGGATCTTCCCTCTCTCAGATGTTATATGGAGATAGTTATGATGCATGTTCTTCTGTCAAATGGACTAAAAATTGTATTTGTACTATCATAAGAGAATAATAAACCCATTGCTCCCTTAAAGCAGTTTGATGATGATTTTATCAGCAACACGCAGAGTAACTGCTACATCAATCATCAAGTTAACACCTGTACTTAACTGTGATGCTAGAACACATGAAAATGTGGTAGCTAAGGCCTATAATCCAATTACATGGGAAATGAGATAGGAGGATGATCATGCAATCAAGTTCAATCTATACTCCTTAGTGAGCACCAGGCCAGCCTGAACTTCAGAGTAAAACCCTGTCTAAATATAAATAAATGCATATTTTTTAAAATTTCTTTCCCCAATTATAGAAGCATAATAGGTACCCTGGTCTTCTCCCTGCCTCCACCCTTCCCCAGTCCCCCTTGCACCTTCCCCCTCTTTTCCCCTTCCTGTCATCCCTCTTCTTCCCCTTCTCCCAGTGCCTCCCCCTTATCCCCTCCCATCCCCTGGAGCATCCTTTTGTGTGAATGCCAAATTTCCCTCTGAGTCCTCCGCTTTATGAGGAGTAAGGACTCAGTGGCATAGCCCAGGGCCCTTTCTTGGGTTCCCCTTTAGTATGGGAATGCTATTATGAGTGTTAATCCCTTGCCTCTAAGGATCCTAGTGCCTATGATCTATGCTAGACTTTGGGGAGTCATTGACATGTCAGTCATTGCGCAGGTCATGCAAAGTCTGATCACGGCTACTGTGGCCCTAACTTGTGTGAAGTATCTTGCATATTGTTGGTCCTCCCCATCTTTAGCTCTTACAATCTTGCTGCCCCCTCTTCCACAAGTTTCCTTGAGCTTTAGGATGGGGAGAGATTTGGCTGGTCTGGTTCCAGGTGATTAATGTAGGGTCTTAAATAAATGCATAATTTTAACAAGATTTTCCAGAATGTCATCACAGATGAATTTACTCCATGTGCCAGAGTGCCACTTCTTGCCAATCAAGGCCCAGATCTCAGTGAAGCAAACTTCTCGGGCAGATATCTGTCTTCTCTGAAACTCTGCTACACATAAAATCCTGAGCTGTGATTCTACCCTCAGGTTCTTTGTGTTTCACAGTTTGCCCTAAATATGAAATTACTTAATCTCAGTCATTTCATTGTCTTTCTCAATTTATTAGCACATGACCATAGTCTGAATAACTTCTACTTTCCTACCTCTTCTTAACTGTCACTATGCTGACAAAAGATTTAACTTTTGCCAGGTGGCAGCACACCATGGGCAAAAAATACATGCCTAGCACTTGCTATGGAGTTTGGGCAACAAAACTTCTGTTGGGAGAGGGTCCTAGGAGCATGGACATGTCATATGTGTGGGGAAGTAAGAGGACAACTTTTAGAAGTCAGTACTCTCCTTCCACCATGGGTAGGCTCCATGGGTCAATCTCATGTTAACAGGTGTGCATAAGGGTATCTTTTTCCATTGAATCATTCTGTTGGCTCTAATTACTGTAGATTCTAAAGATATTTCTAGGTAGTTATACACAGTACAGTCTTCCTCCTACATAAAGTCCTTGTTCTGTCTCCCTGCTTAGAAAATAAGCCCTTAGAAAAGACTATCTTATTTGTATATCTGAAGGATAATTCAGTAAATATACAATCAATGGAGGAATCAACAAATCAATAAGTGTACTGCAAGAACATCATTTGATTATAATTAGATAATATATTATTTTTAATTATTATGGAAAGAGGCTGTCTAACTTCATGTTATAATTACCATCCATTTTTAAAAGAATCGTGCTACACAGAACTGTTTAACTATCATATGTAAGTGTATGCATCACAGCTGAATCAATGACTGTCTAACAAAAAATAGCAACTTAATGGAGAAGCAAATTGATGGAGGCTGAGCTGGAAACAGTGCATATTACTCGCAATTTGAACTGAAATTTTCAGCAAAGTAATTCTACAGTGAGTTGGGTTCCAAGGGAGATGGAAACTTGAAAAAGCACAGGAAGAGTAATCAAAAAAAAATCAGGTTTGCAAGTATAAAAAGCAAAGTTTAAAGAAGAAATCAAGAAACTATGCCTGGAACCGGTCAAAGGCAATTTGCAGATGATTCACTGTGGTGACCCTGTGTGTATTTCAGAGCCTGAAACTTAGTGGGGGTATGTGAATGTCCATTACTTGAATAACTATAGCACTGAACAGATGCTAAGTATTAAGTGATAGAGTTCAAGTCTGCCCTGCTTGGTGTAGAATCCCAGAGCTTAGCTTATGCCCAGTGTAAAATATGTCCTTAATAGAGTTGGTGGAATAAATGAGTGAGAAATGAGATTCTCTGGGGCACCACAGCAAGCTCACATGACTACTAAAGGACATTGTATCTTTCTAACAATATCAGAGCTGTGCAAACCTAAGTGGTGAGTGAGTTCTATGTGGACTAGGGCATGAGAATGGGTGGTCAGGACTCATTTGCATTCTTGGATTGCAAAGTTGTGTCCATGTCCCACAGTACCTCATACTGTATTTAAGTAATGGGTAATTAAGGCTGAAATTGTCTTCAGAAGAAAACTTCCACTTGATTTGTGGCACTCATATTTTATTTATTTGAGGGAGTGGAGAGGGGAGAGAGAAAAAGAGAGAAAGAGACAGAGAGAAGAGAGAGAGAGAGAGAGAGAGAGAGAGAGAGAGAGAGAGAATGCCACCGCATTTAATAACCGGAGGACCCAAGAAGACTTCTGGAATTTAGTTCCCTCCTTTCAACCATGTGGGCTTTTAGGTACTGAACTGAGGTTGCTATGTAAGCCTATTGAACTATATCTTACCTGCCTTATGGGTATCACTTTTTGAAAACAGCTACTAGATTCTTAGGCTATGAATACTTTTTGAGTTGTTTTCACAACTCAAATAATAGTAAATAATTTTTTAAATATTTGTTTTGGCCTAAGAACTTGTGGAAAATATGCAGAGACATGAGAGAATTTGAAAACTGTGCATACATGTAAGCATTCTTCCTTTGGTATTGTATTCAGAAGAAAGGTCCTCAACAAAAAAGGGACAATTTGAAAGAATTGTAATGGAAAAAATGCTTTAATAATTAAATTGCCTAACAAACAGATTTTCCCGCTGCTCTTTATGTACAAATTTTCCCACTAGGATGAGTAATATCCTCTCTGGATACCCGTCTTCCTCTTTATTATACTCCTCAGTTCTGTATTAGACCCAATGAGGAGTACTTATTGTGATTCTCGTAAGTAGAGTCCTCTTTTCTCACCTGGGTATTTATTCAGGACCAGTCTTTGCACATAGGATCTGAGAAAAGTTAAAGGATACTTTCATGACTGTCTCTGTCCTACAAGATAGACATCTATATCAAAAACTGTGATGACAAACAACATAGTTGTAAAGGAATTGATTAAGGTATTTGAGCTAAAACAATTTACTTACCGCTAGGATAATTTACCAGGGAAGATTTCATAACTTCCTTTTCTGTCATTCTGTAGAAACAGCTTGGCTTCTCTCTGGACTATGCTGATGGCTTCAGTATGGTACCAAATCCTCCGGGTGATCAAAAGAGCAGGGTCAGAAATGCTTAAGCCATGTTTCTCTGCATGTGGCTGATAAATATATAATCAAACAAATTAGAGGTATGAGAGGTTTAATCTTGCTTATGATTCTGGTTACAGTCATCGTCCAGTTTAGCAGAAGAGTTCATACCAGCATAAGGAGCCAGAGGAACTCGCCGTACCATATCCACAGAAATTGCTGAGACAGTGGTAAACCTCCTTGCTTCTCAGTCACTGCATCTGCCAGAGTACGCTGAAGTATGTCAAGCTACTGAACCAGCTCTCTCTATCCAGGAACGATCTCCCCCACCATGGGCTAGGGCTTCCATCCAGTCTCCTACAGGATGGTTCAGGGCTTGTCTTAACTAACAGTTTTTCACAGATGTGCCCAAAGCCTCAGCCTAGAATTGTCAAGGTGACACCTGTATCCAACCAGTACAAACTTTTGAATAGAATATCGTGCAATTCCAACATTATTCTCAAATTGACCAAAGGATTAATTGAGCACTGATAAAAACAGTATTGCTTCATAATAGGACTTTGCATGACCTGCACAAAGACCAACACATTATTGACCCCTCAAAGTCTAGCGTGGACTAAAGGCACTAGGATCCTTAGAAGCTAGGGATTAACAGCCACAATAGTGTTCCTATACTTAAGGGGAACACAAGAAAGAGTTCTAGGAAATGCTACTGAGTCCTTACACCTCATTAGAGAGGAGGACCCAGAGGAAAGTTTGACATACACATTAAAGGATGTTCCAGGGATGGGGGGGAGGGGGTACTGGGAAATAGGGAGGGGGAGAAAGAAAGGGGACAAGGAGGGAGGGAGGGGACTGGGGTACCTATTAAGTTTGTATGAGCGGAAATAAATAAATTAATTTAAAAAACAGTATTGCTATTATCTTTAATAAATATCCATAAAAGTGTGTGTGTGTGTGTGTGTGTGTGTGTGTGTGTGTGTGTGTGTGTGCTGCATGTGTATGTGTGTATGTATGTGTATGTCAATAAGGGGCTTTTGTTATATTACTATGTGCTTTTTTGTAGCTGGAAAATGCAACTATTAAGGAGCTTGGCTAGGGTCTCACAGCAGGATGAGCCAGGACAATCAATTCTGACCCTTCAATTCTTTATGCCGCTGGACTCCAAACTCATTACCTCCTAGGAAAAGAAAAGGACACTGATGTATAAGGATTATCCTGTCACAGATAAAAGGAACGCGGGGTCATCTCTGTGAGAGCATTGCTCAGGGATAGGCCCCAAGTGCTGAGAAGGGATGGCATCACAAGATTTACAGAGAAGGATCTGACAGATGTAGCCTCTGGTGACAGTTGTGAGGCGGCAGTGAGTCCCTCACCTGGACTTGGTGGCCAGCCTCAGGGTGAACACATTTACTCTGCGGAGGGGTGGAGCCTTTTCTGTCCAGGAGAGCTAATGAGCTTCCAGCCTCGGGCAGCAGCTTTCCCGATCTCTGGATTTAATGAATCCCTTATGTTTCCTGCCTCCATCCACAAATGTCCTTTCATGCCTGGAAATCCCAGCTTTCTAAGTTATGTTCCAAAGGAAGTTGCAGTTATGACGAAAATGGGAAAGAAATGTCCAATGCCCCAGGTCCAAGGAAAAGACACATTGTCTCAATTTCTTAGTAACAACCGACTCTTCTAGTACCAAACTCTGTTGCAGTTACTCCGCCTGTTGCTGATATGAATACAGGATCTGAATTACTTAAGCAAACCAGAGTTTTATTCTTAAGATTCTTGATCATATTTCACCAGCATGACAGGAAAGTTCACACCAATATCAGGAGAAAAAGAACTAGCCATACCATATCCACACAAGAACTAAGAGAGGGATATACTTTTTCACATACTAATGCCTGTGTGCCTGTATGTTGAAGTGCTAAAGTAGCTTTCTCCATCTTATCCAGCTGCCCGAGGAATGCCACTACGAAGTGCATCTTCCTATATCAATTAAGCTCCTGCAGGACTTTCCTTAACTAAGTAGTTACTTCTCAATGTGCCCAAAGGTTTGGCCTTCAATTGTCAGATTGATATCTGTATCTAACTTGCACACACTCTGCAAAAGATATGGCTTAGGAAGATGGAGAAAGGGAAGGTAGAGAGGTATGACCGGCAGCCAGGATCAAACTGAAAAAAATCTATCTTGTTAGGAAGGAAGAAAGGATACAGGTAAAAACAAAGCTGACTGAATACAAAGGTCCTGATTAGCAACTTTATGATTTCGCACAATGAACTGCCTCTGTTATTTTTATTCTTTAGCTTGTGGTCAACGGAAGCCTTAGAAATCTGAGAAAAGTGGCTTCTCAGGCAAAGCCAAGACCTTGTCTCTAAAGCCTCATTTCCATTTTAGATTAGCATTTCCCCTCCAAAGACTAAAAATCAATGCACCCTCTTTCTTTTGGGAGAAGAACTTCTCTTAATTCCATGGATAGATTCCAGCTCCATTGTTTCCCCAAATAAATAGTCTGGCAGATAAAAAGTAATCATTTTCCAAATGGGTGATAGACTCCTCCCTTACTGTGGTTTCCCACTTTTATTACATCTACCTTTGAATGTGCTTTTATCACAAGACTCTAACAGCTTTTTGTCTCTAGCCAGGGGGTAACATACAATGCCCACCAGGATGGAGTGAAGGGCATTGCAGGAGCAGCAAAACTGCAAAAGAAAATCAAGAAACCACAATCCAGAACTTCAGAGACTCTATATCAACCACCTAGAACTAGGCCAGCTTAGTCTCTTCCCATCTTGAAGCTCAGGGAAATTTGCGGAAGAGGGGGCGGTAAGAGTGTAAGAGCAAAAGGATGGGAGGAGCAATGATATGTAAGATACTCCATACTAGTTAGGGCTGAAGCAATCATAATTGGACTTTGCATGCCCTGCGCATTGTCCAACACACTGTTGACCTCACAAAGTCTAGCATCTGCTAAAGGCACCAAGATCCTTGGAGGCAAAGGATTGGCAGCCACAGCAGTGTTCCTATACCTAAGGGGAACACGGGAAAGGGTTCAGGGAAAGGCCACTGGGTCCTTGTACGTCATCGGAGAGGAGGGCCCAGAGGAAAATCAGACATGCACAAGAAAGGACTCTCTGGGAATTGGGGTGGAGGCACTGGGGGATGGGGAGGGAGAGAGGTGGGGAGGGAGAGCAGGGGTACGGGGGGAGGAGGAGGGAGGGAGGGAACTGGTGTACCTAATAAGTTTATATGAGCTGAAATAAAAAAAAAGCATAAATGATCAAATGATCCACCACAACATATTTCTTGTCTTGGCATTTCGTCTCAGATAAGATCACAGCTGACACCCCAATGATCTAGCCCATGTTTTATGTGTAAACTATAATATATTTTTCACAGTGCTTCCTCTGAGGGAAGTGAAGAGTATTCAGGTCATAAATCCCACTAGTCCTTCTGTTCTTGCAAACAACTGTTGAAGGAATAGCACATGTAATTCTCTCAGAAAAAAAAATTTAATAATGCATAGGCCCATAGAAGTCTAAAGTTGGATTTAGGATATCAGCAAAAACATTTCCCTACGGAAAATCATCCACAGAAGTGAGCTCTCTAAAACAAGCCCTACTGAACTTTTCACTGCCTGAAGTACCTCCATACCAGGCCTTCCTCAGTTTAAAAAAAAACTTGCATTTCCCTAAAGAAAAAGGCATGATAAATGACTCTTTCAAAAAAAAAGATTGCTTCTAAGTTAATTTTCATTTCTATTCCAGGAATCAGAAATAACTGATAATTTTTTAGATAAAATATTTTATTTTTTTATCTTCAAAAATATTAAAACTCAGTCAGTACTTTATTCCAAGTTTAATGCTTGGTCCTAGTCTGTGAACAATTTTATCAATTTCTTAAAGTATCTTAAGCTGCTATATTTCTAAACAAAAAGAAAGGAACATTATTTTTCTTTCAAAATAATGGGAAATGAAAGGGTAAGTGGAAGAGATGGCTTTTTTTTTTTTTTTTTTTTTGTTATCCTGGTTGTTTTGTTATTCTACTTTTAGTAGGATTAGAATAAATTCAACTTTGTTCCCTTGGTTTATTATCATCCAGAAAAACTTTTTACTTACACAGTCGCTAAAGTTAACACTGTATTAATATCTTGGTAAGGAAAGGTTGATTCAGAGTTGGCCACTTTATAACCAAGAGCTACAAAGGACAGGAAGTAGTGGGCCAACTCTATTTTCTGAACCATATTATTGAAATTCAGACCTTAGTCGATTCAGCTTTAAGACACTTAGTCAGCATGGCAGGAGGCTTCATACTAATATCAGGAGAAAGGAAACTGACCACATAATATCCACATAAGAGCAAAAAGAAGGACATACTTTTTCATTTGCTAGTATGTTTTCAGAGCTAACCCTAGTCCCTTCAAATCTGGAAGTCTTTAGAAGGCTCTGATTGTCATTCCATTTCATACACATAGCTAGCTGCTCTGGATATATCCAAACTACAGAGAGAAACACTTGACTCCTAATCCTCTTCCAAATGCTCCATAATTTTGTTTTTCTTCTGTAGGAAAAAAAAAATCTTGAAAGAACTACTTCTGTATTCTCTTTCTCTCTCTCTCTCTCTCTCCTAATATTACCTGTTTAGTTTTCAACTCAGTATAGCCTACTTTCATGTCCACTACTCTGTTGGAATTCCTTTTGCCAATGTTACCATTGGCAACATCCACAGCGCTTTACTCATCTGGCTTGACTTAGCACATTCAGTACTTTGCTGTCCCTCTTGTGATGTTGTAATACCACCGTGACTTGTTTCTCAATTTATGGATTTCTTCATTATCTCCTCTGCATGGGTTCCTCTAAATGAGGAAATGGGTGGTCCTTTGAGTTTCTCTATTTACATTCTCCCCACATGGTGCCATCTGATTCTACCATTACAGAGTGCTATAGCTTACTCCTCCAGCTCTGACCCTTTCCTTACATCACATTTTATCAAATTTCCTACTTGAACATAATATATGAAGATGGTGGTATTATCCCTCTCCAACATTATCTTTCCATGACTTCTAGTAAAAGGAACTGTATCATCCAGTTGCCCATTCTCAAAGCCAATGGAAGTCCTTCATTCGGCTTCCTTTGGGCATTGCTCATATGCAGTCTACAATCCACCACTCCCTCCTTAAATCACATCACCAGCAACTATACTATGGCACTAATAGCTTTTCAGGTCATATGCTTATATTCTTGTCTCTCTGTAATTCAGTCTCATCAAAATCTCTCTTGCTTTGTGCTATATGTCAAGCTCCTCTCCACATCCTCTCTACATCCCTGTACTTCCTTTGCTTCAATTATACTGGTCTTTTTTATTTTCTCTCGACTATCATGTCTATTTCTTTCTTGGGATTATCAATATTTGTTTTTCTGTCTTGCAAACCTCTATCTGTCTCTTTATAAGAGCAGAGCCATCTTGTTAATGAGATTGTAATTCATCTGCACTTCTCCTAATAGGCTTCCTTAGTCACCCTAGCTAATGTGGGCCTTGGGCATTCAAGAGACATTCAAGATACTTAAGACATTCAAGATATTCAAGATACCATACTGTATGTTTTCTGTATAATATTTGTTATGACCTGAAATCTTGTTTTTTATGATCTGTCTTCACCTCCACTAGAGTATTTATGATAGTCACTTTCCTGGATATTAATCCAGACAGGCAGCAACCAATGTTTAAGTATGTACCTGGTGAAAATTAAAGGCGTAAACATATTAAACTGCACATTTCAAGATTATTATACAAAGCATGCAGTACAGTGAAAGCCAAAGAATATTAGCCATGAATGATCCTTCTGTGATATCTTCCATGTCTAGTAGGTGTTCCTCATTGAAACCTACCTAAAACTCAGAGATGTCTGTATGACTCTTAAGTTTGGGTGAAGATAGCTTCTTGTTGTCTGTCTTGATATGAAAGAAGGAAGTTTGGGGAAAATTTTAAATAATTCAAGATCAGACATAGGATGGGGAACAGTGGCTGAAGAAGATGGCACTACCACCCAGTCAGACAAGGATCATGTCTATATATAAGAAAGGTACTCGAAGGAGAAATACAAATGTGAGTGAATGAATGCATGAGTTTTCCAGAAATGTGGTAAAATGGAAATAAAAAGAGCAATTTTCAGGTAGAAATGTGAGATACTGTGCTGGAAAAGGGCAGCTCCAAATCTCTGTGCACCTGTGACTGCAGCACTGTGTGAAGTACAGGTGCACAAGGTTCATCTGACCCTAAGAATTTTCAGCTTTGAGGAACCTTGGGAAGGACCTCTGAAATGGCCTTGTGGAAAGAAATTTAGACTTTTCTTGGCTCTTGCCTCAGGCTACCATGCTCACAAATGGATGCAGAAGAGCCATGGATCCAATAGGGAAACAAGAGAAAATGGGAAATTTCTTGTTGGAACCACTCTGTGTGGGTCACAGACCCATCCTTGCATTAATCACCATGGTGAGAAGAGGAATTCTGACAATGAGCTGCACCACGGGGGCTCTGGAACCTGCTGGACTATGCTTGGGATCAGTAAGGGGAAAAGTGTTCAGAAAAACAAAGTAGATTTTTGCATCTGACAATTTAGTTTTATTTCATCAGTACTTACTAAGCATCTACAACATTCCTGATAACACTTCTAGATGTTGGAAACACCATGACAGACCCACGAAATCTCTTAAATTGTGACAAAGTGTCCAAGATTTAAAAACCACAAAACTGCTGCTTTATTTGGGGGAACCTGTCTTCTGGAACCAAGGGATGTTCCCAGTTTGGCTCCTTCCCACACCTCTAAGGACAGGAGTCACACTACAGATATGTTGGTTCTCCTTACATGTTAGCTTTGCATGAAGTGATTGCCATTCCACAGTTACTATCTCCAAAATTGACTATAACCTTTGCCCTGAACTCAGAGGAGTTGGGGAAAGTGTTTGTCTTTATCCAGTATCCAAACATGGAGAGAGAGAGAGAGAGAGAGAGACCGACCATGTGGGCAGAAGCACAAATGACAGGGTCACAGCTTCCCCTAGATATCAGAGAAACAACTGTGCCCTCTGACAGAGGAGCACTCACTGAATTTTAATGTAGTGCCAATCTCTGCAGATATTTTGTTTTCAGGCTACTGTGGCAAAATGAAGCATCAGAAGAACGGCTGAGAATTGATTAACTATAAAGGAAAGAGAGCCAATAAACATTTCCCTTCTAAGGCAATATGAAAACACCTACATTAGTGATAAGTAGCTTGCTTGAGAAAACTCAGAATCAAAGAATTATTGATTTTGAACAAGCCAGAATTTGGCATTCCATTTCTAATACTGTGCTAGTTTTGAAGGCAGTTCAACAGTCTACCCTTCAAATACTGCTGGATATTCCACTCTGTCTTCCTTTTTTAATCTCTCCCCATTATTTTTTCTTCACTTACTTTCATTCTCTAGATCTTCCTCCTATTTTCTTTCCCTCAATCTCTTGCCCCCTTCTCTTTCCTCTCTTTTGCTTTAGGCTGTATCCTAGCAACAGCTATTTCAATTAAAAGAAGGTGGGAAGGGCTACTGCGTTGCCAAGGTTACCAGTATTTCCTGCTGCCACTAGAAGTAACCTGTGAGTTGATCACAATGGAATCATATTCTATGACAGACACCTTCCTGGGCTGCTCTGATTTCCATACTAGCCAAAGGTAGTCAATCTTCCAATCCATCTCACAGCCTTATAGATGTTAGTATAACACTGAAGCCCAGACATTTAAAGAAAGAAAATGCAAAATCTCAATAATCACAAAATGATCTAATTTTTTTATTCTTCAACAATTTCATATATGAATGCACTAAACTTTTGTCAGTTTCCTCCCTGGACTGCTCAGCCTCATCTTCCTCCTCCCACTGAGAATCTTCTTCTTCACAATAAGTTTCCTTCCTGCCTAAATGTCTGTGTTGTGTGTGTGGCCAACTGCGTATAATAAGAGTCTGCATTACCATGGGCCTGGGTCCTTGTGGCAACACTGGCGATATTTCAGAGGCAACAATGCTGTTGGACAAGGGTCTCCTTCCTTCAGCCAGCATTAGCCATCAGTACTCACTCAAAGAAGGATGGGCCACATGAGCTCTTTCCTATAATGAATTAATGCAATGAGCCCACGGGCCCAGTCTTGTGTAGGTATTACACGCACACACAGCTACAGTGAGTTCATGGATGCATTGGCTTATGTCCAGGAGACTCTGTTTAACAGCCCTAGCTCTAACTCTCCCATTCTTCCCTTCCCTTCTTCTGTGATGTTCCTGAGCCTTGTAGTGGACAGCAAAGATTTGGACGTCCTGTTAAGGATTGAGTGTTCCACAGTGAATTGTTCTCTGAACATCTGCCCATTGGCTTTTGTGATTCTTTCTATTAATATTATTGAAAAAAAGAAGCTTATCAGATGAAGATTAAGAGCTGTGCTCACTAATCTATGTATTTAAAGGCCAAGACAGAGTTTGACATTATTTCAGAAGACTGTGATTATATAGCTTTTGGAGTCCTATAGATTTCAAATAACAGTAAATAAGCATTGATATAGTTGGCCATCAAAATCCATGTTGTCACAATGATTCAATATATACATTTGGCTTTAAAAAACTGAATAGCCATAGAAACTTGTTCCTAGTGTACCGTCATTTATTTAGGTGCTAAATCTAATTTAAAATACGAGAATAATTTAAATTTCTCGTTAGCCTTAGCATCATTAAAAATTAAAAATTCAACATGATATTTTCTGTTCATCTGAAAAATGCAGCAATTAGTGTGTGAGTACTAGTCAGACTCTGACATTATGTTAGAGGGTCAGCATCGGTCCCAGAGGTTCTACATCAGCCTCCATGCATGACCCCAGATTTGAATTCATTTCCCAGTCAGGTTTAAAACTCTCTTACTTCCTGATTCTTGTTCCCACCATGGCTTTGTAAGTATGTAATTAGACATTTTACATATGATCAAACTGAGAACAAAGGAGTTTGAGTTACTGGGAACCAAAGTGCGGACCCTGCTTTTACTCCTGTTTATACCTAGTACACTGCACACCTTCCCACACCAGGTCCTGATGAGGGGGAATCAGACATGTCTTCCTTCTGTCCCCTGCCTCCCCTATTCCTTAATTTCTCCTGGAATCAGTTCCTGAATTAAATCACTTTATTTTTTATTTATTTATCAGAGTTTATTTTTTAACCCGAAAAAAGCTATAACATCTATCAGAAGGATCTCTCTCTCTCTCTCTCTTCTCTCTCTCTCTCTCTCTCCACACACACACACACACACACACACACACACACACACACACACACACACTTTTCAGGATTTATTCTCCTTAGTCCTTCATGATCAGAATTGTTTCCCAATTGCTTTAGTAGGATTAATGAATCCCTGAACTCTCCTCATATTTAGTCTGTAGCAGTTTTTCAATTTAATTATCTTGCAATTTACTTTGCTCACTTTCTTTTTTTGTGTACATATCATGGCTACTAGTTACATGTCCATTTCAACTTTGCTTGATGTTGTAGTCATTCTTCAGACACAGCCTAAGGGAGAGAGGGGATTTATTTGAGTTATGGTCCCAGAAAACATATAGCCCATCATGCTGGGAATTGCATAGCAGAAAGCATAAGCAGAGGCAGAAGCCAATTCAGGTTGCTGCAGCCATCAGGAGGCAGAGAAAGCAAGAGCAAGAGAAGCAGCAGGTCCAGGCCACAAAACCTCAAGTCCCACCCCTTGTGATATGCTTTCCTCCAAGAAGGCTCTACTTCTTAAAGGTGTCACTACCTTCCCAAACATTAATACCAGCCAAGGATTCAAACACATGATATTAGGAAGGGGAAAATGTGCATTCAAACCATGATGACTGCTACTTATGTGTTCACAGTGATGTAGGGGCCCTGCAGTGGATAGAGTAATTTTTTAAAAAATAATCAATGAGATCATTTCACTCCTTACTTTAAAAATATAAGCATTAAAAGTCCACACCATGCACAAGTAAATTCTACATTCTCTATCATGATATAGAAGCCTTTCCAGCTATCTTCAGCCTCACATCTGACCACTGTCTACTATACTGATGCTACAGCCAAACTCCATGCTACTCCCAAGTCAGATCACACTGTGCATTACCTCTGTATTTTAACCCAACTCATATTGCTTCCTAAGAGTGCATGTCCGCTTGGTTCTGATTAAGACACAGCCATCTCTACAGGAAGCCTGTGAAATCCTGGTAAATGGGGGTTGTTCATTTCCCATTGCTGTGTTCTCAGTGTCAGCTTGACAGAGTACAAAAATCTTATTGAGCAAAAGTAGCAAATAATGCCAATGCATATAAGGCAGAGCACATGCGGGGGGGGGTCACAGGACATGAAGAAACAAGATGGAACTATTCCAAAAGCTTCCTTCCTGGCTAACTTTCACAGTAATGGAAGGTGTTTTACAGGTTCCTAGAAGAGAAGAGTCATTAATGATAGAAACAGAGACAGCTAGATATTTACAAAGGATAAATACATTCTGAATATATACTATAGACAATAAAATCCATGGATCATTGCTTCCCTGCAAGAGCCTCTACCACAGTCTGTGCTCCTGTGACTGTGCCTCACCATTTCTCCATAGGACTCAGCAAGGCCCTGATCACATGCTGATCACACACACAGAGCCAGATTCAGACAATTAACGTCATGATTTGTTTTCACTGCCATCAGAGCTTGATGACTCAATGGTAGCAGCAGTTAATGTGGCATTTTATAAGCAACAATGAATTACCCATGGTTAGTGACTAACGTTATGTTAGTATGTCTATTCTCACCACATACAAAAAAATCTACAATGAGAATTCCTGCCACAGCATGTAAAGGGGAAAACGTGAACCACAAAATCATGGAATCATTCACTTAAGTACAGATGTGCCTTCATTTCTGCATGGGTCTTAGCTTGGTTTCAGAGTCTCTGGTCACTTCACGATGTCACCATACCCCAGTGGATTCACTCCTTTCTGTACTCTCCCACTTTAATTAAGGGCTTTAGGGCAGGATTTTTCTGGTTTTCAGGTTGAAGGTTCTATATTCCAAGCTTCTCTTTATGCTAATTGTGATCTGCAAAGATGTCTACATCCAAATCAACAGACTTTGTGACTGTGCTACCATAAATGGCAAAAAAAGACTATAAAGTCACCTAAATGAATTATAACAATTATACTGTATTATCCAGATGTACCCTATGTAATCACACATGCCCTTACAATTGGGCAGCCTTATCTGGCTATAGTCAGAGGGAGATGTAACTAGAGAAGAATGGTCACCGAGAAATACTGTGACTGTCTTTAAAGATGAAGAAATATGGGCTCTGGAAGCTGGAAAGACAAGAAATGGATTCTCTCCAAGTCACAGAAAGAAATGACCAACCCTGCTGACACTGTTGACTTTGGCATAGTTATATGTGCATTGGACTTTTAACCTACAGAAGTATAACATCATAAATTTGTTATTATCTACTAAATTGTGGGGATTTGCTATACGATCTATAGAAAACTAGCATAATAACAGCTCATTCTGATTTGTCCAGGATTATCCTGTATTTAAAACTATGGACTCATATCCTATGAATTCCTTGACTGTTTACTTTATTCCTAAGTCTTATCCCCAGCAGTGGATTTTAGAATTCCCCATGGGTATCTTGATACCCTTTGGCTGAAACAAATTGACTATGTTCTATAACTGTGAGTATCAAAGAAAGTGGCATCAGAGTCTCGTGGAGAGCTTATAAAACACAGCAGCTGGATTAGCTGTGTTCCAACCATTTCCTAACTTGTTTTCTTGAAACAAGCAAATAAAACAAAATCCTCTTTGGTTTATGGTTGAGCTGAACTTCTGTCATGTCACACACTAGGCCTGGCTATTATTAAATAGCTTGGCCTCATCCTAAACCTATGTACTTCCACATCCCTGCCTTCTTTCTCAGTAGTTGATCTGCGTCCTCAGACATCCAACTTCTGCCACAGGTGGGCCTGATTTGTGACTGAATTCCAGCTTACAGATTTACAACATGGCCCAAGATACATTTCCTAACTTATCCGGGTCCCATATATAAGGAAATAAGAGTAGAGGATGCTTACTCCAATGTAAATACAACCTTTCTAAGATGGAGTGGCTGAAATGAAGTCACAAGTGTCATGCACTGAACACCTCACCTACACCTCAGCCTTCAGTCAGTGGTAACCTTCATCAAAATCCAGTATTCCCAGGCTGCTAGAGTCCTTATATTTGTCTTTGGGACCTGCTCTATGATGCTGATCAAGTGATATAAAATTACTACATTTTTGCTTTCTCTACTGCTGCTTCACTGAATGGTTTACCAGTACACGAAATCTGTGAGAGAAAAATTGGGGGGGGGTGCTCCTGAAGACATAGACAAAAGTGAGAAGCGAGATATGTGACCCCAGTACTGGCTTGATGCTGTATTAATGTGAATTAATCAATATGAATTGCAGGACATTAATATGAATTGCAAGGCATGATACCACTATAGTGACATGAGAGAATGGGAGGTTGGTTGCACACAGTTATATAAGCAGGTGGGTCTTTGGAAATCAAATGTGAATCTTGTCTACCATTGAGAACATTCACAAGATAATGTATGTAAAGCACTGATTTATTTGGAAAGCAGGTATAAGCAAAATACAAAGTGGGATTAATCATTGATTATCTGTGGCAATGAGAAATGGAGAAGCCAAGAATCTTGTTTCCCTTTGGACACATTTGACACTCTGCCTTGCACTGCCTGTTATTTCTCTACCAGACTGTAAAGGTCTCAAGAAGAGGAGACTTAGCCTTAGGAACTGTTATATCCCCTGTAATTTCTGGCAAGTCAGAGGTTTCCAAGAATTTTGGCTACTAAACATTAAATTAGAATGCATGCAGGGGGTTGAGGAGATGGCTCAGAAGTTATAGTGCTTAGCATATGTACTAGGGCTCTCTAGAGAAACAGAACTGATGTAATAGTATATAATATGATATATTATAACTTTATTAAATCGGCTTACGAATAAAAGCAGTGTCCTTTGAAGTAGCCACCCGCAGCTGTTTAATCTTGAGCTGAATGTTTCACAAGAATAAAGGATCCCGGGAAAGTCTAAAGACTCATTCATACACTGGAAGACTGAAGAGGCTAAGTTCCAGTGTTGGGGATAGACATGGATAACAGCCAAAGATTCTAGGCTCCATCAGCAAGGAACAGCTAAGTTCTGATGTCAGAAATGAACAGCAGCAAGGCTCACAAGACTAGGCTCCAATGGCAAAGAGAATAGCAGCAAGACTGAAAGGTCAAGCTCTGACATCAGCCAAGAACAGAGGCAGCAGCGGCAGCAGCAGTAGCAGCAGCAGCAAGGAAGAAGGCAGAGACACATCAATAATGGAATCACATAGCAAGTTGACACAGGATAAGGTAAGAGCAACTCCCTCCTTTTGCACTTTCTTTGGTCCACTCACTATGGGCTGGGGCTTCCATAGCAATTAAACAATTCACCTGAAAGCTTGTTCAAGAGCTTGCCCCAGTCCTCTATTCTTCACTTCTGTTCCCCAAACAGCCTTCATCTCTCTGACATCTGAAGCTAACCATCATACTATGCAATCAAGAAACTGGAGTTCAGATATCCAGAACCTACATAAATGCTGGGTGAACATGGTGATCCATTTGTTACTCCAGTCTTGAAAGATAGAGATTATGGTTCTTCAATACAAATAGGATAGTCAGAATAGCCTTACTTGTGAGCTAGGTCCAAGTCTTTGCCTTGTAAGCAAAAGGACCTAGATCCCACCTAAAACAAAAATTAGATGTACCTATAATTCCGGCCGTGGAGGTAGAAGTGGAAAACCTCAGAGCAAATCAATAAGGAAGTAGAACAATTCAGATTCTGATTTTACCTTAAGTCTTCACAGGCACACAAATTTCTACACACACACACACACACACACACACACACGAAGAACAGTGGTGAGACTTGAGTTTGACCAAGACATCTCAGCCCCATCTTTGAGGATAATTCCCAACATCAACTTTCACCCTCTCATGCGTGTACACATGCATCCACACACATGTGTATACACAAACATGTTAACAAGCATATGAACATGGATGTACGCCACAAACACACATAAATACAAATAAGAATATGTAGTTAATGACAAATCAGCATTTCTCTGTGACAAAGAATAAGAAAGAAGATGTTGTAATTTGTGAAATAACAACAAATTTTGGATTCAAAACCGTACTTTCCTGAACATAAATTTAGATCAATACTTGATGTGTTGCATTTACTTGTAATATAAACAATGAATGTCTCAATATTCTGCTTGGTATTATATTGTCACAAGACTAAATTCAGCACCTAGACCTGATCAATAAATGAAAGTGTACTTATTTAATAAACTCTTATTGCCTTAGGTGAGTCTGTCCAGTGAACAAGGTTATAGCTCTGAATTCTTGATTGGACACTTTCTTACAACAGCCTGCTTTCCTCAATTATAAGTGAAGAATGTTTTTAAAAAAGTGTTTTTGTTCTCTATTTAAAAATAGAATTAAATCAATGCTGCAACCCAAATAAGAGTAAAAAGGAAAAAAGACTTCACACTTACTGTACTACAACTGGGCATGTCTCCTACTTTGGTCAGGCATTCCATATGGCTGCTGTATTCCTTTGGCTGGTTCTTTGCTTGCTGTCTCTTCTGCAATTGAGTTTTTAAAATTTTTATCTTTTAATGTTTTTAGAATCAAAACCCTTGATACAACACAGCCGGTGTCACAATTTGTTAGAAAATGCATAAAGGTGAATTAATTTGTTGGTGGGTCCAGTTAAAAAATAACCAGTAGTAACAGCACAGATAATTCACTATGAGCAAGCATATATTTTTCCTTGACTTATGGAGGGGCCAATCCCCCTGATGAATGTGCTGTACCACCATCCAGTCACATACATTGTAACTTAAGGTCACTTTCTGAAAGTTTTTGATGATCCTTAGTTAGAGTCTTCACAGCATGGGTAAGTAAGTGAATAAGGGACAGAGAACCTGTACTGAGGATACAGCTGCTAAAGAATGTTAAATCTTTGCAGTGAAATATCTTTCTTCTACCTCATTATGGTGAAAAACGACAACAAAATTCCATTCCTTTAATTCATTGTTTTGACCAAATACTTGACCAAAAACAACTTAGGGGGAAAATTTTGGCTCAGAGTTTGAAGGTGCAATCTATTATAGTGGGGAAGGCCTGGCAGGAAAGTAGCTGGTCTCATTGTGCTCACTGTGAGAAAGAAGAGAATGAATGCTCACTTTCTTCCTTTTTAGTCACTCCAGGACTCCCACCTATAGGATAGTAACTCCCGTATTTAGGTAGTCATTCAAAATCTCTATGGAAACATTTTAAGCAATAGGTCAGAGGAGTCTTTCCTAGGTGATTCTATTTCCTATCAAGTTGACATCACATACACACACACACACACACACACACACACACACACACACACACAAAACAAACATGTTATTTTCTTCAGCCTCAAATTAATATGCAAAAGCCTCCTAAAATAATCTTACTGCTCCTGGTATTAGGTAGGAAAATGAAAGGTATACTAAGGATGAGATGGAAAAGAGATCTTTGGAAGGCGTCTGTGCCTCCCACAAGAAAACAAATGACCAGCTAACAAAATAAACTTGTTCCTTGGTTTTCATTGTGTCTCCAGAATGATATTTTATAAAATGATCAATTTGTCTCTAACCCAAGTCCCTTCTGTTGCAGCAGAAAGAATAGAAGTATTTAGGTGGCTCTTTGAGCTGACACAGTGATAAAAGGCCTTTTCATTACAAGCAACTCTGCAACACAAGCTATAACAGTGTTTGATGCAAAGATCCCGGGCACAATTGGTCTAATCTTAGCAACCGATGTCTGCTTCCAGTGTAGTTTGTGAGCACCATCCCCTGCTAGTTTGTTTTCTTTCCCTTTTCGGGCTTCCAAAACTTTCTTAATCACATCTATCTACTTAGCTATGAGTGTCTACGTGGACTGACCCTGCCTGCTCTTCTGAAGGCTACATCCAACTAACATCTTTTCTTCTTTCACCAGCTCTTGGACCCTAAGTATTTTCCAAAGTAAAAGTTAGTTAAACTGATGCATATAGGGCGTTTCTCCAGTCAGGGGAAATATTTGTATGTTAGTAAGCAATTTGTGGAGAATTTTTTCCAAATACTAAAATAATAAGTCATTCCCATATAATGTGCATCCAATGCACAACAGGTTCTAAGAATACTTTATACTCTTGGATGCTGTTATACATTACATTCACACACATGATACAGCATATTTGCTTTTTCATAGATTGAAATAATTTCCCTAAGAATCTAGATAAGGTAACTGACAAATTGACTTTGGGTCTGTTTCACTCTGTTTTGAATTCAGGGCTTTAGGTATCAACAATAAAACAACCACAGGGCACTTTATAGTGTGTAACTGAAGAAGTACTTGTGGGTAAATAGGACTCTCAAAAGTCGTCACATAATATCTGCCCATTATCTTCCTTCTCTACCATTTATCAAGAGGGTTCTACCCATTAGAAAGACCCTGGTCATCGTACCGATCACCCATCCTGTCCTGTTGCCGAATCCCCCACCGGGCCAGCCAGGGTGAAGAGGGGAAATGGCGGGGCCTCGTGGGCCCAAGGCGAATGGGCGAGCTGGTGACGGAGTCACCACCCAGACCCCGGGAGTCAGGCGAGAAGCAGCGCAGAGCCAAGTTGGCCGCAGACTCAACTTTACTCAGGAAGTATTTGGGCTTACATAGGGTCGGGGTCCAATCAGGTGTGGCCACCCCTTTACTCAGGGAGGGGGAGAGCAGCCACCAATCATTTAGCTGTTTACTAGGTGTCCAGGTTAGATGGCCGCTTCCCATTGGTTGTTCATCCCTCCTTCCCATTGGTTGTTCATCCCTCTGCCCATTAGTTGTCCATTCCTCTGCCTGTATGGTTCCTTATTCAGGCTTGTCTGTAGCCAGACCTCCTGCATTTGGGAGCCCAGGCTAGGGCCTCCCTGAATTGATAGTGCCACATTTTCACGCTTTTATTTATAAAATTTTTTCAGTGGGGACCATGATAGCTGGGGTGACCCTGAGCCTCTTTAGCTGCATGGAATATAGGTGACTGTGCCTGTCTTAGGTTGGTCACCACCCTCATGTGGAGCCTTGTCATTGACTACCAGTCATGAGACCATCGCAGAGAAGGGGAACTCAAGCAGTGGCAGAGAAAAGGAGATTTTGTCAGAGCAGGAGCAGGAGGAGGGGCTGTAGGCAGGGCAGGCAGAGAGGCTGTAGGTGAGGCAGATCGAGAAATGATCCAGAAGAGCTGGGAAGACATAAATCAAAACCTAACAATTATAAGTTAGTAAGTCATACCTTCAATAGAGGACAGCCAAGCCAAGATGATGGGCCTTTGGTGATCTTAGGAATATCTGAAGCCTGAATGGATGATCTGAGGACCTGGAAAGCAAGCTTTATTATTTCGGGAATATATGAAAAAATCTTTAAGAAACCTTGTATGAAAGAAAACTTACAATCTATTAAAAAAACAATAGTGATAGATATAAAACATAAGTAGTTAAGGCCTTAGATGTTATAAACATTATTTGTTCTTATCTTTAAGTATGCATACATGTATTTAAAAATGGCATGCCAAAATTTTAATATTAGTGTGCAACAGGAATAAAAAATTGAAGTGGCCAGACACAAAACACACAACATATAAACACAGAACATATAAACATACAAGCACATGAACAACATTTTACCGGCAACTGTATAATTTACCAGCAACCGTCTTAAAATTACCCTTGAAAGCTTTATCAAAGGTGGATTAACATTTAAGAAAACCTTATTTAAAACAAGACCTCATATTAGTTAAATCTGGTAGCTTAGCTTAATTATGAAAAACATCTAGCAAGGAAAAGCATCCTTATCCATAGGTTCATTCCCACATTTTCTCTGGGAGGATCTAAGGTGCTAAAACCATAGCATCATTTTAAAATTCCTCTAGGCCAACAGTCTTAACCTTGAGTCCTCTAGTCTCTAGGAGAGATGTTAAGACACCAATTGGGAGACCAGTATCATCTGAAATAGAAATATAGCCAAGAAAGAGGGGGAGTCAAGAGCTATAGGAAGAAGAGGAGGGAAGGGGAATGCCCCCCACATGGATCTGAGCGCCCTCTGCAGAGTCCTCAACCAGGAAGGGGGAGGGACGGGATCTGAAGGAAGAACAAAGGACTAATTTTGGGTTCTCTCCACAAGTTACATTGTTGTAATTAATCACTTCCTCAGTGGCGATCCTTTAAGGCTTGCTATGAAGTCTAGGAGGATGGGAACAAAGAGGGTCGGAAGGATATGGCCTTCTTGGACTTCCCTCTTACGCACCAGGAAGAGCACTTCCATCCAAATCTGTGGGTCCCAGACATTTTTAGGAGAAATCCAAGGTGCTAAGATTAAAGCTTCCTCCCAAAAATCTTCTAAGTCCTTCGGCATCTCCTATGTAAGTCCAATAGAGCCTTTAGGGCAGTCAGCTGGGGTGCCTTCTGATGGGGCAGTAAATTACCCATTATGGAGAGGAAAGGGTCCCTAATGAAGAAGAGATGACTAGGGGGTGAGTGGACAAGGTGAAAAAGCAAGCAAAAAAATGAAAAGCAGCAACTAGAATTGAGGTGAACTTGAAAACAATTCCTAAAAGGGTAACCAACGTTCAAGGGGAGACCTAGTGCTGCAGATACATACACAGGAGTGTTTTGGATCCAAGCGTCCTGTGTTTAGTGGGGGACTTCCTGGGTTTGTTATTCCCCCGGGCCCTATGCCCCCAGTCAGGCCAATTCAATATAATCAAACTTGGGCTTCGAGTTCTGAGGGAACCAATTTCTCATATGAACTCACCAGAAAAAGCCTTAATTTAGAGAGGCTCTTTGATCGTGGGGAAATCAAATGAGCGATTGGGGCTCCTTGATTATCAACAAATCAAGCGAGCGACTGGGTTCCTAACCTTAAGAGGGGCTCCTTGATCATCACTAAATCAAGTGAGCGATTGTCTGTGCTCCTAAAGACAAACAGGGAAAGGGGAAGGGGGGGGCACCTGCTCACCTTCAGGCACCGAAAGTACAGGAACACAAAACTAAAGGGGCCGCTCACCGAACCTTACGGAATGAGTGTCTCCTCTACACCGAAGGCAGTACCACCCCATTTTGGTGCACCAGATGTTGCTGAATCCCCCGCTGGGCCAGCTGGGGCAAAGAGGGGAAATGGCAGAGCCTCATAGGTGGGAGGAGAATGGGCAAGCCGGTGACGGGGATCATCACCCAGACCCTGGGAGTCAGGCAAGAAGCAGCACGCAGAGCCAAGTTGGCTGCAGACTCAACTTTACTCAGGAAGTATTTGGGTTTACATAGGGTCGGGGTCCAATCAGGTGTGGCCACCCCTTTACTCAGGGGAGGGGAAGAGCAGCCACCAATCATTTAGCTGTTTACTAGGTGTCCAGGTTAGATGGCCGCTTCCCATTGGTTGTTCATCCCTCCTTCCCATTGGTTGTCCATCCCTCCGCCCATTAGTTGTCCATTCCTCTGCCTGTATGGTTCCTTATTCAGGCTTGTCTGTAGCCAGACCTCCTGCATTTGGCA
This sequence comes from Typhlomys cinereus, assembly GCA_023101885.1. NCBI lineage: Eukaryota > Metazoa > Chordata > Mammalia > Rodentia > Platacanthomyidae > Typhlomys > Typhlomys cinereus. The sequence continues at coordinate 14,060,663 of JALPQD010000006.1, read as the reverse complement.
GCCCAGGCTAGGGGCTCCCTGAATTGATAGTGCCACACTGTCCCAGTTAGACACAACTGTGTCAGCTTGACCATTGAAGGCTAATTCCTTAGGCATATCTGTGAAGAATTAGTAGTTAAATCTTGAGCAAGCCTGTGGGAGATTATCTAATTAGTAAGAGAAGACACAGCTCATAGTAGATGAAACCATTCCCAGCTCAGGTAGATAAGATGAAGAGAGGTGGTTCCAGGTTTTGGCATACTTTATAGGCGTACCGGCATGCTTGCAAGTGAGAACGTCCCTTTTCAGCTCTTTGTGTGAATATGGTGTGGCAGCTCCCCCAACTCCTGATGTTGACATGAACTCTCCCTCCATTCCAATGAAGTGCAACTAAGACTTATAAGAAAGAATAAACCTCTTGCTTGCCTAAGTTGTTTGGTCCCATATTCGTTAAGCAATGGGAAGATGAAGCTAACATACATCCCATCACAAGCATATCCACAGAGGTCTTATGACTTCACTTCCTCTCAGGTCTTAGCCAGAAGACCCCTTTGCTTTCTCACATTCAGAAACGAGAATCTTAAAGGACAGTTTATAAAAGGTGGAAGTGTTCACTGAAAGTAATTTGAGAAAGAAGTGTTCCTCTGAAGCTAATAATAAAGCCTCTTGGGCCGAAGGCAAAACACCATAGAAATGGCCAGGGAACTCCCTATTTCCCACATTGATATACTTAGAAAAGTAGGATGAGACCAGGAAGAATGTGGACACAATAAAGTACAGGAGGAGCCTGGAATGGGCCACAAATCCCAAGGCAGCATGTTCAGAAATGCTTAGTTTTTTATCTTCAAAGCTGAAAAAAAAATGTCCTGTGCTGTCCATTTAAATAACTGCTTATCTCTTTTATTATGAATGTAGATTCTCACATGCCTAGCACATCAGGAAATATTAAAATCAGTGTAATATAGAAATAAAAACATATTCTGAAGACAATGTTATCCAACAAAAGTATAAGGAAAGGAGACGATTGTTGTCCAAAGACTAAGCTCCAATTAAAGTGGTGACCTTCATCTAAAATATTTTTCTTTTTCCTATTTTCTGTTTCTATACTCTAGCCTGTCCAACTTTAGCATGAGAAGCCTGAGCCATCTATAAAAGGGAAGGGATTGGGGCCACTTGGGTAAAAGCTTTCCAGGCCAGAAAGCTATGCTGCATAAAAAACAAGGAAACAAAGAACAGTGTTCACTTTTTGGAGAAAGGAGTTGCCCTGAGCAGCACTAGTGCGCAAATAAACTTTGCAATTTTACATCTTCAAGTGTCCTTTGTCACTTTTCTAACACAGTGAAGAACATCAAAGACTTTAGACTGATGTTGTAGGGGCACACCTTTACTCCACCCCATCTTCACATCTTTTGCACACACCCCCACAAGCACACACCCTCTTTACATCTTACTTATTCAAATAGTATTCCTAGAGCACCTTTCACATGTAAGGTCTTGTCACTGACAGATGTGGGCTACTGGAAATACAGCCCGAAAGTAAAGAGCTTTTCACTGAAGTACACTGAAATCTCTGAATTTCTACAACCCTTCAAACTCCAATCTTTCTTTCAAGAGTCCCATCACAAATAGAGATTGTCAACATTCTGGTCAGTTATCTTATTGACAACCTCGTATGGATTCTTTAATCCTCATAGTGACTCTCTAAGAGAGGCATTATTATCCCTGATTTTGAATGAGTAAAATGAAACCTCAAAAGATTAAATAATCCTTAACAAGATCAGCACATGTACTTAAGTCTGACTCTAGAATTCAGACTCATCACCTGACTAACGCCTCCCACTTGCTACATTCAGAATGTGGTGTCTGGGGTCATCTTCATAGCAACGGTGCAAAGCAGGTGCTTTCAGTTTACCTAAAACTATAGTGCATAGAAAAGTACTTATGGCAACCGCTATCTCTTTGACACCCTCATAAAATCAACTGGAGAATGTCTATTCTTTAGTAAGTCAAATGATATGGTCATGACCAAAATTATGACTCAAAGTCCACCAAGTGGACTGAAGTCCAGTTGATACAGGCAAGAGCATGATAGGTCCCTGAAGCAGGGTGGGTTGCCTTGTGGAAGAAAGCAACAGATTATTTTTGGAGAGCAACCATAATATAGTGGAAGACAGAAAAGCACTTTTTATTGGGCCCCAAATCTGCATCTTATCAATTATGTGATCCTGGACATGTCATCATCTCTCACAGTCTCTGTCTTGGCATCTAGGAGTCAGCCATGGTTATGGCTGCTCAAGGTCTGCTGCAGAACTCAATAGAATAATAAATGCAAATCAGTCAGAAAACTATGCATGCTCTTGCAACACAGGCTATTCTAGTTTCAGTTATTTCTGGTTCCATGGAGATTTCCTGTAAGTAAAATTACACGTCCCTTGTTCTTTCCATCTCCCCGCCTCACACTGTGCCACAGATTTTAAAGTTCAAGGATTGAATGTGATTTCTTTGTAATAAATCATTCAAACAAGTGAATAAAAAGTTTCATGAAGAAGAGAGCCCAGGCTGCTCAAGTCAGCAGCTTGTGGCCTGTGTGCAATAGAGAATCAGATCAGAACCTTCACACACAGGTTTTAGGAAGCCTGGACTGGCGAGACGGGAGATTCCTGCTCTTTTCTTCTGGTTTTTATCTCTGTGGGCTGGTGGAGAAAGCAAGCAAGCTCCTTCTCTATTTGCCTGTGGGGGTAGATGTTTAATTATTATGCTTCAGATTTCCCTCTGGAAGACTGGCGCCAGAGCCTGAATTCAGCTCTCCAGAGACACATGGTTCTAAAAGATACTGCCCCCCCCACACACACTCACTCACATACCCTTGAGAACACAGACAATGGCTGCTAGCATCATCCCTACTCCACCCAGCTCTCTCTCCCTCGCTGAGACTGAAATGGAGGGAAGGCAGCAGGTGACTGGCAGCAGCACAGTCCTGCACAGAACACCGCATGAGGCTTTTACTTGGTGTCCTGCTTAAAATATTCCACTCACATGTGTATTTCACCACTGCATTGATTGCTCCCCGGTGAGTGGACCCTGATTTTCAAATTCTCACTGTAATTTTAAAGAGCTTGACATCTTTTTTTTCTTTTTTCTCTTTCTTTCTCCTCTCCCTCTTCCTGTGATTGGCCTGGCCGATCTTGAACTCTATTAAAAAACTTTCATCTTAAAAAAGAACCTCTCTCCTCACTCTGCCAGTGTCACTCCCAAGAACATTCCTGACTAAGGCTGCTTGCAGACTCTGTTCCCTGCCCCCTCTTTCTACTGCTTGGAGAAATCCATACCGTGAAAGCCCAGAAAATATTTCATGCCCCCAGGAGAAAGCAATTTGAATGTTTTAACAGGGAAATCACTTCCAAAGCATCTGTTTCTCCCACCCCCTCCTCCAGCCCAAGCAAAGCCAGGAAATGATGCCACATTCTACAGTCCAGACTCCATCAAGGCGCAAAGCAACTCCCTCGGGATGGCAGTGAGGGGTGCTCTGCAGTGTAAAGACCCAGCCACTGTCCGTTAAATGGAGCTGGTTAACAGGACCACAGAGCTTTCATCTTGCCTTCAAACCCCAAGGGCTCCCTTTACTCTGAATGATTGTCTGAGGCATCTTCTCCTCTGATGTCTGCAGTTTTTATTCATCCGATTCCCTCTTTTGCAAAATGGATAATATTGACCCTGTTAAGTAAGAGGCTCCAAACTGGTGTGGGTCAGGTGCAATTAGCACCTCATAGACCTCCAGTCTGGTATGCCCTGACACGCACTATGTTGCCTACCAGGCTTTGTTACCACCCCCTTCCTTCCACAGGGTAGAAGCTGGGAAGAGGTAGGAAGAAATGAGAAATTGTAACAACAATGAATTATTTCTGTCATACCATTGGTTTCAATTAACCTTCAAATCTAGGATCAATCTCCAGGTCTCTTTGTGGCACATTTCTCTCCTTGAAGCAGTGGGACCCTGTCCCATCAGACTTCAGCGTCACCATCACCTGGCCAGTTACTGAAAATAAAGACTCCTAGGAGTCAGTTTTACTGGACTCTTCATTTTAAGGTGAATTACTCCAAGGATTCAAATGAAAATTAATGTTTGAAAAGCTCTGACCTATGCAAGGGGACACATTGCATTCTATTTCCAAGATTTCTTCACTTTGAATTCCCATAAAAATAAGGAGAACACGTTCATTTGTCTGCTTTATATATGTAAGTACCAGCGAGTCAACTGTCAGTGTGAACATGTACAGACTTGCACATTGAAAAGGGACTCAAAGGCTCCCTGCCCTGAATGTCATGCTGCCCTTAGCTCAGCTTCAAGCAGAGAAAGTGCTATTCATCCAAGATGGCCTAAGTCTGGGTCTTACTAATTGCTTACAGCTACTGAGACGCTGCTGGCTGTGAAACCATGAGAACCAATGCTGGACCAGAAATCAACAGAACTGGACTCAAAATATAGCTCTCATTTATTTATTTCATCCTGCTGTCTCTGTGATATTAGGCAAGTTACTAAACTGACTTTCTTGCCCCATGTCTCTATATTGAAACTATTAATATCAGCTTAGTCTGTTATGTAAGATACATGTGACAATAAAAATAACCTAGTTTACACCACTATAAACAACACAGTATTATTCCTTTGTGGTTTGTTATTGCTATCGGTATAGAATCACAGAATAGAAGTAGCTCAGATTGTAAGCAATTAATAGGTTCCATCTCCTACCTTAAGCAGAGATCTTTTCTAGTAAGAGACCACCAACTCAGTTCTATGTCTTTTGCAAAAGAAAAAAAAGAATAGAAAGATGGATAAGTGAGTGGATAGATGGAGAGATGGATGTATGAAACATTCCCTAAATGTGGATAGGTCTTAAAGTGTTTTCTCAAGTCTTCCATTTGTGCTCACTATATATGAAATCACATAGTGGGCATTTATACACTGCCTCAGGGCAAAAGACATACCCTTCCAATTGCAGGGCATGTTACTGGCAGAAATCCCTCAGTTCTTAGCCCCTTCATTTATGCTTCAGCTGAAGAAAGGACCTCATCTCAGGCAGCATACAGTGACTGCTAGACACTAACACACTGTACTAGTTGCTTTTTTGTTGCTATGAAAAAATACCCAAAGTCAAGCAACTTAAGGAGAAAGGAAGATTTATTCAGCTTTTGGTTACAGAGGAGAAATACAATCTTTGCTGGTGGCAAAAGCTGGAGGAGACCTAGGTCACATCCATCCAGAAGGTTGAGAGCTGCTAGACTGCCAACTGCAAGAGCAGATCTCTCACAGAAGTAGGGTGGGACTAATCTACCTCAAAGCCCACCCCCTGTGACTGCCTTCTCAAGCAAGGCTCCACATGTCAAAGGTGTCATGACCTTCCCAAACACTTGAGTCTGTAGGGGACACATTTCAAACTATAACATTCCATCTCTGGCCCTCACCAGATCACTGTCATCTCATTATGCAAACCATACTCAGTCCAACTGTAAAAAAGTCCCAACATGGACTATATAAGTAGTCCCAACATAGTACAAAAGTCCAAAGTCCAAAGCCTACTGTAAAATCAAAAGACAAGTTACATACTTCCAACATACAATGTCACAGAATAAACACTCACATTCCAAAAGGGTGGAATGGGGGACTATCCAGGAAAGATCAGTCCACAACAAGACCTAAAACCAGCAGGGCAAACTCCAAATTCTGTAGCTTCAGATCCAACAAGTGAGCCTCTTATTGAAATCATCTCAATTTCAAAAGGTTTTGGTTCTATCCTCTAGTGAAACTGCCTGTAGAACACATCATCTTCTTGGTTCACCTTTCCCAGGATGTACAACTCTTCTCGGCTTTGGCATGTACAACGTTGGCTCTGGCATCTCTAATGTCTTTATTTTTCAATGGCAAACCAGACTTTAACTCTACAGCACAGACTGCCCTTCTTAGGCCTCTAAACTGCAGGTTTTCTGCCACATGCTGACTGGATTCCATCATTCTCTAAAATCTTAGAGGAGGAATTCATCTCCTCCATGCCTCAGACGCCAGTATCACATGGACCACATTGTCAAGTTCTGCTGCAGTGTTGGTTGGGGCCTGGCCCCCTTGATTCACAGCTGGTTCAGCTTCTCTGTGCTGACTGTAGGCAAAATTTTTCTTGGGACTTTATTTTGGAGGAGAAATAGAGCTTTTCTTTGGGGGTCACACCCTTTAGTTTCTCCCTTCCAAAATAATTTGCATTTTTATGGTTGGGATCCTTCCCTGAGGATATTCCCTCAAGGTAGAGCCTCTTCTATACTCCAAATTTACTAATGGAGCTAACTTGTTTAATAATATTCACCATTTTGTTTTCTACCTCTTCCTGATTCAGCTCTTCACATTTGCCACTGCATTTTTCCTCATCAGACCTCAGAGTTTTTGCTTCTTTCTGTCTGATTCCATGCTCTTTTTCATAACTCTGAACAAGAGCACTAAAAAGTAACCATGCCACATTGCCAAGACTACATTGCCTTGAAATTTCCTCTCAAGTTTAACTTTAGGCAAGCTTTTGGGACGGGTTCAAAACTTCACTAAACCCTCTGCCAACACATGGCTCAATTTGCCACTTGTAGTTCCAAACACAGTCTTTGTTTCCCTCTGAACCATCACAAGCTGGGCTTCTACTGTCTATACCTCTCACACCATTACTGCTTTCCATACTCTTACAAGAAAGGCCCATTTGGCCCCATCTCTAAGATGCAAAGGCTTTCCCAGCACAAATTCCCAAAGTTCTTCATATTTCTCCCAACAAACAGCTCTAAAAGCATGCTAGCCACATCACAGCAATTGCCATTCTGCTAGGTACCAACTTCACTCAGCTTCACAAACAATAACTTTACTTTTTGGTATACCACTTTTCTGGTATCAATTTCTCTCAACTTCAAAACAATTCATGATGTAGTATTGGATAATCTCATAGCAATATCCTACTTCTCCGTACCAGTTTCTGTACTGGTTACTCTTTGTATTGCTGGGAGAAAGGGAGATTTATTTGGCTTATGGTTTCAGAAGGGAAATATAGTCTTTCATGGCCGAAGTGGCATGGCTGACAGGAGAAGTCAGAGGAGGACTACGCTGCATCCATCCAGAAGGCTGAGAAGCAGGGTTTATACCTGTATTCCCATGTAATTAATATACCTCAAGACTTACCTCCTGTGACTGCCTTCCTCCAGCAAGGCTCCATGTCCGAAAGGTGTCAATCACTTTCTCAAACACTTGAGTCTGTGGGGGGCACATTTCAACACACCAAGATCCATACTGTGCTCTTGACTTGGGACAGCTCTGGAGATGGCTTTCTTAACAGCTCTTTTGAGACCATGTTCATGGCATTAGTTGTCCTTCTGTTCCTTCCTGCTTCATGCAGTTCCCTTACATAGGAATCCATCTCTGGGACACTCTCTATAAGTGATTTCCTTGCCAGTACTCATCTCAGGGTGCCCTATCACCTCAGGGTGCCCTACCCAGAGAACCCCTTCCACGATACATTGCAATCCTTACTTTCATGTCTTCAGCCTATCTTATCAGCCTATAGAATTTGCATATTCAATGAAATTCACTTGGAGCAACTCACAGAGAAACATAGAAATTCAGAGCTGAAAACACACTTGGATAACTTGCTTCCCAATCATTTCATTTAATAGAAAATTCTGTTTAAGCAATCCGACTAAGCTAACCTTGCTAGCTAACAGCAGAACTGAAACTAAACCCCAGGTGTTTTGCTTGATGAAGCACTATTATACATCAATCATACAATCACATTATCCTAGGTATAACAACTGCCTAAGTCCACAGCTAGGAATGAATGTAGCACTTTACATCAGGGTTCAAAGTCAGGACATTTATTTCATTCAGTCACACTCTCTCTGGCTGTGGCTTTTGGCTTTGCTTAAATCAGATATGCATTTAATATTTTAAAATAGCATTAGTTTCCCATGTAATTGATATATCTATTTGGCTAGGATAACTTACATTTCTGATGATATATTTAGGAAAATATCTTAAGAAATACACTATGGACAAAGTTCTTGGATTCTGTAATGTCTATTGTAGTTAAATATAACCTTTAAAATGCTTCAAGTCATTTCTATAATGTACTGTATATGTACCAGACAAAGTGATCATAATTCAGATCCTAAGTTAAGACAGAAAGCAGCAGAGAGGCTTAGCAAAGAAGGATGTAGAGGGGAGATAAAGAAAAGTAGGGATATCATTGTTTTTCTTGCCTGTATACAGGGCATGACAAAGGTTTTCCTAAAATAGAGCTATCAATGGTATCTACTCTACAGGCCCATGACACTTTGTCAGGATGGATTTTGATACTATTTTTACCACAAATTATGGTGCTCTGTTATCACGATAATGAGCTCCTTACAGTCACTGTGCTTACTCACCTGAGTGGCTACTTCTGGTGAACACTGATTGAATGTTATATCCAAATATCCAAAGAAGTGAAGAGAAGAGCCAATGCTATGTTCTCCATTCTTCCTTCAACATAATTCTGCCCATAGTAGCCATATAGTACCTGGCAATCCTGTGAAGTCCAGAGCAGAGTGGGGTTTTAAGAATTATTTTTATTATCCCAATACATATTATGTATTAGGAAAAGAAGCCAGGAGTCTGAAGAAGTGTTAGAAAGATTATGATCTTATGCTGTCAAAAAAATGTTCTGTATGGATATAGAGATGGCTTAGTAGGTGAAAGTGTTTTCTGTACAAGTGAATGCACTTGAGTTCCAACCCCAGAATCCATGTAAAGCTAGGCATGATATGGTGTGTCTGTAATTTTTAAGTGGAGAATCTCAGGAAACTTCTGGGTTAATAGTCTTAAGATAGAAGGTGAGCTTGTCTTTGGACTACCACGTGTGTGCCCTCTCCCCCACCCCAAAACACACACTCTCACTTTTTTTTTCTAGAGAATACTTTGTTTAGATTAAATACACACCCCAAAGATTTGTCTGTGACCAGTATTGTTCATCTTCCCTTTCTTCCTGTGTTTCAAACTTCCCCATGGAAACCTGCAAATATTCCTGTTGATCTGAGTCTGATGATCAAAGTGGAGAAACAATCCCAAAGATCCATACAACAGGCCACACCCTGTCAAATAATAGCCTTCAAGACTCATCCTTCACTTGTGTGAAATGGGATGGAGTGCAGCTGGATGCTTACCTCAAGTCTTATTAAACTGGGGGCTAATCTGATCAGAGGCCCAGTTTAGCTGAGGCTGACTATATTTCCTTAGGGTTTTTACTGTCCCTAAGGGGAAAGGGAAGGGAAGATGCAGATCAGAAATATAAGTGCTTGCACTGAGGCATGCCTTCATTTGCAATTCAATTCAGCAGTGGGGGAGGGATGGACTGCCCAGTTGAGTCTAAGTGCCACTGGGTCACTGGGTTTTCTTTTTTAGCAGCAGTGGCTGTTCAAAGGGAGAGGGGGTCAGGGATGTAGGGCATGGTAAGAAGCATCAAATGTATTGTCTGTCACTATGGTGAGAGAGGAGCCTTCTGGGAAATGGGGAAGATTGCATCACTGATTTGATTAGCAGGGTGAGCAAGACTAGGAAGAGCTGGGGTAATCCTATGCACTGTTATTTCCTTCCCAACACCTCTATGTTCTGCTGTTGTTGCCACTGCTGCTTATTATTAAACAAGATATCAAATCCAAGCCAGGAGGAACTAGATAATTTGATGAATACCATCAACCTTGCTATTTTTATTTTTGTCATTTTAACCAGTTCCAAAAACACATGTTGCAGGAAGGCATTTTTGTTTTTATCGTTAGGATGGATAAACCAGCTCTAAGGAGCTCAAAAAATAATGCTAGAATAGAATTAGCATTGGGCTGATGAAGGTGAAGATGAGAACACAGATGAGCTTAAAATACAGCAGAGGTCAGGCACCCCACAGGAGTGTGAGTGTCGGCATTAGAAATGGGAAATTAAGAAACTGGAAGAAAAGAGATAGCAGACAAATATGAGGATGCCTACTTTTAACATGAGAATCAGTTTAGAGATGATTTATATCCAATGATCATTTCATAAAGAATTAAGCCACACACCTTCATTACTTTATCATTGTGCTCAAGAGAGGAAAACTCCCACATAACCTCAAATGTGCATCTGATCATAAGACTGGAGTTCCAGTGTTAAGACACCTGCATCTAGAATATCCTAATCTCCTGTGATACACTTTACTATATCTGTTCAACAGATCTAAAGGGACATAAACTTCAATAATCTCATTTGACATAGAAAGAATGAAATATCACAATAGCCACCTAAATGATGCAAAGAAGGGATAGCAGACTCAAGTGTGCTTAGCACTCAAGTAGCCTTCCACCTTCTTCAAAATGTTCACATCGGGCCTGGAAAGGTGGCTCAGGGGTTAAGCCTCTGCCTTGCAGGCGGAAGGTCCTGAGTTTGGATCCTAGACCTCAGGTATCGACACCGGGTGGAAGCGGGGCGGCCTGCGTTTCTGGTCCTGGTAGGGTGGAACTTGTGAATCCTGGGGCAGAGTAAACAAGGAGGAGGTGGAGGCGTTCATGGTGGTTCACGAATTCGCCCGTGGTTCTACACACACACATACATATACGCACACACACGCACACATACACAATGAATAAATAAATTTAAAAAAAATGTCCACATGGCCCCTCTGACTCCTTGTAGTAACTAGACAATTACAATAGAACTGTTACTCCGTCATGCCATTTAATTTCTTTTTCTCATAATAGCACACAAATTAGTGGGGAAAGTTAAACAGGCAAGTTTAAGAGCTATATTTATTAATTGCTTCTGTGGCATCGGCTTCATTGTGGCAGAAATACCACAGTTCTGTCTAACCAGATTCTATGCATAGTGGAGAGTCTCTCCACCACCACAGCACATCCTCGGAAATGGGACTCTCAGGACATCTGCCTCCTGTCACCACTGATCAGTTTAAGACGATTACAGACCATTAGTGTTCTGAGCCAAGAGTCGCCATACAACCACCAGGTAATTCACACCATGTTGAATCAGTCGAAAAGATAGAGCACATTGCATAATCAGCTGGTTCCGGTGTAGAGATAATGAGTGACAGGGGGAAAAAAAAAGCTGTCCCCTCCCATTCTGCTATTTCCATTTCATGTACTACTGAATAAAACAGAATTCTAGAAAAAAATTTATTTAAAAAAATCATTGTCCTCTAAACCATAAAGAATCATTTCTGTTATCTGTAGATACTCTAAAACTCTTTTTTAGAGTAGCTTTCCTTAGATCCTTAGCACAATGGAGCAAAAGTTTAACAAGTATCCAAAAACATGTTGAATATTTTAAATTTTGGCCATAACTATTGAGTGTACTTACCAGAATAGATTTTTCTCTACATAATTACATAATTCATAGCATTTCAATTTTTTTAAAAATTTTTTTTATTATTATTATTTATTCAACTGTGTGCGTATGCGGGTGTATGTGCGCGCGCGTATCTGTCTGTGTGTGTGTGTCTGTGTATGTGTAGAACCACGGACGAATTCGCGAACCACCATGGACGCCTCCACCTCCTTCTGCCCCGGGATTCACAGGCTCCGCCCTACCAGGACCAGAAGCGCAGGCCGCCCCCGCTTCCGCCTGGCGTCTATACGTGGGATCTGGGATCCGAACTCAGGACCTTCCGCCTGCAAGGCGGAGGCTTAACCCCTGAGCCACCTCTCCAGCCCGCATTTCAATTTTTAAAGATTATATATAATTTTTAAATTAGAAAATACAATCAATATACTAAAGAAAGAGACTATATAACTCCTACACAGGTGTTATAACCTTAAAGCTAAAAACAACATAGAAAATTAATTTGGTTCATCAAAATTTTACATGGTTAGTTATCATAAAATTGAAGTGTCTGGCTGACCAAAGCTATTATAGCTTTTCCTCAGTATAATTATCGCTAAAGGCCAGCAAATTACTGTATGGTCACTTCATGCTCTAACAGATCAGAGTTTTGAGTTTGAAGATGATTTGGATGGGGTGATCATGTCATTTACTATTCCAAGTAAGACATCTTCATAGATTTAGAGGAGTTTTACTGGTAATTATTCCCAGAGAAAGGTATGAATCAGAACTGTCTCACAGAGCATTATTTGTTTATCCCATCCATAATAAAAGAGTTTCCAGATTCTTATTGGAATTTCAGACTTTTGATATTTAGCTAACAATATTTTTGAAAGTAGGAAATAGGTGACATGAAAGGAAATAAAGGTTAGCCTGTGACCACCATTAGCCTTTCAACAATTTTAGAAATGAGTTGAAAAGAGAAACAAAATGTAACCAATTCAGTCTTTTTTCTAAGTGATTAGTTTAGACCAGAATCATAGAAAAACATTAAAGGAATTATAAAATAAAAAGGAGTGAAACAAGACCTGAATAAGCAAAAACAGTGGAAAGGGAAATTCTAGGTGGACAAAAGGAGGATAGAGAAGAGCTAACAAGGGAGCTTTTCAGTCACACGATCCCCTAAGAACTAGTATTTAAATGAACAGAGTCACAAAAATAAGAGTTCAAGCAGCAGAGGAAATGGAAAACATTGATGAAATATTCTCAAAGCAAACACCATTCTTCTCCACGGCAAGGTAAATGCCGAAGTATAAGAATCCTTAGATATCATTTCCATATTTCTGGGTTACAGACTCATAAATTCCCAGGCATGATAATGAATATTTATTGGAGGTTAAAGTTAAATAAATATGATTTGAGACAGCCAATTCTCCATGGTATGCTTTCTAAAATGGAGAAAATAGCTAACTAAAATAATTAGTCATTTCAGGCTTAAGGTTTTGATCATAGAACAATAATAGGATTTAGCCTCTAAGCATCACATGCAGTGTAAGGCCCTGTATAAAACAGATAAGTCATTTGGTCCTTTTAACAGCTTGAGCAATGGGATCATAGCATCATTCTAGTTTTAAAAGTGAGATGACTATGGTACAGTGGAATAAAATAATTTGACAATAGTTCTATCTTAATTGAAGAAAGGAGAATGAGAACATGTCCCAATCTCTCAATCCCTTTCGTACTTGAATGCCTAGAAAAGAGTTGACCTTGAGAGAACTGCAAGTTAGTGACTCCTGAGCTTCCATGGAGCCAAAGTTCATCTCTTGGCTTACAAATCCCCCTTCTCAGGAGTAATCCATCTCCCTCAGCCCTACCCCATTCACCATCTGACCTGCCATGCTCTCTGAAAATTGCAACTGTGTTTTACCTTTGCAGTAACCAAATTCAATTACAGTTTCTGCCTTTGTGTTTCCTCAGCCTTTTTTCCTGCACAAATTGATGGTGACAGCAACGATACCAATTCAATTACCTACCATCTTCTGGTTCCCAGTAATGATTCTGAGTAGGTCAACAGGGACCAGCTAGGAACAAGAATGACTGTGAATTAAAAGCAAAGGATAAGCAACTAAAGCTTGAATTAGAAATCCATTTCCACTTATTGGGAAAAGTTAAACCTTACTCTATAGAAGAAGACATGGAAAGGGCAAAAACAGTATATTGGTCATTTTTGTAAGAGAAGATGGGACAAGATTAGAGTCCTTTACAATCATGTGTCTTGGGTGAGCAAAAATGGGTCCAAAATAAAAGGTCACTAAGCAAATGTGTTTTATAATAAATATGCTGGTGAAGAATAAAATATTTTTGATATTCTGGTGAAGAATAAAATATTTTTGATATTCTAATTCAGTTAGCCAATATTTATATGTGAGCTGTCACAATGCAACAAACCATTACATTTTAGAATAGTGAAAGTGTAGAGAACAAACTCACACAGTCTCTGTCCTTGTGGGGCTTACAATTCAGGGAAGAATATTACCAAGACAAGGAAAGGTTGAGCACTGTTAATAATATGACAAGTACATATTATTTACATAAAGGAGAAAGGGAGTTCATCTATTTTGATATTCCAAAATATGAATGATTCAGGCACAGATATACAACATATACTACAAATTCATCAAGGGCAATGAAATTTAATTGTTTGGTCTTTGTGTATGTACAGTCCCATCATAGATTTAAGGCTTCTACTTCTTACATTATGAAATGGGCATGAATCCTAGGGAGTCAGAGGCAGAATATTATGGTCTGACCAAAAGGTCCCCAAGAGTGCAAATGTTGAAAGGTTGTTCCAAGCTGATGGTGTGTTTGACAAGTGATTGAATCTTGAGGGTGCTTGCTTCAACTATGATTGTTCAAAGTTTATGTGCTAATGGGATATTAGGAGACTTAGAGGCCAAGTTAGAGGCAGTAGGTCACTTGGGAAATATTTTTAAAAGGCGTATTGTTACAGTCAGCCTGCAACATTGCTGATAAATGACCATCAAACAGCTTAAGGGAACAAGGGTTTATTCTCTCATGATTCCTGGTTACAGTTCTTCGTCAGGCTTGATGAGAAGCATGCACCAACACCAGAGCTGAGGGGACTGGCCACACCATCACCACATAACAGGTGAGACACAGACAATCCTTACTTGACAGACCAGCACGTCTGGTCAAGTGAATAGGAGGAGGCCGACTCTCTCAACCAGCTCTCCATGATTTATTCCAGGGCCTAGTCCCACCCACCATAGGCTGAGCCTTCCCCATCAGCTAGACAATCTTCTGCAGGTTCGCTCTGGGCTTAATTCAACTAATTCTCCACAAATGTGCCCAGAGCTCAAACCCTCAATGGCCAAGTTGACACCTGTGTCTAACCATGACACATATCTTCTGTTTAGTCTTTCTCTCCTCTCTTCCCCTCCCTTCCTTATTTTCCCTCTCCATATCTGTTGCCCTGCTCCCTTACTAGTCATCATGAGGTGAGCATCTTCTATTATCTCATGTTCCTAATGTCATGATGGTCTGCCTCCATAGGCTTAAAGTATTAGAACAAAACAAAACAAAACAAAACAAAACAAAAAGAATTGAAAGAATGAGCCAATATAAATCTTTCCTCCCTTAAGTTGATCTTCTAACAAATATTTTTTACAGGGATAAAATTCACTAACTCAGCAATGCAGATAGAGATGAGTGTTAGAAACTTGATATTGGATATTAGGGAGAATTGAGTGAAAGAAATCATTTCAGAAATGAGAGTAGTGACCCTTGGTATAATCAGAAAAATAAAAAAGAATAGACATAAAAGCAGAAATTTTGAATTGGAATATATATATTATATAGCCATATATTATTATTATATATTATATATAGCCATATATTATATATTATTAACCATAGGAAAACAATCAAAGTGATCATTAACAACTAGGCTAATTGTTAAAAATTCATGGTCATCCATGAGGTATCCATGAAGGTATCATTTTGAATCTATGAAAATTCAGAGAGTAATTCAGGAACTGTAAGATAGATACAAAGAATTCATAGGAAAAGAGCTAGAAAGCTTTCTTTTGAAAAAAATATTATTGGAAAAGTTAGTTGTAAACAAAAGATGTTCAAATGAGATTTCCTTGAATTAGATTATTCACCTACTGGAATAAAAATTTGAGGGTAGAAAGCTGTAGATCTGAACCAGAATTAGGAGGTACCATCATAATTTCAATCAAAGATGAGTATGATACAAATTAGAACTGGTTCATAATGCATGGGGGATAGGAGATAGATTTGAGATTGTTAAATGAATTATATTTGGTCTATTGTTGCCTCCATGGACAAGCTTGCCCTAAATATTTTTTCACACAAAAAAGAACTGCCAGCCACTGTACATGTGTTAATGACTAGAAGGTATTCTTATGTATCTGAAGCTCAGCCAGTCACAGTAGCCAATCTTTAGCCACTGTTGTAGCCAAGTTCAAATAAGGCAAAAGTTAAACTACAACCAATCAAGCTATCTCTGTACCTCACTTCCACATTCCATATGTCATTTCCTCTTCTCTGGCTATAAATATAATCTGTGCATGTGGCAGGATAGTGCATTCTAAATCATTTTTGGCTCACATTGCTGCCTGATTCTTAAATCTCAATTAAAAGCCAATTAAGATCTGCACAGTTAGTTTTGTTGCAATTTTCTCTTTTAGTCAAGGCATATTTTGAGGTAAAATCAGTAAGTCTTGGTGATAATTAGGCATGGGTTTTGCATGTCAGTATAAGTTCAACTGTGAGAAGGGAAGATCTGAAAATAATCACAAGAAGAAAGCTTACATCCTTCACACATTATAGAAGTCAATCTAGTCCTGGATTCATTTTTAATAGGGACACAATTTTTTCCCTTCCTTATTGCTTTAGACCTGATTTCTGGATAGTGTGTCTGATAGAGCCTGTTTGGCCACTTCATGATATAGGTATAAGAATGAGGGAGTAACAAAAAGAGTGCTGATTTCAAAGCTAGCTTCCTAGAAAACTTTCACTTGCATTTTAAGGCTAAAACAGAAAACACCTAAGTAGTTCTGATTTCAAAGTAGACTATGAAATGTAGGCTTTATTTTATGCCCTAGAAAAAAATTGCTTTTATATTAGAGAGAGAAGAAAGGGTAAGAGAGAAAGAAAAAAATGGATGATAGCTGGCATTCTCTACTAGAAGTAATAATGAAAAATAATAGGGGTAAAAAGTTTTCTGAAGATTACAAACTTGTGATGGTTAAGCTCGACTGCTAATTTGATGAAATCTATAATCACTAGGGACACTCACCTGTAGGTGTGCTTAGAGAAGATTACCTTGATTATGTCAATCAAAGTGAGAAGATGTGCCTGCTGTATGCACTAGCGGCTCTTGGGCTTCAGTCCTACCTTGCAGTCTGAAAAAGGATAGTTGTGCACCTGCTTCCTGATCGTGGAAGCCACATGGCCAGCAGTGTCATGCTTCCCAACTGTGATGAACTGTACCTGGACCTGTCAGTCAAAACAGAGCCGTCCTTCCTCAAGCTGCTTTTGTCAGGACCGATTATCAAAACAGTAAAATAAACTAAGACAGGGCTCCCTCACTGTGATCCTGTGAAGGAGAGACTCAAAGCGAGTAAAAAGTAAAAATGAATATATTTTATCCCAAAGATATTAATAGAAGAAGAGTTTTGTAAGTCTGTGATAGAATGCGAAAGACGAAAGAAATGAGAGAAAAAAAAAAATACAGGATCCTGGAAAACACTTTCTGCCACATAATAAGGCAGAAGAGAAACATCACCAGCAAACCAGGCCCACTAGGCTGGGGGGCTGGACCCCAGAGCTAGCTCTGTGCATCCTCCCACAAACTGAAGCGCTGTAACTACTCCAGCACTCCACTGAATCACACGTAGCTGTAGAAACAAATCCCAGACTGAACTGTCCCTCCTCAGCCATGGCAGAGCTCTGGCAAGCATCAGAATTTGAAATTGAGAGATTCCTAATACCCACAATCCTCTTCCCTTGCCAAAGTTAGGAAGAAAAAGCAATCTAACTGAGGAACCAGTTAGACTGGAACTATAGATAGGAACAGAGCACACCGCAAGAGATCAGAGCGAGGCAGAAGCTGATTGCAACCTTTGGAAAGTCATCGGCAAAGTAGAATGGTTCAGCAACCCATGATTAGAGCTCCGAAGAAAGAGTAAGGGACCCTAACACCCCTATCCCCCACCACTGCCAGCACTCCTGGAGCAAAAGACCCTTTGGAATTGCAGGAAGTGTGGGGACAGAACAGGGAACATGTTGCTGTTTGCAGAGAGAAGTCACATGGGTCAAACGAAGTTTGCAACAGAACCTGGTGCATTATCTTGATGGACAAAAAGAACTAAGGTAAACACATGAGGCAGGGTCTCCTCCAACCTGGAAGAAGCACTGAGAACTTACCTGCTGCACTTCATTGAACATTAAAAAACTATTTCAGTTTACTGCTCATTTGTATTTACATATTTTAGTCTTTATTTTTATTTCCTATTTTATAACCATATATTTTATTTTTTATTGTTTAACTTTTTTAATTTAAAGAATGTTTCCATTGTTTCTCTTTTAGTATGTATACTTGTATTTTGAGGGTCTAATTGATACAGTAGTTTGTTATCTTGATGGAAAACCTCTTGTTTCTCTCCTTCCTTTCTCCAAACACAAAATACAAACAGTATAGTTGTTATTGAAGTCAACATTCCCTTGAACATAAACCCAACTGAAGACATCCCACCAGGAAAACAACCACAGGGAGAACTTGCATAAACTAAGCCAAAAATGTTATGAAAAAGCACAAAAGCAACACACCAGAGGGAACATACACCCCAACAAATTTACAAAACACAGTAAAGAAACACCAGCAATATGTCAATGCTCCATTGTGATAATTTCACAATCCAACAGCTTCTGATACCAGAAAGCAAAGATAATGAGATAAGTGGAATGTTAGAAAAGTATTTCAGGGTCCAATTTTTATAAAGGTTCAATATCAAGTAGGGGGGCACCTGGAACAGATGGAGAATTGAAGACAAAATGTGGGGGAAAAAAATTCACAAAATCATTCCAACTTAGAAAACAAAATTACCAGAGTGGATGAAGAGTTAAGTACCTTGGAAAAATTTTAAAATATGGAAGAAAATTCAGCAAGAAATTAGAAACACTGAAAAAGAACCAAACAGAAATTCTGCAAATGAAAGAAATAAAAAAGAAGGAGAGAGAGAAAGTCAAGTAGACTAACAGGAATCAGGAACAGAAAACAAGGTTTGAGAGATGGTAAAATGTACAGACATACATAGAGAAAAACAATCAACAAACATGACCAAAACCTCCAAAAAGTCTGGGATACACTCAAGAGACCAAACCTAAGAAGTCATAGCAAATATTTTTCAAGACCTAGAGAAGTCAATAGATAGCCAAATGCAGGAAGTGCTTAGAACCATGCACAAATATGACTAGAGAAGACCCTCTCCATGGCATATCATAGTAAACATGGCATGTATATAAAACAAAGAAGCAATGTTAAAAGCTGTAGGGAAAAAAATTTCAAATACCCTTCAGAGACAGAAGCAGGAGAATATTATCAACTCTGTCATCACAGCAACCATTAAAATCAGGAAATCATGGGGCTGGAGAGGTGGCTCAGGGATTAAGCCTCTGCCTTGTAGGCGGAAGGTCCTGAGTTCGTTCGGATCCTAGACCCCACATATAGACACTGGGCAGAAGCGGGGAGAGGGGAGGTAGGGGGGGCTGTTTCTGGTCCTGGTAGGGTGGAGCCTGTGAATCCCGGGGCAGAGTAAACAAAGAGGAGGTGGAGGCTGTCTATGGTGGTTCCCAAATTCGTCCGTGGTTCTACACACACACACATATATACATACACACATATACACACACATGCACACACAGGCATACACGCACAATTGAATAAATAATAAAAAATAAAAAAATCAGGAAATCATGGAAATAATATGTTCTAAACCTTGAGAGTAAATAATTATCAAGAATAAAGCTATACCAAACAAAATTATCTATTAAAATCCATAGAGAAATAAGAGTATTTCAAGGTACGCACAAGTTAACACAATTAATAACTAAGCTAGCATTGCCAAAAATTCTTCAAAGAATTCTATATACAAACAAAAACACAGGAAATAATTCAGTTCATGAGAGAACATATGAAAAGAGGAGAACAGAGAAAGAACAATCATGTCTAACACAGCAGACCAGCAAGCATTCAACATAGGAGAGGAAGAAAAGAATTACCAGTTAGTCAACCACCAGAGCAAACAATGAAATCATAAACAATAGAAAACCTTTCTTAATTGCAAACTTGAATGCAAATGTCCTTAGCTATTTAATTAGAATACACCAATTAGCTGATTGATTTATCAAACAAGATCTAACTACCTGTTGTCTCCAAGAAACTCACCTAACCAGGAAAGCCAACCAAAACCAAGGACTGAAGATTGGAAAACAATGTACCAATCAAACACAAGCCAGAAAATAGCTTGTACAGCAATTCTCAAATCTGATAAAGTAGACTTCATTCCCAAACTAGTACGAAGAGATAAGGAGAGACCCTGAACATTGATAGAGACTACAATGAGAGGACACAACTACTTTAAATATCTATGCACAGAATCTGTTGGGGGGGGGTTCCCTGTTTTTTTCAGGAAACAAACACTAAATGCATAAAAGACCACACTGGTCTGAATATGGTGATTATGGGAGAATTTAATACCACATGGACACATCTAGACACATCTTCCAAGTCAAATTCAGCAAAGAAAACTCATAACTAATTACAACATACATATTTAGACTTAACAGACACCTACAAAATATTTTTCCACTCAACACCCAGGTAGTGCAGTTTTTTTCAGTATATGGAACGTTCTTTAAAATTGACCACATTCCAATTAAACAAAGCAAGTCTTATAAATAGCACAAAATCAAAAAAGATCCCTGCACCCCATGAGACCACAGTGGAATAAAGCTAAAAAGACCACAGTGGAATAAAGCTAAAAATCAATACCAATACAAATTTTCAAAAATAAATACTTAGAGACTGAACAATACACTTTTGAAAGAATAGCTGAAGAAATAAAGGAGGAAATTAAAAAATTCCTAGAATCAAATAGGAATGAGAACACAACCTACTAGAACCTCTGGGACACAGCCAAGGCTGTCCTAGGAGGAAACATTATCGCTGTAAGTGCTCACATTGAAAAATCAGAGATTGCAAATTAATAAACTAATGATGCACCTCAAAGCTCTGGAAAACTGAGATGTCAAATCCAAATGGAGCAGAAGGCAAGAAATTATACAGACAAGGCAAAACCTAGTGAAATAAAGACATAAGTTACATTCATTGAGTTGGTTCTTTGAAAAATTAACCAGTCTGACTAACCAGTAGCCAAACTATCCAAAAGAAAAAAAAAGACCCAAATTAATAATAAGAGAGATGAAAAGGGCCCAAATTAATAATAACAAGGGAGTTGTTACAACAAATTTTAATGAAATCCAGAAGATCATCAGGGGACTATTTATAAAATGTATATTCCAAAAAGCTGTAAGTCTAGAAGAAATATATTAATTTCTGAATGTATTACAACCTACCAAAATTCAAGTCAGAGATATAAGCAACCTAAATAAACACCAAAAAAAAAAAAAAAAGATTGAAGCAGCATTTAAAAGTTTCCCCTACAAAAGAAAGACCAGGATTTATAGAGATTTGTTGATGAATCCAGTTTTCAATGAAGATCTAATACTGACACTTCTCAAACTGCTCCACAACTACAAAGAAATACTACAAAATTCTTTCAATGAAGCAAGTATAATTATGGTACCAAAAGCAAATAGTGATATAACCTAAACAGAAAACTATAGACCAGTCACCTTGATGAACATTAATGCAAAAATCCTCAAATACAAACCAACCATAACAAAAACAGCCAAGAAAAAGGGTACAGAATGAACGCTGGAGGACAGGACCCTGAACATGAACATAACCAATATTTATAAGTTTCAAAAGGGATATTATAAGGGATATTATAAAATTTGTATTGGTATTGATTTTTAGCTTTATTCCACTGTGGTCTCATGGGATGCAGGGATCTTTTTTGATTTTGTGGTATTTATAAGACTTGCTTTGTTTGATTGGAATGTGGTCAGTTTTAAAGAATGTTCCTTACACTGAAGGGATATATGAAGGGATATTTTAAGTTTCAAAAGGGATACATGAAGGGATAAAAGAAGCAATAATTGAAGTATTCATGAAAATGTGCTGTGCATGTCCAAAGAAGAGAATGAGTAGCTATGGGAAGCACAAAATAGAGGAGCAAAAACACAAAAACAAACCAAGAAACAGTTAGTGAGTGCTATGATTTGATATCTCTGCTAGTACTGAGAGGACTTTTATGGCAGGTGTGTGAGCTGGAACCCAAACCTGCAGACCACGGCTACCAAAGCTTTTAATGGTTGTGATAATTACCTAGGGGATCTAGACAAGCACAAAGACCAAGATTCATTTCTTCTTTCTTTCTTTCTTTCTTTCTTTCTTTCTTTCTTTCTTTCTTTCTTTCTTTCTTTCTTTCTTTCTTTCTTTCTTTCTTTCTTTCTTTCTTTTTCTTTCTTTCTTTCTTTCTTTCTTTCTTTCTCTTTCTTTCTTTCTTTCTTTCTTCTTTCTTTCTTTCTTCTTTCTTCCTTTCTCTCTTTTCTTCCTTTCTCTCTTTTCTTCCTTTCTCTCTTTTCTTCCTTTCTCTCTTTTCTTCCTTTCTCTTTCTTCCTTCCTTCCCTTTCCTTTCTTTTTCTTTCTTTCTCTTTCTCTCTTTCTTTCTCTTTCTCTCTTTCTTTTCTTTCTTGTCCCTGCATCTTAAGGGACACATAGTCTTAGAGCCAGTTTGCAGACTAGAATTTCTTTTTTTTTTATTTCCACTCATACAAACTTAACAGGTACACCGGTCCCCTCCTTCCCTCCAACCTCCCACCACCCTATGCCCCCCTTCCCTCCCCCCTTCCCATCCCCCAGTGCCTCCCCCTCCCATCCCCGGAGCATCCTTAATGTGCATGCCAGACTCTCCTCTGGGTCCTCCTCTCCAATGAGGTGCAAGGACCCAGTGGCATTTCCCAGAACCCTTTCCTGTGTTCCCCTTAAGCATAGGAACACTACTGTGGCTGTCAATCTCTTGCCTCCAAGGATCTTAGTCCCTTTAGCAAATGCTTGACTTTGTGGGGTCAATAGTGTGTTGGACATTGCGCAGGGCATGCAAAGTTGCAGACTAGAATTTCTTAACATAGCTGCGCATCAAGGTCATCTGGGGACTTACTGAGATATATTTCTGTTCTCCCCCTGCCCCCAACCCAGAGTATCTGATTGAATAGAATTGGAGTACGGCCTGGAAATTTGCCTTTCTAAAAAAAACCCCAGTGGGGCTAAGGAGGTGGTTCAAGGTTTGTTACAGTTCACTCCATGGTTGCTGACAAATGACCATCAAACAGTTTAAAGGATCAAGGGGTTTATTCTCTTACTGATAGTCCAGTTACAGTCTGTAGTCCAGCTTGACGGGAGAGCATGCACCAATACCTGGGCCGAGAGAACTGGCCACAACATCTCTACATAATGGCTGAGAGAAGGACAATTCTTACCTGCCAGACCAGCATGTCTAGCCAAGTATACAGAAGGATGCCAACTCTTCAACCAGCTGTCTATATTTTATTCCAGGGCCTAATCCCACCCACCATGGGCTGGACCTTCCCCATCAGCTAGACAATCTCCTGCAGGTTTGCTCTGGGCCTAATTCAACCACTAACTCTCCACAAATGTGCCCAGAGCTCAAACACCTTCAACTGTCAAGTTGATACCTGTGCCTAACTATGACAAGGGTAAATTTAAGCCTTTGCCACATAAACAATACGACTTGAATTCTGATCACTGGATCACCTGTAAAGATGGCAGGCTGATATGGCAGTGATCTGCAATTTTTATGCTAGAAGGTTGAGCCTAGGAAACCCAGAACAAGGAATAAGGGAGTAGATAAATCCAGGATGATTCCAGATATTATTCTGGACCTCAACGGGCACAAACTCTCAAGTGCTCTTGTACATATAACTATACACACGTACACCCAGTCACATGAAACATACACACCTACACACACACACACACACACACACACACACACACACGACCCCAATGATGGAAACCATTAGGTGCTGGTCACTGGTTAAGACCCACATATGGTCAACTACTTCTGTAAGTAACGAATCAAAGAGAATATGAACCACAGCCAAGAGATATCAAAAAAGAAAATGCATTAATTGATAACTTCTAATTTCATTTTGTGGTTGGCAATACCAAAGTCAATGCATTACCACTCTCATTGGGTGACATGCAAACATCCACTAGAAGCTGGCCTAATTTATTTTCTCAAATTTTCCCCTCCATATTTTCTCCACATTAGCTTGCATTACAGACATATTGCAGTTCTTATTGAGCCAACCATCTGTACTTAGTTTCACAGTCTGTAAGCAAAATCAATATGTAATACAAAGCAATCAAAATATCCTAGTATTTCCAGCTAGAGCAGTCTTCTCCATTGTAAAGGGTTTGTTTTCCTCTTAGTTAGAGAAATCAACCTACTCCACTCAATCTCTTGTTTGTTTTCTGTGCCAAAATTATTGGATTACCTACTGATTACTAGACTTGGCCAATTAGGCTGATTATCTCATCACATAGTTTCAACTTCTCCAGCTGTGAGAGCTACTTTTCATGGTGGTTCACTCCACAAAGAACTCCTGCAGCTGAGACAAATGATGAGAGTATGATAACCACTCGCCAACGATTTAACCTGAATGCTTGTTTAGTGTAGTAGCTGTAAGGTGTGTAGCCAAGCCATGTGGTAGAGCTCAGGGAATAAATGGGGTACTGTATTCTCAAGTATTGAGGAAGCGCACGGCTCCTATGATATATAAATGAAATTGAAGCTATTTTCAAATTCAATAGTCCCATCATAGTAATGAGATCCGATTTGAAATTAGCACCAATTTTACATAGATGGATGAGAATACTTTGGGAAAATGCCAAGTGTTTCCCTACAAAGCTCTGTTTCTTCCCTGAAGGGGTGGGAATTAGAAAAATGATCTAGTACAAAAGCAGTATCTGAACATAAACAAGAACCCCCTGCATAAGATGTAAAAATACAATGTTTTTAATTCCTACATTCTCAAGGAAAGAGTAACATAGATGAGGTATCATGTTTTTGCATGCTATGTGGACAGGAGGGTAGAGAATATGTCAAAGACACCTCACAATTCCACCTTCTATAAATTTTCCTAGTCTTTTAAAATATATTTTGTATATTTATTTGATTTATTGCATGTGTATGCATATACATACCAGGCTGTGCTTACGAAGATATGAGAGAAGCCTTCAGGAGTCATTTCTCCCCTTCTATTTTGTAGGCTACGGCAACTAAACTCAGGTTGTCAGACTTGGAGACACCTTTATCTGCTGAACCAATCAGTCCCTCTTAGTCTTTAATGAACAGAATGGTTACATTTCAAAAGCCCCAAACAGACAAAGAACTTAAACTACATAAGATTGCGATTTCATTCTACTCGTCCCTCAAAATAATTCAACTTAGAAGTTTCATGGATAAAGAATACTCTCAGGATAGACTTGAACAGTGAAAGTGTCCTGTTCAGTAAGTTAATGCCCACATCAGCAGGATGGTTGGCAACCACCCTGCATCATATTCAAAGCCTGTTGTCTCTCCAGGCCTCCAACCTGTCCCCTCCAGCTTGCTCTCTGATCAGTGAGAATCTCCATGTCTGTGTGTAAAGGTCACGAAGTCCCAACAGCTGCAAAACACATCGAAGGGGATTAACTAGCTTGATTCCATCCTACTCTGCGAAATACATGACTCAGAATGAGAGTCTCAGATTAGTGCCTCAGATCACCATCCTAGACACTAGGAAATTCACACACCTCTTTTAGCCTTTCTTGGAAGATGGGCCATTAATACCATTTCCTCAAAGCTCCTGGGAAGAATAAATAAATAACAGAGAAGTGTTGAGAATTCCCAGCTCGGCATATTCAATTTCAGCCAGCGGAGTTCTAAACAATTGCAAGGACCACAAGCTTTTCAATGACACAATGTCTCTTAATTTCTGCTGAATACAACTGAGCCCCATGTAGGAAGACACAGATGGGGACCATAGAAAAAAAGCAGGAGAGTTTGCTAACGTAACTGGTTAACTGAAAATAAGCATGTAATATACAGCTGGTTTCCAGTCATTTGGACAAGTGTGCAAGCAAGGTTGGGTCTGGTGTCTGATGTGGGGTGTCGACAGGAGGCATTTCAGAGTGTTTGTTTGTGCCTAAATAGAAGCACAGAAAGCTAGTACAAGCAAGAACTTCCTCCCCAGAATGAAACTTCAAATAATCCATCCCCTGGCTGCCAACTAAAGCTTATTTTAGAAAGAGTAAGTAGGAACAGGCTGCCTGGCCAGTCCAGGAGAATTTAGAGGTGCTCCTCCCACACACCAGGAACTCATTAGCATGTCTACTCAGTTTCTCAACCATAAACAGCTGCACACAGACAATAGTGGGAAACTGTCAGAGAGAAGAAAAAAAAAATACTGGAAGAGGATGTTAATTAAGAAAAGATGGAGATGGATGATTTCTTTAGAAAGAAATGCAACTCTTGGACAGAAAAAAAAAGTTTTATAATGAAGACTTTTGAGAGAAAACGACTCAAGGAAAAATCACAGCATAACATAAAATCGTGCTCACAAGTAATTATGGAGCACTTCCTGAATACAATGCATCCTGCTAAGTCTCACAGGCGAAATTGTGCCAGTTAGATACAGGTGTCAACTGGACATTTGAAGGTTGAGCCTTTAAGAGCAATTGTGAAAAATCAGTAGTTAAGGCAAGCCCTAAGCAACCAGTGGGAGAATATCTATCTATTGATGTGGGAAGACCCAACCCAGGGTGGATAGGACAATTCCCTGGGCAGGCGGATAAGATGGAGAGAGTTGGTACTGGTCTTTTGCATACAGACATACAGGCAGGCAAGAAGTATTTTCCTCTCTTAACTCTTTCTGTGGACACAGTGTGGCCAATTTCCTTGACTCCTGAAGTTGGTATGAGATCTTCTCCATGTTAAGGAACTGTAATCAAGAATCATAAGCTCAAATAAACCCTTTGTTCTTCTAGGTTGTTTGGGTCCTGCAGTCAAGTCAGCAACATGAAGAGTAAACTACAAGTTACACCCAGAATATTCTCACCCTTAGACAATCAGCATTTATTGCGAGAAGAAAATGCACTACTGCGCATAACTATGAATGGCCATGGAGATAATGTGAATCAAGCACATTTCTGCTTCAGAACAAAAGTATGACAACTGAAGACCATTTGGAAGCAAAGGAATGGAGACTGGGAATTAGGATACTTACGCCTTTGCATTCTTCCTTCCTGAACACCGATCAGCTCCTGAAACTGTTTGTCCATTCTCACCATCAACTAAGCATCATTCACTTGAAAGAGATTCAAAGCCACTATCTGAAATGACAACATCCTAGGAACACTATGGGAGAGAAAATTTGAGACTGTCAAATAAGTCAGGTAAACATCAATTTGAAGCAAACAGAACCAGTGTAAGCATGGCAAGTCTAATCAGGGCTTTCTGAGCACAAGAAACAGAGTTGCTTAAGAAAATGAGGGCATCAGTATGGAATGAAAAATCAGAGCACATTTAATGAGGAATGGAGAGTAAATCAGCAAACAGTTGATCGTTATTACTATTGATCATGGTCCTATGAGGGATAAGGACAATCCCATTTTAAAGAAATAACTGTGCTGTGAACAAACTGGTAATTTTGCTATAGAAAAGATAAAGGCAAATGGCGCAAAATTCAAATTTAGGCAATAATAATAATCATGCACTGTGGACAGTACACTGCTTTGTGGAAGCTACAACAATGGGGGGTCGGGTCCATGGATTTCCGTCATGCTAATGCTTCTGCTGTTATAACAAGGTTCATGTTGGGCCTCACACAGGTTTCTATGAGCAACATCTGAGTGAAAAGTATGTTCAGCACTCAGACAGCACCATTATATTCCTCTTCTGGATGGGTCACCCTGAGCCTTTGTTCTGATAGGCCAAGATGACTTGAGAAAAATGAGCTATCACAAATAATCTGATGTGCAGAGATTGAGGTTTGCACATTGGAGAACAAAGTCACTTCTGAGTGGTTTTGAGACATCTAGTCCAGAACTATCTGTCCTTCCATCTCCTATATCATCACCAACTGGTATGAATGAGCATCCATGAGGCTGGGGAGGTAAGAGCTGCACTGACTGAAACCCAAAGTCCAGTAAATAACTTCCAAGCTGTTGAGGAAATCAGGTTTACAATCTGCATAAAAAAGCATGATGAAATTATCCTAATTTCTAGCATCTCATGTTGCTGGACCTGAAATGGATCTTCTTAAGATGTAGATGTGCATTATTTTATTTTTGTTTGATACGAACTACAGCTCAGTTTACTATTCCATTGTTATTTTCGATTTCTGTAGCAAGTTTGTCTTCTAACACATTCAGGTACTACATCTAAGCAGGAGGCCAAGAAGTAGGTGTCAATGAAGAAGAGATATACAGATGCCACTAATAAATCACTGATAGTTAAGACATAGATTGGATGATGGGCAGCAGATGGGAAGGAGGTAAGTCAAATTGCTTTTCTCATATAGATTATTGGATTAACAAGGAAGCGGCAGACAAGTGGTAAACTAATGTAACGAATTGCTGTCATAAAAAAATGATACCATCCCAGGAGAGTAATAATGCTCTGTTGGCCATTAGCCCTCTGGAGATGTGCTCGAAGTGGGGGAATATCCCCCTGAGATAATTTAAGAAAAAAAAAAGCAGAGATCACGCACCATGCCCCTGGCCATCTCTCCTACAAAGCACTTCTGGGTGAGGGGGGGATGATGGGAAAAAGACAACTGTAGAGAACACAAGCGATTGATGAATATGGCTATTAGAAGTCATGCATGTCACTCCATTTTGGCAACAAATACCGACTTGTCACTGATTATAATTCTCAGGAGTTTTCCATTCCACATCCAATTGTTTATTTTGAAAACATTCAAATATCCCAAATATTGCATCAGTAATATCACAAACACTTAATTCTACTTGCTTAGATTTATTAATTGCTAATGTGTTGTCACCTTTGCTTTTCTTTTTTTTTCCTGTCTTTACATCGAACTATAATACGATAAGCTTCCCCCAAATAGTATAATATATAGCTCATGAAAAAAGGATGTTACCGTTTGTTATTCTCCATAGAATTTATTATTTTCAGAAAAACCTTAATGTATACTATTCCACAGCACATATTCCATAATCAAATCTATAAAATTGTCCCAATAATGTCATTTGGCAACTTTTTAATTATTTATCCTCAGTCAAGAATTAGGAGTTAAATTCAATTTCCTGTCCTTTTTAAAGTAACTTTATAACAGGGCCTTTCTGTTTTTGTTATTTTCTTAAACTCTTAAAATATTGATAGTTTTGAAAAGTAAAGCATACTTGTTTTACAGATCATTTCTCAATGAAAATTTATCACCTCACTGTGATTAGAATAACATTAAATATTTTCATCAAGATGTTTTGTCCTTTCTCATATATCAGAAGGCATATGCTGTCAATTGGACAAACTCAGAGACTGTCAATTTAATGATCTGCTTTAAATAATGTTTCCAGATTCTCCATTGTAAATGCAATATTCTTTCTCTAATAAATATCTTTGAAAACAGATGATTATAAGGACTATTTTCTTACAGTGCTGGAATTGAATCTGAGCCACATGAATGCTAGGCAAGCACTGTATAGCTGAGTTATGTTCCCAGCCCAAAACCAATAGTCTATACCATAATTTTGCATGCTGTGATGAGTTTTGCCTGGATCAATGATTTTAATTGTAGTTGAGAGACTTAGAAATTATTATTCAATCATTTCTGTTTTTAGGATTATTCGATAGAGATGAACATTCCTTTCTTCTTTTCATTTACCTTCAGTATTGTTCGTGTCAGTGAAAGAACACAAAGCTTGAAGAGTAAATCTCCTGTAACCCATTCTTGTGATTATTTGACTCAATATTCCAGTGAAGCCAAATTTGCCCAGCAGCAGTTCCTTCTAAATAGCTTCTGTGGGCTGTGTGTTGGGTCAGTGTTGGAGCACATTTTTACTTTTTGGTGCAGTTCAGTCTCAAGCTCTTTTTGCTCTCTATTAATCCAGACCAGTTTTGTTTTTTTTTTAATGAAGCCTTTGTTCCACTGAGAAGGAATTAGTAGCTAGAAGCCAAAATGAGGTACATTTATTGCTAATACGGTATAACTGGTTCCAAGCACTTTCATTTGATCCAGCAAGTAAATATGTATTTGCATAAGGCACTGAGTTTATGTCAATGCTTTTAACCATAATCCAATGTAACATGTTCTTCTCTTTCCCCATTTCCATATTTGTTTGACCTACAATGAAAAGTCCATTCTCTAAAGTACCAATTCTATAAGACATACAAAATGGTTTTTAAGCTATGTCACTACCAACTATTACTTTTGTCTTTAGGAAGTAAAATATCCCTTCAATGATGTTGGTGTTCCAAATTCTAATTGACTCAGTTTGCTTCATTGTGTTTATATGATCAATGTAAGTTTGAAGTTCAATCACACATTTCTATTTGTATTTAATTCTAGGACTTTATGCTTGCTGAATTGCTATTCTTTTTATAATAGATAAAAGAATAGATATTCTTTATATAATAGATATAATAGATAAAAATAGATAATTTTAAGAGTCAGAAAAATTTCAAATGATACAAATAATAAAATGCTATTCTTTTCAATATTGCTTCTTTTTTATATCTTCCATCCTTAACATTCAACCCATTTCATTTGTTTCTCTGCTTCCTTGTTCAAATGCATGTATATGTGTATACATTCCCTATTATTTCTTACAAAATTGACATATTATTTGTATGTTCTTTTTCAACTACAAAAAAAGTGGTCTGCACCTAAAAAAGAGTTAAAAATACAAAAGAAATATAGTAAACCATATATGGGTAGTTTATCATGACAAGTTTTAGGCCAAACTGCCTCAGACTGCTTTCTTTAGCTTTGGGAGCATGGAATCTTTTTCAAATTCTAGCATATGTTAATTCTACACAATAATGGGTTTCATTATGATATTTTCATGCGTGCATATAATGTATTTTGAGCATATCCATATCTATTACCCTCTCTTGTTCCCTTCTAGTTTCACTATCAATTTTCTCTTCCCAAGAAGTTCCCCTTCTACTACTTTTTTAAATGTGTGTGTGTGTGTGTGTGTGTGTGTGTGTGTATTTGCATGCGGACAGGTATACATGTGGTATGTCTATGTACTAGAGGGCACCTGAGTGTGTATACCTGTGGAGACCCAAAGATGACCTTAGGAATCATCCTGGATTGCTCTACCTCCTTCCCAGGGTTGCCCAGACCCTGCCTTCCAGGGCCAGAATTACAGGTCACTCCCATTTCCACCTGGCATTTTTATGTAGAATCTGGGGATCCAAACTCAAAACCTTAGGCTTGGGAGGCAAAGGCTTTAATCCATAAGTCATCTCCCCAGCTTCCTTCTACTTTTATGTCATCTGCCTGCTTGCTTGCTCGCTTGCTTTGGTGTTTCAATGAATTTCCCTATAGTTGATTGCATGAGAATGGTTGAGAGATTATTTATAGTAGCACAGACAATTTACCAGTGGCTATATCACTGAGGAAAATGTCTCCCCTCCCTGAGCAACCATCAACTCATTTACTGCTGATAGGTCCTCAGGGAGTGGTAGGATCTTATGAATCTCTCCACTCCCACTCCACCTCAATGACAGCATGCCAATGGGCATGATCTTATGTAGGTAATCACAACTGTGTGTCTGTTCACATGGAATTCCAAGAAGACAACATAGCACAACACTTTCCCTCTTCTCTGGCTCTTACACTCTTTCTGCTCTCTCATGGACTTCCCTGAGCCCTGGAGGGGTGATATACAGATCCCATTTGGGGATGAGCACTCAACAGACATTTATTCTCAGCACTTGAACTAGTTATTAATCTTTCCAGTAACCACAGCCCCTCTTCAAAAACTAACCTATATGTATAAGCATAAATACTCAAAGGGAATTTGACAGGCACAGCTTGTTCAGTTAGCAAAAGAATGATTGTAGCTTTCCCACTAGTGCCTATGACCTCCCTAGACACACGTTTCTGAACAAGATTATAGAACCAAGCATGAATTCCCTACTGTAGAGTTGGCCTCAAATCAATCAGACAGCAAAAATTGGTTCCTTTTGGCATAAGTTCTGAGCTTATGCCTTCTGTTGGAGGAAAACAAGTAGATAAACTTGACCACTTTAAAATCTATTATTCTTGGGTCTTCAAGAGAAGTAGAAGAACTTGGACAGCGTTTTAGAACCATATTATAACTTCACATTTCAGGTTATACTTTCTAGGGACCCCTGTGGTTTTCAAATGCTCAAATGCCGATTATGCTATTTCAGCCAACAAAAACCCAGAGTATATCAGGAAAAAACTGTATAGGTGGTTGATATCTTTCATGATTACAATCCTAATGTTTCTCTTTTTATCTTCTATAGTCATTTGGTGCTCTCCAAAAACATTACGATTGAATATATCCACAGCTCCCTGACTAAAATTGATTGCTAGCTTTATTTTTAAGTGAGGAAAGTAGATGAAATGAATTGTCCAATTAATTTTAAAGCTATGAAAATTAAGATTCAGGATGGAAAGATGGCTCAGGAGTTAAAGCCTCTGCTTCACAAGCAAACAGACCTGAGTTCAGATCAAAGCTAAAATAGCAGGCAAACATAGTGCTTTCCTGCAATTTCAACCCTGGAAGACAGTCTGGGAAACCCCAAAGCAAAGAAATAAGAAGGTAGAGCAATCAAGGATGGTTCCTGTGCCACCCTTAAGCCTCCTCTCATAGTTAGGCACAGGTGTCAACCTGACAGTTGAGGGTTTGAGCTTTGGGCACATTTGTGGGGAATTAGTAGTTAAGCCCAGAGCAAACCTGAAGGAGATTGTCTGGCTGATGGGGATGGTCCAACCCATGGTGGGTGGGATTAGGTCCTGGAATAAATCATGGAGAGCTGGTTGAGAGAGTTGCGAAATGGCAATTGCCAATCTGGCAAGTGAGGATTGTCCCTCTCTCAACTATTACATAGAGATGGTGTGACCTGGTATTGGTGCATGCTCTCCCATCAAGCTGGATTGATAACTGTAACCAGTAATCATAAGAGAAAATAAACCCCTTATTTTCTTATGCCATTGATGTCATTTATCAGCAACCATGCAAACAAACTGCAACACCTCCACAGGCACACATACTGAAGTGAACAAGAGTTCACACACACACACACACACACACACACACACACACACACACATGCATGTATGCAAAAAAAAAGAAAAAGAAAATTGAGATGAAGAGAAACAGGGATGAGAGGATATTGCCTTGTCCAACATCCCAGGCCTCACGACAGCCTTTTACAGCATCATTCAATAGGAACACCTTGCCTTTACTAACCACACTTTAAATAGGAAGTGTTCACCAAGTACTTGATATGAGCCAAGGATTTTGCTGTGCTTTCCTACTTTAACTCATTTAATCTTTATAATTCTATGAGGCAAATACTTATACCATCTGTCTCTTAAAGATGCACTTAAAGATATTGTTACTTGCCCAATTTCACAAAATAAAACGAGAACCAAATTCATGTTGTTTAATCCAGAACCTAGACACTAAACTCCTACAACTAAAAAAGAGGCCCAAGACACACATGATCTTTGTGAGTCTAGATTAAGTGTTTAGTGATCATACCTGCTGAAAGCCAATCTAAAGATACCCACTTTACAATAGGATCTATCCCTTCAATCTTAGAAGGAGGAGGGATTCAGACACTAGATTAAACTGCTGCCAAGTCACTTTACTATCAATAGGATCACTATCTTCATTCTCCAAAGACAAAAAGAAATGATAGAAATTTGTGCACATACACAAACATACACATGCACATACACAACACACACACACAAACACACAAGAGAGAGATTGCTTCATTTCTGATGACTCAAAAACCAATATCTAAGTACTTGATTCACAATGAGATTTTAAATATTTTTGTGTTATCCTTCTTTATTGGCTAAATATTTCAGTGTAGTCTTCTTTATTATCAGAGTTATTAGAATGCCAAAAGAGGGTAATGTATTCACTCAAAGAAATGAGCCACTAATAGTAGAAATTTCCAGGCCAAAACAAAGATCCAATGATTATTAGAAAAAATGCTGCATCCTGATTATATTTCTTCTCCCACTCTAAGGATGATTGTGTTCAGAGAATGCACTCCAAGATAAAGCTGGATAAAGTGGGAACCAGGCCCAGCTCTCTGAAGCAGGGTTGGCAGAAATGAGGTGAGAAAATGGGGCCCACGAGCCAGCTGGCATTTATAGCAGCAGTCCCTCCATGCATTAAAGATTCGAGGGAACCATAGAAACCATATGGGAGAGAAAATCTGGCCGAGGGATAACATATAAGAATTCTCTGCATGGGGGGTATATCCCATTAGTCAAGATGTGAAGGTTTTTCCAAGATGCCTGTCTTCTAATATAGGGGAACAGAAACGCCTCCATATCTGCCAGCTAACATAACAAGACAGTTCCCGCAACTTCACCCTGGTTTGATCCCTCCTGATTCAAGGGCTCCTTGGCTTCACCTGTGTTTCTCTTCCTCTCAATCATGAGTTTCATGAAGACAGCTCATACTGTGGCATATGAGCACAGAAGCATTACTTGTCATCCCTTAGAGCTCACAGCTCTTCTACAGAAGAGCTACACTAACTGCATTATATCAAAGGAAGAATAGTGGGCTAGGGAATTCACTGAATACTCACTATACACCAGGTACTATACTGGCAGATAAAGGAACTATAATATAATAAGACCCTCACCCTTGCTCTATTGACCATACAATAGGCGAAGACAAGTATCAAGTATATGACTGTGCATTGTATCAAAGAAAAAATAGTGGGCTAAGGAATTATCTCAGGCTTAGTTAAAGCCATTGATTCAGATTCCCAGATACCATGTAAAAATGATGGGCAGAAAATGGCAGTGGCTTATAATTTTGGCCCTGGAAGAGGGATCCTGGGAAACCTGAGTAAACCAGGACAGCTGCTAATGCCTCCCTTGGGCCTCCACAGGCACACACACTCTCAAGTGCTCCTTTCCCCCTCCCCCGCGGACAAACACACATTTACATGCGTGCCCACATGCACGCTCACATACACACACACACACACACACACACACACACACACACACACACCAGACAACAAAAAATAGTGATAAAAACAAATGTCTGAGCTAGAGAAATGTAATGAATATTCTAAATGAAATGGATCAATATGTAGACCAAATTTTATTAATGGTGTTATAATTGATTCAATTTTTTAACAAATACTTACTGAATACTTACTATGCACCAGGTACTGTACTGGCAGATAAAGGAACTATAATAAATAAGACCTTCACCCTTGCTCTATTGGAATTGACCATACAGTGGGCAAAGACATGTATAAAGAAATATACTTTACTGTAAACAAGTATATAAGAATTAAAACAAGTTTATAGAAATTCAAGATAGAGGTAATTGTTACAAATAAAATAAAAAGGATGATTGCTTTAAAATGGTTAAGATAGGGCAGAAGAAAACAGTTGTTTCAGTTACTTACCTTTTTGCTGTGGTAAGTCCTGACAAGAAGCAAGCTTAAGGGAGAAGGGGTTCATTCCAGTGCACATTTTCAGATTATAGTCCATCATGGCAGGGAAGTCACCACAGCTCAATCTTAAGAAAACTGGTCTTATTTCTTTGGTATCTATGTGCCTGTGTAAGTCCAAGACAATATTGGAAACTACCCTGAATTGCCCCACCTCCTTATTGCTGATATGGGGTTTCCCAAACTCTGTTCTCCAAGGCCAGAATTGCAGACCACTGCCATTTCCCACCCAGCATTCTTAAAAATATTTTTATTATGAATGTTTCCTGTATCAAAAAATGAGTTTGTGGGCTGGAGAGGTGGCTCAGGGGTTAAGCCTCCGCCTTGCAGGCGGAAGGTCCTGAGTTCCGCTCCCAGATCCCACGTATAGACGCCAGGCGGAAGCGGGGGCGGCCTGCGCTTCTGGTCCTGGTAGGGCGGAGCCTGTGAATCCCGGGGCAGAAGGAGGTGGAGGCGCCCATGGTGGTTCGCGAACTCATCCGTAGTTCTACACATACACAGACACACATACGCATGCGCGCGCACATACAGACGCACATGCGCACAGTTGAATAAATAATAATAAAAAAAAATTTTTAAAAAATGAGTTTGTGTTCATGCCTCCTGTCCCTCCACTCCCTCCCTCTCCTCTCACACCTTTCCCTCCCTCCTAAGCCATGTTCCTCCTGCCCTCCTGTTTCTCTGCATGTGTGAACCTCTGGGTTTCTTTCAGGGTGCCAATGTCAGAGGGGACCAGGCCTTTGTGGTAGTTTAAGTGGTCCTTTAGTGGGTAAAACAACAGGTGAGGGAACTCCCCTTCTCTGGGGATCTGAACGTAAGTCCTTTAAGTCCTTAAGGATCTAATTCCTGAAGCATCTCCCCAGACCACTGTTCTTCATTTGATATAATACAGTTATTGCCTGCTTTTGAGTACTGAGTGAGCACAACTCAAGACTGATTAGACAATGACAAAAAGACTCATTTTACCCACCTGAGACTTCTCTAGAGCAGCAAATTCATGTTGCACATGCTTTTGCTTCCTCTTCATGTTGGAGACAATGCATCAATTAGTATCTTCT
Organism: Typhlomys cinereus; assembly: GCA_023101885.1. Classification (NCBI taxonomy): domain Eukaryota; kingdom Metazoa; phylum Chordata; class Mammalia; order Rodentia; family Platacanthomyidae; genus Typhlomys; species Typhlomys cinereus. The sequence continues at coordinate 14,024,310 of JALPQD010000006.1, read as the reverse complement.
TGCATGGGTCCTTTTTCTGTACCCGCTAATGCAAGCTAAAATCTAACTTTGGATCTGTGTCAATCTTATAGGATCCATATGGCACTTCATGAACATTTTCACTTGAAATTTCCTAATATAAGTAAGTCAGAATTATTTTCTATTTTCCCTTGCTATTTGTACTTACAGGTGGACCATCAATGATGTTCTATCCTCTTTTCCCACCAGTGTTTTTGGTTCTTTCCTATTGGTTTAATGGAGCTTTTTTCAAAAGAATCATCTTTCATAAATATTGTAAATAGGTATCTCTATTGCAGTTTTGATATTGAAACTTCTGATGCATCTTCCCATTCAATAGTCTTAACTTGCAGCCAAGTTTATCTTTGTTTTCTAATATAACTTTTGGGTTTCATGTGAATACAAAGTTCTTCTTATAATCCCTTAGTCTAATACTTTTAGCTTTTTATTTTCCTTTGAGATTTGGGGCTTGTGTGCAACTTACTTCGTAAGAATTATGAGGCAGGATTTCAGTTTTTTTCCCCTAGTCAAATTGTCATCATCAATTTTAGCTATTCTATATCATCACCACCAACTCAAAAATTCTATTCCATAAGCAGCTGAAATCACACATACGGGTTTCGTTTTAGTTCTGGACCCTCTATTCCATTGAACTGCCTTTTGTTATTCTTTATTGATATCAATCTGCTTTATATATTATTTTAACTTTGCAATTTTTAATAGTGAATTTATAGTTCACTACATCTATAATAATCATTAAATATAATTTTAAAGTCTATTTTAATTCTTTACTTTCTTTTTCATCTGCTTAGATATTCAATCATGTTTATTACAAATATCAGCTTACACATTTTTCCACATATATCACTAGCTTTTAGATAAATAGCTAAAATGTATGAATTTAGGTCCACATGCTTGTGCTGCAAGTACTTTACCGATTCAACTAGCACATCAGTCTTGAATCTAAAATTGTAATTCATTTTACCTTGAGTTTATTACAAAAATCCATGCTATATTTTTGCATGTGTGCACATAAGTATTCGTGTGTGTGTGTGTGCGTGTTTATATGTATACAAAAGTGAACTTCACTTGAGTGTATGTGCTATAGAGACCCAAGAGTGATATAAGGAATTATTTTGGATTGATCCGTCACCTTATTGTTTTAATCTGGGGTTTCCCCAGGCTCTGCCTTCCAAGATAAGGTACAGAATTATAGGCCACCCCAATTTCTGCCTGGTATTTTGTGTGGGTCCTTTTGTTAGTGAGGTAAAGGCTTTTAAATGCATGTATTTAATAGTCAAAGATGTGTATGTGTGGTGTGTGTGTGTGTGTGTGTGCATGTGTGTGTGTGTATGTGTGTCAAAAGTAAGATGACATTATGGGAGGATACAAAGAATAAAAGGTACACAGTGTTTCTCTGTACTGTTTTTACAAAACCATATAAATCTAAAGTCTCAAAACTCAAAGTGTTCTTTTAATACTTATTTAATAAGTAAACATGTAGTAAATGTTGAGATGTTACTTTCCTATCTCCTTCCCCACATTACATTAACATAATTTCCTATATTAATTCTCTAGCTTATGGGTAGACGCACATAAATATGTCTCTCCATTAAATCAAGTTTAGCTTTGAACTAAACTATAAAGTTGCCCTAATGTTTCCACCAATCTAGGAAACTAATGTAAAGAATAGCTAGAGAAGTTAAAAAAGAGAAAGTATACTAAATGATTCTAACTGGTCATTGGGTCATGGAGTTTTTCACAATATGTTTTTACTTAGTTTTTGCAGAAACTCTTGTTTTAAAACATTTTGAATCTTGTAATTTTACCACAAACCATTAGCACCTCTTGATTCCAAAACTCTAAGAAATATCTGTGATTTGTTCCTATACTTTTAATATCAGAAAATCTTTTTTCTTCCCATCATTTTCAGAAGAAAAGAGTACCAATAGAGTTAGTTCTAATAAAATGTGAAGCATAAATCTTGCCTTGAATCCCACCCTCATTTCTCCTTTTAATGTTCCTTTCTCAGCACCCAGGAATTCTTGGCGGGGACATAGGGAGGTGCAGTTTCTTTCTGCTATCCAGAAACACTTCTAATGCTAAATCATTCAAACTAGCTCTTGGTTACCATGGCACACATACATTCACCATCTGACATATCGTTGATGCTTATTTTTCTTTTGACTATAGAATCTACAGAAATCTCATTTCCAAAGTATTTGTATCATTTCCTTGTTCAAAATATTCCATGAATGAATAAAAGGCCCTTGAACTAAAACATTGGGATATAATAACTAGTGTCAGCAGTCTGGGTCAGTGATCTTCCTGTTGCTGTATGTGGATAAATTTATGCCTGTTCTTACTAGAGGAAATTACAGGTATGCAAGGAGGGGTAGGACATTTAATACAAACCAAATAAAGGACTTGAATAAATCTTGAAGAATGAGAAGAAAATACATAAAAGGAGCAAACACAAAGAAGAGGAAAATACTAGGCTATTACAAGGAGCCAGAATACTGTGTGTGAAGGGTGGAACACTAGAAAAAATTTTCCATCCTGACCAATAGAGGCATGTCTGCATTCATTCAGCTGCAGTTCTGAAACACCTGAGTAGCAACTATATGAAAGCACCATTGTTTCCACATTATCCAAAGGAAGGCAATTATAAAAGTGATCAATTATTCAATGAACTTAAAATTATATATACTATGTCTATTTATTTAATTCTTCCACCTTATGCCTTCAGATGATGCTGACCTCCTTGGTATGCTTGAGCAGAGAGGAAAGTACTAAAGGGATGTATAAGAAAGAGGACTGAAGAAAGACTGTTCAGAAGAGACATCTGACAATGGTTCAGCATGACTGCCTTGCCAGCAACAAGTAGAAAGTGTCAAACATAGCCAGTTCTTTCAGAGCTTCAGGTCCAGAGATATTATGAAATGTTTTTGAGGCAACTACAATAGGGAGAAGGAGACAAGCGTTGACTGATTTCATCCTTCCTGACTGTTCTTGATGGCAGAAAGATGGAATTAAACAGCAGCATCATGCTAGAATCTGAAATGTCAAGGTTGTGGTAGTCACGTAAAGAGCTCCTTTGGTGAATACTTATTGTTCCGAACAAGAGAACAGCCATCATCTTCACTAGACCTTAGTTATTTAGTCCTCAAATGCTACTCCATTAACTCTTCAGTATAGTTATAGAGAAGCAAAGAAAGATGTCAATTCTCTCCAGTGAAAAGAAAATAGTCAATGAATTCTGAATTAAATGTGCTGGCATACAATCTTTTTAAATATAAAATGTTATATTCATCTTTCTGTCCCCAGTGCTTAGTATAATGCCTTGCATGTAGGAGGCACTTAATTATTGTTGAAAAGAATTAAATGGCATTGAATAGTGGAATTTATTTGGCGTGTTTCCCAGATATTCTATCCCATATTTACCCGCTTTTAATTTATCACTTATACTTGTGGGTAGACTGGCATTATTTTTTAAAACCCTTTTCACAAAATTCAGTAATGAGAGACAAAAAGAAGGGTCAAGAAAGGAAGAAAGAATGGCAAATGAAAAAGAGAGAAGAAACTGTATAACATACCAAATACAATTAATTAGAAGTGCACTCTCAGAGACCCTGCATGGAGGCTAAACCATGCTATTTCATTCGCATAAAATGCTCATGCTTTCCATCCACCCACTCACATGCTTTCTTCTTATTTTTTTTTATTTTTCTCACTGTGATATTTTACCTAAAACCAGTTTAGACTATAATTCTACTATTTAAATTCAAATGTCTCATTATTTTTCTCCCTCCTTCCTACCCTTCCTTCTATTCTTCCCTTTTCTATTTCGGGCTCTTCTTCGGGCTTTCCTTCTTCCTTCTCCTGCAGTTCAGAGGGGGGGCTTCGCTTTGGGGGTTTTTATTTCTTCTGGCTTTCTATTTGTTCTTCTTGTCTTCTTTCTTCGTCTGCTGTTCTGTTTTCTTCTTTCGTATTCTTCTTTCTTTCTTTCTTCTTTCTTCTTTTCTTTCTTTCTCTCTTTCCTTCTTCTTCTTCTTTCTTTCTTTCTTCTTTCTTTCTCTTTCTTTCTTTCTTTCTTTCTTTCTTTCTTTCTTTCTTTCTTCTTTCTTTCTTTCTTTCTTTCTTTCTTTCTTCCTGTCTGTCCATCTTTCTTTCTTTCTCTTCCTCCTAAAATTTTGGTGTCAAGAGAATGTTTTAGAAGCTATGGATAAAAAGGCTTTATTTCTCCAAGTCTGATTGACCAGATTGGAATGCTATGTCATGATTGGGCACAGGTGTCAACTTGACAGTTGAGGGTTTGAGCTCTGGGCACATTCGTAGAGAATTAGTAGTTGAATTAAGCTCAGAGCAGACCCGCAGGAAATTTCTAGCTGATGGGAAAGGCCCAGCTTATGGTGGGTTGGATTAAATACAGACAGCTGGTTGAGAGAGTTGGTATTTTTTTTTTGCATACTTGGCCAGTTATGCTGGTCTGGAAGTAAGAATCGTCCCTCTCTCAGAAGGTGTGGCCTGTTCCCTCAGCCCTGATGCTGGTGCCTGCTGTCCCATCAAGCTGACCTGAGAATTGTAACCGGACTGTCATAAGGAAATAAACCCCTTGTTCCCTTAAGCCATTTGATGGTCATTTGTCACTTAGCAGCAGCCATGCATGTTAATTGCAACAGCTATCTTCAAAGCAAACTAAAAGCAATTCAGCCACAGGATGTTGTGAATCATATGAATTAGGAATGGTAAGATTAACTCATAAGTATATTGGATTGGATCTTAAAACTTCCTATCTTTCAGATTGTAACCATCCTGCAAATGGGAGACTGACACGCCCACCACCACGGTCTCTTACTCTATTCCATCTATCTTTGAATCTACTCTTATAGTAAGGCTCTATTTTAACAGCCTTTTATCTCTGGCTAGGAGGAGACATCCAATACCCATCAGGATGGAGCCAAGGGTGGTGCAGGAACAGCAAAACTGGAAAAAAAAAAACCCACCATAATTCAGAACATCAGAGACCCTACATTAATCACTGGAACCAGGCCAGCCTAATCTCTCCCCATCCTAAACATGGAGAGGAGCAATGATATGCACGATACTCCATACAAGTTAGGGCCGAAGTAACCATAATAGGACTTTACATGACGTACACAATGACCTACATAGCATTGACCCTCCCAAAGTCTAGCATGGATCACAGGCACTAGGATCCTTAGAAGTAAAGGATTAACAGCCACAATAGTATTCCTATACTACAGGGGAACACAAGAAAGGGCTCTAGGCAACGCTACTGAGTCTATACACCTTATTAGAGTGGAGGACCCACAGGGAAGCTTGACATTCACACTAAAGGATGCTACAGGGGTGGAGGGAAAGGGGACAATGGGGGAAAGGGGACAATGGGAGAAAGGGAGGGGGAAAAGGAAAGGGAAAAGAGGGGAGGGAGCAAGGGGGTCCAGGGAAGGGTGGGGTACCTATTAAGTTTGAATGAGTGGAAAAAAATTAATTAATTAATTTTAAAAAAACTTCCTATCTTTCATATTCATTAGTCTTTAGTTGAATGATTCTGTTTTTCTGAATTTTACAGAAATTCCAGTGAGAGAAACAAAACTGATTATAGAATGGTTGAAGGAGTTCCAGTATAAAATTTAGAAAGAATTGAGATTATGTGTTTTAACACAAAAGAACAAAAGGAAAGAAGAAAAATTGGACTTTCAAAGATGAGCCGGTAAAACAGAACTGATGTTGAATAGTTATATTTTTTGCACTTGTTAAGAGAAAATAAATAACAAGTATAAAGAAATTTCAATATCAACAAAAGTTGTATAAATTGAAAAAATATCTCAAAAGTTACTGAACCCTAGGTAACATTACTACTCAGTTTTAAGCAAAATGGTGTCTTCTAGTGAATTTCTCCATAAATACCCAAGGATACAAATTCACTTTTTGATCGCAATCCTTTCATCTGGCATTACTTTAAAATACTATGAAACACATACTGTACAGTGAGGAACTTCATCTGAGTACATTTATCCATCCTACTCAGCTAAGTTACTGCATTTGGCTTTAAAAAACATTGGAAATGGCAAGTTTTACAAATCTACTCTCTCATTCTGAGGCAAGTTAGCAAATTTATAACCTAGGTTCCAAGGATACCACGTCTTACTAAGCTTCAGTTCCCATTGACAACTGAACCTTGCCTTGAATGTTCCCCTGAACTTTTTTAAAAACTGAAAATCATTTAGCAGGTTTCCCATGAGTCATTTTTTTAAACTTAAATCTCACTTCAGACTTATTACTTTCTGAAAGCCCATATAGATTATCATCATGCAAATTCACCCTTTTTCTTTTGTGCTTTGATACCAATCAGTGCCTCAAAATACTCACTTGGAAATCCAAATCTTCATCAGCATACCTGCGCTATTTCAGTGGTCAGGAGAACAATTCAGTTAGAAAAGTCCATCTGGGGTGAGTATTTTTCACATCCCTGGTTTGAATGTGAACTATCTCACACCTTCTTGTTTTCTGAAAACCTTTTCTTTTTCAGTTTTAATGACATATAATAAGCAAATAAAATTTACACAACATGATGACCTGATGCATGCATATGTTATGAAAGAATTACCACAAACAAGTTTAGTTAACAAATCCATAATCTCACACAGTTTGTGTGTGTGTGTGTGTGTCATTTACTTTTATATAACTGTGATGACCAAAATACCTATGAGAACAAGTTAAAAGGAAGAAATCTGTAACTTGACTGATAGGACTGGATAGTTCAGCCTGTGAGTATTTGATCCCATGATATGGGTAGAGTACCATGGTGGCAGGCACTGCAGCAGAGGAAATTCTTCACTTTGGGTCAGAGAGAATGTGTGTGTGTGGGAAAAGACCATTGGTGGATAATTGGAGGTATGTTTATAAATGAAGGTGGTGTACAGGTTTCTACTCTTCAAAAGCAAATATGCCCTTTCAAGAATAATTTGAAAACACTAGGAGGGATGAATGAAAGTAGAAGTGATGCTAAGATTTCTTTTCTTTTTTTTAATTAAAAGCAAATAAACATTCTTTTGAGAGAGCAAGAAGAGAATAAAGAGTTCTGAAGCAATCAGAATCAGTGACAGAAAGCATGGCTGTAGGGGCCTGAGGAGATATAGTGTGGATGTGGTCAGTGCTTTATATATATATATAGATAGATAGATAGATAGATAGATAGATAGATAGATAATAAAGGCAAGTGATTAAGTTTTGAGGAAGAGGCAATAACTTCACCATGCTGTGACATGCTTGTTACTCCCCCCAGAAACCTGACTATTATATATATTGGCAGAACTGAGCAAAGTACACCTGCTTTCTATTTCCTGCTCTGACTAACAATTTGCTTTTTAACATTCTGGAGACTGACATGTCATAGAAGCACTTGAGCGATGAACAAAATGAGGAATCAGTCAAATGAGTCACCAACAATTCAACCAAACTGTAGCCTAAATCTTAGCAAAACATATTCATGAGGCAATAGGGAGGAGTGGAAAGTAAAATGAAATCAGTGTTCAATATGATTGTGTTAGCTCAGATAGGAAAACTCTACTGAGAGTGTCAGAAATGTCATCAAACTTGGTATGAAGTCAGCCCACCATTTTCATTTTAATCAGCTGATCTTGCAGAATCATGAAATCATGGAACTGAAACCAAATTTCTGATGCTTAATAATTCAGTGTTTTCATTTTCATAAGTGAAGGAACAAGACCTAAAGATAGCAACAAAGCATTTATTCAAAAATTGTTTTTTACAGTTTCTTTCCATGATTCAAATTAGCAAAAATTATCTTAGATTTAAATGTATGTATTCCAGATTAAATGGGGGAAAGCAGTGTGTGTGGGGGGGGGTGTGCATGTGCATGTATATGTATGTTTAAAAGTCAGTTTGCTAAATATGTACAGTAATTCATCTTGACTTTTGGTGGATATTTAATTCCTTAACCCAGTTAGCATTCATTATTTAGAAGGATTACCTTTTTTTTAATCAAGTAATTTTTTTTTATTTTTGCTCATACAAACTTAATAGGTACCCTGGTCCCCTCCTTCCCTCCACCCCTTCCTGGACCCCCTTGCTCCCTCCCCCCTTTCCCTTTCCTTTCCCCCCTCCCTCCCTAACTCCCAGTGCCTCCTCCCCCCATCCTTGGAGCATCCTTTAATGTGTATGTCGAACTTTCCTCTGGGTCCTCCCCCGTGATGAGGTGTAAGAACTCAGTGGCATTTTAGAAGGATTACTTTTAAAAAGTAGTTTGCCAGTACAATATATGGATCTGTGAAGGTCACAATGAAATAAGCCATGGAATAAAATCTTCAGGGAAATGAAGTTATAGCTCTTTAAGAACATTCAAGAAATAGCTGAAAATCCTGATAATTTCATATGCATATATATGTATATGTTTACCCATACATATGTGTGGGTGAGTGAGTGTGTGTATATATATATATATATGTATGTATTGTGTGTGTATTGTGTGTTAGAGCCACACATTAATTTAATCAACTATAAAAGCCCTCTTATCTTCTTCTTAAACTATAGCAACACACTGCAAATAATGGACAATGACTGGTCCACTTTTTAACTTTCTTCTTTTCAGAATGAAACCCTAGGACAAACATCTAAATTCATTCTTCTTAAACTATATATTGTAGGAGGTTGTACCTGAAGCTTGTGGGACACAAGGATCTTTTCCTGATTTGCAATGAGCTTTTGGGAGTTGATCAAAGGAAAAAAGACAATTTGGGTTCCAGTTCTTTTTTTTTTTTTCTATTTCTGCAAAATCCAGATTATTCTTGCCAATTTGGGCAGATATAGTTTGTAGATATATACAGTTTGTGGAATCTACCCAAAGAAGGAAGGTGACTATAGAGTCTTGCTTTACAGAGAACCAATAACAGTCCTAAAAAGTTCTTTCCCAGCCACAAATCCCACACAATCAAGCTTAGAAGGAAGTTTCCCATGAAGAAAAGTATTCCTATAAAAAGTTATCACAGGCATAGATAGCAAATACCAAGTAACAGATGATCTTGATAAGTGCGACCTGTGTAAATACTAGGAAAAACATGGTACAGAAAGTTGAAAATCACCTTCAGAAACTCCCCAGCTCTGCTTTTGTACTTCTTGCTTATTCTTGAGAAACTAATAAAATAATTGATTAAAGTTTATATGGTATCATTGTACCTGATTTACAGATGCCACGTGCAGATCTGATGAGACCACTCTATGCTCAAAGAGCTTATTATACAGTTGGATAAAAAGAGAAGAAAACAAACACAGAAGAAATATATGGGCATATCTACTTCTAGTTGAGTAAATTTCTGGACACATCTCTATGATTGTGTCCAGAAAAAAACATAGGGTTTGAGTTGTGGTGAAAAGATAAAACAGCAGATATGCTAGTTGCTATTCAATATGTGTTCTCATCTTTATCTTTAGTCACAAAAAGAACACTGTGTCTGTATAGGAGCCAAATCAAAGCATCACATTTCCCAACATACCCACCCCTAGTTGGGTGGGCTTGTGATTATATTCTGACCAATGACAGATAAGCAAAAGTATTGCATTATCATAAAGTAGCAGGAAATCTTCTTGGATGAACACATATCAGTGGAAAGAGGCACCAGTTTTACACTTGTACTTTTTCTTCTTCCTTTTTCTTTTCTTAAAAGGGTGAAATAAGCATGTGAATTATTTCAATAAATTAGTTATTTAAAAAAGACTCCAGTTGGGGGAAAAAAAAATTTAAAAAAAGACTCCAATGGAAGTTTTGAAATTGAAAAGTACCATAACAAATGAAGCTCAACTAGTCTATCTCCACCTAAAAATGACTAAGAAGATATCAAAATATCATTATTGACATATTGGGAAGAAGTATTTTAACATTTTTTTACCTGGAAAATCCAGAAAAACAACAGAAAAGTCAAACAAAAGGTAAATAGAAGACAGCAAATCAAAATGGATGGAGCGATATCAATAATACAGACCAAAAAAAAAGAGAAAAACATGTTTAGGGGTAATTCTTTGATTAATAAATCAAACCAGTTAAAAAAGAAAAATAAAAAAGATTCCCCATGCCGAGGGAATGCCGAGAGAATCCAGATAGAACAGCTAACTAGGTTCACAGGTGCTCCCTGTAATCCACACCGAGGATTCAACTCCTGCCCCAACAGACCATGGCAGAACACCAAACTCTGCAGAAGAGTGGAGCCCATACCAGCTTTGAATACTAACAAAAATAAAATATGCCCAAACCAAAAATGTCAGCAACCAAATACTATGGGACAGTCAGTTTAATCCTGGTAAGCTACTTTAAAAAAATGCTCAGGGAAAAAAAGCTCAGAAGCTAGAGTTAGTGTACATGATATAAATAGTTCACATTTCAATAACAAAAAGGTATGTGATGCTTTTAAGGTAGCAAAGTCTGACTCCTCAAGAAGCAAAAGAAGTCATTGAAGAAGCAATTCTGAGTGGATGCAGATGTCAAATTTAACAGCAGAAATTTCAAAAATCTTTTATAGATGCATTCAGAATAGTAAAAGAGGCGGTTTGACAAATAAGCAGTATCAACACAGATGATGCAAATGAAAGAACCCTATCCCAACTGTTGACATGTAAATTGGTGCAATTATATTGGAAAAAGCAGGACTGGAGAGATGGCTCAGGGGTTAAGACTCAGCTTCACGAGCAGAAGGTCCTGATGTTGGATCCCATGTTTCATTTAAAAATCAACAGGCAGAAATGGCGGTGGCCTGCACTTCCTGTCCTGGTGGGTGGAGCCTGAGAAATCCCAGAGCAAAGCAAGAAGGACATAGAAGCAATCCAGGATGATTCTCAAAGTCACCCTTGGTCCTCCACAGGGATGCATGTGTTCTCTCTCTCTCTCTCTCTCCTCTCTCTCTTTCCATCTCACACATACACACACACACACATAAATAAAGTTTATATTGGCAAGCAATCTGGCATCTTCTCTAAACATGGAACACAGGTGTTATCATACCACCAATTCTGCTCTTAGGTATATGCTCAGGGGAAATGGAATATACACCCCTTAAATAAAAACATGCATGAATATGTTCTTAGAGCATCGTTCAAACAGCTAAAAATAGAAAGGATCCAAATGTCTATTTATTGATGGAGAGAAGAAAGTGTGGTGTGCTTGCATAGTATACTGTGAATGAACCTTGAAAATATTATGTCATATGGAAGAAATCACATGCAAGTGACATGCTTCATTCCCCTTATTTGATGTTCCTAAAACAGAGAAAACTTTAGAGACAGAATAATTTAGAGGTTATAAGGAGTCTTGGGAGGAACCTTGGGAGGAAATGAGTGACTCCTTAAGGATACAGGATTTTCTCTTAGATTTACAAAAATATGGCAAGTTGATTGTTGTGATGGTTGTATATTCTGTAAATTTACTGCAAGCCACTGAGTTATATACTTACAAGAGTGAAATAAGCATGTGAATTATTTCAATAAATTAGTTTTTTAAAAAAGACTCAAATGGAAGTTGGAAAATGAAAAGTACCATAACAAATGAAGCTCAACTAGTCAATCTCCACCTAAAAAGGACTAAGAAGATCTCAAAATATCATTATATATATATTTGACATCTTATATCGGGAAAAAGTATTTTAACGTTTTCTACCTGGAAAATCCAGAAAAGCAACCGAAAAATCAAACAAAAGGTAAATAGAAGACAGCAAATCAAAACGAATGAAGTAATATCAAAATATAGGCCAAAAAATAGAGGGTGTTTTTAAGATCAGAAATGAAGGTAGAGCAGCAGCAGAGAACACACAGGGTAAAAGGAGAATATTATAATTACACGCTTGCCAAGATGCATGAAGGCATGCCAATGCCCACACACAGTGGGTGTTATGCATGAAGGCATACCAATGCCCACACACAGTGGGTGTTATGCATGAAGGCATGCCAATGCCCACACACAGTGGGTGTTACCTCACTTGATACCTTTGAATTTTAAGTCTAATTTATAAAGAAGCCTTGTTGCTTTAGTCATCATGCAAATATAATTTCAAGACTCTAACAGACTTTTTACTTTTTTATCATGATTCTGCTATCATAATCTCTGTTTCTAGCATGCTAATTTAGGGCAGAATTAAAGTCTAAGGCATAAGTCTTTTCAAAGCTATGGACGCCAGTCTGGGGATATAGCTTATTTGCTAATGCCTTTCTGTCATGCTGGAAGCCATGGGCTCATTCCCCAGTATAAGACTGTAACTTTACCCTTGACAAATTCCCAGAAAACAATTAAGTTATTGAAGCAGGAGAGCAAGGTTCAGGTTCTAAACGATTACAAAATGAACATCTAAAAAAAAAAAAAAAAACTGTTGACACAGAGAAAACCTAAGGCTGATTAGAACTGGCTGGAACCACTGGTGCATGAGCAGAGTCACTCCAGAGTTACTGAAGATAATCTATGACTCACAATATTGTATCAAACTACACACCTCTGGGTGGAGAATTAAGATGCTAGTAAGACATGGAAGGCATGAATTACAACTTCATGTAGAACTAGCAGGTAAGATGCATGGGAAAGCCTACGCTATGCAAATAAGCCAGAAAGGTCACAATATGTGACACAAAAACCCATGGTTTTGGACAGTTCATGTTCAATGAACTTGTAAACATTTTGTCTGTTCCAATAGGCTTCCTCTTTTGGAAGTGTATTTTCCCCCCCAAAAAAATTCTCTCACTCTGCTTACTGCTACCAAGTCTCCCTAATTTTTTGATCTGTGATGCAATAACCTGGTGCCCTTCAATTTATCTATTCATATTCCCACCTCATGTAAGCATCCTCACTCAATAGTAGGTAGGCTCACGAACAAATGAGTGCTACTGTCTCAACCTAGCTAGAAGATCTCAGTGCAAAAGAGAACACAAGATAACTCAATGTTAAGTTATTCCTTTTATGGCTATTGTAAGGTCATTTTTCTAATATTTCTAATGAAATGATTATATCAGAGGGGTTTTCTGTGACTTTTTGAAAAAAAAGTTTTTTTTTCTTCAGATGTCCTCAAAACATACACTGGTCCTTCAGATTATTTTTTCATTTTTGATTGGTCAGTACCACACTCTTGGAAATCATTGGCCTACACTTTCAAACTTTAATATAGATCAACAATAATGTTTTCATTGACCAGCAGTCTACACAAAAATATCTAGAAATTGTCCCAGGTTTTTTTCTACAGCAATATTTTTCAAAATGTTGCACATATATATGGTGATTTTGAAAAGTAGATACGATGATCTTGAGTGTCACATGAGACATTTTCATATTATACCAGACTATAAATACCACAAAATAGCATTAAGAAGTTACCATATGTTTTTCTATTTTCTTCTGATTAGAGAGGCAGATTTGACTTGGTACTAGTGTTATCAGTGATCAAACACCAAAGTAATTTCACATTTAATAAAGAGGTGATAGTTGGCAATATCCCTAAGTACAAGAATAATCAGCTACAGTTTTATAGCTTTGCTTTGTTTCTTTTAGAGGTATATTAATAAGCTAGGTGTGGTGATGCACATCTGCAATCTTAGCACACATGAAACTAAAGAACAAATAAATTATGAGCTCAAGGCCAAATTGAGATGCATAGTGTGAATTACCTTTAGCCCCTCTTCCTTATCACCAAAATGTTGATTTGTAGCTATTATTTATAATGAAATTTTCTCCACACATTTCTTTTTAAAAATATATATGGTTTTGGGGGCTGGAGAGGTGGCTCAGGGGTTAAGCCTCCACCTTGCAGGCGGAGGGTCCTGAGTTTGGATGCCAGATCCCACATATAGACGCCAGGCAGAAGCGGAGGCGACCTGCGCTTCTGGTCCTGGTAGGGTGGAGCCTGTGAATCCCGGGGCAGAAGGAGGTGGAGGCGTCCGTGGTGGTTCGCGAATTCGTCCGTGGTTCTACACACACAGACACACACACACAGACACACACGCGCGCGCGCGCACATACACAAGCACATGCGCACAGTTGAATAAATAATAATAAATTAAAAAAATAAAAAAATTAAAAAATATATGGTTTTTAATATATATATATATATATGTTTTTAAAGGCCAATCTATACAAGAAGCTATATTAACTAGAAGCGTATAGACATGAAAACCCAGCTCTCCATTCTAAGAATTTTTTTAAAAAAAGATAGTTCATTCTGGAGCTATAAATTAGTGACCATAGCCTAAGAATACAGATTCAGGTTATTTCAAGTACCATGTTCCAATGTAGAACAATTTTATGAAATTTTTACAGTAACAGAACAAAAAAAAAGCCACCACAGAGGTGGGCAATCAATGACTAGAGTGCTAAAATTAGTCCAAGATAATTTTGTTCTAAAGTGTTACATTGCTGCTCTCTAAAATCAGTTGGCCAGTTTTATTAAATGTTTAACACAGATTTGGCTTTTGTTCTGGTAATTTCAATGCATGGAATAATACGCCTTGTATAGAGTAAAGCTTACTGTAGAGGGTCTTGGAAAACTACCTGACATTGAGCTTTACCCTAAAACCTCAGTTCATCACTGAACCTTAGCCAGGTTCAGCCAGAGCAGCTTGTTTAGCCTCTGAGGTCACTTTCATTTTGATTTCCCTGACTTCCTTTGCTCTTGATGTGGTCACCTGACCTTGTCTGAGCTTGTCTCATTTTGATATGAAAGTCTAATCCCTACTGCTGTGACCCACTGTATCCTCCCTTGTCCATTTCCAAATCACCCAAATCCTGCTGCTACCACACCTGCTGATGAACTTGAGTATTTGACTTAAAGGATGGGCAACGCCCTGTTTGGAGCTCTTGATCTAACCTTCACTAGTATATTCACCCTCTGGTGATCTTCTTCCCTGGCAGGACTTATTACCAGTTTGAGACCTTGCAGCTGTGATCAGACTTCCACTTCGGATCTAAAATAACCTTCATTTTTCAATTGTGTCCATTTTTCTATGTCTTTAATGGACCAGTCTGGTTTAGTTTGCCTAGTAATTTACTGCATTGTTGTACAAACTAAATATTTTCTCCAAAATTGCAGCAGCATTTATTTTTATATTTGTTTATTTCAGACAAAGTTTCATTTCATAGACGTTGCCAGCCTCCAACTTACACTGCTATGTCCCATACTCCATACTGCCATCCCCTAGGTGCTGAGATTTCAGTTGCTATAGTATGGCATTTTCCTCTGGGCATAATGTTATCATCCATTGCCATCTTGGAGTAGAAATAATGGAAGTCTGGTAGCCATAGCAACAAAATAAGTAGAAGAATGCAGAGGTAGCCTGGCCAGTGGTAACTGTAATGGAGCTATTATTCCACAGTAGAAGTGTGTGGAGAGTCACAATATCCCTAGAATTGCAGCCTTTTTATTCCCTCTTGCCCTGTTCCAAGCAGCAAGTGATATTGGGAAATGCTAAAAGTACATAGGGAGCATGCCATGGTTTAACCTTGAGTCTCCTGTCCTCCTCCCCCTTACAATCATGTGTTTGAATCTTCAGCTGTCTTACTGTGTTGGAAAGGTGTGACACCTTTAAGAAATAGAGCCTTGCTGAAGGAAGGAATGTCATTCACTGGGAATGAGCTTTGAAATTAGTAGCCTGTCTCTGCTTCCTCTTTCTCTCTGGCTCTCTTTACCTTATTGATGGCTGTGGTGACCTGTCCCGACATCCTCCTTTTGTTTTGCAATGGCAGTCATAAATGGACTGACTATGTCCCCTCTAGAATCATAGCCAAATAAATACCCCTTTCTCCTTTAAGTTGCTCAAGTCTGAGTGCTGTCCCACAGCAACAGAAGAGTGCCTATAACAGAGTAGGAAGTTAGCTTAAAGTAGGACTCAGCGATGCAGCTTCTGTGAGGCTTGCACTCATGTTGGGAGGGGTGCTGCAGAGACACAGCGGTCCAGCCAGCCGCCCTTCACTGTGCTTCTGAAGCCAACCCAGTAAATCACTGGTTATCCAACTTGGACTTTGATGGAATCTTTACTTTGGTCTACTAACAAGCATGTACCAGCTCACCTATCTATCACAGTAGATCTTGATTCTATTAAAGAAAGGATTATTACAACTTCCAGAACCAAGCCAAATGAACAAACAAAAAAATCGTTTTAGTTCGACCTATAAGAATATTTATCTATCTCCTGCTCTGTCAAGACAATCAAAACTCCAAGCTTTCAAACAGCTTAGTTTTCAACACTCTCTTCTTTTTCTCCCTTCATCAAACAGTTATCTGACCTAAATGCCTGATAGTTATTTGATCCAATTTCACATAAATTTTATACAGGTACCAGGTTGAAAAGATCTTTAAAGTTGCCTAATTAGCCTCACATCCAATGTTGAAACTTTTCTACGAAAAACTCCACAGAAATGACTTTTACTTAAGAACGTGCTATACTGTTGGAATGCCTTGAGAATTTGTTGCTCTCTCCAAGAGAGGAGTTTGCACTAGGAAGCCTGTACACTGGGCCTGAGCCTCTGGAAGTCTATCAGAGAGATGGATAGTCAGGGTGGGCAAGATGCCTTGTCTAGTATAATGCGTCCATTTTTCTTATTGTGGAACTAACTGACCCATATAAAGTTCAAATGATGACTTAGCCTCTTTATCAACCTGAACCAAAAGGGTCGCCTAGCCCCAGTGCTAACAATTATTTTAGTGAAACAGTTATTCCAGGAAGACATACATCATGAAACATTTTTTAAAAATCATATGAATCAGGAAACATTTATTTCATAATTTTGATGCTACATTTTAATAAATTTGAGAGCATTCAGCTAAATCTCTTGGCTTCTAGTCAAGAGAAAGTAGTAGGAAATTAATCTTAATTAGTTGTCAGTATTCTCAACCACATTATCTTATTTAACTTAATGGTACAGAAATTCATTTTAACTAATTTGTTTAAGGTCACGTGGCTAGTAAGCAATTGATGTTAGATTCACAGACTTTGCTGTTATCATAAATATGTGACATTATACATTTGTCAAAACCCTATTAAACTGTACAATGCAAAAAGTGAACTCTAATGTTTAGCTGATAGTAGAGTATCAATATTCACTCACCAACTGTAACATGTACTACATTTAATTCAAGATGATAATAATAGGAGAAAACTGTGTAGGAGGTAAGAAGAAATTTATTCTCTTCTTAATTTCTTTGGTATACCTAAAGATACTGTAAAATGATCTACCTTTTGGAAATTGTGATTGGTATCCACACAAATTTAACTTTCCGATTATTAGTCTTCCATTGTCTCCCAACTCAGTCTGCTCAGGTTTTCAAGCCCCACCTCCATGGGCATTGTCCTGTCATGGTCACCTGAGACAATTACTTTGTTACATGGGAACTTGAACTCTTGTATGACCTGATTATCAATAGTGTTAGACACATTTCTTGAACATCTTTGTTGAAACACTTTTTCCTAGCTTCTAGGCTACCATGTTACCCCAGTTTATCTCTTTCTCTTGTCCCTCCTTTCAAAATTTGCTCATTTCTTCATTTCTTTTTGACTTTTGCTTTTATCTTCTTTTCTCTCAGGTTTGTTGTAATAGAAGAGCCCTTTGACTTCCTCACTTCATTTACCCAATGTTCTTAGCTATTTTATTTAATCAGATGTCTTTAACTTGATAGACTGGCAGTTTTAACTTTTGTATATTCACACTAGGTCTCTTTCTAGCAAGACTTTCAAGACTAATATCTTGTGTTAGTTCAGGTTTTACAGGAATGAGGAGCTGGAATACACATTATGGAGGCTACAGTATGAGGCTACAGACTCAGGAGAGTCAATAGTATAGTTTCAGCACTCTAAAGACTGACAGTCTAAAGACTCAGGAGAGCAGAAGGTGTAACAGCACCTTGCAGACAGAATGAGGCAGTGGTTCTCCTTGCCTACAAAGCCTTTTTATTCTATTCAGGTCATCAATTGTTTGAATAAGGACCAGTCACATTCTGGAGAACAATCTACTTTACCCATAATTCACCAACTTCTATGTGACTATAATATAAAATACCCAATGGGTTAACATATCAGATTAACCACTACACATCTCAAACATTATTTGACTACATATACATATGTCCACTCATTTTGATTGTAAACTTGATTGGCTTGTGAAATGCCTAGGATATTAATACAGCACACATAAATCTATAATTTACTCATAGATAGTTTTGAATACTAGTTTGTGTATGTAAATTATCTATAAAAAACACTAAGCTAGTTGTATAAAAAGTGTTTTTCTACAATTTTTAAAACATACCAACTGGGGGCTGGAGAGGTGGCTCAGGGGTTAAGCCTCTGCCTTGCAGGCAGGAGGTCCTGAGTTCGGATCCTAGACCCCACGTATAGAATCCACAAAAGTGGTAACACCTATCCTGACTGTGGACAGCAACATCCAATAGGTTTCAAGCTTAGATAAAAATAAAATAATACTTAAAGAAAGTCCACCAGTGCAGGTATTATCTATTTCTGCCTCCTTCCTGACTACCATAAGGTAAACTGGTCTGCTCTAGTCTGCCCTCAAAAGTCTGGAACCTCTGAAACCACGCATTAAAATAAATCTTTCCTTCCAAAATTGCACCCACATTATTGGAAAACTAATACAATGCTCCATCTCTTTTCTACCATAACTTAATTAATAATATTTTGTCCCACTCTTGTATCAGGGACCAAACTCACAGCATCATCTTGAGCTTCCCTCATCTCATACTCCTGTCATCATCCTTGGGCTGCCCTTCATCTAATATTTCACATCTTCCTCTGCTTCCCATTACATCCATTGATAGCTATTACCATGGGCTATGCAATTATCAAATCTGGCAAGGAGTATGCCAAGAGGCCCTTAACTGCCTCTGACTTTTCTCTTAACCTCCTTTGTGTGGATTCCTTTTTCTCTACCTCCATTATGATTATCAGTCATGTGAGTATCTTGTTAAACATTGATTCACAGGATAGAGCCTTGGGGTATCCAAGTCTAACATGTTTCTGGAGATACATATGCCCCTGGTTTACAGAAAGTATTCTGGATGGTTAGTATCAGAACGGTATCTTTTATAAACATTTCCTCTTATTTTAATTTTGTCAGTTGCTATTTTTTTATTTATTCAATTGTGTGTGTGTGTGTGCCTGTGTGTGTGTGTGTGTGTGTGTGTGTGTGTGTGTGTGTGTGTAGAACCACGGGCGAATTCGGGAACCACCATAGATCGCCTCCTTGTTTACTCTGCCCCAGGATTCACAGGCTCCGCCCTACCAGGACCAGAAACGCAGGCCGCCTCTGCTTCCGACCAGCATCTATATGTGGGATCTGGGATCCGAACTCAGGACCTTCCACCTGCAAAGCAGAGACTTAACCCCTGAGCCACCTCTCCAGCCCTCAGTTGGTATGTTTTAAAAATTGTAGAAAAACACTTTTTATACAACTAGCTTAGTGTTTTTTATAGAAAATTTACATACACAAGCTAGTATTCAAAACTATCTATGGGTAAATTTAAAACAAATGAAATCATGTTTCCTCTTTGCTCATAATGATCCAGTGGCTTCCATTTCAAGTAATACAAATTCATATTTTTTACAGCAACTATGATGACAATTATCCAAACTAGATACTCACCTGCATATATCTACTTAAAACAGAGTTTTGAATATGGTGGGTATTCAACAATTGCTTATTAAATAGATAACTTAAAGAATTAATGCAGCATATAGCTCCTGTTTTTCTTGGACATCAGATACCCTCTCACATTAGAAACTTAAAAAAGTTTCAAAATAAAAGAAAAGCTTCATATATGCTGTGTATAAATTGAGAAATTAATCGTATTATAGAAATATAAATGCAAATAATGCTTATTAAATGTACATAATCAATGCCACCAGTATAAGTAATGCAATACGATATAACCATTTGAAGTTGCTGTTATTAAAACACAGGTTAAAAGTACTCAAAATATATAAAGGTACAAAATATGCAGTAGCACAGGAATAGAAAGCAAGAAATACTAAATGTTAATAAGACTGAGCTACTGGTAATGCTTATGTCTTTATTTCCCAACCTATTCACAAGACATAATAAATTAGTAATAATTATTTTAATGTATGCCATATAATTGTGTTTTATATAACATCAAATTCTTGATGTGGTTTCATTTATGTGTGCTGAAATAGAAATTATCTTCTGAATTAATCCAGATCCTTTGTTTCCAATCTCAGAACTTGTCTGCTCATTTTGAGAAGGTAAGCTGATTAAAAAGAAAGATCGAGAAGCTCCAGAAGCTGATAGTCTGGAGTCAGGCTGAAGCTCAGGCTGAGATTAATTTGCTGTGAACAAGAGCCAAAGCACTCCATCAAGTCCCTGAAGGTGGAGCATAGTTCAGCTCCTACAGAACAGGGAACACAGAAAACCACCATAAGGATGGCCACTTATTGTCCTTTCCACACATGTGCTTTCACAACACTGCAAGAATCCGCCTGTCCTGGTACAGCCAATGTTAAAGGTCTTGCCCTCGTGTTCCCTCAGAAACCCACTCTTCCATCTAGCTTGACACTCGGCAGCACACTAATCGAAATCTTAAGAGGTTATTGCTTTCTTTGTCTACCTTTAGCAATCGCTTTGAGGGCAGAGACCCTGTTTTATATTCTTTTATATTCCCGGTATCGCTTAACAGTAGAAGGGATGCAGTCAATCCTTCTAAATCTACCTATTCACCCATTATGTCATTCAGTGCTCCACACACATGTTCAAGCATGGGCCAAACACTGGGTTGAGTGCTAGATAGATGCATGAAATGGCTGCAGCTACAAGGTCAACATTACAATGGGAGTATAAGTAACGTATAGTATGTTGGATGTTAGTAGGTGCTGTGGAGAAAAACTAAAATAGTGAGGATAAGTTGGGAGTGGCGATGATGATCGTTAAATAAGGTTGTTAAAGAAGATCCCATTGGGGATGCCTGCCCATCATAGCATGCCACGTCTGTGATTTCCAATCTTTCTCTCCTCTAATAAACTCTACCTTAATCCTTAAAAAAAAAATAAGGTCCCATTGGTAACTTGGTGTTTGAATGGAGACCAGAAGTGATAGTGAAACACAATTAGGTCCTTGTCTAAGTTCACAGAGGCAATATAAAATGGGGTCTTTTGGGGGTGGTGTTTCAGACCCAGCTTACGGAATTCCACTGGGACTTTATTTCCCACCTCCAGAACAGTTGTTAAGCACGTGCTGAAGTCTCTTCTCTGTTCCTTCTACGTCTCCATTCAAACCCTGGCATCTTTCGTTCCTCAGTGACTCATCTCATTCTTTTATTCTAGGTCAGGCTTGTGTGTTCTGACTCATTCAGTTCTAATCAATGAGGATTTATTTCCTATATGGTCAGCCTATGTTAGGTGAGAGGAATGATTACAAAAAGCATCGAGGTTTTGAACTCTTCTGCCTAAATCCAGGAGAGAGATGAAAAACAAGTCCTTTCTCCACAGTTGCCTTCATTAATGTCTTGGTACTTAGGAAATGATCTATTTGTTAACAAAGAAAATGCAAAAGATGAACTGAAAAGAAATATACGCAGCACACACAGAATTGAGCAAAAGTGCACTTGTTGTGGATGTTTACATCTTCTGATGATTTCCCAAATCCCTACCACAAAAAGACATGTTTTTCTAACAGACAGGTAGGAAGTGGTTATGCATTATTCATGTACTCAGAGCATCTACATTTGTATTTCAGCAAAATACCTGTCTCTCTTTCGGATCGCACTGTAGCAATCAGTGGCTGAAAAGCAATGGGGTCTTTAAGGTCAAGCAGTTTAACTTTCCATAAAGGCAAAGCTTATTTATTACTGATTTTAAAAGAACATGTAGATTTTTCCACCTTTGGATGTTTTATTTCTTCATGTGTTTCTGATTTAAAATGGCAGTGTTTTGCAAGCAGAGCTGTGTGAGTCAGAGAGAATATTTCCCAGTTTCATTATAAAGAGAGAAGAGCACCCAGCAGAGGCATGCCTGCTCACCCCGGGCACTGTGCAGGGTACTCTCTCCATAATCTTATTTGGCATATGCTGTCTCACAAAATGCATAAAACAAATATGGAAGGAAGATACAATTGCTTGCCTCTGTTCGAATCAGAAAAATCAGCTGCTGAGAGCTGGAATAGGTCTTCCAGTGGTATTCAATTTGTCAGTTATACACACAGAATTCCCATACAAGTGTGCCTGACTTGGAGAATGATGGGTTTCCATGCTTACTTTTCTATTTTTCAATAGAACAACAGATGACATCACAGGCATTTATCATGTACAATTTTATGCTTTGAATTGCATTTACATTATTTGACTGTTAAATCTCCTACCAACACAGGAATTATCTCACATGGTGATCATTTTGAAGATGGAAACACATTAACACCCACTGTCTTTAAATCTCAAGAATACAACGTATCATTATTAACTATAGAGTCACCCTCTATGCAATAAATATCTCACAGATGAAAGTTGCATGTAGATAAGGCCAAGTTCATGATTTCTTTTATTACCTATTTTGGCTTTAAGCCGAGCTACATAATCTTTTTTCTTCCCATGATCCAGATTCAGACTAGATCCTAAAAGACAATGTATAAGCTGAGCAGAACCTATTGATACATACTGGTCATCAGATAAACAAGGCGAAAGAAATCTGCCAGTGATGAATCATTACTGTCATCTTTGTTATGCTCAGAGGCTAAAACAACCTTTTATTTTTCCTATTCCTATAAATCTATCACTCCCTGTCCTTCGAATGATGGGGCACTGTCATTCACCATGTTAGGGAAGGGAATTATACGGATTCCAACCGTCTATATCAGAAGAAGAAATGGTCAGATGCATTGTGACCAATCATATTCTTTTGGTAGAAGCAGAACTAGGCCAAAATCGCTGGCCTTCTGTGTCTTCTCTTTTATTAGGGATCACATTTGTAAATTCTGAACTATAGTTCCATCACCACTATTTTAGGTATGGAGGATGATGATGTGTGTGTTTATTATGATCTATGAATATACAGATGGTAGTGATTAGTGGTTAATTGGTGACATAAACCAAAGAGGCCCCTTTCCCCACCCCGCTTCGCCGGTCGGGACGCGCGCGCGGTCCAGCCGGGCCTCACCCCGCGACCTAGGTAAGCTCCGCCCGCGCCCGCCAACCAGAACCCCAGGGCAGCCCAGGGGACCCATCTCCGACCCCACCATCCAGCCGGAGCAGCGCGCAGGGCCGAGGGACGAAGAGGACCTCCCCCTGCGCCCGGGCCCCGCCCCAGCTCCCCTCAGGTTAAATAACTCCACGCCGAAGCCCCCATTCTCCCTTTCCCCACCCCGCTCCACCGGTTGGGACCCCCGCGGGGTCCAGCCGGGCCTCATCCGCGACCTAGGTAAGCTCTGTCCCTGCCCACCACCAGAACCTCAGGCCAAATAATTCAGTTTAGTGAAATTGAAAGATCTTAAGAGTTAAAACAACAATGCCAAAGTCCATGAGAAGCAACACTCAAGTAAACAAATTTCCCACTGAAGGAATTAATCCCATAATGTTAGACTCCAACCAGAACAAACCCACAGAAAAAGGCCAAGAAAGCCTGACCCAGGATAACGACTATTCAAAATATGATCATTACCATGTTCAATACTATGAAAGAGGAAATCCGGGAGGAATTACATAATCGAATCAATCGCTTTGAAGAGGAACACAACAGACATTTGGAGGAGTTGAGAAAAACAGTGTAAGAAACAAAAACTGGCATAGAGCAGTTAAAGCAGACTCAAGCAGAGTTTAAAACTGAGCAAAAGACAAGTTATCTTCAACCCAGAACTCCACAGAGAGTCTTATCAACAGAACTAAGGAAGCAGAAAACAGAATTTCAGACCTTGAAGATAAAGTGGGAGTACTAACCAGCTCAATGGAAGAGGTTGTTAAAGGCAAAAAGATACTTGAGAGAAATATCCAAGAGATATGGGACACCCTGAAGAAGCCTAACATGCGTATTCATGGAATATCAGAGCAAGAATCTCAAAATACCACCCCTGAGGAAATTTTTCAAACGATCATCAAGGAAAATTTTCCTCATATAAAAAAGAGAGGCCCATCCATACACAAGAGGCATTACCGCACCCCAAACAGATATGAACCAAAACAGAAGCTCGCCATGGCAAATAATAGTCAAAACACTCCACATTCAAGATAAAGAACTGGTGCTGAGAGCTTCAAGGGAGAAAAAACAAGTCACTTTTAAAGGTAAACCTATTCAAATAACAAATGACTTCTCAGTCGAAACAGTAAAAGCAAGAAGAGCTTGGAGAGACATACTTCAAGTATTGAATGAGCAAAAATGTCAACCCAGGTTGATTTACCCTGCAAAACTATCAGTCATGATCGAGGGAAAAAGAAAAATCTTCCAACACAAAGACAACTTGAAGGGATACATATCTACCAAACCAGGCCTTCAAAAAATGCTAGAAATGATACTCAAGCATGAAGAAAAAAACAGGCATATCCAGGAGAACAGAAGGCAAGTATAACACCATTAAAAGCGAAGCAATATACTTATAAAAACTACTAAACATAATAAATGTCTGGAATTAAAAAGTTTCTCTATTATAACATTAAATGTTAATGGACTTAACTCACCAATCAAGAGACACAGATTACAAACTTGGATCAAAAATCACAATCCATCAATCTGCTGCCTGCAGGAAACCCATCTCACCACAAAAGATAGGCACGCTCTAAAAATAAAAGGCTGGTCAACAATTCTACAAGCAAATGGAAGCAGAAAACAGGCAGGGGTAGCCATTATGCTATCAGACAAAGTGGACTTCAAACCAAAGAAAATTATAAGAGACACGGATGGATGCTACATTTTAGTCACAGGTACAATTCACCAGGAAGATTTCACAATACTGAACATATATGCACCCAATATGGGCCCTTCCACATTCATTAAGAAAACCCTACAGCGACTAAAGCAAGAAATCAACCCCCAAACGATAATTCTTGGGGACTTCAACACCGCCCTCTCAACATGGGGTAGATCAACAGGTCAAAAGCTTAACAGAGACACTTTGGAACTTAAACACTTAAAGAAATGGACCTTACAGATCTCTATCGAACTTTTCACCCACGTACCAAAGAATACACATTTTTCTCAGCAGCACATGGAACTTTCTCCAAAATAGATCACATATTGGGCCACAAAACGAATCTACACATATACAAAAATGTTGAAATTCTAACCTGTGCCCTATCAGACCACCACGGCCTAAAGCTGGACATCCACAACACAACAAACAAGAGAAAATACACTAACTCCTGGAAACTTAACAATATGATGCTGAATGAGAACTGGATTCAGGAAGAAATTAAAAAGGAAATTCAAGATTTCCTGAAAGTGAATGATAATGAAAATACAACTTACCAAAATCTCTGGGACACAATGAAAGCTGTTCTAAGAGATAAGTTCATAGCTCTTAATGCCTACATCAAAAAAAATGGAAACATCAGAAATAAACAACTTAACAATGCAGCTTAAAGCTTTAGAGAAACTAGAGCAATCTGATCCCAAAAGTAGTAGAAGAGAGGAGATTAGCAAAATAAAGGGAGAAATATCTGAAATTGAGATTAAGAAAACGATAGAAAAAATCAACCAGTCAAAAAGCTGGTTCTTTGAAAAAATCCATAAGATTGATACACCCCTAGCTAAATTAACCAAAAGCAGGAGAGAGAAAACCCAAATTAACAAAATCAGAAATGAACACTACTGATACCCAAGAAATCCAGAGAATTATAACATCATATTTCAAAAACTTATACTCTGTGAAGTTTGACAACACAAAAGAGATGGATGAATTTCTAAGTAAACACAACTTACCTAAATTGAATCAGGAAGTTGTGAATTATTTAAATAGTCCTATAACATATAAGGAAATTGAGGAAGTAATCTTGAATCTTCCCACCAAAAAATGTCCTGGACCAGATGGATTCAGCACAGAGTTCTACCAGACATTTAAGGAGTTAATAATACCAATACTTCTTAAAATGTTCCACTGAATAGCAAAGGAAGGAACACTACCAAATTCCTTCTATGAAGCTAATATAGTCTTAATCCCAAAACCTAATAAAGACTCACTTAAAAAAGAAAACTATAGGCCGATCTCTCTGATGAACACAGACGCAAAGATTCTCAACAAAGTTTTAGCAAATCGGATTCAAAAACATATCAAAAAGATTATTCACGGGGACCAAGTAGGCTTCATCCCCGGCACACAAGGTTGGTTCAACATACGAAAATCAATAAATGTAATTCATCATGTAAACCAGTCCAAAGTCCAAGACCACATGATACTCTTGATAGATGCAGAAAAAGCTTTTGACAAGATCCAACAGCCTTTTATGATCAAAACGCTAGAGATAGTAGGAATGGAAGGAACCTTTATCAATATAATAAAAGCTGTATACAACAAGCCCACAGCAAGGATTATGCTCAATTGGGAACAATTGGAAGCATTCCCACTTCGATCAGGAACTAGACAAGGCTGTCCACTCTCACCACTTCTATTCAATATTGTACTTGAAGTCTTAGCTGAAGCCATAAGACAAGAAAGAGGGATTCAAATCGGCAAGGAAGAAGTCAAGCTATCCCTATTTGCAGATAACATGATCTTATACGTAAGTGATCCCAAAAACTGCACCAGGAAGCTCCTGGAACTAATACAGAAGTTCAGCAGGGTGGCAGGATACAAAATAAATGTACAAAAATCAGTGGCCTTCCTATATGCCCAGAATGAAAGTAGTGAACATGCCTTGAGAGAAACAATCCCATTTACTATAGCCCCTAAAAAAATGAAATACCTTGGTATAAACCTAACCAAGGATGTAAAAGACCTTTACAATGAAAACTTTAAAACTCTAAAGAAAGAAATTGCAGAAGACACCAGAAGGTGGAAAGACCTCCCATGTTCCTGGATTGGCAGAATCAACATCGTAATAATGACCATCCTACCAAAGGCAATATACAAATTCAATGCTATACCAATTAAAATCCCAAAGCAATTCTTTAAAGAAGTTGACCAAACAATCTCAAAATTCATATGGAGGCACAAAAGACCCAGGATAGCAAAGACAATCCTGAGTAACAAAAACACTGCTGGAGGTATTACCATACCGAACCTTAGTCTATATTACAAATCCATAGTTATGAAAACAGCCTGGTACTGGCTCCAAAATAGACACACAGATCAATGGATAAGGGTTGAAGACCCAGATATAAGTCCACAAAAATACAGCCATTTGGTCTTTGACAAAGGGGCCCAAAGAATCCAATGGAAAAAGAACAGCATCTTCAACAAATGGTTCTGGCAAAACTGGATCTCCACATGCAGAAGATTAAAGCTAGACCCATACTTGTCACCATGTACAAGACTTAATTCCAAATGGATCAAGGACCTTGATATAAGGCCAGAGACTATAAAAACCATAGTTGAAAGGATAGGGAACTCCCTCGAGCTGATTGGGCTAGGCCAACATTTCCTAAACAAACATCCAATGGCACAGTCACTACTACCAACTCTCAACAGCTGGGATCTTGTGAAATTAAAGAGCTTCTGTTCAGATAAAGAGATTGTAACATGAGCTCACAGGCAACCCACAGAATGGGAGAAAATCTTCACTAACCACATATCTGATACAGCTCTACTCTTCAGAGTGCACAAAGAACTTAGAAAACTAAACATCAAGGAAACCAATGGCCTAATTAAAAAATGGGTCCTGGAACTTAAAAGAACTTTTACCGGGGATGAAATTAAAATGTCTAACAAGTATCTTAAAAAGTGCTCCACATCCTTAGCCATCAAGGAAATGCAAATCAAAACTTTCCTGAGATATCATCTCACCCCCGGTCAGGATGGCAAAAATCCACAACACAAACAACAACAAATGCTGGAGAGGATGTGGAGAGAGGGGAACTTTCCTACATTGCTGGTGGGAGTGCAGGCTCATACAGCCACTCTGGCGAGCTGTCTGGAGATTCTTAAAGAAATTAAAGATTGAAATGCCATATGATCCTGCGATTCCACTTTTGGGAATAACCCCCCATACAGCAGAGGTTCACCTCGATAGCACAAGCACGACCATGTTCATAGCAGCACTGTTTACAATAGCAAAGTCATGGAATCAACCCAAATGTCCAAGAGTTGACGAGTGGATAAGGAAAAAGTGGTACATCTATACAATGGAATACTACTCAGCCATCAAAAATGATGAATTACTGGAATTTGCTGGGAAATGGATGGAATTAGAAACAATTATATTGAGTGAAGTATCCCAGACCCAGAAAATTAAGCGCCGTATGTACTCCCTAATAAGTTGCTCCTAATACCAAACCCACCCTGCCCATCTTGAGACACTCATAAGTAAATCTATGTATTACCTACAATAATTGCAAGGATTATGAACAGGAGGGATGGGGTTGGAGGGCCACACCAGAAACAAGGAGAGAAGTGACCATGTTACAGTAGAGAAAATAGACTTCGATCAAGGACTACAAGAAAGTAATGTGACACCTAGTTAAGTTCACAGATATTCGTTCCTGATCATTTACAACTAAGGGGGTATGAACTCACCAGAAGGGGAGGGCATATAGTCCGGCAGATTAAAAAGTAACCATTTTGCAAATGGGTGATTGACCCCTCCCATTGCCAAATGCCATATAACCTTGCGATTCCACTTTTGGGTATAAGTATTACATCTACCCTTGAATGTGCTCTTATAATAAGACTCCAGTTTAACAGCTTTCTGTCTCTGGCCAGGGGGTGACATACAGTGCCCATCACGATGGAGTGAAGGGCATTACAGGAGCAGCAAAACTGCAAAAGAAAATCAGCAAACCACTATCCAGAACTTCAGAGACTCTATATCAACCACCTAGAACTAGGCCAGACTAATCTCTCCCCATCCTGAAGCTCAGGGACATTTGCGGAAGAGGGGGCGGTAAGATTGTAAGAGCACAAGGATGGGAGGAGCAATGATTTGCAAGATACTTCACACAAGTTAGGGCCGAAGCAATCATAATTGGACATTGCATGCCCGGTGCAATGTCCAACACACTATTGACTTCACAAAATCTAGCATCTGCTAAAGGCACCAAGATCCTTGGAGGCAAGGGATTGACAGGCACAGTAGTGCTCCTATACTTAAGGGGAACACAGGAAAGGGTTCAGGGAAAGGCCACTGGGTCCTTGTACGTCATCGGAGAGGAGGGCCCAGAGGAGAGTCAGGCATGCACAAGAAAGGACTCTGGGAATTGGGGCGGGAGGAACGGGGGGATGGGGAGGGAGGGGTGAGGGGAGGGGGAGCAAGGGGTTCGGGGGGAGGAAGAGGGAGGGAACTGGTGTACCTATTAAGTTTGTATGAGCTGAAATAATAATAAAAAATGTATTATAAAAAAAATTAAAAAAAAACAAAGAGGTTCTGAGGCTCTTTCAAGATAAATGAAATAGCTCTGAAACCCAACAAATAATAAATCAATGTTTATGAGTCTATGCTGCAATTTATGTACTCACAAAATTTCGATCAATGGGTAAAACATTTTTATAATAAGTAAGTAAACACATTGGTCAGTTCTATCTGTCATAAGAACTAGTGATCTAGTTCCAACATATTTTCAGTAATGAAGAGCAATATGGTGTCAAACAAGAAATGAGGCATAGCATGAAGTCAAGCCATAGAAAGGAGAGAACTTGTTTCTGTGAATGTCTAGAAACCTTGTTTCGTACATTTTTAAGCTTGGAAATAGTGAATAGTGTTAACATCAGACATAGGTTCTTAAAAAAGAACCAAGCAGAACTTAGGGATTCACTCATAACCCATATTTTATTCTATTCGTTTACCTTTCCACTGATTCTGCCCATTCACTTTGTGTGGTAAACCAGGTCTAGGAAGACACTTCTAAGGCAACCAGGCCTGGTAGAAGCATGTCAGCCAGAAGAAGAGCATAACCAATACCTTGACTCAAATGCAGAAATCCTTCCTGATCTAATGCCTAGGTTTGACCTGTAGAGGACTGACTGAGAACTTTCAGTGTCTAGTAACTTTTCATTGCGGGTGAGCCTCTAACAGGTGTGGCTTTACCCTAATAGACTCAAGAAGCTTTTGCTGCTTTGTGTTATATCCAGAAAGTGCCTGTGTCAATGGCAAACCTCTCTAATTGAACTTTTATCAGGTTCGTCCCTCACTGCAGGAGAGGATATTGGAAAGAGATCAGTTTGGATTTCAGGAAGCACTGACATGTGTTTCTGAAAATGAATAGGAGTGTGTTCTTGAGATATCATCGACAATCACTTGATAGATTGAATGTGATACAGATCAGCCACAAGGACTGTATTATTGACAGATGGCACAAATGAATTTGTAGCAGCATCTAAACCTATTGATTCTAACTTTTCAGTATATTGATAGCACTGAATAGTCAGGAGCAGGAGACTTTTCCTCTGTGCCAGGCATTTAGGAGAACTTTCTGTCCTGGAAAAATGTATTTTTGCTCCTTCTCTATTGCAAGTATTTTCACAGCAATGGCTAATGCAAGAAACTTCCACATTGTTCAACTTGAACCACATGAACTTAATGTTTGACAGTTCTAGAGGGTAGAAGCCCAAGATTAAAGCATTACTGGGACTCTTTCCCTCTGAGAACTGTGAGAGAATTCATTACTACATCTTGCCTAGCACTGGAAGTTTGCCGTCAAACTTTGACATTCCTTGACCAATAGAAACATCACTATCATCTCTGCCTTCTTCATATATCATTCATATTTGTCTCCATAGTTCCCCATTACATAAGAGTACCAACCATATTGGATTGAGGCATACCTTATTACAGTATGAAGTCTTATTAGCTAATTATATCTTCATCAACTCAACTTCCAGATATGTTTACATTCTCATGGTTAGAAACTTAACACGTGAATTTTGGAAGGTTGTGGTTCAATTCAAGACAACAGGGAAGGCAAAGACAGGGGAAATATTTGACTTCTTGGATTGAGCATCACATGAGTTGCAGAACGACCTTAGAGTCCAGCTTTGACTGCCACTGCATAGGAAGGTCTCAGAAGATTTGTAAATCTAAGAATTTGCTCCTTCCCAGTACTGTCAACACTTGTCTTGGGCCATTTTACCAAATCATGGAGCTATATTCAGTGGAGTTTGCTTGTATAAATGTTTAAACTCACCAATATGGAAGAATTTGTCTTTTCAACATAATATTTCTATTATAATCTTATTCCTCATATTGGTTTCCATGTTGATAATACAGATATGTACATTGTAACATGTAGAAAACAGTCTGAGTAAATGGCATAAGGGTTAAAGTCTTGCTTTGCAAACAAGAAGACTGGCATTTACATACCCAGATCCCATATGAAAATGCTGGTGGAAATGGCTGCAGCCTTCAATTTTGGCCCTGGAGAGTGGAGCCTGGGAAATCCCAAAGCCAAGAAAAAAGGAGGTTTAGTAATCCAGGGTGACTCCTGATGTCACCCTTGGGCCTCTACAACATACACACTCAAGTGTCTTTTTGTACACAAACACACACACACACGCACACACACACATTTGCAATACAACAACGACAAACACACACACACATTTGCAATACAACAACGACAAAAAGGTGCACAAAATAAAACATATGAAAATCTTTGAAAATCATATTCTTCAATAAAATTTAGTTAAATATTTGTAAAATGTTCATGAAGGCAGCAAACTTCAGAAAACATAAAAATAGAACTGAAATATAGCACTGTGTTCTATAAGCAGATACATGTATCTACCTTCTGTGGAAGTTCTCTTAGAAATTTGGCTGAGATTGTCACCAACCAAAATCTATACTAACAATTCTTCCTCCACAATCAATATACATATATTAATCTTTTCTTATCTTACTCTTATACTCCATCATCTGAACTTAACAGCTGCTTCCTTCACATCTCTGCTGGAGAAGCCTGAATGGTTATAAGAATAATCCAGGTAGATGAGATATAAGAACTAATATAAGCACTGAAATGTCTGCTTCTTGCTTGTCATTGGAGTTCAGCCTAAAATCTGCTTGGACATGTGGTTGTGTAGCAACGAACTAATAATGTCCCATAATGATCGCCAAATTGATGCCTGTGCTGAATGAATGTTCTAGTCAAAACCCAAAGCTTTATATAGTTAATTGAAAGCTAATGTCCTCATTAGTGACTGTTAGGGAGGTTCAACAAGTGTGATTTGCATGTGCTGATTGTTGAATATTTATTAGACTTGTCACTTAATGGCAAGTGGGAGGGATTGGACAATCCACGTGGTGACAACTATGATGATAAAAGTATGGACGGGAACTGCTGATCAGTAAGTACATTCAGTTGAGCTGGTGTCCACAAACTGTCCCCTGCGAATGCATCAGTCTACACTATGGCCTTCTGGCTTTTGCATTCATTCTTTTGTCTAAGCAAGGTCTGTCTTCTTACCAAGCCCAGGCAAATCCTAATTCAACAAATTAAACTCAAATCTCTTATAGTATTCTCTATCAGCTGCAGTTCATCATAAAATTAAAAAGGATAAGTTTTTAGAGTTGATATCTGTATCTTTTCAATAGACATTAAAAGCAGGTATAAGAAGCACTAAGTAAAAGAAAAATATGTTTTCTTTGTTTTCTACTTGCATGAGCATTCTGCATTCCCTGAAGTTATCCACATGTTTTCCTTCACTTTGTTTTTTATAAAATATTTTAAAAGTATATCTACTCTAATTTTTTGTATGCGTGTATATGAGTGTGTGTGTGCATATATCAAAGGGCACTGTGTGTCCCTGTGGAGGACCAAGGGTTACTTTGGGAATCATCCTGGATTGCTTCTAACTACTTTTTTCTTCACTCTGGGATTTCCCAGGCTCTTCCCACTAAAGCTAGAAGTATAGGCTATCACCATTTCCACCTGGCATTCTTAAAGTATATCTACTTTAAGAAAATACTCCACTGAAGATCTACATTAAGAAATTCTAAAATATTCATTAAAGATATCACCCACCTATTTTAAATTTAGGGTTGTTTGTAATGTGCAAGTATGTTAACAAGAAATACGCAACCAAACATCTTAGGAAAGCAAGAGGTTTTATCCTGGTCTACAATTGTCTGGTAACAGTACTTAATCAAGACTGAGAAGATAGTTCATATCAAAACCAGGAATTGAGGAAACTGGCCACACCATATCCATAGGGTTGCTGAGAAAGGGGCAAACTTTACTTGCCAGACAGCAAGACCATCAAGTATGCTAAGGAATGCCAATTTACTGAACCCCATCTTATCCATCTGCCTAGAGAATGGTCCCACCCAGTATGTGCTGAGTCTTCCCACATCAGCCAGACAATCTCCTGCAAACTTTCTTTGATGGCTAAGCCTTCACAAATATGTCCAATGCTCAACCTGAAACTATCAAATGGACGCCTATATATGCAGCTGTCACAAGGGTTATTCTAGATTTGCTATCCCTTTACCAAAGAACCTACCAACTTTTCAGAGATCATAAAGAATTTTTTAAAAATACCTTTGGATTTTAAAGTATCTGCCATTCTGTCCAATTTCAATTCTTCCTACATAGTTTTCTTACATATATGTGTTTATGCATGTCACTTTTATTATTAACTTCATGATAGCCTTTATTAGTTCAGTCTCAAAATTGGGCTGGCAAGATGGCTCTGTAGGTAAAAGTATTTGCTACCAAGCCTGATGATTTGAGTTCAGTCCCTTGAACCCGCTTGATGGAAGGAGAGAACCCACTCTGGTAAGTTGTCTTCTGACCTCCATAACATACTGTTAAATACATCCATGTCCATCACATAACACAATAAAAAATAAACAAATATGAAAAGTCTTAAAGTCAATGCCAACATCTCCTTCTGTTTCATACTTCTTTGTTATATTTGAAATGATGTTTTGCTATGTTTACGGGCTGAACTCAAAATAACAATTTTCCTGCCTCGGACCTCCAAAAACTGGGATTGTAGGCATGTGATATTATAGTTTGCCAATGTCCTCTTCCTTGTACTGCTTGGGTCTTGCAGAAGAGAATATATGCAGAATGTAGTGGATACTTACAAATATTTGCTGAATGAAGAACAATTATTTAATAAGCACAGTCTCCAAGTCAAATGATGAAACATCTGTGGTACCTTTGGACAATCTTAGGAGCATCCCAGAACCACCAAAATAAAGATTTTTAATGTGAAATCAATGTTCTAGGCTGCTGTCAAAACTGTTTATTAGTAATGATGTCAATCAACTTAGATATCTATCAGCACACTGCAAAAATTGACATATTTTCATTAGCCATGGATATTAGCTCTGTCCTGCAGAACTTTCTGAAATAATACACTTATTCCACATTTACATCATCTAGTTCTGTTAACCTCTAGCTGTGTGCCTAATATGATGGAGGAACGAAATTCAAATTTACTTATTTGAAGTTATTTACATTTAAATAGCCATATGTGACTAGTAGTTAACTTATTGGGCAGTACAGTTATGAATGGTCCAGGATGTGAATGTGCATTCCACAATAGCAATGCAATACTGTGCATGGTAATTCACTTAGTTTCCTAACTTCCATGTTAGGTTCATGTTTCCAGTGTATTTGCTTGTCTAATGACATGGAAATGGGCAAGGAATGGATCAGAATCTTACTTAATTATGATAAGCTTTCATTCTGTAACCAGAGCTCAATAAATTTACCAATTTCATTCATTCTCTTGTGCTATTGAACAATACCCTTGATTTGATAGCAATTAAGAAGAAAATAAGGGGGAAAAAACTTCCATTACTTTCCATCCAATTTTCTTTAACTTTAGAAATATAAAATAAAAATATATGAATTTGAATTCAACTTTTAAACTGGTACACAAAAACAAAATCATATGCATTTCTGGATAGCATATGTTACTTTGATATATATATATATGTACACTTTATGTAATGTTTATTTGTTTATCACTTTGATAATAGGAAGCAAATGATATTTCCTGGAGCTTGTGCTTGTGTCTCAAACTGTGAGCTAAAAATAGTTGTTGTACTTGTGACTAGAAATATGACTTCTCCTTGAAAAGAAGAAAAAATGTTAAAACCATGTTCATAGGAAATCATAAGATTTTTACTTTAGTTACTTTCATCACATTGTTACTTTTTTTGCCATAGAAAACAGATCACTCATTATATGGCCTTAAGAATCAACAAAAATCAATTTCAGGCACTTCTTGAGTACACACTGTGCAAATTTTCTACCAAAAGAACAGTGTTATCAATACCATAAAGACTTACATTTTCGCTTTTAGAACAATATGAAGGGCTAGATAAAAAAGAAACACTGGATAAGTAACCCGACTGTATTCTTTTACACTTCTTCACAATATCGCTGCTTTTTTGATATTCAGAATGCTAGGATACATAAGATTCTCTTTTTTGTCATCTTTGTTAATTTCTCATCCTCTCTTTTCCACCTCTGACTTCTTTTTGAAGCCTGAATTGTCTCCATTGACATAAATGAATTTTTATTGATTACATTATTTAATTAAACTTTTGACCCTGATTTTTAAACTGATAATTATTTTTCTTGAAAGTAACTACATGCTCTTGTCACTAATCAACATATAGTTATTAATTAATTTTAAACTTCACATTGGTAACTCACAACTTTAAAAAAATTTCCTAAAAAGATCCTTTTGTATCATAGTATACAGATGCAATCATATACAATGCACTCACATACACATACACGCACACACAGATGCATATACCGTGCCACACATATACCATGCCACGCATGCACACCAGATATACACAACTGCAATCATATACCATGCACACACACAAAAACACACACAGGAAGAAAAATCCCCAGTTTTATTCTATTACTAACAGTAAATATGCTTATTCTGGATAGTTTACGCAAATGGAATTATACAACATTCAGGCTTTTGTGACTGACTTCTTTCACTCAGTATAATGGTTTCAAGGTTCATCTATTTTGCAAAATATATAAGATCTTGGCTTCTTCTCACTGACAGTATTAGTGTGTGAATTATCCACTTATGAGTTTCATATAGCTGATATTTGAGCAATTTAATGTCTTGCTTTTGATTTGAGAAATTCTTAAGAAAGCATCAATTTCGGAGATTCTCTTTCAATTTCACAGAATAAACAGAAATGACTGTTTTGCTTGAAATCCTTACATCTAGCATTACATACATTTTCCTTTTATCTAGAAAAGGACATTAGTTTTGATATCTAAACTAAGTTTGGTCAGTACATTTAGGGAATGACATAGAAAATGCCCCAAATGTCAATATTTTATTGCCATCATCATAGTCATTAGTGTTTTTGTAAAATTCTACCTGATCCCAACAATGCTGAAACTATCACATAGTAAAGTGATCAGGGATATTCACAGAAGAGGTTCAGCACCCAAGTTAAACAGATCAATATGAAAGTTGTTATTGCAAAATTGATCTAAAAAGTTCTAAAAATTATCACCCCTGAAATATAGATGGAATACTTGTTATTACACACAAAAATTCTATGAGACCAATCTGAAAGTTTTCAGCAACCACACATTTTATCTTTGTAACACTCATCACTGACTGCAGCCTGTGGAAAGACTAATGTATATATAAGGTAAAGCCATGGAAACAAAGGATCAAGAGACATGAAACTAGAAGTCATCCTTCCAAACCCTAAAACTATTAAACAGACATCTTGAGATGAAGAGTAAGGTCCCCAAACATCCGATGCCCATGGCTTGACAGTGTGTCCATTAGCCTTCCTTCATCTGTAGTTGAAAATGGAAACCGTTCAATATGCTAACCTGTAAAAGTCGTGTACTTAATGTCAGTGGCACATTTTTAAGAGCCATCCCCTTCTGGTTAAAATAAATGTTGGCATAATTCAAAGTGGCAGTGATGGTCCAAAGTGGAGATGCAATCCAGGAAGATGGAGGAATGTCAGAAGACAGGGGTGTCCTGAATAGCTCCTCAAGCAAAGCATGCACCACAGTTAGTCCTTCACCATCTTTGATAAACCAATCTGATTCAAACAGATTAGGCAATACATGCCACATTGATTTTGAAACTCTTACTCTGAGACAGGACTGATATTGGACAACTAGTAATATCTTAAAGAATGTACAAAACCAACAAGTGGAGTAGAGAATAATACATGATGCAAATTCTAGTTTGTGGAGACAGACACATGAGATATAGATTTTAGCCCAACTGTGAAACAAAGTTCATATAATTCACTTTCTTCTTTTTTTGTTGTTTTGTAATCAATTAACAGTGTTAAATGTCATTTTAAATGTTAAGACCATTCTAACCATATAGACACAAAATGAAAGCATTTCCAATAGTGGGGGAACCAGGAAGACATCATAAAACCAGGTCAGAATAGAACAAAGCATGTCCTTTAACCTTAGTTGCACAAGGAATGTTGCCAACAAATGAAAAACCAGTGCTGGAATGATGTCACTCAACCAGATGCGTTTGCATGGACACTGATGATTAACATTGATATCATTCTTTCCCCTAATAAGCTAATTTTTTATCTTCACAGAGTTATAAAATATCCTTATAAAAGAGAAAATATAGAGAGCACACACCAAACTTTTCCTTATAGAAGATTAAGCAATCTTTTTTTTCCTCCCACATTTTATATTTTTTTCCCAATCATACAAGATCAATAGGTACCCCCGGCCTCTCCCTCCCTCCACTCCTCCCCAGTCCCCTGTTGCACTTCCCCCTCCTTTTACCCTTCCTTTCACCCCCTCCCTCCCTCCACTTCTCCCAGTGTCTCTCCCTTCCCCCCTCCCATCCCTTGGAGCATCATTTTGTGTGAATGCCAAACCTCCCTGAGTCTTCCACTGAGGTGTAAGGCCTCAGTGGCATAGCTGGATCCCTTTCTTGGTCTCCCGTTTAGTATGAAAACTTTATTATGACTGTTAGTCCCTTGCCTCTAAGGATCCTACTGCCTGTGATCCATACTAGACTTTGGGAGAGTGGTTGATGTGTCAGCCATTGTACAAGTTGGGCAAAGTCCAATTCTGGCTGCTGAAGCCCTAACTTGTGTGGAGTATCTTGCATGTCATTGCTTCTCCCCATCTTTAGACTCTTATAATCTAAGATTAAACAATCTTTTATGTTCGATCTGATTCCTATATTCCTTCAGTTTCCACTATCAGTAAAAAAGAAGAAGCAAATTAAGAAAGCTAGTGAATCAAGAAGTCTGAAAAACATAAGCACATACACTGGTAATCTAGTCTTGCCATAAATCACCTTCCTCCTGTCTCACACTCCAAAACTGTACACTTACTATTAATAGTTGTCATAGTAGTTAAAACAGAAAGTGAGAAAACATAAATCATGAGAGATTCTGAATGTATTATACTCAAGGATAAATGACAACAGCTTTACTACACATTCTCCAAATGCCAATGAAATAACATGATCCTTGGTTGAAGTAAAATTTGTACTTGTTAGACTGACAAAGATAATTAATGCTTCTTTAGAAAAGCCCTGATCCCAGTTACTTTATGTCACATGAGGGAAAATTCCCTTTCCGCTCCTCCCTCAGTGGTGATTAATATTGAGTTATGAATCAAACAATGACAGGCCTGCAAAGAAAGGTAAAGTGGGGCTGAGCTAACTTTGGGACACAAAACTCACAGCCAGACCACAAAAATAACACAGTCACCCTTCTAAAACAGAAAGAAACAGTGCTTTTTCAATTGTTGGAGAAAGATACCGAGGGCTTTGCTGAGTCTGCTGGTTAAATCACTATCTCTGTATCCCTTTCCCCAGCAAACTTCATAAGTTTTTGAACTCTCTCACCAGAACAATAACTCTTTCATCAGAAGCAAGCCACACATAAGAACTCTTTAATGTGATGTTTTTATGTTCACTAACATTTAATGAATAACTTTCTCTGTGTCAGGATCATTACAGTACTACCTCATTTAATTCACCCAACAAAGCCATAGGGGGAAAACTTTGCTTGAAATGTTAGTTGAAAAACTGTACGATCAGGACGTAATACTAAGTCTAATTAATAATCATGCTTGTTGAGCATTAGTGTGCTTTGCCTCAACCTAGCAATCCCTTTGACTGATCCAGAAATATACTCAGAAAAGTGAAGAGTAATTTCACTTTTCTAGGAAAGATGAGTGAGGAATGCTATCCAGACTCGGGTAAACTTAGCTCCAAAGCACACAAGTCAGAGAGAAAAGGGACCAGAAGACAGCAGAAAAGAGAAATTTCTCTGGTTCTTGATCACTGCTGTTTTTCTTACCAAGTTTATCTGGGAAACAGGGTTTTCTTTGTGTACGTTAACTAAGTGCAATAAGATGAGAGTTCTCTATAAGAGTTTGGAATACTACTAAAGAGAGTTCCAAAGTTCTTGTTATTAGAAATTACCTTTGCAAGAAAATGCTTTCTGGGTTGAGGAGGTGACTCAGTGGTTAAATTCTGAGTTCAGATCTCCATATCCAACCTAAAATGTATCAGGCAGACACGACAATGGCCTGCAATTCAGTCCCTGGAAAGCAGAGCTTGGGAAACCCCAAGCAAAGCAATAAGGTGGAAGAGCAATCTAGAATGATTCCGGTATCACCCTTGAGCCTCCGCAGGCACATGCACTCAAATGCACTTTTACACATGCCCCCCCACACACACACATGTACACCCAGCCACATGAAAAACACATTGAAGAAGAAGAAAGAGGAGGAGGAGGAGGAGGGGGAAGAAGAGAAGAAGGAGGAGGAAGAGAAGGAAGAGGAAGAGGAGGAGGAGAAGGAGGAGGAGAAGGAGGAAGAGGAGGAAGAGGAGAAGGAGGAGGAGAAGGAGGAAAAGGAGGAGGAGGAGGAGAAGGAGGAGGAGGAGGAGGAGGAGGAGGAAGGGCAGCAGAAGCAGCTCCTCTGTATGCCATAGCCAATGAAATCAAGTCACATTTTTGGGAGAAGACAAATCTTACCTATAACCTTTATTGCATAAGTTCCTGGCCTGCTGCAAACTCACTTCATTTGTAAAAGGGATAACGTGTTCAAGGAAGGTAAAATGTTCAGCTCCCACTTTTAAATGCAAATTAATATCATTATCACTTCATTATGATTTACTTTAGAAGATAATCCTTTTCCCCAGGAGATCCTGGGAAAACTTTGTTCAGGTAGAAAAAAGGGAGACCCAAATACTTAAATAAGAAAAATTAAGGAGAGAAGAAATGCACCAAAAATCACAAAAAAATAAAGATAAAGAGTTTTAGCTTTCAAAATCTCCAGTACAAGTGATAAAGATGGATAGGTAGTG
Organism: Typhlomys cinereus; assembly: GCA_023101885.1. Classification (NCBI taxonomy): domain Eukaryota; kingdom Metazoa; phylum Chordata; class Mammalia; order Rodentia; family Platacanthomyidae; genus Typhlomys; species Typhlomys cinereus. The sequence continues at coordinate 13,983,887 of JALPQD010000006.1, read as the reverse complement.
AAGGGAATTGATACAAAGGATTGACCAGTGTGGAAGGACCCTAAAGTATGTGAAATAATTTTTTTCTCTAATACTGCAACACTTCTTCAGTGTGTATGTGTGTGTGTGTGTGTGTGTGTGTGTGTGTGTGTGTGTGTATTAAATATAGCACAATGTTGCCTTGAGGCAAAATTTTCTTTAGGTAGTCATTACTGTATCTTCAGGAAGTATAATCATGGAGATACCGTATTCACATTTGATTTGGTTTCTTATTTTTTTAAAGAAAAATAACTTGCCATACAATCCCACTAGAAGAACATATCTGCAAGTCAACAGATCTACCACTGACTCCTTAGATTGCTTAGAACATAAAAAGCTGTACAGGAAACATCTATCATTGTACTTTCCAGCCTACTTTGCCACATCACTCCAATATATGTACACTCAATATCATGATGTTTTAATGTTTGTCTTTGTGAGTGTGTATGTGATATTACATGTGTATCATGTTTACATAAGTGTGTGTATATGTGCATACATGTGGAGGCCAAGGTTGATGCTGGGAATCATCCTTGATCACTCTTTTAACTTCTATTTGACAAATGTTTTTAGTTGAACCCAAATTCACATGTAAGGAATTCTGGTCCCTTTGCTCATGTGCAAGTACTTTAATAGATGAACCATCTCCATGGCCCAATAATTTTTTAAGTTGCAAAGGATGCAATTGTGTCTTTGTTAGTTAAGGTTGGTTGAACTCCTAACAATCACCCAGGATTGAACTACCACTATCTCTGTGTCAATTCTCTTTTACTGCTCAGCGTCTTTGCTACCCAATGCCTATATTGAAAATAAATTTAAAAATCATTACAATGGATGATTCTACTTTGTTCTTCACAGGACATCTGGAAACAAAATGATAGAGAGAAATTGTTGCATAATACTGAGAGAACTATGGACTCAGAACTGAGAAAAATGATCTAAATATCACATTGAATATTTAGTCATCTCTCACAGGTGAACTAATGCTGGGCTTTTATTATTTTCTAGGATAGTCAAAACTCCAGAGAGATAGAAAAATTTATTTCCATTATTAGGAAGAAAGATATGGGGGCAGAGACCAAAAGACCACAATCCTTCTCTGGGATAATGTAGATTCCATCTGAACTTCTTCAAGTTCTCCTATATAAACAGGTCTCCCTGACTGGCTCAATGGGTTATAGTAAGAATCAAGAAGATTCTAGAAATTTTAGATTTTAGATTCTAGAGTTTTCCATAGCAATTACTATACTCAAAGACTCATTGCTCAATTATTCCTGGAATCTTTAAAAAGTGTAAATATATCCAACAAATTCATATTTAGTTTATGTTATTTAGGACTGACTTAAAAACTTATCATCAAAGGAATCTTCATGTAGAGATATTTATATAAGTCTAGAGTGCCTCTGCTCACTATAGTAGATTCCTATCCCTGGTATCCATAACTATGATTCCCTCCCCTTTAGTGGAAGTGGTATGAATACAAAGTAGAAATCTTCTTAACAGATTAATAATCAATTCAGCCAACTTACATCTGGATTTTGATCAGCTAAAATGTAAACTAGGTGAATTCCTAAGGGGAGCTAGCTCCTTCCTAAAATCACAGAGACATGTAGGGAACCAAGTAGCAAAGAACTCTGAGTGGCCTCTAAGATCAAACCCACTCTGGCTAAGAGCCAGCAAGAGTGTTAGAAAATAGGTCATACAGGTATAGAATGAACCACTGAGCTTGAGAGAAGACTCCAAGTTCCAGAAAGGAATGCAGCTCAGTCAGCATCTTCACTTTCGCCCCATGAGAGGTTGGCAAAAAATCTAGATCATCTGTTTCAGGATACTTGTTTCAACAATTGCAAAGTTATTTTCTAATGTTATCGAGCCACTTATTGTGAGTATTGTTTACAAACAAGGGGAAGTCAGCTTAGTATGCAATATGTTATCTGAGATTGTGTGTGTTTCTCTCTCCCGAAAATATCTAAAAATTGTCATGACTGAATGACTCTGTCACTAGAACTATCTCGTACCCTCTGCTTCTTGTCTTATGTCCAGTTTCCCTGGATCTTCCTTCCCCTATAACAGCATTCTTGACAGGGAGTTTTCACTAATCTGAGGAACAGAGATTGCTGTGATCAGAACCTTGGACACCAGATCTCACTGTGTGGCAGGTTGCTTGTTGCCTTCTTTCACACCTCTGTTCCCCACCTTGATTACACAGTGCCAACTTCTTCAGGGATACTACATTGCAATTGCTCTTCCAGCTTCACACAATCTGTCATGGGTATCCATAGTGTAAGAATAAAATTGCTACACAAGTCATTTCCTACTTCCACTTCATCAATTACACCCACAGTCACCACATGATTCTTCATATTCCTTCAGCCTACCTACACCAATTCCTCATGTGCATTTTTAAATATTTAGATAGAAATGACACAGTTAGTATGGGTTACCTTAATTTATCCTTTCAGCTAATGTTTTCTTTCCAAGACATAGCCATAACTAACTTCTTAAATGAAGGAATCCTATTTTGTGTATTTGTATATAAATCAATATAGTTGTGTTGGTTAAAGAAAACATTCAAAATGTCATCATGAACCTTACTTTGTAAAAAAAAAAAAAGATTAATGCAATAGTCTTCCCACCCTCTGGTGCAAAATTTCTTTCTTTCTTTTTTTTTTTTTTTTAGGGCACTAGGATCTCAGGAAGTTAAGTTTATTTATCTGGGAGGAGTGGACCCCATGCCAAAAGATTCCTAGTTCCCTGCATGACTAAGTCTTTTGTTACAAGGTGGATTACAAAACATTTTGGCAAAAATCTGATTGATCACAGAGTTACAGAGACTTGTGGTTAAAGGGCAATGGTTACAAATAGGGACCAGGAAGGAAGACTGCAGTGTAGTCGCAAAAGGACATGACTAGAGGTAGGTGGAGAATCCTGGTTACGGATGGCTCATGGAAGGATTTAAGCAGGGTTAGGGACCTCTTACCTTTTAACCAAACTTTTAAAGCAAAGGGGAATTTGCCTTTTAAAACCTAAAAGTTTATTGTGGGGCTTCTGGATACATGAACTTGCTGCAATTATCTGCTCTTACACCTCATTCCTTCCACCAGCTGGAGAGTTTAAAAAATACTTATTTATTTAAAGAGTCAAAAGAATCCCTCGAAAGGTGATTAAGAAATTTTCTGATCAGCTTTTTTGATTCTGTGGCAGATATCCAACCAGCCGGCAAGCCATAGTGCCTCTTGCCCCTGATGTTTGGGATCCTACGGGATATTCTGTATCAGTTGGCTCACCTTTACCTCCTTTTTCTTTTTATTTCCGCTCATAAAAGCTTAACAGGTACAACAGTCCCCTCCCTCCCTCCACCTCCCCCCGACGCTCCCCACTTCCCCCTCCCCTCCCTCCCTCCCCATCCCCCAGTGCCCCCCCCCCAATCCCCGGAGCATCCTTCAATGTGCATGACAAACCCTCCTCTCGATCCTCCTCTCCAATGAGGTGCAAGGACTCAGGAGCATTTCCCAGAACCTTTCCTGTTTTCCCCTTAAGCTTAGAAACACTACTGTGACTGTCAGTCCCTAGCCTCCAAGGATCCTAGTGCCTTTATTTAGCCCATGCTAGACTTTGTGGGGTCAATAATGTGTTGGACATAGTGCAGGTCATGCAAAGTCCTATTATGATTGCTTCGGCCCTAACTTGTGTGGAGTATCTTGCATATCATTACTCCTCCCATCCTTGTGCTCTTACAATCTTACCACCCCCTCTTCCGCAAATTTTCCTGAGCTTTAGCTGGGGAGAGATCAGGCTGGCCCAGTTCCAGGTAGTTGATATAGAGTCTCTGATGTTCTGAATTATGGTTTGTTGATTTTTTTTCGGTTTTGCTGCTCCTGCAATGCCCTTGGCTCCATCCTGATGGGTATTGGATGTCACCCCCTGGCCAGAGATAAAAACCTGTTAAATTAGGGTCTTGTTATAAGAGTATATTCAAAGGTAGATGGAATAAAAGTAGGATACCGCGGTGAAAGAGGGGTCAATCACCCATTTGCAAAATGGTTACTTTCTATGTGGCAGCCTCTATACCCTCCCTTTCTGGTGAGATCATACCCCCTCAGTTGCAAATGATCAGGAAGGAAAGTCTGTGAACTTAACCAGATGTCTCATTACTTACTTGCAGTCCTTGATGGTGGCCTAGTTTCTCTGCTGTAACATGGTCCCCTCTCTCCTTGTTTCTGGTGGGGCCCTCATACCCCATCCCTCCTGTTTATAATCTTTACAATTACTGTAGGTATTTCAGAGATTTGTCTTTGAGTGTCTCTAAGTGGGTTTGGTACTAGGATCCAACTATTAGGGAGTACATATGGCGCTTAAGTTTCCGTGTCTGTGATACTTCACTCAATTTCTAATTCCATCCCAGCAAATTGCATTAATTCATCATTTTTGATGGTTGAGTAGTATTCCATTGTATAAATGTACCACATTTTCCTTATCCACTCATCAACTGTTGGACATTTGGGCTGATTCTATGACTTTGCTATTGTAAACAGTGCTGCTACGAACATGGTTGTGCTTGTGCTATCGAGGTGAATTTTTGCTGTATGGGGGGTTATTCCCAAAAGTGGTATAGCAGGGTCATATGGTATTTCAATCTTTAACTTCTTTAAGAATTGCCAGACAGCTCGCCAAAGTGGTTGTATGAGCCTGCATTTCCACCAGCAATGTAGGAAAGTTCCCCTCTCTCCACATCCTCTCCAGCACTTGGTGTTGTTTGTGTTGTGGACTTTTGCGATCCTGACAGGGGTGAGATGATATCTCAGGAAAGTTTTGATTTGCATTTCCCTGATGGCTAAAGATGTGGCAAAATTTCTTATATCATAATCTCCTTTAGATTCTGGGAAGAATTTGTGAATATGATGAGAATTAAAGCTATTATTATTATGAAAATAGCTCATTAAATGAGCTTAGTCCTATACCTAAAACAATAAAGACTATATTCAGAGACCAATGGAAATAAGATATGTTGATATCAAGAAGTTCCATTCTGAATCAAAATTAATTGAGAAGGACAGTTGCATCATAGTAAGTAAAGTCTCTTGGGAACCAGTTCTAATTCTAGGAAGACAAAGCTTAGCAGGTATTCCTATAGACATCTTGGGTGGTGGTAGCTAGTAATCAGCATGAGGAAAGGAACTTAAAATAAAGGTTTACAAGAATTTTATCTACTTTCTTATGTACATGGCTATGTAAATACTCAGCAATGATTTATGGCTTCTATTGGACAGTGGTCATGATCCTCATCCAGCATTATGCATATTCATTGTAAGGGTGTCAGGCACTGAAAATCAAGCACTAGCTTTTATCATCCTTTTTCTTCAGATCATGCAGCTCTTTTTATCTGATTTGCACTGCAAAAATTTAAAAACTTCATATTCCCCCACTTAAGGGGATTACAGAGCACGGATGTTGTTATAGTCTATTGTATATCAAGACAGATCGATTATTTTGTTACTATACAGTTTTCTCAGCATGAAATGAAATGATATAAATATAAAAATGGATCTTCAAGAGAGGGTCACATATGCAAATAAGTAAATGCAATGAAACATCAGAAGTGGCACACAATGAGAATATGAACAAATTAGTACAATAGAACAGAAAAGGAAAATAATTCCCATAGGAGAAAGCTTTGGGTTGGAAGATAAATACTAGGAAAATGAATGCCATACAAACAGAAGTTTGAGAAGTTACATATCAAACAGAAGGCAAAAACAGATAATTATCAAATTGAGCTGTTCGATGTGTAGAAAAAAAATCCAGAGCTTACTAAAAAGATTACCAGCTAATTAATTGAGCCGAGAGTGTTTGGTACCAAGTTTGGAGTCAGGTGACATGTTTCTCTTTCCCCAGCCATGCTTTCCACTCCATGATAATTTTCAGTGGTGTATGACAGCTCAGATGGCATTGGTCCAAGATACTAACACGGCACTTTACCAGGACACACAAGTGAGTCAGCACAACAAAGAAGACTCACAAAGACAGGATGGATACCAAAGTACTCAGGAAGTCTGTGGGCGCAGGTATTTGGAAAAGGATGTCAGCACTATGAGTCAACACCTACAAAGGACATTGTATACACTGAGAAGACATAAGCAGAAGGCCAATGTAGAAATCACGGACAAGATAATAGAGTACTCATGGTAAGTTACAAGATAAAGAAGCATTGAGCCGAAGATAAATGAGTGAAGTTTAAGTTTAGATGTCAGCAGAGGCTCAAAAACCTAGAAAAGGAAACAATCACTTATAGAGAGATGATTTACAACACTACTTCTATGAAATAAAACTATATTGGATTGCCCCTCACAGTCACAAGACTATCCATTCAGCATGTTCTTTGAGACACCTTGCTCTAGAAACGCTTTGTAGTATAAGATAAAAACCTTTCTTCCTTCCTTCATCTATTCTGTAACCTCTTCTCTCCATTGGGAGATTATATGTATATTCCCAATATCTTGAAAGTACATCTACAACAAATAATCTATTATGACCAGCACAATACTATTAAAGAATGCTATGATTTTATGGCAATAAAATCAAGAACTGCAAAGGGAAATGTTTAATTCTTTAAAGGTGACTTTTGTCCTCCAGGAAGAAAGTCCTACCACTTATACACTTGTGATCAAGCAACAGTTACTGTTAGAAGAGCTGGGGGCTAAGCAGGTGATATTTGTGGTAATAGTTACCTAAGGACCCATTTCTGTTTTCTACTTTCAGTTCGGATTTCAAACCCAAAAGAGGAATGCAGCAATAGCAGCAGCAATAGGACTCTCCAGAGCAATCATGTTGCATGTTCGTATGCTCCTGGCTTCTGGAGACCTACTACAAAGTAAATTGAGACAGAATTGTATGTTTCCTTAATTACAGAAACAGGGACTGCAGTAAAAGGAAAGAGAGACCACAGAAGAATAACTTTTTCATTTATCTCTTTGCATTTTCTGTAGTCATCTGTCTCTCCCTAGTTTTTATTAAGACAGTCTCCTTTCTCCAAATACTGTAAAACCATAAATCTTACAATCATATGAATCTATCTACAAAGACAACTCAGTCCAATAACCTACTGACAGTGGACTCTCAGTTAAAAGAAAAGAAAAATAGGCCTATAAAATGAAAAAAAATCCTTCATTCAGTCATTAGATTTATGATGGCATGTACCTTATAGCTTCTCTAGGAGAAGAAGGTCAAACCTTCCCAAGAGACTGCTGAAAATCACATACTGAGGAAAACAAAAAGCAAAAATAAATGCCAATCAAATAAAACTTGGAATATCAAAAACAAGGCAGGAAGACACAGGAACAAAGTGAGCAGGATTCACCCTAGGGTACTTGGTTATTACAAGAGAGAGATTTAGGGTTGTGTCAAACTAATGGTATTCATTCATTGAAGTAGAAGAAACTCTAGGAGCAAGCCCACATTTCTGGCCAGCTATTTTCAAGCCATTGCTTGTATATTTGCAATGCCCTGTAACACAGGTTTGACAATGCCAGACAACTATGGTGACCGTGGACAATGATTACAAGATTTGAGTCAAGTAAGTTGCCTTATTAATCAATCTATTGTTTCCTAATCTATCAATTCCTTTTATCTCTTCAATAGTATGTCTTCCCTACACTTTCTATTATTCTCTCTTCCACACAAAAGGCCTGTAATGTTTTTTTTTTCCTTCCCTGTAAAGTGTGATTCTGTTGGATGCTTGCTTCTCCTAACTGAGTTGCAGAAGCCCAATACTACTTTTGGATTCATTTTGATTATTGTTGCATTATCTTAATTTTGTAAGTCTATTTTTAAAACCAAGCTTGCAGATTCTTTCTGTGAAGACATTCAGTTTCTAATCATACTCTTCATTTTTCTTCCCATTTCAATGATTCACAGCACTGAACAGCATTTCTCTTGGAACAGTTGTTATGAGAGCAGAAAAGATATATCATATATGCAGAAATGCACCAAGGACATGAAATTATGGTCTTGTATAGTAAAATAGACCTCTCTTCTTAGATAGCCCTTCAAGAATGGGACGATATAGAAAAGAGACAAATAATGTTACAGAAGTCCATGCTAAGACAGACCTACCCATTGACTTAGTGCTTTGCTTCTGCTGATCAGGCCTTCAAAACGACTGTGTCTAACTTTTGTTAGAACAAAATCGCAAATCTCAATGACTCATGGTATTAGCGTGGCTTCAGAGTGGTTCAACTTACAAATGTCAAATTCACAAATGTTAAAGGCCTACTGCAGTGAATAGAGCACAGCTATTCATAGGAGTCAGACAGGAAATGAGTAACTCCAGATGGACGTAAGACAACAGCCAGTTGTGAAGGTTATGTTTAATTGGGAAGGAATATAATTATAATCACGGCAAGCATTAATGCAGTACTTATCTTGTACAAACAATCTGAAGGACTCTCTCTTTGTTGACTTCTTTGACATACAAAATATTTTATGAGGCAGATTCCTTCTTGTCCCTTCGATTTAAAGGTAGGGAAACTGGAAAAAAAAATACAAGTACAGCCTCTATATAGAGAAGCAGGTACTTACTATGGGCATTTAGGTTTGTGATCCCACGTTACCAAATCTTCTGTTGTTTTTTTATAAGATGTCCTAGGAATTCTCAAATGTAAAATCTTAGCATTCAATTATGAATGGAAATCTTTCACTTTATCAGCCTCCTGTAGCCAAGTATATCTTGCATGAAACCCAGAGGATATCAGTTTATGGGTTTTGCATATAATAAGCCTTAACAAGTGAATTCAGTATGAATGATATCTCTGCATTTATCACTTTCCGCCTTTTCTTTCTGGAGAAATCTCAGAAGTGACAAGTCCCTATAAATAAAGAGAAAAGGATGGATAAAAATTTTCAGCTGTAAATTCTTTGAACACACACACACACACACACACACACACACACACACACACATACTAGAATACTTTATAAAACCACCACTCTGAACTCCATAATGACACCCAGAAACTATACATAGAAAAAGTAGAAATAGATCCAATGAACTAAGCTTTTCAAATTCCTTTCTAAATAACCTCCTCTAATCAAAACACAGTACAACCATCTTACCCTTCTCTAGTCAATTTACAAATTAGGTTAATCAGAAGCACAGCACTACCTTTCAATCTACTTTTAACTAAGTTCTCATTCGCTGAAGGCTCTCTACCCATCGCAGGATTCCAAATACATCTCTGGAAAAATCTCTACTAGATAGTTCTGCATTTCAAAAAAAAATCATTCCTCTTAAAGAATATGTAATGTAAGCCCCAAAGTGCAGAGATTTCAGATACTTTGTGAATAGAGAAACAATCCAGGCTTAGAGAAGTAAAGTAACTCATGCAAAAGTTTAACCAAGAAGTCATCTGTGAGCTTCATTCCAGTGATGTATCAAGATAATAAGCAGATTCAATATTTCAGAAACTTATGTGAGAATTTTAGAGTAAGTTAAAAGCAAATAAATGTGAAATTCAGATAGTTCTTGACTTCCTGATTTAATAGTTTTCCATGATACTGATATGATCATTAACCATACTCATTATTTTAGCACAGAACACAATTTCTTCCAGAAAGCCTTCCAAGACCCTTTTATCACACACACCATGGTCAGTTAAAATGTTGTTCCTCTGTCTCAGTATTTGTGTTTATCAACATTTTTATCATCCTGTAAATGCTCTCCTGCTTGCAACTCCTGAAAATACACTAACTCCTGGAAACTAAACACTATGATGCTGAATGAGAATTGGATTCAGGAAGAAATTACAAAGGAAATTCAAGGTTTCCTGGGAGCCAACGATAATGCAAATACATCTTATCAAAATCTTTGGGACACAATGAAAGCTGTCCTAAGAGGAGGTGACATGCAATACTCTTCAGGATGGAGCCAAGGGTAGTGCAGGAACAGCAAAATTGGAAGAAGAAGAAGAAAAAAAAAGAATAACAAACCATAATTTAGAACATCAGAAACCTTACATTAATCACCAGGAACCAGGCCAACCTAATATCTCCCCATCCCAAAGCTCAGGGAAATTTGTGGAAGAGGGGGACGGTAAGATCGTAAGAGCCTAAAGATGGGGAGGAGCAACGATATGCAAGATACTCCACACACATTAGGGCCGAAGTAATCATAATAGGACTTTGCATGACCTGCACAATGACCAACATGTCATTGACCCCCCTCCCAAAGTCTAGCATGGATCACAGGCTCTAAGATCCTTAGAGGCAAGGGATTAATAGCTACAACAGTATTCCTATACTAAAGGGGAACACAAAAAAGAGCTTTAGGCAATGCTACTGAGTCCTTACACCTTATCAGAGAAGAGGACTCAGAGAGAAATTTGACATGCACACTAAAAGATGATCCAGGAATGGGGGGCCCCCCCGACTGGGAGAAAGGGAGGGGGGGAAAGGAAGGGGAAAAGGGGGGAGGGAGCAAGGGGATCCAGGGAAGGGTGGAGGGAAGGAGGGGAATGGGGTAGCATTCATATGAGTGAAAAAAATAAATTAATAAAAAAATGCTCTCTTATTTGCAACTCCTGTGTCTTAAGAACATTGAATGGGTCTTTGTATTGTGAGAAGCCTAGGACCCAGCAGTTTATGAAACGGGTACAGACAAGATGTCAGGAAAAAAAGTTAGTTCAATGAATGGATTAGTGTGTATTCTTCTGTTCTTTAGGAGATTAAAAAGCAGCAAATGTCTGACTGGGATATCTATGTCTAAGGCTGAGGTTTGACACTAGGGAATGCAGGACTTCCTTGGTGACCCTGAATTCTGAGGGAGGTAGAAAATAACTCTGTACTTCTGGACAATTTCTTTTTATAAGAATTAACTAATGGAAGTGCCATAGTTTCTACCAAGGATGACTCAAAAAATATTTGTATAATTACTGATTTTTTTAACAGATAATCTGCTGGTACCATGGACTGGTACATGGAGTAGGAAAGAACAAAGGAAAAAATTGCTTTGCTGTGGAGTTTATATAGAAAATAGATTAGAACCGTGCTTGTTTACCCAAGGATTAACTATCAGGTGGCGGGGGGGAGGGGGAATCTGCAACAGTTTTGCACGCGTTCTTAAATTTTCATTTATCTCTCCCCTGCTTTTTGTCTTTATTTAAGCAAAATTCATTTCTTAAAATTCATCCATAGTTATGGAATGGCAAAGAAAATAGTTTTTCTAGTGCTTAGGTCATAAGGAGAGGACAACAGTGCTAGCAGAAATAAAAATAAAAGAACAGGAAGACCTACATATCTGTCTTTTGAATGTCAGGAAAAAGACCAATTATAGGAGATTTAAATAAGAGTTCTTATAAACCTCTTAACATGTTTGTATCTTATGTTCTCCCAGTGCTTATGTTTTGTATATACCCTCTTTTAGCCAGTATGTAGAGATGATGTGGCCAGTTCCCTCCACCCTGGTGTTGGTGCATAGTCCTGTCAAGCTGGACTATGAACTGTAACCAGTCTATCATTAAAAAAAATAAATCCCTTGTTCCCTTAGCCATTTGATGGTCATTTATCAGCAACCATGTAGGCAAGCTGCAACAGAATTTGAACCTCATATTTCTCAATTAAATTAGCTCCTTACATATCTTTCAGGTTCCAAGTCTCTCCTGACTACCATCCTATTCACTGTTCAGTATTGCGATTGCCTTAAAAAAATTACATATTACCAATCAAGTCAAACTTTAGTAGCATTCTTTTGCTTAGATTATTTAACCTCTATGAACCATCAAAGTCAGACAAAGACTTCTAAATAAAAGTGCAGGCCAATTTCTTTTACAGATCTTGATGCAAAAATGATCCTTCACAAAGCACCAGCAAGCTGAGTCCAACTAATGACAAATAGGATTTATCCCAGAAATGCAAGACTGCTTCAACATATGAAGATAAATTGATACTGCAAAATACCATATAGTCATCTGAATAAACACAGAAAAAGTGTATAGCAAATATCCAACAATCTTCATGATAAATCACACAAATTTGATAGAAAATATAAACACCCTCAACATGAGTACGAACATCTATGAAACACCCACTGATGATTTTATGCCTAATACTGAAAAAAAGACTTTATTAAGGAATAAAACAAAGCTGTACAGTTGTGTTATTCCCTCTGGTTAACATTGTATTTTGCTTGTTTTTGTTAGGGAAACTAAACAAGAAAAGAAAATAAGAGGCATCCACACAGGAAAGGAAAATGTTGGCAAATGAAATGATCATATATATATAGAATTCTCTAAGGAATTCATTAAAATAACTGTTTAGGTCAATCAACAAAGATTTTTTGTAATGTTACAAGAATAGAATATAAAAATCACTTGATTATTTATGTCTTAACAATGAACAGTCACAAAATAAAATTAAGAAAACCATGCTTGGGCTGGGGTGATTGCACAACAGGCAAAGCACTTGTATGAAGACTAGAGTATATATCCCCAGATTCCAATAAACACCAGAAACAATGGTATGAGCATTTGTCTAAGGAAAGCAAGCCTGAGAGTATAGAGAAGCCTGTATATCATATAACTTCACCTCTTCTACAAGGTTGGAGAGCTGGTCTTAAACAAGGTGGAAAGATAAGGAACAGAATCCAAATTTGTCCTTTATCTCCACATAGCATACAAATAAGCACATTCACACATTACATGCACACATACATACACCAAAAAACTAAAAAATTGAAATTATCCCTTATAATGGCATCAAAAAATAAAATACTTAGGAGTAAATTAAACAATAGTTTGAAACCTATTCACTGAAAATTATGAAATTACTGAGAAAAATTAAAGGCTAAATTATGCTTGCATAGGCAGACAGATGCTTAATGGATAGATGGTAGATAAGAAAAATACACTTTTCAAATATTTCTTTAAATTCAGCATAATCTTTAATAAAATCCAATTAGACTTTTTAGAAATTGACAAAAAGAAAGGAATTCAATGGAAAGATGATAAATATATTTGTCAGAGAATAATTCATTTTGTGAAACTATATTAAATTTCTTAGGAACAAATATATTTTTCACGGAGCAGAGTCAATCACACGTGTATTAGTCAGAATTCTCTAGAGGAACAGACCCAATAGGATAAATATATATTTAATATATTTAATATATATTATATTGATAAATATATTAAATATATTAATAAATACATATTATATTAATAAATTTATATAATATTAAATATATTAATAAATATATAGTAAAGTGGAATTTATTAAGTCCACCAGATAAGGTCTAGATAGTTAACAATGGATGCAGGCAGCTGCTCGATCCACAAAGATGAATACTTCAGTATTCTGTGATCTAGAGGATTCTTGGAGAGCTGCTGGATTTCAGTTCACATGGAAGGATGAAGAAACTGGGTTCTAATGTCAGCAAAGAATGGTAACAGAATTGGCAGTCAGCAGAAAAGATGAATGTGCCAGCACATGGCATGGACTGGACTTCATTTTCTCTAGGTCACCACAGGGAAATGTTGCTCACCTTTAGGGCGGGTCTTCCCATTTTAGTTAACTTGAACCAGATAGTTTCTTGCTGTTATGGCTAGCTGCTGGTCTGTTTAAGTTGATTCCAGATCTAGTCAGATTGACAACCAAAGTTAACCATTACATCATGCAAGCTGAAAAAAGTTGAAAAATCAAGATTTTAAAAAATTGGTAAGTGACCTATATTTTCAAAAGGTTTGCTAAGAAAAAATTACTTTTTGTTTTTCTTAATGCTGTTTTATAACATCCTGATCATGCATGGTTTTTCCATATCCTTATGTTCAAAATGATGTTTTCATTTAATATAATATATATTATTTCATTAATGTTTCAGAAAAAAACATGTGAACCAGAGAGCATTAATTAGGAGTATGACAGCAAATATTGTAAAATGTATTCACTGTGCTTTCCCACTACGTTTTTATCTTTATGTAATTTTGTTGTCCAGTTTCAGGTAAATGCTGAAGGATAGTTTATTATGTTTTTCAATTGATTTGTGTTAAATGAAAACTTTCCAAGATATAAATAGCAGTTTGTGTAAGTGTCGGAGTGTGTTGAAAATAAAACAGTATTGATTAGTTTCCTATGAGTAACCAAGATTTTAAAAAAATCTCAAAATTAATTTTTGTTTGTTAAAAATAGACAATCACCAATTGGTTTATATACCATATAAATATTTAAAAGAATGCATAGAGGTGATTTGAAGTACCCTTTTTCTCTACAAACCATTATCAACAGTGGGAATAAAATTAAGCTGCAGTAATATACATTGTAAATTCTCTCTGTGTATTAGGCTGAGAGGCAAGTCCCATCTATAAGGTCTGATAACATTAAGGTAAACACAATGGTGACAATTTAGTTCACCTTGAGCCTATTTTAGAATCATTTCCACATTATCTCCTTTCATTACGATGTTCCTAGGAGTAGCAGAGTCAGGTTTTGTCCCATTCTGTGGAACAAAAAGTTAAAGCTAGAGAGATTGATCGAATTTTCCAAGGTCGAAGAGTTACCAAAGTACCAGATTCAGAACTCAGGTTTGCCGACAGATTTCTGGAATTCTTTCTTCACCATTTTTAAGCTGCAGAGTTATAGGAACTGGAAGAAACAGAAAATGAACCAACAGTGCTTGAGCTGAAGAACATACTTTATAATAAGATGTTCCCTATGACTTGGGATCAATATCAGACAAGCTATCGAAAAAAAAATAAGATTTCGATGCATATTATTTAGAAGTAAAGAAGCCATGGGCCTATTGACAAGCCATATTAGTGTGTAACATGATCGAAAAAGTAGCTTAAACATAAAAAATAAGACAAAGGAAAATATTTACATGGAATGATCATTCTTCTGACAGGCAATAAAAAATTGCCTTACACTCCAAATTTTATAGAAAGGCAGGTCTGCCATTCATAATCTAATAATATAAAATTTAGATATACTTTTGTTGCACACACTAACAATATATGGATTGTTTTCCCATAATCTACTATGAATCCACACTGTCTTCTCTTGGTCTAGGTAGTATTATAAAATTGCTGTCTAGACTATGAGGTATAAAAAAATCTTTATTTCATTGAACTTAGCATTTTGAGCTTGAATGATTCTTAATCTGCTAGTATTGCCACATGAAATACAGATAAACCACCTGTTTTTTATAACAATTCATCTCATTTTGTTGAAGGCAGAATGTCCACGGTTAAGGTGTAAACAAATTTGTTTCTTGTGGTAGATTCTATTCCTCACATGAAGACAGATGTCTCCACATTTCATTCTTGCATTGATTTTGTGTGGGGCAGGGGGTTGTTGTGGGGATAGAACTCTGGTGTCTCCTGATAAGGAAACTAATACTATCAGAACATGCCCAACATGTCTTTTTTATGCTCTTAATACCTAGGGGATCCATCTTCGAATTCAGCCACATTAAGACTGAGATTTTGTGATATAAATCTTGTAGGGATATACACATTTAGTTCACAGCACATACATCCTCTGAAAATATAAAATTTTGAAAGGAAAGTCCATATATACTTTTTTTCAAAATTTAGTCTTTCATCAAGCAAGACATAAGATTTATCATCTCTACACAACCTTTGATCAAATTAACTACTTTATGCAGATTTGTTGTCTTTTTCAGAATCAACGTTGCTGAGATATAATTTACACGTAATGCAATTTTCCTAACACTCACACACATGCATGAATGCAACCCATAAACACACACAAAAAAATCCTACATCTCTGATCTTGAGACATATTTATGTGTAATTTCATTTTTTATATTATGATAAAGGGGTCAGAAAAATATTCTTTCTATGTTTTTGAAATATCTCTGTTGGATTGATGTCATTTCTCCACCAGTGTGTCAACTTGATCTTGTGCTTTCTTTATGAGAATATTTTGAGCCATAAATAATATTTTATTTATTTATTTTATTAAAAATTAATTGATTAAATTGGTTTCTTTCTAAATGCAAATTGATAACTGTGTCTTGAATGGAATTTGTCTGTTTTAGTTAAGCTGTAAAATTTATTGGCAAAAACCTACTTAAAATCAACTTAGTAACCTTTCACTTTATACAGGAGTTCTAATTAAATCCCTTAGTTTATACTTGTTGGACTGATTTCTTTTATATTTTCCAAGAATTGACTTTGGTGTCCATTGGTATTCTTGCAGAGAATAAGACCTTGACACATACAGCTTAGCATCACAAGCTTTGCTCTTGAACTCTTGTGCAGGGTTTTGTGGAATCCCCCTTCTCCTTTACTCATATTCTCCATGCCTCTGAAAGCAGTCCAATGTGAATATCAATTCCATGGCCAGTTTCAGATGCAGCTTGTCCACCTTGGACCTTGGTTGCAGCCAACTCTTGTGCCTACATTCTGGTCTTTTGCACTGCCACAAAAATGACCATTACTGAGCTGGAGAAATAGGCTCAGGGGTTAAGACTCTTCCTCACAAGCAGAAGGTCCTGAGTTCATATCCCAACTCCCAAGTACAAACACCAGGCAGAAATAGTAGAGGCCTACACTTTTGGCCATGGTGGGCAGAGGATGGGAAATCCAAGAGTGAAGCAAAATTGAAGCAGAAGCAATCCAGGATGATTCCCAAAGTCAACCTTGGCTCTCCACAGGGATATACTCTCTCTCTCTCTCTCTCTCTCTCACACACACACACACACACACACACACACAAATGAATAAATAAATAAATAAATAAATAAATAAATGAATAAATGAATGAATAAATAAATAAATAAATAATGTTTAAAAAAGAAAAAGAAATGAACATTGAGTACCACAGCTAAGGTCCTTTTAGAATAACTTCGAACTCTTCCATATCCCTCCTGCAAACCAGTTTTAACAATCTATAAATTACATGGTCAGGTTTATCGTAGTAACAACCTACTTCTTGATACCAACTCTCTGTACTACTCTAGTGTATGAGTATGAAGGAATAAAACCCTGTGGGGCATTTTAGATTCAAATTATCATATAAATTATATATTTTGTAACATATATAGAATGTGGACTAATATATACTATAAATTTACTTATATTTATATATAAATATATTATTACATATTATAAATATATATTAATACAGTGCCTGTTATAAATAAATCTAAATAATGTAGAATAATGCATGCCATCTTTCTCTTTCCTTGTCTTTCAAATAAATAAATAAATAAAAATAATATTTAAAATATTCAAATCCAATGTGATTTAAGGAAAAGTAAATCTAAAACAGAGTCCTTTTGCAAAAATAAATAGGCTTCAATTTTAAGGCTAGGATAAAATTTAAAAGGTTGTTGGTCATATAAGCTATATCAAAGCTGCTTGGCTAAATCAAGGCAGTGTTCCAGAAACCTGGTGCTACATAGGTAGTGGACAAAATTCATTTCCTATGACCTTTATCACATATATGACGAACTTGGTATCTTAATCAATGTAAATTTATTCTTTCGTAATTATGTAAGCCAAAAGCCGAAAATCCATTTCCCTGGACCAAAATCAAAATATTGGCAAGGCCAAACTTTTCCCTAAAAATTTAGGAGCAGATTCTTGTCTTTTCTGATTTTGAAAGACCATGGATATCCCTTAGCTTGTGGATGCATCATTACAGTCTCTATCTTTGAGTATATTCCTCTGCTTTCTTGCTGGGTCGGAAATGAAGGCATCTTTGGGCCTCCAAAAACACTGTAGTGTCATTGATCTTGAAAACATGTAATTCAATCATGTTATAAAGAAACTTACTGCCATATGAAGTAACATTCTTCTACTCTAAAGGTTAGTATATTAATATCTGTTGGAAAAGGATATTATTCAGCCTGCCATAATCCTACACTATATACTCCAATGACTTAAAACACACCACTGATATATATATAGAAACAGAGCTGGATTACAATTCTAATTCCAATCATTATTTTTTTATACATTTTTTATTATTTCCACTCATACAAACTTAATAGGTAGACCAGTTCCCTCACTCCCTCCTCCTCCCCCTGAACCTCCTGTTCCTCCTCCCTTCCCTCCCCCTCCCCCAGTGCCTACCCCCCAATTCCCAGAGAGTCCTTTATTGTGTATGCCTGACTCTTCTCTGGGTCCTCCTCTCCGATGACGTACAAGGACCCAGTGGCACTTCCCTGAACTCTTTCTTGTGTTCCCCTTAAGCATAGGAACACTACTGTGGCTGTCAATCCCTTGCCTCCAAGGATCTTGGTGCCTTTAGCAGATGCTAGACTTTGTGGGGTCAATAGTGTGTTGGACATTGCGCAGGGTATGCAAAGTCCTATTATAATTGCTTCGGCCCCTAACTAGTGTGGAGAATCTTGCAAATCATTGCTCCTCCCATCCTTTTGCTCTTACAATCTTACTGCCCCCTCTTCTGCAAATGTCCCTGAGCTTCAGGATGGGGAGCGATTAGGCTGGCCTAGTTCTAGGTGGTTGATATAGAGTCTCTGAAGTTCTGGATTGTGGTTTGTTGATTTTCTTTTGCAGTTTTGCTTCTCCTGCAATGCCCTTCACTCCATCCTGATGGGCACTGTATGTCACCCCCTGGTCAGAGACAAAAAGCTGTTAAACTGGAGTCTTGTTATAATAGCACATTCAAGGGTAGATGTAATAAAAGTAGGAAACCACAGTGAGGGAGGGGTCAATCACCCATTTGCAAAATGATTACTTTTTATCTGCCAGACTATATGCCCTCCCCTTCTGGTGAGATCATACCCCCTCAGTTGTAAATGATCAGGAAGGAACTACTGTGAACTTAACCAGGTGTCACATTACTTACTTGCAGTCCTTGATGGAGGCCTATTTTCTCTGCTTTAATATGGTCCCCTCTCTCCTTGTTTCTGGTGTGGCCCTCCTACCCCATCCCTCCTGTTCATAATCCTTGCAATTACTATATTACATAGGTTTACCTTTGAGTGTCTCAATGTGGGCTGGGTGAATTTGGTACTAGGAGCCACCTATTAGGAAGTACATATGGCGCTTAATTTTCTGGGTTTGGGATACTTCACTTAATATAATCCAATTATTATTTTGCAAAGCTAGAAGATGAGCTGATATTATCTTCCCCAGATATTGTAGACAAGGATATAATCCTAACAATTTTTCCCAATTTGTCATCACTATTTATTACCTATAACACAATTACAAATGATCAGTCCTCATACCAACTCCCAGAAAGTATTTATTATTTCTAGATTATTCCAAGAATTGTCAACTACTTATCACTGAAGGTATACATATCAACGGTTTTACTCAATGGGTAAAAAAATGAGATCCACATTCTTTGTTAATACAGCCTTTAAACAATTGACATTTCTGGCTTATTTTCTTCTGCCTATAGACAGACTTAGAGCCCGCACACAGTTTCTTATATCACCTTTCTTTTGTATTGGTGGGAGTTGAACTCATTTGCTTTTTATTTCTAATCATCTTATGGCCAAATATTTCAATTGCTTGTTTTGAATTTTACAAAGCTATACTAACTCTGCAGAGGTTCCTTTCTTTAAACCTGACAATTAAGTTAAATTCATAGATTGAGAAAGTTTAGTATAGTATAATGATCTTAGAACAGTGGACTACAGAACCAGACTTCCCATTTTCAGTCTTTTTCAGTCTACATTCCTCATCTACAGAATGGAGATGGTTATAAAAGCCCTTGTAGGACATGTTAAAAGCATTAAATGAAATAAGCATATTTTGTGAACTTACAAAATACTTTCCAAGTTATAATCCTGATCTCTTTGAGACTCTCCTAAGATATTTTTGAGAAGGGTTTATTTCAAATGACTGCTTATTAATTTTCACTTTTTATTATTTAGAAGAACTACATATTAGGACACTGTTCTTGGTATGTTCCTTCATGGCATATACATAGCTGCACACACTATTAAATTAAAAAGTCCTGTCTTCAAAGAAAATGACTGGCTGGTGAGATTACTCAGTGGATAAAACACCTGCCTAAAACCTAATCGTCTCCTGGAAGACCACTGTAGTAGAGAACTGACCTCCACCTGAATACCATTCTCTCTCTCTCTCCCTCTCTCTCTCTCTGTAGATAAATATTAATTAATTCATTAGTTAAAAACCTTAAAGACAATTGAGAAGTACATTCTATTCTGGTTTGCAGAAAACACACATTTAATACTCGTTTTTCAATTCACTCAATAAATTAGTGTGTACATGCCATGTGTTAGAATTTGTTATACATGCACTTATAAAAATGGCAGTCGTTTCACTCAGATGGCTTAATTTCAGGTAAAATCAGAAACTGAAATGTTATCAGAAAAAAACTAGTGCAGCATTCTATGTAAGTTTTTAAGAACTTAGGAACCACTCAGTCTTGGCATTTGGGTCTCATATGACTGAAAGGATTGTTGAGGAAGAGGTCTAAAAGCCATCTGGTAACAACCTGGATATGGACATTTGATCAGCCACAGATGGAATCATTGTGATAAGTGAGTGCTCAGTTAGATGACGCACAGATAATTTACAAATTTTCTACTTCCCATTTAATGCAAAATAAAAGTATTTAGCTGCTACATTTTAATTCCTCATGAGCGCTTGATGCCTGCTGATAGGCATGCAAAGGAAATGTCTTTGTGTTCTCTTTATCTGACTGAAAGACTAAAGGTGAAGCCCATAAGAGATTTTTGATTTGACTAGATTTGAAAGACCTTTCAGAAGCTATCTCTCCTTGATAACACCAAGCAGGTTGGTCACTGCAGAACATTTGTCTTGAAACAAACTTAGAAATGACTGGCCTGGAGTTCCTTATAACTCTGCAGTCTAATAATAGAAACCTAACTAGGGCAGAGCTAAGAATGCTGATAGAAACTAAATAGATTCAGCTGCACTTTCAGCCATGGCAAGAACTAGGACTCAGCTGGTCAGTTCCAGTGGTGCTCCCTCATCAGGTACTGCCCAGTGCAACCAATTCATCCCATCTGAAAAGTTGCTCATTGATCCTTGGCATTAACCAGTAATTGACTTGAGCATTTTTTTCAGGTAAAATATTATTTCTGTATGCATGCCCTTGTTGTGTTATTTTTCCCAAGGAGTCCATTTCTATTAAACCTGGTTCAAAAGAATAATGACATACCAAGAATTGATTCCACTCAAGTCCAACTTGTTGAGCCAGTGAAATTATGGGCAGTGCTTATAGGAACACGATTGAGATGTCACTTACAGTAGCATGAACAGCTTACAGGCAACTACATCTATATCAATTGTATGACATGACATATCCTCTGGGAGAGGTAGAACCATGTGAGCCTTCCTTCTCCCGCCAAAATGGGAATATTATCAGGTCTTTTCTCAAAGGGCCTCATGTGGATTTCATAGTTCTCTAATACTGATGTCAGTAATCGTGCCCAACCCAGAAACAGTCATACAACCGCCACGCTCTTTTTCCTTTTTTTTTTTTTTTTTTGGTGAATCTTTATCTTAGACTAGATGTATCTAGCAATGTTCTTTAAAAAATCTTATTTTTGTATTTATATGTGGAGCAAAGTGTATCTTCCATTATGTCTAGATTTTATGCTATGTGGTTGTTTTCAAAATTAAATTTTTATAATGCTAGGTAGTTATATTGCTCTTTGTGGATGGTTTATATTGTACAGATGTTTCTAGAAAGTACGATTTAGAAAAATCTGATGTCTTATGTCAGTAATAGCTTATAAAGGGGGTATTATCTCTTTTTTATGGGAACATAGGTAGTGATTACCTATTGGTTTACTGGCTGAATATAAAACATGCATTTTTTAATGATTTCTGGCCTTTGTGAGGATGACATTTCTGTTGTCTCAACTCAAAGACCTGGTCTGAAATTTGGCTTTGAGTCCTGTAATAAATAACAATTCACCATCCCTATAAATCTCCAGTTAAGGGAGTGGTTCCCAGACAAAACTGCACAATCCCTTGCTATGAAGATAATTGTGATCCCTTCATGTGAAGTGCTAAGTACAGCCTGTGCTGAGGGGTAATTTATCGCATGAAGAATAGGTCCTTAGTCCTTCCTCTACCATCTTTTTTTCGTTCATCAATTGCCTGGACACCTGCACATTTTGCTGGTATAATTTTTCCATTTAGTTATCTCCTGAAATCACTGAGATTAGGTTTCTTTTTCAATTGTGTGCCTGTTTTTTTCCTGAAGGAGCATTAAAATTCCCTTGATTGACATAGTACACCAAAAAAGAAGGCATTCATCACAACAAAAAGAACATCAAATTCAGAACATTTGGATTGGAAAGACAGCTATGATGTCTTATACTCCAGCATTTGGAGCAAATAAAGCTTGGGTGAAAACCATGTGGTGAACAGCCAACACTGAAAGGCTGTGTTCCCATTGATTAACATTCAGGATAACACCAAATAATCAGAGCACTAGAGCAAGAATCAGGGAAGCCATGAATGGAACAATGGAACAAAAGTAGTGCAGAACACAAAGGTGGGACAACACTGGGTGAGGACATTTACAAATAAAATTGTTAATGGTTGTGCCTATTCATCCCAAAAGAGAAACTGGAAATTTATATCTGATCTCACAAGATATCCCTTAGTTTTCTGTAAATGGATTTGTTGGTTTCTTGATGCTGCAACAAATTACTATAAACTTGGTGGTTTAAAACACCATGATTTTTTTAAAGAGTTATGTAGATTGGAAGTCCAGGGCTCTGTTACTTCTGGAAGGTCTTGGGAGAAACTCCACTTCCTTCCCTTCCAGCTTCCACAGGCTTCCTTATCCCCAGCTCTACAATGTCTTCACACCATCCAGACTGATTTTGACATTTTTGGGGTCAGTGAAGACACTGAGCGTGTTCTTAACATACTCTTATTGCCAAACTCTCTTATACTACAAACATCCTGAAGGAGCTATCATTCAGCCAAATATGAGATGGAGACCTCTTGGCATCTCTATTCAGACTGCTCAAGATATCTACAAATCTTGTTTGTCATCCTTTTATTCCATATTTATATATGGAATGTATATATGATGTATATATCACATTCTCACATATTTATCTCACATTCTGGCATTTATAATCAACATATATGCTGTATGTATTTCTACATGATTCAGATTCATTTGAAAGAACAAGAGTCAAATCTCAGTAAAAAAATTCTACAATCATGTTAGTGATATTAATATTTCTCTAACCTAAGCACACATACAATCTATGATATACAATATAGTCCTTCATTCTAGACATTATACACTTTTTAACTATATGAGACTAAAGATAAAACCATTATCTGGCAAAATTAAGACCTTCTTTCTTAAATATTGAAACATAGTTATTTGGCAATAAGTTAGAAAGTTGCTTAATACTCTGTGACCTTTAGTATTTAATCCTAAGTAGCATTGAGGGAAAACTATCAAACCCTTCAATTAAATCAATAGACCCTAAATCAATTTCTCTTTTCTGGATTACCAATCACTGTTTTAGTATGAAATGAAAGCAATATTGCCTTCCTCATTCTTGGAGAATGCATATTGATTCCTGAAGATGTCACATTTTTTTCTTAAGGTTTGCAAGTTTGATAATTTAAAATCCAAAACTAAATGTTGGTAAAAATTCATTTCAACTCATTCTATCTAGTTCATGTATGCTAATATGATAGTGTCTCTCTTTCAGAACTTTTAAAATAATATATTACTTGAGCTTTCTTGTAACTATCTTGGAAACTATTGATCTACAACTTCTTATGCTTACAGTTAGACTAATCATTTCTGTCATTCTTTTTTTTCTCTTTAAAGCTAATCTCATTCACATCACTTGTGTTTCTGCTTCTTGGCACTTTTCTTACATTCCTGTCAGACATTTTTATGTTCATCTTCCATTCTATGTCTCCCTTTATATCTTTTGTAAAACATCTTTTATGAGCCCAGACTCAGACTGGACTATAACTACAGTATTTTCCTCAGATGTCTTTTAACTTTTGCATAGACCTTTTCAAATTTTTTGTACAATCAGACTTATATTTATAGAACTTTTCACCCTTCATCATATTTCTCTTTCAGTGTATCCAGGAAGCTTTTTTAACAATCAGCTTTGACCAGCTAGAACACATGTATAAACCCTACTTTTTTTCTTTGGTGTTAGGCATTTATTGTTACATTAATAATAAGTTTCCCTCCTAGTTAAAATGAAATCTAGAACAGTATTTCCCTACAATAATTCTCTCATTTCATCCATAATAAAATAGTCTGTTAGTCAAAAAATTTATCAGATCGCCTCCTCTCAGCAAAATGAGATTGCCAACAGAGTTTAAGAGAGCCTGAATCTTCTGTGACAAGAATCCAAAATTTAATAACATCATGCTTTGTAATGCCAAAAATTATGTTTATTCTTTTGATGACATTTTGGGCTCAGTTTATTACCTTGGGCTAACAATGATTCAGTTTAAAGTCCATGCATCTTTCAAAATCAGGTTTCATACAGCTTTTGTTTAATACATTTTTTCTCACAACAATAATTACAAAAATGAGATACTAGTATGACCACTAATGTTTAATGTAATCTATAGCCCAGCCCTACCAATAAATTTTAGTACATCTAACACATTGGCATGGTAGAACACAGTGGCTGTGTAAAATATGTGTGGCAATGGCGTGAATGTGTGAAAATGATTTCAGCCCTGCATACAGAAAGAATCATGAAAGAGAAGAGAACCACACATAGTTTCAACTGCATAGAAACAACTACATTGGAATGAACAGAAAGCAGAACATATGTCTGGAAAATTTTGACATGCTTCATCTTTAGTAGCAGTGTGGATTATTAACAGATCAAGATTTTTATTTATTATTTATTTATTTTTATGTGTGCCTTCATGTGAGCATGTGTGCGTGTATCTCTGTGTGTGTCAGAGGGCACTATGTGTGCCTGTTGAAAACCCTAGAGTGACTTTGGAAATCATTTTGGATTACTCTATCTCCTTTTTACTTTGCTCTGGAGTTTCCCAGGCTCCACATTCCAGGGCTGGAAATGCAGGCTGCCACCATTATAATTTGAACTCAGGACCTTCTACTTGTAAGGCAAATGCTTAACCCCTGAGCCATGTTTCTAATCCTGAGATTTTTTTTAAAACTGCTACTATGTAAGCAACTCAGGAAACTTTGTCATGTTTTTATATGTATATAGAAAAAAAATCTTTATCCAATTCAAGTCTATTCCAGTGTCCTCATTAGCCATCCAGTTGTAATAGCTGAATCCTTATTTTTTCTGTCCTCTACTGGGACCATAGTAATCCTTATCATTTGTCATGTTTAGTTCTTTAGTATCTACATATAAAAGTTGAATATTTTTATTGGGAGCGTCACAAACTTCTGAATATTTCAAAATTCAATCCAATTTAGCCTACAATAGAACTGTTGAGTATTTTTGCTTCAAATGTATTTTTCTGGTTTTCACCTGGCCTGTGCCAACCACAAACACTGGAGCCTGAAGTATGATGCTTCCTTTGCTGACAAGGATTCCTGATTCAAGACCTGCGGCATTCTCATGAAATTCTTTGAGTGAATTATGAATTCCACAATCATGAAATAATCCCCAAATCATCAGTTTTCTGGAAAGAGGTCTCTTTGGTGCCATGGATATGGGACTTTTCATGGTTTCAAGACTCCCAAAAATAGATGAAGCCAGGAGAAATCTTTTTTTTTTTACATTTTTTATTATTTCTGCTCATACAAACTTGGTAGGTACACTGGTTCCCTCCCTCCCTCCTCCTCCCCCCTACCCCTCTGCTCCCCCTCCCCTCACCCCTCCCTGCCTATCCCCCAGTGCCTACCGCCCCATCCCCGGAGAATCTTTTAATGTACATGCCAGGCTCTCCTCTGGGCCCTCCTCTCCAATGATGTACAAGGACCCAGTGGCATTTCCCTGAACCCTTTTCTGTGTTCCCCTTAAGCATAGGAACACTACTGTGGCTGTCAATCCCTTGCCTCCAAGGATCTTGGTGCCTTTAGCAAATGCTAGACTTTGTGGGGTCAATAGTGTGTTGGGCATTGCGCAGGGCATGCAAAGTCCTATTATGATTGCTTTGGCCCTAACTTGTGTGGAGAATCTTGCATATCATTACTCCTCCCATCCTTGTGCTCTTACAATCTTACCTCCCCCTCTTCCGCAAATGTCCCTGAGCTTCAGGATGGGGAGAGATTAGGCTGGCCTAGTTCTATGTGGTTGATATAGAGTCTCTGAAGTTCTAGATTGTGGTTTGTTGATTTTCTTTTGCAGTTTTGCTGTTCCTGCAATGCCCTTCACTCCATCTTGATAGGCATTGTATGTCACCTCCTAAGCCAGGAGAAATCTTAAGGTGCTTCTTTCATGGTTTTCATACTTTGTAAACTAACACGATGCTTTGGGAAATGGAAACCAAACTGCCTCTTCCTAACTTTTCTCAAAGAGCGAATTTTGGTGGGGTATTTGACAAATAATCCATTTCCCCTTTTTGACTCGAATAAGATTTACTCATTGACTCTGACTGGTGTATTTACCACACAGACTGAGCAAGTTTATAGTTGGACTTGACATTAGCAGGCCTTATTCTCTACCATGGAAGCTCTGGCACTTAATAATGTAGGACACGTGTAATACATAAAGTATTTACACTAAGAATAAAATTCTATTCTTAATAGATGCCTTCAGAGACAGGAGCCACCCAGAAAAACCAGTTTAATTCTTTGCAGAGATCTATGTAATTGATGCAATAAGAACATCAAGACAGTTCTTTTTGAATAAAAATTTTTATAATTTATTTACTAAGGGATAGGGAAAAGAATGAGAGACAGAAAGAGACAGAGAGACAAAGAAAGAGAGAGAGAGAGAGAGAGAGAGAGAGAGAGAGATTCATGCCATGGCACATGATGGAAGTCAAAGAACAACTTTAAGAAGTCAGTTCTATCCACCATATGGACTTCCAGGGATCAAATTCAGGTCACCAGATTTGCAAGCAAGTATCTTAGGCTGAGTGTAAATTCTTTAATTATAAACCACTGAGCCGACCTCAAGAGTGACAATTCTAACATAACAGATACCTTAAATACATCCACATTTATGGCAATGAAAATGACCAAGTTATTTCGTGAGTTACATTGAGATCATGCAATTCATAATTGATACTGGTAGTGTGACAGGAATAGTTTTGTGGTGAGTGGGTATTTTTAGCATTTAGAAGATAGAAAACAGACTGAGGTAGATTGGAAATAAAACCACAATGTTTTATAGGCTTAACATCAAGTAGTAGTTTATTTTTCCACTGTTTGAATCAAAGAAGCCTTATAATTCATTTGATAACTAGAATGTGGCCAGCTCTGAAATCCGGACCACAGCTTCCATATTCCCTTGGATCATTGTTGATGTTGTATCAAGAGGAAGATGAACTACAGAATGAGGAGTTATCTATAGAAAGAGAGAAATCTAGTAACATTCAGAGAATCTGGATGATTTGAAGTGAGGGGTGGAAAGGATAACTGATAATGCTGAGTTCTCCAAAGCCTTTACTCATGCCCACCACCTCTAGTCATGCCCACCATCATCTTTAGTCATGCCCACCACCTCTAGTCATGCCCACCATCTCTAGTCATGCCCACCACCGCTAGTCATGCCCACCATCTTTAGTCATGCCCACCATCTTTAGTCATGCCCACCATCTTTAGTTATGCCCACCATCTTTAGTCATGCCCACCATCTTGTCATGCCCACCAAAGACAGAGCTCTGGGCAATTGGCCCTTCTCCTGTCCTACTTTATCTTTCTGATTCTCCTTTGCCTGTTTGTGGAAGGAAGAATATGCTACTCTCAAAAAATTTGTCCTGACAAAATTTTGGATATGATTTCCAAACTCTGAAAATAATCTTCCTTTCTTTCTGCCTTATAGACTGTCCTCTGGTCTCAAGGTCACTTGCTAGGTTTAAAAGTGACCCTGAGGTTGTTGAGCTCCTTGACTCCAACCACAGATTCTCTGTAAACCCCAACACACAAGGTGTGAAGACTCTTACATCCTTTGTGAGCATTGTGCCAAAATCTCTTGTACACAGATTTCCCTGCCCCTAAATTCTACCCGTGGCTGAAGTGTTCCTTCTCAATTTGTCTTTGCTAGATCAATAGAGTTCTGTTTCCCCTTCATTCTTGTCCCTCCCCTCTAGTGCTAAAGGCTGCAGTTTAAATTTCTCTTGAAGAAACAGTCGTGCTTCGTTGCAGCCAGACTGCTGTGGATGTCATGCTTTTGATGAGACATTAAATCAAGGTAAGCACTAATCCCCCAGGCTGGAGCAGTTGAAAAGAAGCAGAAAGTAGCTACACGCCACAGGAAACACTGCAGCCAATACATACTCTTTCTTATACACCCACACTCTTGAGGTTCATTACAAAATGCCCTTTCTGGAATATGCTAGAACTCATATTTTATTTGGTGGAGAAAATGTTTCATAAATCTTGCCTGAGTAAAAATACTTTTGAGGAATAAAAGGCAAAAATAATAATAAACCGGGCATCAAAAAAGACTGCTTTCAGGCAGGGGCAATGGCTCAGTTTGTGGGTTGGGGTCATCTTCCTGTTGCTGAATTAAGGCAGGATCAAAGCAACACAGAGAAAAAAATAGGTTTTTTTTCAGCTTACAATTCTTAGATACATTCCTCAGCATGCCAGGAGAGTTCGTATCAACATCAGGAATCGTGGTATCTGGCTCCAACACATCCACAGGAAATGCCAAGGGAAGGGAATACTTCCTCACTGGCCAGTTTACAGTCGTCCTATCTGCTCTATGGCAAAATAGTGAGTCGGCTCTCTCCATCTTATCCACCTGCCTAGCGAATGGTCCCACCCACTACGGGCCGAATCTTCCCGCATTAATTAGATAATGTTCCATAGGCTCTCTAAGGCTTTCCTTAACTAAATAATCCTTCACAGATGCATCCAAACGTCCAGTCTTCAATTCAACTTAGCATGTGTAACTAACTGCTTCCTTTGGTAAAGAGCTTGTCTTGAAGGCTTGAAGACCCAAATTTGATCTCCAGAACCACAAAAATAAATAAATAAATAAATAAATAAATAAATAAATAAATAAATAAATAAATAAAGCCAGATACGGTGATACATGTTTACAATCCCAACAGTGGAGAGGTAGAGACACACAAGGTCACTGGCCAGCCAGCCTAGTATTCCAGGCAATTTTCATGCCTAGAAAGACCTTGTCTCAAAAAAATAAAAGTAGATAGCACTTGAATACCAACAACATTGGAGGTTTTCCTCTGGCCTCCATATGCATGAACACGCATATGCACATGCGCCTCCCACACACGTGAACCTACATACACAGAAATATGCACACGTACATACATACTCACACATGAAACAAAATGGCAAAGTACTTATACTTTAGTCAAAACTAACATTCTCTTTATTTTTGCATGATCTATCTCAGTAAATAAAGATGTAACTACATTGGCAATTATGTACTTTTATTAAAGAACCCAAAAGCTTTTGATATTGATGGGAAATCAGGATGTAATTTAATTTATGCTTAAACACACTTTTTCTTAACCTACATTAATATAAAACCTTTCCACTAGCCTGAAACTGGGTTCTTTTCTGTTCTTTTCTGCCTTGCTTTCTATTGATAACCACATCGTACTGACTTGATTATTGTAAACTGTTTTGTGTTTTAATCGTAGAGTCCCTTTCTTCTTAATAAATTTGAATGACTCATTGGTAATTTTTCTTATTTATCTTTCAGTTAAAATTTCACTTTATTCACATTGAAACAAATAAATATCAACAGAATTTTCACTGGAATTAAATTGGAGGAAGACTCATCTGCATGCCATCTGGAAACAGATCTCTACTAGATGAGTCCCATGTTCAAATGTTTTTCATTCAATATTTGTGAAGGATCCAGTCTATATTAGTCATGGCTCTGGTTGCCAGCAACAGAATTCTATTTAAATCATCTTTAAAAGAGGAAAGCACTGTATATAAAGACTAACTCCAAACTGATTACTGTTCTCAGCAGAAAGTATAATGTTCATAGAAAACAAATTTGAAAAATATTTGTGTCCTTTAATTTGACCAAAGTTATTTTTAGGCAGGACACACAAAGTATAAAATAAGACAGGACAAATTTGATTTCTTCAAAATTAAAAATTTATCAATGAAAAACACTATTAAGAAAATGAAAAGATAAGCCACTAACCGGGAGTAAATGTTTGCAAAATATAAAGGCAATAAAGGCCCATATCCAGAATAATGAACTATTCTCATGAGGAAATAATAGAAAACAATACAATAAAAAGATCAGATTCTTCATTATTGGTATGTGGATTAGCATCATTTTTCATTGAAATCATGGGATACCATTGAATAACTATCAAAATTATCCAAATTTCTTTTTAAAATATGAAAAATGGTGTGTGAATTTCTGTGTCCAACTGTATTCGATCCCCAGTACCATAAATCAAATACATTTACTGAGTTACTCTGTAACTGGCAACTCTATCTTAGAAATTTACCTAAGAAAAATGAAAATATATCCATTCAAAAATTCATACGCAGTTATTTATTTTTGATTTCTTCACAATCAATAAAATCTAAAAAAATTCTCAATATTCTGTGCACTTGTAAATATAAACTAAATCAGCACAATTAGCAAAAAGGAAAAACACTAACATTTTACAATAGTACAGACATCACATGCATCAAGCGAAGTGAGAGAAGCAATACTCATAAGCCTACAAATGTCATGATCCCATATATATCACATTCAAGACAAAGCAAAATATAGAGATGATAAAACACATCAGTTTTCCTGAGTGCAGTGTAGGAGAAGTGGGTCAGTAACTAAAGAACATGAAAGAACTTTCTGAAGTAATCTATATTTTGACTATGTGATAATTATACAACTTTATTCACTGATGGAAATGCATGACACTAGTCATCTAAACAGGGTGAATTTATTTCATATAATTAGATCTGTGCTTGAAAGGGGGAGAGCTATTTATTGGTGCATGTGTATAAAGTCAGGATATCTTACGATTTCAAGCATACCTGAGGTTGAATGTGTCCACAACAATATGTAGGCAATGTCCACAACTCTGTTATTCTCTCCTGCTCTCGTTTCCACCGTATTGGATTATTTTTCCCCAGTAACCATTCTTGCTATCTGTTTTTATTTTTCAAGAATCTCTACAACTCATAGCTCAGTATATAATCCTCTCTCTTGAGTCAGTGAAATAACTTGGCACTTAAAGCACCCGCTCACAATTTGGTGACCTGAGTTCAACCTGGGGAGACCCACATGGTGGAAAGAGAGAACTGACTTCCTAAAGTCCTGAGAACCTCAAATCCTCTATCCATGTGCCGTGGTTTACACGCATACCCTGCATCCACCTTCTCTCTCTCTCTCTCTCTCTCTCTCTCTCTCTCTCTCTCTCTCTCTCTCTCTCTCTCTCTCTCTTTCTCTCTCCTCCTGCATCCACCACAGTTCTCAGAGTATATGAAAGTGATAGGCGACACTGGTCATCCTGAGAGGCATTCCCTGCCCCAGTGGAAGGAGAAAGCCAAGTAGACAAACAACACGGTGTCCTAGATTCCTCATTTTCCCTCACTGCATCCCAGACACTGGTTTGTCTGCGGCTCATGTCACACAACATAACCCAATCAGGTCTTCCTTCAAGCTGAATTCCATGGAATTGTTACAACTTGTTTTCCAGTTTTCTGTCTCGCAGCTTTAGGCGTTTACTTCAAATATAGCCATTTCTGTGAATGTCCTGTTTGTTAACCTCCTGCTTCTCCACAGGAGCCCAGCCCAGTGTGCTTGGGGTGGAAGAGCTCTTTCATGCTGAGACACTGGCTCCGAGGTGGATTGCATTTGACTTTCCAGTCGGTGGCGTGACCTGCAGCTTTGGTGACAGCCGTCCTAGGAAGTAACACTGCTACACATTTGCTTGATTCTCAGCTGACTCCCTCAGCAGTAACCTGACACGGAGCAAGACGGGACATGACCAACAAGTGAGCTGGACCGACTTGTGTAATTAATCTCCCCATACAGGCTAACCGGTGGCAGTGCTGTCCTCACCCTCAGTGAGACACAGAGACTGATGATACTGCCCACTGATATTTCAGATTCCTCAGGAAGCAAGTTATATTGGACACTGCCCAGTAAGGTCTAATTTTGCAAATGAGAACAGAAGTTCCTAGAGCTGCCTGCCTATAAGCTGAGGTTAAAGCCCTCCCTTCCCTATCTAGAGACTTTGCCTCAGCAGATATTCTGGAATGCTTCTGTTTTGTTCAGATTTTCTTCTGGTTCATGATTTGTCTGCAAATATTTCTACCACTGCTAAACATAAATGTTTTAGAATGCAAATAAGTCAAGATTGACACCTATTTAGAACAGATGTCCCTCATCTTCTGATAGAATTATATCCTAAAAACTCATTAAAAGCTAAAAATACATTAAGTTTAAGTTGCTTTCAAAACACCTAGCTTACATCACTTACAACACAGGGCACTACAAAGTGGTGAGTGTTCATCTGCTCAATCATGTAACTGACAGAAAGCTGTAGCTCACTGAGGCTGAGAAAACATCGAAATTCAAGAGCTGCTGTACACGTCTCACTAAATGAGTTTTGCTTGTGTACCATGTACAGGTTGAAAAATCATTAAGTCAAATGGTGATAGCCTGGGGGACTATCTATGCAGGTCCATGGTACTGGTGTGTTCCCCTGGGGGATGTGGGTACTAGTGAGTTGGAGAGCCACAATGACTTAGAATTCAATCCTGGTCTCACAGGCATTCATGGTGTGACCTGGGCAATTTGCTCAGTCTTCCTCCCACCCTAAAGCAGAGTTATTAGCAGTACATCCTTCAGAGGATATTGTTCATAATAAAGCAAGATTTTAAAAAGCATTCAGCACACCACCAGTGCAATAGTGATATGATGGTTTTGGAATGACTCACTGCTTACAAGAGGAAATTCATGCATGATAATGTAACCTGGTTAAAAAAAAAAAAAACATGATTAAGGTTCCTGGCAGAGGGAAGGAATCAACCACTGCTGCTTAACTAAATTGATAAAGCATTAAACAACCTTCTAAATAGACGTGGTTTTATCCACCGACAACAGCTATTCTCGATATACTTTTTTAAAGTCTCTATTTACAGTGCCTCTATAGAAATGAGTGTAAATGCACATGGCTGGAAGATGCTGATATTAAGCATTAGTTGAGAGCTCAGACCTAAACAAGATATTCATTATACCCCTTTTAGGCTCAGAGATCATTGCAGATGAAAGCATAGAAAGAATATGAGAGCCAAAAGATAAGGAGAAAAACTGAAATGACACTCGAAAACATAACACAACCATGGCAATCAGGAACTTACAGGAGCAGTAGTCACTGGCACTTGGCCTACAAAACACTGACCTGAACAACAGATGGGGGAAGAACTGCTGAGGCCCTGCTGAAGTATTGGCTGACATATTCTGGCAGTGGATGAGACACAGTGTTATATATCCAGAGATGAGCCTACTAGACTCCAAGAGATAATTCCAAATCATGGTCACAGGAAGACCTTGGATAAACTCAGTGGGACATAAGAGAAAACAAAAAGTCATGAATATGGAAAAGAATTATAGGGAAGAAGGAGAGCTGGCAAGGCAAGAGATGAGAAAGGATGAGAAGACATCTGAATGTATTATACATTTGCATGAAGTTGTCAAAGAACAAAACTTGCTGTTAAAAATTTTTTTAGCTCAGCAACTAGTAACCGGTCTCTATTGCTTGACTAGATTGCTTGACTAGGTCTATTCTGCTATAGATGAGAGTCTTGGGAAACAGGCCAGAGCAGAAACTTTCCTAAACAAAGGAACCCATAGGACTGGATGATGTTACTCTTGATTGTCAACTTGATAAGACTTAGAATCACCATAGAAGTAAATCTCTGGACATGTTTGTGAATCAGTTTTAAATTAAGTAAACTGAAATGGAAGAAGCACCCTAAATGTGGGTGACACCATCTCATAGGCTGGGATCCTAGACTGAATAAAAAGAGGAAAATGAACAGAGTAGTAACATTCTTCTGTCTCCTGACTAAGTATACAACATAACCAGTCACTCCAGTTTCCTGATGCCATAACTTCTCTGCCTTAGTGGACTGTATCCTAGAACTAGAAGCCAAATAAACCTTCCCTCTCTTCAGTTGCTTTTGTCAAGGTATTCCGTCACAGCAATAAAACAAGTGACTAATACAGACTGAATGAGAGTTCAATTAATGCTGCTTAAGAGAATTCATACAGAAGTGTCCCATTTCACAAGAGCACTCAAGACAAGGAAAAGAAGAGGGCACCTTCATAACAAAAAGAACAACCCTTAGCATTTGCTAACGTTGAAATTTATATCAATATTTATTGTTGGTACAATAAAGGGAAGGCCGGTCAAGGTTTGTGTAGCAAAATACAGGAAACAGTAAATGATAGAACAGGAAAGACTAGCTGAAATCACACAGAATTGAAAGTATATCCACAAAAAAGCATCTTGACCTTGGGCTGGCAGCTAAATGCATAGATGATATAGATAAAAGACATGGAGGCCATGGTAGAACAAATAGTAGCAGGTGAGTAGTGAAGAAATGGAATCCCGCTGGAAGGTTCTGGGACAGTAAGACAATAGATCATGAATAGATCAAGAATTATTAGCATAGAGTCTTGGTGCTAAGAAATGAAATGATTGCCACTAAGATAAGGATTCCGCACTCAGCTACCAAGGCTGAGGTAAGAGCACTGTGAGGCCTAATGAAGGGTAGAAAAGGGAAAATTTGAAACACACAGAGTATGTGATGCATGTGCAGACAGCATCCTATTCATGAACGAATATCTTCATAGTTTGCAAATGACAAAAGACTTTCACAATCCGTCTAACTTGAAATAGAAAGAAAAGGAAGACATAATCCAGAATTTATACAGATATTTTGGTACATATGCCCAGAGGCATTTAAAAAATATGGCCTTGTTTTTCAAAGCTAAAAAAAAATTAAATCGAATATATTAGTGATAAAGATGGCACTCACTAAAACTCAACTGATGTATTTACATTGTTGTCAGGAACACACTGGTGCTTCTGATGAAAGTTTTGTGGGGTCGGAAAGTATTTTGTCAAGTAACTTACCAGCATACTGAAATTCAGAGCTTGAAAGTTCTGCAGTGATAAACAACTTTGGCATTGCAAATCTGTAAGATTGTAAAGATATAGAAAGGTATTTGGGATTTCCTGATAAACTAGCAAGTATGGTGTGTGTGTGTGTGTGTGTGTGTGTGTGTGTGTGTGTGTGTGTGTGTGTGTATAAAATCATGGGTGAAAATAGAAAAGAAAATTACTGGTGCAAAGTTGAAGTATTGAACATAAGACCAATCTATTGTTTGAGGAATTTTCTAGGAGTTTCCAAACTACAATAAAACATATGTACACAAATGCCACAGTGACACCTATTACTCTGCTGCTGGCCTAAAGAACTGCAAGAGAAGGATGTAAACATAGTTAAGTCATTCTTTACAGTTAGGTCAACCCAAGCAACTCTGCTGTCCCTGAATTATGAATTTAAGATATCAAAAAAGTTCTATTGGAAATGAAGAATTCTAATATTTATATCATAAAATTTTGAGATGCACAAAAATAGATCACTACCTATTTAAACTACTGCATTAATTTAAAGACCTGACATTTTATTGTTTGTGAGGTACCTTTTATCTAAGGATAAAATATTCTTACCCACAGAAAGGTAATTCTTTTTCTATAAAATTTGACCAATAAATACTGATTAATTTTCATTGTCATCAAATTTGTACCTTATTACAAACATGGATGTTTCGTTTGACTAATCTAGGGAACTAATTATAATAGTTTGCCATTTTTCTCACCAATGTATTCAATAAAAATCTTTGTCATGTGCTTATTTGATATGAGTATTAGAATCATGGTTTTACTGTTCAAGAGATTATTATCCTTTAAAATGTACACAGCAACCATTGGCGGCCACTGACACCGTGTAAACACCAGCATTCACAGATGAAGAAAAGGAAGCCTAAATGATTTGCCCAAGTGACAGCACCTTGTTAGTTTCTGTCCCATATTAAAACCTAAGTCACATCTTTTTGCCTACTGTTGATGCTGTTTATATAAGAAATCGAGCATTAATAATTTAAATGTGATGAGGGAATGCAAGCTTGCTAATACACAAAGATTCATGGAAGGGATGAAGTTAAAGCCAGCCAATTATCTTTGTCACAAATAACAAAATTAGCTTTGTCCCATCTGAGGATGTGAATGAACTATCTGATTTAACCCTGAATAGGAAACATCTGGACTAAAAGTAAACTTGTTCCTTCTCCATAGGAATTATTGATAAACCACTGACTCTGAAGGAATCACCCTCTTGATTTTCTTTGTCTTGACATTCATAATGGATGAGAGCCTTGTGTGTAACATACTACTTAAGCACAGATATGTAGATCGTCATGTAAGGTTTAATGACAAATTTATTTCAAATCATACATATATATATACACACTGAGTAATGTAAATTAGTCCCTTATATTTCTGTACTATGTTTCCCCATTGCATGCAAATTCCTTCATATTTGCCACTACTCCCCTTCCTTCCTTAAGAGAAAAATCTTAGAGTGAAAATGAACAGAGAGAATAGGAAGGGTTTTTTTCTGAAATATCTACATTAAAACTGTAAGCCATTAGTAGAATGAAATCTTTCACCTATTATAAGGAAGAAAAGATCAGAGCATGCTTTCAATCCCAGATCTT
Organism: Typhlomys cinereus; assembly: GCA_023101885.1. Lineage (NCBI taxonomy): Eukaryota > Metazoa > Chordata > Mammalia > Rodentia > Platacanthomyidae > Typhlomys > Typhlomys cinereus. The sequence goes on along the minus strand of JALPQD010000006.1, from coordinate 13,947,022 downwards.
ACAAGGGCATTTTCTTCTAGGGGTGAAAAACACATTTTCAGAGAAATAGAAATCCTTCTTCTGACTGAAAGGGTAGAGGCAAACACAATTTTCAAAAAACAAAATAAGCAATAACACTATGGAGATAATTAGGTTGAAAGAAAATAGATTATTAAGTCCTAGATTATCAAATACAAGGAGGTAAGAAAAATAGATCTGGGAAGATGACTCAGCAGGTAAAGTGCCTGCCATACAAGAATGAGGACCAGAATTTAGATCCCCTGAACCATGTAAAGGCAAGTCGAGCATGCAATTTACCTGTAAGCCCAGCACATGGGAGGTAGAGATGGGGAATCCCTAGAGCAAGCTGGCCAGGAAGATTAGCTAAAACAGCAAGCTTTGGGTTCAAACAAAAGATCCTGTCTCAATATATAAGGTGGAGGGTGATTAAGGAAGACACCTAGCATCAACCTCATACCTACATACACACACAGACACACATGTACCCACATACATGAATGTACACACATCTATGTTGCTAAAAAGAAGCAGAAAAGATGAATTCCAAGCAAAAACTGACTCGACAGTGAATTTTTAAATGGATACCATATTTTGTGTTTTCAAATGTAGAAAGTATCTATCTGTTTCTTATTATGTTCACAGTGGTTTCTAGAATGTCTTACATTGAGACCTAGTCCTTTATATCTCATGCATTATTTATAGAGAGTGTCTTTACAGAGGTATTTAAGTTAAAATTGAGTGGGCCAAGTGAACTTCAATCTAATTTTACCAATATCCTTATAAAATGGAGAAATTTTGGTGGTCAGGTGCATAAGGAGAATGTCACATAAATACAATGAAGATAAAGGTAGAAATTAGAGTGACACTTCTGAAAATCAGGGAATACAAAAGATTGCTGGAAGACTACCAGCAGCTAGAAGACAGACATGGACAGATTCTTTGTCATGATCCTCAGGATTCACCCCAGCCTACTCTTTGATTTTGCAATTCTAGTCTCCAGAATGAAGATCTCAAGTTTTTGCTTTGAAAGCCACCACATTTGTATTACATAGTTATGTAGTCTTTAGAAAGTATCACAAACAGGAAGCTGTCCCAAGAAGATGGTCCCATGCCTATCTGTCAGGTAAGATGGCTCTGTGCTGAGAGTCTAGAATTGGAGAGGATTAGAGGCTTCAGGGCAGACAGAACCTACTGCTCTGCAATGGCTGCCAATTAGTGCTAATTCAATAGAAAAGGAAAGAGGAAAATCAGACATTTCATTATGTATATCCAAAGCACATTAAAATAATGAGAGAGCTTACAAGGGTTTTTAGGGTTCAGAGTTGTATTTGGGGCAGTGAATAGGTCATGAAAGGTAGAACACAAGATAAGCCTGAAAAGTCAGACTAATTCAGCAGCCTGGTCGTCTCCATGTCATAAATGCTGTCAGCACTGTTTTGCAGCTTGAATAATAATTGTCTAGATAGAATAAAACAAAATTTAGACACGTTATTTTTAACCATTCTCCTTGAAAATATGAGCAAGTTCAGCTCTGTAAATTTGCATAGATAGTGAAAAGCAGGAGTCACCGTGCTTTTTCCTACTTATAGAACCACTGCCCTATTTTATATCCCTGAAAGGTGTCTTCCTAACATGCCTTGCAAATGGAGAGAAGGGACCAATAGAATCAGCTAAACTGAAGATTAAACAAAAAAGTCAACTGTGGATGAAAGTACATGACATATGAAGAACCCAGAATTATTCCTAATTCTAGAAAATATCAAAAACAGGAAAGAATACTTCAGATCAAAGTAATAAGAATGTGCTTGAGTATGTCCCAAGAGAGTAAAACAACAATCTCAGGCAAATACATGTGAAATAAATTGGCAATCATCACAGCAGATGTTACGCATAGTTGATTTTTATTGAGATAACATATGGTTATTTAGAAACTTTTGTACTTCCTGCTGTTCCCAAATCTTGGTTTCTCATAACAGTTCTAAGATGTGACTGCTACTGCCATACATGGACCCTGATCAGTGAAACTGTGGGAAACAGCAATATGTTGCACATTGACCTGCCTTGGAAGTCACTGTGGTGTCATTTTCTTGACCATCAGTATCATAACTACGGTTTCCAGCATGCATGCAGTTCTATAGAGATGACACTCTCTTTTCTGACATACATCCCACCAGCATCATGCTCTCTCCCAAATCATTATTCATCCTTCCTTCTTCTTTTCTTTGGACTGAATTTCTTTCTCTCTTCTATTTGGCTATTTGTATTCATTTGAAAAAGCACATAGTTTACATTCTTCTACTTTTCCATAATGAATGATCCCAGCATCTGTAGAAAATCTCCCTTTTCACCAGGCTTATGGTTTATGGACTTTTTATTTTTCTTTCTTAGAGGACATTCCAGGGCTGGTTAGATGACTTAGTGGGTGAAGGGATTGGCGTGGAAACCATACCATGGAGTCCATGTGATAAAAGGAGAGAGAACAGATTTTTGAAAACTATTTGGCCTCTGCATATACCATGGCACATGTGCTCTCTCTCTCTCTCTCTCTTTCTCTCTCTCTCTCTCTCTCTCTCTCTCTTGCTCTCTTCTCTCTTCCTCACCTACTTTCTCATACAAAATAAATAAAATACTTAAAAATAGAAAAATGGAAGAAGATATACCAAGGCTGACATCTATCATCCTATAGCTGAATTAATCATCTAGGTAGAAGTGTCTGTAGACACATGGAACCCTTTAGAGTTCTCCATAATCTTTAATAAATATTACATTGAAAATTTTTACTTGTATTTCCATAAGAAGGAACCTAGGCTTATTCGTGAACCCTTCCATTTTTCTCAACTGCAAGTAAAAAGTCCTTAGCTTTATAGAAGGGTTATCAGCAACAATGACTACCTCACTAAGTTATGAGACAAGATTGACCAAGCAGAGAGAACTTATGCCTGAGATATTAAATGGTTAATAATCCTACCTGAGAGTAGTCTATGACAGGTGGTAGAGAGCTGAACCAGACCTAACAAGCAGAAGTTGGGCTAACAGTGGGCAGAAAAAGCTGTTAGATTTTGGAATGTTAACCAGTCAATAAAACAGCTTGTAAGAATTAGATGGTCTGAGGCCATTTTCCCAGAGCAAAAGCATCTATTCACTGTTCATTTCCAGAAATTCTGCTCACATTCTCCTCCAGGCCACATCTTTGCAGCTTTCTAACAACTCCAGGCACAAGAGTAGTCTGGTCTATTTCTCCTTCTCTGGAGTAGACTATCTGGGTCATGTACACAGACACTTAATCAGCAGGGGTATAGTGCTTTGATTTCACTGTAATTCAGTATATTAACACTCTATAGGATTTATGTGTAGGCAATTTAGACACAACTGTAGGACCAAGCACAGTGTTGGACACATAAACTGTGATGTTATTAATCTGCCTTTTGGGTTTCTGTTTCTTTTCCCTACAAGCATTCTTTTATTCTTTAGAGTAGTAAATGTTCTTGCAGGTCTTGCTAAATCATTCTAAAAAGTATGCTTTTTAAAACTCTAAAACAGGCAAATTTCCTTGTTTATAGTAGTTTTTTTTGAGTTTTTGCTTTTTATTTGTTTGTTTGCTTGTTTTTTAGGTCACTCTGTTGGTTCACATTTCCTTTGAAGTTAAGGATGGTTGAATTTTCTTCTCATTTGTATTACTGATCTGAGTTGTCTAGATGGTTTTATTCATATTTCTATTAATTTCTAAGGGACTGATAAACCCAATTCATGGCTTTGTGACACTAACAAGATGGTGTTCATGTACACTATAACCAGCATGGCTTACTGTATCTCTCTTCTTAACTATATTTTACTTGGAAAGATTACATTCATACTATAATACCTACCCCTTATTAGAAATGCCACCTCATGTCTTTTCCCTTCCTTTCTGGCATTTCTGGTATTACACATTTCTAGTTGGATATAAAGAGAGAGAGAAAGAGAGATCTTTTCACCCACATGAGCATTCTCAATAATGTTGAAATGTGCACTTGAAAATAGCTGAGATGATACATTTTACTACAATGTGTAACGAAAATGTGTTTTGCTACAATTAAAAATATATATTTAAAAAAGAGTACCTTTACACACACAGAAAAGAAAGGGAAACACTTGATCGCCATCCCAAGGAAAAAGTCAACTGAGTGGAGAAATAGCTCATGACTTTATTTGAAACAGAGTTCATTTGTGTAAATATGAACACACCATTGTTAGGAATGGGGAGAAGGTTGATCTTCACAAATTCTTTCATTTGCATACAGTCGAGGCAAGCCATTAATTGTGTCTTTCAACGTAATTACAAACTTTTTTTGTGTGTTCATGTGTATACAGGTATGTGTACAAAAACACACTTCAGTGTGTGTGCCTATGGGGATTTAGGGATGCCAACTTAGGCCCTTTTGCTTTTCAGCAAAGGTTTTAACTCCTGTGCCATCTTTCTAGCCTCTAATTTCAAATGTTGAAGTTCTTGTAACATTCCCCTAACCCCTGCCCCAAGTCCAATAATAAGCTAGTTTGTCAGCCATCTTTTTCATTGACCATGAGTTTTCACCTTTTTCTCACCTTCACAGGTATTTCTGTAGGAAGACAGGATGGAAATTCGTACGGAGCACTATGGGAGGACCGTTTTAGGTCCACCTTCAGAAAGGAGCCATTTGTGTGGGGTGCATACCTGAAGAGCACTGGTGCAGATGAGGCAAAATGTGAGCTTGAGCTGAGTCTGAACTATGTTGAGAAACTGACTCCAAAAAAGTAAATAAATTAGTTAAATGGAAGAAAAATCATTAAGCGAATATGTTACATGTTAGTTTTACATTCACATTTAGAAACTTTCAACAGAGGAAGAGATGAAACAGAAAAAGACACAGCAGCTTAATATCAAGCCTCTGATATTTTAGGAACTGGCTAGGATAAAAAAGTTATGAAATATTAAGATGAAAAATGAGAGGTTTCAGAAACTTCCTAAACATTTCATGTACAATGTAATAACTTGTTAGTCATCCTGGCAGGTTGCTGCAATTAGCCTACATGCTGCTAATAAAATCATGACAAAACTGCTTACAATCTTTTTTTTTCCACTCATACAAACTTAACATACACCAGTCCCCTCCCTCCCTCTACATCTTTCTGAACCCCCACTCCCCCTCCTTTCCCCCCTCCCTCCCCATCTTCTAGTGCCCCCCCCATCATCGGAGCATCCTTTAGTGTGCATACAAAATCTCCTCTGGGTCATCCTCTCCAATGAGGTGCTAGGACCCAGGGGCATTTCCCAGAACCCTTTCTTGTGTTCCTCTTAAGCTTAGGAACACTACTATGACTAACTATGACTATCAGTCCCTAGCCTCCAAGGATTCTAGTGCCTTTAGTCCATGCTAGACTTTGTGGGGTCAATAATGTGTTGGACATAGTGCAGGTCATGCAAAGTCCTATTATGATTGCTTCGGCCCTAACTTGTGTGGAGTATCTTGCATATCATTACTCCTCCATCCTTGCGCTCTTACAATCTTACCACCCCCTCTTCCGCAAATTTCCCTGAGCTTCAGGATGGGGAGAGATTAGGCTCACCCAGTTCCAGGTGGTTGATATAGTCTCTGATGTTCTGAATTATGGTTAGTTGATTTTTTTTTTCAGTTTTGTTGCTCCTCCAATGCCGTTGACTCCATCCTGATGGGTACTGGATGTCACCCCCTGGCCAGAAATAAAAACCTGTTAAATTAGAGTCTTGTTATAAGAGTATATTCAAAGACAGATGGAATAAAAGTAGGAGACCGCGGTGAGAGAGGGGTCAATCACTCATTTGCAAAATGGTTACTTTCTATCTGGCAGCCCATATGCCCTCCCCTTCTGGTGAGATCATACCCCCTCAGTTGCAAATGATCAGGAAGGAAAGTCTGTGAACTTAACCAGATGTCTCATTACTCAGTCCTTGATGGTGGCCTATTTTCTCTGCTGTAACATGGTCCCCTCTCTCCTTGTTTCTGGTGGGGCCCTCCTTCCCCATCCCTCCTGTTTATAATCTTTACAATTACTGTAGGTATTACAGAGATTTGTCTTTGAGTGTCTCTAAGTGGGTTTGATACTAGCATCCACCTATTAGGGAGTACATACAGCACTTAATTTTCCATGTCTGGAATGCTTCACTCAATATAATTGTTTCTAATTCCATCCATTTCCTAGCAAATTGCATTAATTCATCATTTTTAATGGCTGAATAGTATTCCATTGTATAAATATACCACATTTTCCTTATCCACTCATCAACTGTTGGACATTTGAGTTGATTCTATGACTTTGCTATTGTAAATAGTGCTGCTATGAACATAGTCGTGTTTGTGCTATCGAGGTGAAATTTTGCTGTATGGGGGGGTTATTCTCATAAGTGGTATAGCAGGGTCATATGGCATTTCAATTTTTAATTTCTTTAAGAATCGCCAGACAGCTCGCCTGAGTGGTTGTATGAGCCTGCATTTCTACCAGCAATGTAGGAGAGTAACACTCTCTCCACGTCCTCTCCAGCACTTGGTGTTGTTTGTATTGTGGATTTTTGCCATCCTGACTGGGGGTGAGATGATATCTCAGTGAAGTTTTGATTTGCATTTCCCTGATGACTAAGGATGTGGAGCATTTTTTAAGATATTTGTTAGACATTTTATTTTCGCCCTTGGTAAAGTTTCTTTTAAGTTCCCAGGTCCATTTTTTAATTGGGCCATTTGTTTCCTTGGTATTTAGTTTTCTAAGTTCTTTGTGCACTCTGGATAGTAAAGCTCTATCAGATATGTGGTTAGTGAAGATTTTTCTCCCATTCTGTGGGTTGTCTTTGTACTCGAGTTACAACCTCTTTATCTGAACAGAATCTCTTTAATTTCATAAGTACCCATCTGTTGAGTGTTGGTTGTAGTGACTGTGCTATTGGATGTCCGTTTAGGAACTGTTGGCCTAACCCAATCAGCTCAAGAGAGTTCCCTACCCTTTCAACTAAGGTTTTTATAGTCTTTGGCCTTATATCGAGGTCCTTGATCCATTTGGAATTAATTCTTGTATATGAATACAAGTACGGGTCCAGTTTTAATCTTCTGCATGTGGATATCCAGTTTTGCCAGCACCATTTGTTGAAGATGCTGTTCTTTTTCCATTGGATTTTTTGGACCCCTTTGTCAAAGATCAAATGGCTGTAGTTGTGTGGGCTTATATCTGGGTCTTCAACCCTTATCCATTGATCTGTGTGTCTATTTTGGAGCCAATACCAGGCTATTTTTACAACTATGGATTTGTAGTATAGACTAAAGTTTGGTATGGTGATACCTCCAGCAGTGTTTTTGTTACTCAGGATTGTCTTTACTATCCTGAGTCTTTTGTGCCTCCATATGAATTTTGAGATTGTTTGGTCAACTTCTTTAAAGAATTGCTTTGGGATTTTAATTGGTATAGCATTGAATCTGTATATTGCCTTTGGTAGGATGGTCAATTTTATGATGTTGATTATGCCAATCCAGGAACATGGGAGGCCTTTCACCTTCTGGTGTCTTCTGTAATTTCTTTCTTTAGGGTTTTAAAATTTTCGTTATAAGGGTCTCTTACTTCCTCGGTTAGGTTTATACCAAGGTACTTAACTTTTTTAGGGGCTATATAGTAAATGGGATTGTTTCTCAAGGCTTTTTCACTTCTTTCATTCTGGGCATATAGGAAGGCCTCTGATTTTTGTACATTTATTTTGTATCCTGTCACCCTGCTGAACGTTAGTTCCATGAGCTTCCTGGTGGAGTTTTTGTGATCACTCAGGTATATGATCATGTCATCTGCAAATAGGGATAACTTGACCTCTTCCTTGCCAATTGGAATCCCTTTTATGACCCTTTCTTGTCTTACGGCTTCAGTTAAGACTTCAAGTACAATATCGAATAGAAGTGGTGAGAGTGGACAGCCTTGTCTAGTTCCTGATTGAAGTGGGAATGCTTCCAGTTTTTCCTCATTAACTATAATCCTTGCTGTTGGCTTGTTGTATACAGCTTTTATTATATTGACAAAGTTTCCTTCCATTCCAACCTTCTCTAAGGTTTTAATCATAAAGGGGTGTTGGATCTTGTCAAAAGCTTTTTCTGCATCTATCGAGAGTATCATGTGGTCTTGAACTTTGAACTAACTGGTTTATATAGTGAATTACATTTATTGATTTGCATATGTGAACCAACCTTGTGTGCCTGGGATAAGGCCTACTTGATCCCTGTGGATGAACTTTTTGATATGTTTTTGAATTTGATTTGCTAAGACTTTGTTGAGAATCTTTGCATCTGTGTTCATCAGAGAGATTGGCCTGGAGTTTTCTTTTTTAAGTGTATCTTTATTAGGTTTTGGGATTAAGACGATATTAGCTTCATAGAAGAAATTTGGTAGTGTTCCTTCCTTTGCTATTTGATGGGACAGTTTAAGGAGTATTGGTGTTATTAGCTCTGGTAGAACTCTGTGCTGAATCCATCTAGTCCAGGACATTTTTTGGTGGGAAGGTTCAAGATTACTTCCTCAATTTCCTCATATGTAATAGGACTATTTAAATAATTCACAATTTCCTGATTCAATTTAGGTAAGTTGTGTTTACTTAGGAATTCATCCATCTCTTTTGTGTTGTCAAATTTGACATAGTATAAGTTTTTGAAATACGACGTTATAATTCTCTGGATTTCTTGGGTGTCAGTAGCGATAACTCCATTTCATTTCTAATTTTGTTAATTTGGGCCTTCTCTCTCTTGCTTTTGGTTAATTTAGCTAGGAGTATTTCAATCTTATTTTTTTCAAAAAAACAGCTTTTTGACTGGTTGATTTTCTGTATCGTTTTCCTAATCTCGATTTCAGATATTTCTCCCCTTACTTTGCTAATCTCCTCCCTTCTACTGCTTTTGGGATCAGATTGCTCTAGCGTCTCTCAAGCTTTAAGCTGCATTGTTAAGTTATTTATTTCTATGTTTCCATTTTTTTGATGTAGGCATTAAGAGCTATGAACTTACCTCTTAGGACAGCTTTCATTGTGTCCCAGATATTTGGTAAGTTGTATTTTCATTATCGTTCACTTTCAGGAAATCTTGAATTTCCTTTGTAATTTCTTCCTGAATCCAATTCTCATTCAGCATCATAATGTTAAGTTTCCAGGAGTTAGTGTATTTTCTGTTGCTTGTTGTGTTGTGGATGTCAAGCTTTAGGCCGTGGTTGTCTAATATGGTACAGGCTATTTATATGTGGAGATTCGATTTGTGGCCCAATATGTGATCTATTTTGGAGAAAGTTCTGTGTGCTGCTGAGAAACATGTGTATTCTTTGGTGCGTGGGTGAAAAGTTTGATAAAGATCTGTAAGATCCATTTCAGTAAGGGTTTGATTAAGCTCCAAAGTATCTCTGTTAAGTTTTTTTACCTGTTGATCTATCCCATGTTGAGAGGGCAGTGTTGAAATCCCCAAGAATTATCATTTTGTGATTGATTTCTCACTTTAGACATTGTAGGGTTTGCTTAATGAATGTAGGGGGGGCCCGTATTGGGTGCATATATGTTCAGTATTGTGAAGTCTTCCTGGTGAATTGTACCTGTGACTAAAATGTAGTATCCATCTGTATCTCATGATTTTTTTTTGGTTTGAAGTCCACTTTGTCTGAGAGTATAATGGCTACCCCTCCCTGTTTTCTAATTCCATTAGCTTGCAGAATTTTTGACCAGCCTTTTATTTTTAGCATGTGCCTATCTTTTGTGGTGAGATGAATTTCCTGCAGGCAGCAGACAATCTTATGATTGTCTGGTTACAGTTCTTAGTCCACCTTGGCAGGAGCTCATGCATGCACCGTCTTCACAGGGTAGAGGGAATGGACCACATCATAGCCATATAACAGCTGAGAGAGGAACAATCCTTATTTGCCAGACCAGCATGTACAGACAAGTAAACATGAGGATGCCAACTTCTCCAGTCAGCTCTATGTATTTTATTCACAAGTCCAGAGTCAAATTCTACCCACCATGGGTTGGGCCTTCCCCACCAATTAGACAATCTCCTGCAGGTTCACTCTGAGTTTAACTCAACTACTAATTATCTACAAATGTGTCCAGAACTCGAACCCATTATACCTAACAATGACACAAGTTGATTGCCAAAAGATTTTTTAGTTAAGGGAAAATCTTCCTTCAATACTGACTAGAGAGGGGTGGGTTGTGCTTTATAGTGTACAAATTCCTCCAGCTGTGCAGGAAACACCAAGAAGCAAGAAAATGAATAAAGTGCTCTAAAAATCACCAATCCATGTATGAGGCTTACAGAGCCCAGAAAAAGATCATTATTCATTCCACAAATATTTACTAAATACACAGAGGTCCCTTAAAAGGGCAGAAAAAGCAGCAGATAAAAGGCAACAGAGAATTTCAAGTTTTACATCATGTGAAGGTCTTGCTCCCTCACCAGCACCTAAGCTTTTCTCAAAATAACTAGGTGTTAACCTCCAGAGGCAGGGAGGTGGAATCCAATCAAAGCGTAAGTTGCTGTAGAAGGAAACACCTAATTTACTTTTCTTTTATTTAATATGCTTTCACAAGGTTACTGCTAAATGAAACCAACATGTCAGGCCCAGTGTAACATGTGAAGAGCAAGTCACTATTATGCACAACGGAGCTTTCACAGCGAATGGGGGAAATCCTCCTGGCTCGGAGTATATGGGAGGAAGCAAAAATAAGACTGGTTACGCATGGCTGAAACAGACTGGCAAGATGGCTCAGAGGGTGAGATACCTGCTTGCAAACTGGAGTTTGATTCTCAGAAGCACACATGGTAGATGGTGAAAACTGACCTCCTGCTGTAGAGAGTCAAACTAGTGGAAAGCAATATTTGGGATTCCCATTTGTTAGGAGATCTCATTTCTTGATTAAAAAAAAAAAGCATGAGAAGGTGAGAGGAATTGTAATCATGGTCTTTCGTGGAAAAACCAAAGTACAGAAATTCACTAGCATCAAACCCACTGATGTTTTCTGGAGCTCTTTTTGGGATAAGGCCACTGCCTGGACCACAGGAATTTCTGGTTGGACCTGAAATATCTATGTATTAAACTGTTTCTCTCTAGCTTGGTCTGAATATCTGGAAAGATTTGGTCATCTGACTCCCAAGCTCACAATGGAAGAACACAGTAGAAACTAGGAAAGCTTTCCCATAATCCTACCAATCAGAAGTCCCACGCCTGGACTGGATGTGCACACAGATTCCCAGCCCCTGGTTATAAGTAAAGTCTGGCAGGACTAGGCTGTGTCTTATTAACCACTCTCCCTCTGGGAGGTGGTGGTATTTCCCACCTGTTTCCATCAATTTTTCTCTATATTTCCAACTCTATGTGTTCTTTATTCTGTCTGTTTTTTAAAATCCGATCTGCTAAGATTTTGTTGAGAATCTTTGCATCTGTGTTCATCAAAGAGATTGGCCTATAGTTTTCTTTTTTTTATTATATTTATTTTCCCCAGTCATACAAGCTTAATAGGTACCCCATTTCCCTCCCTCCTTCCACCCCTCCCCAGTCCCCCTTGCACCCTCCCACTCTTTTCCCCTTACTTTCACCCCCCCACCTTCCCCTTTGTCACAGTGTCTCCCTCTTATCCCCTTCCCATTCCCTGGAGCATCCTTTTGTGTGAATGCCAAACTTCCCTCTGAGTCCTCCATTCTAGTGAGGTGTAAGGACTCATTGGCATAGTCCAGAGCCCTTTGGATTTCCCTTTGGTACGGGAACACTCTAATGACTGTTAATCCCTTGCCTTTAAGGATCCTAGTGCCTGTGATCCATGCTAGACTTTGGGGGATTGTTGACATGTCAGTCATTTTGCAGGTTAAGCAAAGTCTGATTATGGCTACTGCGACCCAAACTTGTGTGGAATATCTTGCATATCGTTGGTCCTCCCCATCTTTAGGCTCTTATAATCTTGCCACCCCCTCTTCCGCAAGTTTCCCTGAGCTTTAGGATGGGGAGAGATTTGGCTGGTCTGGTTCCAGGTTATTAATGTAGGGTCTCTGGTGTTCCAGATTATGGTTTGTTGTTGTTCTCAGTTTTGCTGTTCCTGCACCGCCCTTGGCTCCATCCTGATTGGTATTGGAGGTTACCGCCTAACCAAAGATAAAAAGCTGTTTAAATAAAATCTTATTCCCCAACTTCAGGGCAGCTTCATGGGTCACTGCACAGTACTTGGCGTATTTAATGGGATCTTGGTAAGAGTAATGGTCAGCCGTGAGCTTCAGCTAGCCAGGTAAACTCTGACCTCTACCTGTGTGCCCTGACACTCATGTCTCTCTCTCTCTCTCTCTCTCTCTCTCTCTCTCTCTCTCTCTCTTACTTGCTCTCTTTCTCTGTTTCTCATTCTCTCTCAAATAAATAAATAAATAAATACATAAAATATTCAAAAGAGGGAGAGAATGGAAGAAATATGAAATATGCCCTTCTCAGGGTTTGACACTTGGTGATATTTCACCACTCAAAATCCCTGTGCAGGGGTAAGAACAGTCTTAATGTGTTGCTCTATGACTAGAGCAGGGGCTGTACTTAAATTCCATCCCATTTCTACATAGAAAGAAAGCTTAGGGGGACTTAGGAACATGGCATCTGAGAAGTTCATACCAGAAAATGAGAATAGGCCCTGAAATGAGAAAACTGCACACGCGTCAGTCTTTCAAGAATACCTACTTAATCCAACAGAATATAATAAAAAGTCTTGCAATGATGCAAATTAAATGAGAGATCTTTGGAGAAAACAAATGAACAAACACCACTGTGTGATACCTGATAAGTCCATTCATCTACTCATCAGTATTCATTGAAGGCTTTCTGCATCAAATCATATTTTATGAGCTGGGTATGAGTGAGATGGTATTCATGCAGTCTAGAAAACCAAACCTAAACAATCCAAACCGATCTTCCACATGCTATGTTAGCCATGTCCCCCGACTTCACAGGAATGTACCTAAGCTCAACCAACAGCTAGATGATAGTTTGGGCCTATTCAGTTTTGACCTTTATTTCCCCTGCATTGCCAATGACACAATTCTTCAAGATAGACACCTGAGATGATGTGAGCTATTAAAAGCTATTAAGTTGAAAAATTAGAATTCATTTAAAAGTAGATAATGTTCTTCTTCTTATGATCCATAAGACTATAGTCAGCCTATGATGTAACATTCTGCTCTACCAGTGCAGAAACAGGACAGTCTTTCATGTGGATGAAGTAGCCTTGAAAGCTTCGTCACTGCATTGCGGCAAGAAGCAACTAAAATGGTTCTTCCTAGCCTCTTTCTGATGATTTAAAAAAAAAAAAAAAAGATTGCGCTACCTCCCAAGGGCTTCAATGCAGTTGCTATGGCAACACTATATCTGAGTCAGAACTATTACAATCACCATGGCAACAAGTGTCTCACTTGCTGTTTCCAGAAACTCATTGCGTTTGGACTAGAATCATCACACCATGAAAAAAGGGGTGGGGTTTTCCTTTCGCTAGGAAACAGAGTTACTTTCTCCAAATAACTTATCAAAAAAATGTTCAAAAAAATAATATAAAGGCAGTTATAAAATAATCGTGTTGTCATGAAGTGACATTCTGTAATATCATTGTTTGTTAGAAAGAAGGGCAAGTGTTAATAATTGATGTGATGGATTTGATTACCTCAATGAAACCTAGTAAAGTCTTTGATATGTATAAGCTTCCTTTCTGTTTTGTAAATTCTAATAACTCAGTGTTTTCTCTCTCTTGCCTGGCTCTTTTTTTGTCTCTGCTTAATCTCCCTTCCTTCGCACTGTCAGACGCCCTCTTGAATATTTAGCAGAACAGAATTCTTTGGAGATTTGTAGATTTCACTTGTCAAGTTAGAAGCAGAGGAAGAATCACACTTATTTCTGGAATGGCAACAAAATAGAGTGTGTGGTGTTCTACAAAATGAGGTTACACTAGGACGGGAGGGCCTACCTTATTGCCTTCTTGAAGCACAAAATGGTGATACAGTTGAAGAAGGTTGCGTATATTTTCACCTGGGGTGTGACCTCCATTAGTGATTGGAGGCTTGCGAAAAGTCAACAGACCATAGCTTCTAGAGAACTCCTAATTGCTCTCTACTCTCCTGTCACATTTCCTCTCCAATTTCACTAAGGCACCTTTCATCCTTTTCTTCATGCCCCGATCATTCCATTCATGTGGAATAATGGTATTTTCTTGGGATATCTGTCCCGGATTATAATTATTAGGGCCAGATGAGGTTTGATAGTCTTCAAGATCCGTTCCTGTATGTATTGACACTGAAAAGCTAAAACAATGAAACAAAACAAAAATTCCTAAAAAGAAAAAAAAAAGATTAAATCAAACCTGAGATAGATACCATTTTCTTTTCTAAGTATCATGTTTAATTATAAGTGTTTTGTGTCTTCCTTCCTAGCTTACACCTGAAAGAATGAAGCCACTTTTAGGACAAGTAAATTTCATTAATTTACTAAATTTATCAGTCATATGAGAAGGGAAGTAGAGGGATCTGTTTTCACAGGAGTCTCTCTCTCTCTCTTTCTTTTAAAACTCTTTCTAAGAAATATTTAAATGTAATAGCCCTGAATGGAGAAGTGAGGGTGGAGGTGCAGATCATAAGTGTCTCATTAAATCAGTATGAAAGGAAGCCCTTCATATAGTCTGGCAGATAAAAACTAACCATTTTGCAAATGGGTGATTGACCCCTCCCTCACTGAGGTTTCCTACTTTTATTACATCTACGCTTGAATGTGCTCTTATAATAAGACTCCAGTTTAACAGCTTTTTGTCTCTGGCCAGGGGGTGACATCCAATACCCATCAGGATGGAGTGAAGGGCATTGCAAGAGCAGCAAAACTGCAAAAGAAAATCAAGAAACCACAATCCAGAACTTCAGAGACTCTATATCAACCACCTAGAACTAGGCCAGACTAATCTCTCCCCATCCTGAAGCTCAGGGACATTTGCGGAAGAGGGGGCGGTAAGAGTATAAGAGCAAAAGGATGGGAGGAGCAATGATTTGCAAGATACTCCACACAAGTTAGGGTCGAAGCAATAATAATTGGACTTTGCATGCCCCACGCAATGTCCAATACACTATTGACCTCACAAAGTCTAGCATCTGCTAAAGGCACCAAGATCCTTGGAGGCAAGGGATTGGCAGCCACAGTAGTGTTCCTATGCTTAAGGGGAACACGGGAAAGGGTTCAGGGAAATGCCACTGGGTCCTTGTATGTCATCAGAGAGGAGGGCCCAGAGGAGAGTCAGGCATGCACAAGAAAGGACTCTCTGGGAATTGGGGCGGGAGGCACTGGGGGGATGGGGAGGGAGGGATGAGGGGAGGGGGAGCAGGGAGTTCAGCGGGAGGAGGAGGGAACTGGTGTACCTAAAGTTTGTATGAGCTGAAATAATAATAAAAAAGGTATAAAAATAAAAAAAAAAAGAAAGGAAGCCCTTGGGGAAAGGCTTGCTAACCCTTTTCTGAACAGTATGAAAGGTTTCAAGGTCAGGATGATATTACACTAAAAGCTAATGATTCTACTGCATTTCAAGGGAAACACTTTTTCTGAAGGAGAGAAAGAAAAAGAAAAAGTTGTATTTTATAATGAAACCACATATGTAAGGGCTCTAACAGTGCTAAACTAGTCTTTGATATCGAAGGAAGTAGGTACTAAACATTCCTTAAAAATAATGAGTTTGGGCTGGGTTGATGACTCTGGAGTTAAAACTTTTGCCTGACGAGCAGAAGGACCTGAGTTCAGATCCCCAGATCCCACATCATGGCAATGGCCTGTACTTCTGCCCCTGAAAGACAGAGCCTGAGAAAACCCCAAAGCAAAGCATTAAGTAGAGCAATCCAGGATGATTCATGAAAATCACCCTTGGGCCTCCACAGTGCATGCACATGCACGCACGCATGCGCGCACACAGACACACGCACACACACAAGTTTGGAATACTCGCTTCTGCAAAGCTGTCTCTTAAGCTAAAAAAGAAATTCAAGGCGTGTGACCTGGTGTGGATAGTCAAGGAAAAGGGTTTCCACGTCAAGATCTTTGGTCAGGTATCTGAACTCTGATCAGCATTTAGCATGGCTAGTTACGTGCTGAACCACAAGGTATCATCAAAGCTCAGGTCCTGATCTCATGTGCCCTTTCTCTCTCTGCAAGCTCCGAGACCTTCTATGAGTAAGTGACTTAATGGCAATGAACTGCATTTTTGTTCATCCGTTGTAACCAGCCTCATGGGCCAGCACAGAGATTCGAAAGGAATGCTCATACCCTCTTCTTGCTCTGGTCATGGGACTATCAAAACAATGGACCTTGAATTTAGAATTTCCCCCAGGAATCTCATGCTAGGAACAGAGAGAGGGACTTCATAGGGTATTGAATATCTGTGCCATATTTGGTGGCAACCAGAAGAGGAATTTGTCTCACCAGAGAAATGCCACACAATTCTGACAATTTGTTAGACCATCTTGCAGGATAATGGATAGAATCATACCTGGAGCAGAACTGCTTTATTATGCATTATCTCTAGATTGACCCTCATGTTTGAACTCCAGAAGAAAGATTTTAAAGCACTTAGATTTGGCCAATATGGCCATATTAAATAAATTTCCTTTACTACTTTTCACTGTTAATTTGATTTGTATAGATACTTTAAGAGCAAGTAGTTAAATGGAGGCAAAATTACCACAGGTCCCATTAACACTGAGAAAATGTCCCAAATAATTGATTTTCACTGTTTAATGAATATACAAATAATAATATACATAATGGGTTTGTTTTGATGTTAATGAGCTGGTATATAATGAAATCTAGAACAGTGAGCTCACTCAGTAAACATACACACCACCACTATTGCATTGTTTTGGGATTTGCTTTGGTTATGTATTTGTGTTTCCTACTCAGATATACAATGTGTTTGCCTTAAACATTACTTATTCTGGAGCTGGAGAGGTGGCTCAGGGGTTAAGCCTCTGCCTTGCAGGCGGAAGGTCCTGAGTTTGGATCCTAGACCCCATGTATAGACGCCGGGCGGAAGTGGGGGTGGCCTGCGTTTCTGGTCCTGGTAGGGCAGAGCCTATGAATCCCCCGGTAGAGTACACAAGGACGAGGTGGAGGCGGTCCATGGTGGTTCCTGAATTCATCCGTGGTTCTACACACACATACACGCATACACACACACATACACGCATACACACACACATACACGCACACACACACATACACGCGCACAATTGAATAAAAAATTTAAAAAATTAAAAAAAACACATTACTTATTCATTCACTGCTTCCTTGATTCAACCAACATTTGTTTCTGAGAACCAGTGATAAGATAAAGACCTTGCCTTAAAGACAGGAATGGCAATTTACTGTGATTAAAAAGACCAGTAGGAAACTGAGATCCCAGTTTCAAAACTAAAGAAGGGAATTTTTCCAACTGGATGAAGAGCCCATGCATTTGTGTTCTAGTGTGTTGGCAACTCTTTAACACCACTTCCAACAGGTAACTAGACCCACAGGCTTTCGAACTCCATTTATGACGGTATGGTATAGGTTGTCCCAACGCTACCATTAAAATTGCCTAGTATAAAGTGCATGCTACTCTTGGCTATAAAAATAAAAGTTCCCTATAGACTGGAACTTGCCAAGCACAGTTTGATTAAGTTGGGCTATTTTTGTTTTATGCTCAAAGGGAGGCAATGTGCCTTGGTGAATCAAGCTGCTCAAGTTGAGACTTCTTATTCTAACTCTGGCTTTAACATTTACAATTAGAAAAGTCTTCCTTTTTTATTTTGTTTTTCCTTTGACAAAAAAGTGAAGAATAGTTTTGGCTTTCTGTATTTCATTACAAAGGAGGTAGTAAGTGTTTAATGGTATAATCAACCCTAATTCTGCCTCAGAACAGGAATCTGAAGGAGAGAGGGGAACATTTCTATTGTTTTCTTATTGCATAGAATAACAGTCAGTCAGACTCACATCCTTAGCCATGTACAGTCAAACCTAGTGAGTGTCAGGAGATTAACCTTCTGGGAAATGGCTTAGGCTAAGAGATTTCATGTTCGGCCATAATGAAAAAACAAGTAGATGAGCAGCACACTCCTTCACTGAATCAATATAATTTGTTGGCCAAATCTCTTTTGATTTTTCACACATTTCCTCCTGACAATAGTTCTTTACAATCTGAGGAAAGAAGTTGTTTTGTAGTAATGCTCTAATTGCCATTGCTTTTAGAAAGACACTCATGGAAGGCAGCAGATGAGTTTCTCTTCTCTTTTATAGTCCCTTACCCAAACATATACACATATGAACACACACATGCACACACACACACATGCATGCACGCACGTTGTCATAGTTAAGCACAGGTGTCAACTTGACTGTTGAGGGTTTGAGCTCTGGGCACAGTTGTAAAGAGTTAATGGTTGAGTTAAGCCCAGAGCAAACCAGATGGAGATTGTCTAGCTGCTGGGGAAGACCCAGCCCATGGTGGGTGGGATTAGGCCCTGGATAAATCACAGAGAGCTGGTTGAGAGAGTGGGCGTCCTTCTGTATACTTGGCCAGATATGCTGGTCTGGCAAGTAAGGATTGTCCATCTCTCAGCTGTTAATGTGGTGATGGTGTGGCCAGTTCCCTCGGCCCTGGTGTTGGTGCGTGCTCTCCTGTCAAGCTGGACTGAGAACTGTAACCGGACTACCGTAAGGAAATAAACCCCTTGTTCCCTTAAGTCGTTTGATGGTCATTTATCAGCAATGTTGCAGGCTGACTGCAACACACACATATAAATATTCACTGCTTAAACTAAAGTCACTTAGTTACCAATAGGAAAAGTCTTCTTTAGCAGAGATCATCATGAGTGAAACCCATTGTACTTCTGGCTTTCAGACACAGTAACACCATACAAGCTTAACTATAATTACGGACTCCTTCAAAACCAGCTGTATTGCTGAAAGTGTGTCATCTTCAATGTTCTTTTCTGTATCAAGTCCTTCCTGGTTTCTCTAGCTTTAAGATTTTTTTTTTGTCCCTCCTAGAACTTTCAAGTCTATTTGTCTGACAACCTCTTCAAAAGGTTATGTACTCTCTGTGGGCAGAAACTGCAACTTAATATTTACTTCCCATGTAAGAAGTTAAGACAAGTTATTTTTACATCCTCGTTAACAATGCTTTGATTTTTAGAATCTATAGAGATGTATGTATATGTCTCTGACTGCTGCTGAGAGTTGGGGGCAAGGAAAACTGCTCTCTCCGAACCCAGTAAGTACAATCCCCTTTGTAGCATTTTCCACTGAATCTAGAGAGGGTATGACTATATGTTGGCTCAAGAGTCCATAAGTAATTTTGTTTCATCTTTATGAGTCTTGTTTGGACCAGAAGGTATAAACAGTTCCAGTCCATCCTAATCACGATGTAAAGAGATGTGCTAGAGAAAAGAAATTTGGACATTCGAAATATGTACAGATATCACCATTTTGAAAAATTAATATTCTCTGTCTCTAAGACAGAGATAGTCTAAATGTTATTTCAGATTTACATTATTGCTTTCAGGTATCCATCCCAATGTGGTGATTCCCTATTACAGTATGTCCTTCAAAATAGTAGTCATTCTTAGCATTTCAGATAAAATAAAATAAAAACTATTAATTAAAGTATCACTGGTGGTCAGCAGTCTAAACCACAATGGTTGACTTCAGCAAAATTGTTTTGGATAGCTACTAGACAGTTACACATAGTAATAAAGAAAACTGAGTAAATAATCACAAGTCAGACTCCCAAGGTTCTCAGCAGAACTTTGTGGGTGATCTTCTGCCAGAGTGAATAGATTGTCTTTTTGAGAGGAAATTATCTAATCTCCATTTTGAGAGGTATTAATTAAATTTAGGGCACACATTCACTACTTGTCTGATCTAGAGCAGAAAGTTGACTGAAGATAGCAAAGGAACTTCTACCACAGCCTCTGCTTCCATAGCAGTCATGCAGATACCCGAGTTCCCCAACACTGTGACGAACATAAGGGAAGGATACATCCTTTTCTGCCTCCCTAATATTAAGAAGCTTTAAGAAGTGAGGAAATGGATGTTTGGATGTTTTCCAAGCAGTTAAAATCCACTATAACCATCACCCTCTTTCTAAATTGCTATTGAGGCACTTTTAGATCTATTCTCTTCAAGTATGTTAGCCATTAATAGAAAAAGTGAAAAAGGACAAGTGCCTGATGTTTAGAACCCTTCTAATGAACGTGTCCCATCAGCTAGCCTAATTTCCCAGGATATTGCATCTTTCTAAATTTCTAAAAATAAAGAGTCTGCCTATTTCTCCATGTCTTTCTGTAGCACAGCATGCAACCCAGGTTCTGAGTTTAGCAACATTATGTAACATTGATACTCTCCCTACCTGATTGGCTTGGAAGATGAATATACATAAAATGGTATTGGCAGCTTTGGTATTTTCTAAGCTTAACGAAGGAAAGAGATTCTGAAATTTTAGCTAGCATTCAGTTGGGTTGGAATCAGCAGCTACAGCAACTGGCTGTACGAGCTTTATAATGTCTAAACTCCCACCAAGCTGCTATCATCTCTCCATATGTCTCTTGGTCATCAAGAGCCAAGTTGAAGATTTTGCAAAATGAGAGCAATGTCTTTTCTAGTCATGGTACCTGTAAGTGAACAAATATGACAAAGACTCACTATCCACCAAAGAGCACATTCGGTAACTGTCCTCCAAAAGTCATGCTGAAAAGCTAAGACAACATTTATATTCACACTGGCCTTTTAGAGAGAATCTATGTATCCATGATCTGTGTTTTGTAGTAATTCCACATTGCAATATGACATCTGATTACTAGGTCATTTTCACTTCCCAGCAATTTGACTGATAATTACTATTCACTGCGCCTTTTAAATTCTAAATGAGCAAACCGCCAGTGCTGATGAAAGTTATAGGTGCCATTTGCACACTGTGCCAAGGAAAGAAGCTGGACCACAGGGTGCCAACTTGCAAAGGCTTTCTCTGTATTGACTTCACTGTTTCATGCAGCACTTCGAAAGTTGTAACTGTAGTTACATATTTAAATAATAAAAATAATGATTTTTACACTACATTCACACTGTTGGTATAGCCAACAAATTGAGTCCAAAAGATCGTGTTATCTGTTTTCATTGATTCTCTTCAGTGAATACATCATTTGAATAAATGCCAGCTCTTTCTTCTATGCTGTGAATTTCTAAGCCAAAAGTTTGGTTATCTTTCATCTAGTTTCAGATGTCTGTTCCAGCTTCAGGAATACACTGGTACCCTTTGAGATGCAGCATTTCCAGCCCAGTAAAAAATCTTTTGAAAAGCATTCCTCCTAAATGCTAATTTTAGATGCATCTTCACTGCAACTTTTCAGACCAAGACATAAAGAAAAATAAAAGCTGAGGATAATATGCCTGTCTCTACTTTCTGAAGCAGTGGCAAGCTCCAAGGAGTTTCATCTGCTTCTGGTCTGAGGAAAGCACACATTTAGATTTACTTTGGCAGAGCTGTATGGAATTAAAGAAGTTAGAACCTAAGGAGTCAAAGCAGACAAAAGAACACACCTGCTCTCTATATATGTTCACTTATGTTGTTGTAGCCTCACTTTCCCTGTAAATTACAACCTGCTCTTCTGACAAAGGGAGGCAAAGAGGAAGAATCCAAGAGGAGGAAGGTTAGCAGGACAGAGCTAAATATGGCATGCTGAAGTCTGTTCAACATAGGTACTGAATGGATAATCAGTCCCAGTGCTTCCCCATGGGTTTACAATTTAAATTGGACAGACATTGCTGGGAGTTAATTACAGGTGCTCTAGTGAAACCAACAGAGAATCATGGTAGTTTCTGATCAGGAATTCAGAAGTTACATAGTAGCAAGAAAAATGTAATATAAATTTTAAAGTCATGGAAAAAATAGCAACCAATTGTTTTTAAAGAGTGTTGTAAATTTAAAGGTAGGTATCACATTAAACAAACGGTTTAGAAAAATCACAAAGAGTGTCAGTCCTAATAACAATAACAAAAGCTATTCCACAGCACTGTTTTACAGCTTCCTCTGTTTGTTTATGCTTAACTCTAAGTTTATTCTTTCTGTAGGATTGCCTAGCTTGACTCTTGATATAAAGATTAGAAGATGTTTCATCCTTCATTCTATTTTAGACTGGAAGTATTTCTAGTGGGTCTAGGTTTGAGCTTTTCCTTTTCTTTCTTTCTTTCTTTCTTTCTTTCTTTCTTTCTTTCTTTCTTTCTTTCTTTCTTTCTTTCTTTCTTTCTTTCTTTCTTTCTCTTTCCTGTTATTTGTTTGTTTGTTTTTTTATTTATTTACTTATTTATTGGTGGTGTTTGTTTGAAATTTATGAAAAGAGACCTAGGCTTGAATAAGAATAGCTCATGTCCATTGCCTTCTTAAAAGCTTATCAGGATACTAAACTTCCCCAGATTTTAATATCTACATTTGCAGAATAACATCTGCAAAAGATGTTGATGCTTTAGTGTTTTCTTGGTGTTAAATTAATTATAAAAATAAATAAATTCCTGGCCTAGTTTTATAGCTTTACATCACAATTAAAAGATAAGCTTTGTCATTTCCATGCAGTTGTTCACCTGGAGTAGTTCGCTGTAACTAAGGTGTCAGCACTTTGCAAATTCGTGTCTTCATATCTGATTCTCTAAATCCAGAAAAATATGTGGAAATTGAAATTCCACCAGATTCTGCTACCCAGACCTTTCCAATCAACCTTTGTGGAGTGCATCTGCCATGATATTTGTGTATCACAAGTACTTATAAATTCTAATAGTCTGCTGATTTAGGGATACTTGTCTCAATATAGGTGACTACTAGCAA
This sequence comes from Typhlomys cinereus, assembly GCA_023101885.1. Classification (NCBI taxonomy): domain Eukaryota; kingdom Metazoa; phylum Chordata; class Mammalia; order Rodentia; family Platacanthomyidae; genus Typhlomys; species Typhlomys cinereus. Next base: position 13,924,134 of record JALPQD010000006.1, on the reverse strand, counting down.
ATTATTTATTTTTGACCAAAAATTGACCATTTCACTTTTACATGGTTTGCTCAATGACATTAGGACATTCAGAGAGCTTTTCATTTTCTCAGACTGAAACTATATTCACCAATTTTTAAAGATGCATGTTTTCCTCTTCTTTCTTCTACCAAGATGATTCCATTTCTGTTGTTACAATCAAGTCACTGTGATTATTCCAAGTATCTAGATATTCTAAGTATTCTAGATTACTCTAGATACCTAGTGCAGATACCTAGTTGAATCAGGGTATTCAAAGTTGAATCAACAGTATTTGTACATAGTAAGGAATGAGGGGAAAGGAGATAGGAGAGACATGGGTGATAGGGGGGATAGAGGGACTTATAGAAAAACTCTAAGATTGTGGGAGCATAATGTTATCAAATATTCATCCATGCTGAAATATACATCATGTTTTTCCCTTTGTTTTTCTTAGAATTTTAAAATTTTTTTCTACTTTTACAAAGATATTGAATTCCAGCTTCCCTCCTTCCCCTCTCCCTCCCATCCTCTCCCTTCTCTTTATTATTCCCTCCCACTCCCATTCACCCTTCCACCTGCATGCTTCTATGGATTCCTGGGGTTCACTCTAGCTTGTCTATTCTTGTGTGGGCTTAGGCCTCCAAGGTATACCAACTTATCTCTCTTCAGGCCACCCTACTGATGTGTGCATTTCCCTTCAGTCAGTCATCCAGATTCAGACCCAAAGATTTCTATTATGAGTTCTCATTCTCTGGATATAATAACAGTTATCTACAGAGCACTTTTTATGTACTATCTTTCTACCTATAGGTTTATTGCCTATCTTCCCTATTGATCTATTTCCTTCCCTTTTTTTAGGTTCTTGTTCTAGTTTCCAGTAACAGGAATGTGTACCATTCTAACAAGCAGGTCTTGCATCCAATCAGAAAGCTGTTGGTTGTCTCCTTGGTACTGATGCCACTATTACACTAGTGGTCACCTGTAGCTATGGTCATTTATATTGCAACTTATAGATCTCATGCCATTGATGGGGCTTGTGATTATTTTTTGTTTGTTTGTTTTGTTTTATTACTAGTATAGGATGTTCCTTTGGGATTACTTCCCACAATCTTAGAGTTTTTCTATAAGTCCCTCTATCCCCCCCCCATCTCCCATGTCTCTCCTCTCCTTTCCCCTCATTCGCTACTATGTATTTTTCTCAATTATTTCCTTCCTCACTCTTGCCTAGCAAATTATTTTGTTAATCAAATTGTCACTGGAATCTTGTTCTAATCTCCCTTTGTCTTCTGGCCCTTGTTATCTCTCTCAAAAGAATTCAGATGAGACCAACACACCATTCATTTGATCTTCAGGATGCCTATCAGCATATGATTGAACTATGTTTATAACCTCTCCTGTGAACACAGTATTTTATTGTAATATTAGGAACTATGATATTCTAATTAATTAAATAGAATCTTGTAGATATACCCAATGAAAATGTTTTGTTCATGATTTCCATGTTCACATAATTGGGTCTGTAATGTCACTTTTTTATCAGTTCATGGCTGCACAATACTTGAATAGTGTAATTAGGAGGCAGTCTTGGAGCCCCACAACTACCCAGAGAGCCCTAGTGCGGCTCACATTGTAAACTACTGACTCCCATTCAGTGTCCTGTTTATGAGTACCTGTATCTCATCAATCAGATGCTGTTGTCAAAAAGAATAATTTTAAAGAAGTAGAAGCAGAATACAAAGACTTGATAATTATGCAGAAGCCAAGGATGACGGTGGCAAGGAGCCAGCACAGGATGAGGTTTGTGAACACTTCAGTGGAGGAAGGAGTTCAATCATATTCATCAATGATTAAAGTGCTTTGAGCTGTCCCTCCAGAGCACTCGGAATGAATTGTTGCCTTTTTCTGTTTTGTCTAAAAGCAACTTAAGTTTTTTCATCTATCCCTTCATTTTCTATATCTGCTGCAACTATTTTCCAGCTTTCCACTAAGGGCTTCCTTTTAAGAAACAAGGGTCATTGGTAACTTTTCATTTCTCCTTCTCTGAAGAAGCCTGGACTACTTCACAGGTAGAAACAGAGGATGGGAACAAATATGTGAAGTGGGTTTAATTTCCAGAAGCCTTAGGTTCTTGTTTTGAACCATGTATGAGTAGAAATTCTAAAAATTAAATAGAATGAGTTGTGGGAGCAAACTGGGAGAAAGAATGAGTCTGGATCCAGTTCAACTCAATTCAGCAAGTATTGATCGACTGCCTAGAATGTGTTTTCAAAAGAATAAAAAAAAGGTAGAAAACCTACTGAGAGGATACAGCTTACTGCTCTTTCATCTTTTCTACTTGATGACATCTGTCCTATCTGAATGTTAGCCACAGGTTACTTCATGAACCATAGGAAACTTTGGAGGAACCATTGTGTTTTCACAATATACTTTCCCCTGGTCTCTGGTAACAGAACACTGATTTTACTTTGGCAGCATCCTCACATCTAATCCTCTTCATTCAGGTCTAACTGGTTCCACCTTCAATTATCTGAAAGGGCAAGTGCCACAGGTTAACGTGACCATGTTGCCACCTTCTTTGGCTTGAATTCATCTTGAATGCTTCCTAGAGCAACCAAAAGGAAGATACTCCACTATTAGAGGTCTTTTCAGATATAAGTAAGGGACCTAAATCTATTGAAAACTGTATTATCACTAAAATAAAACCGCTTAAGAAAAAAATCAATAAAGGCATAAGCAGAGTCAAGTCTTAAGGAAAAAAAAAAAACTAAAAGGCATTTGCTTGACCGCTTAAATCAACTTTTCCTAAAACCATTCTTCTTGGAATATACTTTTAGTTGAACCAATACTTTTCCTCCCTTTTTATTAGCCTAACTTTAGCTAGATTTATTTTTACTTGTAATCTGAAAATTTCTAACAAACTTATTTGGTAACTGTGATAAATTAGGGTGAATCCAAAGGATGCTTACTTTCCCTCCTTTAAAAGAAAAACAGTTAAAAAAATTGCATTAATAATTTTCTTACATAATTTTACACATAATTTTCTTAATATGACTTACCAATGGGAGGAATCCATAAATGAATAATGTGTAGGCTCATTTGGTAGTCAAATTGAAAACTAAAACCACTGGTCAAGTTCATGATAATAAATAGACTATGGTATATTTATTAGTTGGCAAATTCATGAGTGTGTTTTCAATCTTTTTTATCTTATTCCTCCTTATAACAAACATTCTAAGGGTATTCAGTTGCCCACAAGCATATACAATGAGAGACCAATCATATAATTAGAGCAGTCAACAATCTTTGACTAATCTCAAGGATCTTGGGACAATATCAATCTCATACTGATATATGTTTAAGTATAGTTAGTTGTCTTTGTGAAATAAAGAATTATTAAGTGTGAAAAGTTAGTAATATTTACACTTATTTTAAAACAGTAAATAATAGAACCAGAGACTCTGGGAATTCAGGCAGCAGAGGATCCAGCTACAGCAGGAAAGGCATGCTTGAGATTGGTAAGTGGCCATTGGCAAAGATGTTAGAAAAATAGCAAAAGTCCTGATTAATAAAAGAAATACATTTTAGAAGTTTAGACGAAAACAAAGGAATGAAAGAGAAAGTTTTGCTCTTTGAAATAAAGCTCAAAGAGCATGTGGCTCAAATATTAGAAGTTTCCTAATACCTACCCTCCATGCCATGTCCTCTAGAGAGACAAAGGGAAGAAGAAAGGTTGAGAGATGGCTTTAGGAGGTCAAAGTTGACTCCTCCCATCTCTTTGGCACACCTCCAGGTGGATCAAATTCGGAAAGAGGGGGAAGAAAGATCCTATCTTGATTTACCCAGTTGATTAACTTAAGGGTAGAGAGTGAGATAAAGTGTTTCCAGAAAAGCAGAAGTGAAGTCTAGCCAAATTCCTTAACACTATGGTAGTAAAATGAAAGTTACAATGTTAATAAATCTACTGGATTTTAGAGTGCTCCTTATGGAAAATCAATATGTCAAGGGCTTGACATCTTAAACATTTCACTGGAACTTCATAAGACCTTATAAATCTCATTGGTAATTAGGCAAGTAAGCATCCTGAAAAATCAAGCAGCTTACCGAAGACCAGCTAGAAATGGAGACTTAAATTTTGAAACCCAAACTACATGACTCAAAACCCTGTACCCTCAAACACTGTTATATCTCAGTTCCTTCTCCTCTTCTCATTCTAAGGCAGGATTAGAGCAGCTATGCTGGGATGGGTCTTTCAAGGTCTTTGGAATTCCTGAAGGTCATCCCCCACTGCTGGAATCACCCTGAAGGAACACCCAGGTTGAGGAACTGACTCCAATCATCCCAGAGATAAAATGGCCAACTTCCCTATGATAGGATTATCAAGCAAAAAACTTGACCTCTAGCCCACAGGGCCCAAGAGCAACTGGGTTGGGCCCCAATGGGAGTTAATCAATGAGAAAAAGCTAGTTTCCCTGGCTTGTCATCTTTGGTGCCTAGCTCCTCATGGCACTCTAGTGCTATGAATCCGTTTCTTGTTCCTTGCTCCTCATGGACTCCATGCCTAAGACCCATGAGTTTTCCGGCATCCTAGCCCCTCATGGCAGTCCACATCTGGAGTCCATGAGTCCCAACCTTTCTCTCCTCTAATAAACTCTACCCTAATCCTTTACACATGTTCTGGTTTCAGTCTTCCACTCCTGAACACAAGAACCCTACAACATTGGGACAGTCGTTTCCTGTTCTGGCATCAATTCCTTGCCCACCATTGAGTCCTAGAATCTTTAGCTAGACTAATTTAACACTATAGCCTGAGGTTCTATTCCTATCCTTCCTCTCACTACTATCTTTGTTTATCTTAGTGTGAAGAGCCTCCATTCTCCAAACTTTTAAGGAGTCAATCCATTCCAGGAAGCAATTAGCCAGGGAATCTGAGACTTCTCCAGGAGAAAGGAAAAGAGCGTGCAAGATATCTTCAGTCCTTTGTAATTGCCATTCCTTAGTACAGATTAATCATGTTCTTCTTTAAACCAAACCCTGCTCTAAAAATGGCACCAAATTTCTTGATTGAAATAGCTTCCCAAAGTGCAGTAACCACAGTATTGCTAAATCCTTCAGAATCCTCCTTCAAGATTATAGTTGTGTCTTTCTAATCCAAATACAGCATTTACTGTATTACCTGCTCTGCTTGGGTATTATAAGTTCCTCTACCCACTCTCTATGTCTTTATCCCTCTCTGATTGTAAGATTTTTTATATCCCATTGCTTACCAAATTTATATCTTATTGTTTAATAAATTTTCATCTGTTCTTATTATTTCCTGAATAGGTTTAAGACATTCACCATGGTCTGCAGGATTTTTATTCTTTGGCCTCTGCCTACTTTTCTATCTTCCTTTCATCCATTTTATTCAAGTGTTCTGATTGCAGCCGAGCCTGGTTTACTTCCTCAACTTGTTTACTCTGCATGAGAAACATTTTCAACTTCACCACAGTGCTCCTATTTCATCCTTAAAGACCCAGACTGTGCTCCATTTCTTCTGAAACACAAACAAAACATTCACTCCTCCTTCTCTAAACACCTAAGGAGCTTACCGGTATCACTACTTCCAAGACACTTATTCCAATTGCCTTTCACTCCAGTCATGAGTGGGTGTTTTATCCTTCCCGCCAGGTATTAAGCATTCAAGAGTAGGACTCACAAATTAGACTTTTTTTGCTCCACTGAAGCACCTGGCCCACTGCCTCGGCTGTCAAGGATATTGACTGAATAAATGAAAAACATGAAACTGGTAATACACTAAGTAGTTAGAATGAAGTCCCCAAGGGTTTTTGCTTCTTGGTATTCCTGCTCTTATTCAGTCTTTCCTATACTGAATTTACAGTGAGATATTGTAGAAATGATAGAATATGACTTCCAAATAGAAAAAAAAAAAAGAACACAATATCACTTTAGTACTGTGGAATGGCTCACATGGTGTAGGACTGAGAGTTCCTACCAAGAATAGAAAAAAAAAAAAGACACAATATCACTTTAGTACTGTGGAATGGCTGGCTCACATGGTGTAGGACTGAGAGTTCCTACCAAGCATCCAGCATTACCTTGTCTACTATAAGGTAGCCATCTTGGAAGCTGAGTCAAAAAATCAAGACCACATGATGGCAACTCCAAATGACATCATGACTATGATCTCTTAAAGACTGAGAGTAAAATTTCTTCAGCTAGAATTATGAAATAATAAGCTTCCATTTATAATTTTAAGACCCTAAGGATAGTTTTTACATACAAATAGATCAAGAATCCTCAGCCCATTGGTGGTACAGCAAACACAAACAGGTCTAAAACTTTTCCACTGGGGTCTGAGAAGAAAATGAAAATAGAAATAGGAAATAATATGTAAGAAGGGAAATATTTCATGAGTTTGAATAGCCAAGTTATGAACTAGAGAATTTTTCCCTTGTTAAAAATCATTAATGATAGATTGTTTGGAATCTTTATTTCTCTAAGCATGTTTCTGATGTGGGAACCAGGACCTGTAGGCATGTTGATAATTTTAATGATCAAACAATCAGAATATTACTATCATTGAAATGGTTCTAAGCTATTTCCAGCTGAAGCCACTCCTACTTATTATTTTTGATTTGCTGAAGGACACTGAGTTTCATGGATGAAGTAACTTGCTTGAGAGCTCAGAGGTAATAGTTGGCAGAGTAAATTTCATATCCCAGCAGCCTGGATGTACAGCCCAGAATGAATCACAGGAGCCATCATGCTTCCTACAAGAATGCTTCACAAAATTCCCTAAAAGTACTAAAATTACATTTATTTAAAATTAGTCATAATGATTAATTCATATGCTGGCCACAAGATGGTTTTACTTTCTTTCCTATGCTAGTAAGAAAAGCTGAGAAGCTGCCTCATTCCAAACATCCTCTAAAAACACTCTTAACGCCTTGAGTGCATTTATCTCTAGCCTAGTGGGATTTGAAGCATCCTTCTATTCAAGTTGGGGATACCAAACAGTGATGTTTGAAGCCAGACTATAATTGGTGATTTTCTAAATACAAAAGAATCCATTTACTCTTTTGTTGAAGTCTAGAAGGAACACAGCAAATAAAAAGGAAGCAAAGTGCAATTTGAGAGAGATTTTTATCCAGTATGTTTTGACAAATGCTAGACAACATTCTGAGGATATGAAGTATGTAAGCCTTGCCCTCGGGAAGCTGATACTCTCCTCTCTTTTCATCTTTACTATCCTGATTTTCCCAGTATACGCAGTGTACGTACCTAGCCATTCCACCTGCCACTCTCACATGGATGTGTATAAGCAGGGACACTCATGTGCAGTGTTTTGTGGCAGCTGTCATTGTTCTTCTGCTCTTCTCCTTGTTTATTTCACCTTTGGAAGTTATAGATCCTAGATTTCTTTCTGGTGTTACTCTGTCGTGATAGCGGTCCTTCCACAGAATTTTCTAAGGCGAAAATCCATTTTTAATCTGTGAGCATGTTTTGGGTTCTTTCTAAAAGCTTCTCTGAACTCACTCTCTAATTGATGAGTTCATTTAGGAAGCCTTCCTGCCAGTGCCTTCATGTGTTCCACTCCTTCAGACTGTCCACCCATCAAGCTGTTCAAATCTCATGTCTGAAACAGGCCTCAAAGTGGAGCCTCAACTTTTCTTCCATACTATCCTCTACCCTGACCACCTATACCACTGACACTGAGACCATGCCTCAAGTCTGTTGCCATGGACTTTTGACTTTTTAGGAATTAGTATAATTCTACACACTTTTACCCAAAATAATTTTGACAATTTCTCTATCTTTTAAAATAAATAATAATAAATATCACAAAATATGTGATAGTCTTTTAGACAACAGTGAGTCTCCAAACAAAGCAATGGAATCATATTGGCAAGATGCCCAGATTTAGCTTAGCCTTTTTTAGACATATACTTGTCAAAGGCAGATAAATACCAACTTATTATACAACCATGTTAAAGATTTCCTTTTATTATTATTATTATTATTTATTCAACTGTGTGCATATGCGTATGTGTGTGTGTGTGTGTGTGTGTGCGCGCGCAGAACCACGGACGAATTCACGAACCACCATGGACGCCTCCATCTCCTTCTGCCCCGGGATTCACAGGCTCTGCCCTACCAGGACCAGAAGTGCAGGCCGCCCCCGCTTCCACCTGGCGTCTATACATGGGATCTGGGATCCGAACTCAGGACCTTTCGCCTGCAAGGCGGAGGCTTAACCCCTGAGCCACCTCTCCAGCCCCGTGTTAAAGATTTCTGTCATGGCCCATTTTGTTTCAAAATAGAAATAGTGTTGTTACTTAATAGTTATTTATTATATTGGAAATTGAAGAGTTCTGATAGAGTATAAATGTTGATTTTTTTAATAAAACTATACTTAGGGTCTAATTATGATTTAATAGCAGGTAGAAAGTATAGTTGAGTCACTGTGGCTGCTGATATCTTGAATTAATATCCCTAGCTAAGGATACTGGTCAAACTTCTCAACTTCTACAATATCCTATCTAAATGAGAAAAACATTAAAAGCAAACTGATGACATTTTTTAAAATATTTTATTTATTTATTTTGTATGTGTGTGTGTATGTGTGTATTTCAGAGGTCACTGTGTGTCCATGTGGAGGACCAAAGGTGACTATGGGAATCATACTGGATTACTTCACCTCCTTTTTTGCTTTGCTTTGAGACTTCCTAGGTTCTGCCTACTAAGGCCGGATGCCGTTTCCTCCTGGCTTTTTTACGTGGGACCTGGAATCCAAAGAACACAGAGTTGCTTATGACACAGAACCCTAACTCCTGAACCATTTTTCCAGCCCCTGATGACATTTTTTAAAGAAAAAAAAATAGAATTGGAAAAATTGTCAGCCTTTTTCTTCATAATATGTTTTTAGAGGAGAATTCTATTTTCTTTTTGAAATAATTGGGATCTTAAAAGAAACCAAGAATGAAGACGAATATTTCAATCAGGAAAAAAAAAATTCCAGTCCCTAATGCAGAGATCAGAGTCTGGCCTTGGTCTATGTGGTCATTCCAGTTCCAACAGGAACTCACTAGACTGCAGTGCACCTTATCCCCCATTATGCTAAGAAACCAATTATGTTAAATAATATGGCCTGAAGGGGCTTTTCAGAGCAGCTGAAGAAAGATCAATGCAATTACCTAGGACCTTAAATATCAATATTTATCACAATTTTCAAAAATAATGCTTTATTGAATATTCACTTCCAAAACACAGATTAAACAATTAACAGGACAATGTTCATATTGTGATCCATTGGTGAATGGCAATTGAACAACACAAGTGGACAAGTAATAAAATATAAATGCCAAATATTTACTAAAATAATATCCTTAGGAAAACATGAGGCTTTTATCAGATCAATCCAAAGGGACTTATTTAACTGACTAGAGACTTTAATATAACTATCAATCAGGTGGGTTGGATATTCAGTGCTTCCATTCTCCACACACTTCAAAAAGCTTCTCTGACTTGCATTAATAATAAATTGGTCTTTGTACAAAGATGAGCCTTTATTGTTCAATCAAAATGGAAGAGTCAAATAGAAAACTATATCCCCAGGCAAGAAAGGGATGTGATTCAGGAGATAAGGGATTTGAAACAAAATTAGTGTTGTAAAATAATAAAGAAAATATTGAAATATATCCTGGGAAAACAATCTAAATAACTTAACATTAGTAAGAGACCTGTCAAAAAATTAATGAGCTTCTTGAAACATGTGTGGAAGTCACCACAGACAGCATATCTGCAAAGGGAAGGGAAGCAATCTTGATCCAGTCAAGACAATAACTGCAGTAGTGAAAAATCTGCATTCTGTTTATCACTGTGCATTAATTGTCGTGAGGATTTTTCTCCACATGCTATCGTTGGGTTCCAAGGTCCAGGGTGGATCCCAAATATTCTCTTTGCAAGCTATCTAGTGAGAGGAGGTGCACCTACCAACTCTATGTCACAATACATCCAGGAAAAGCCATAAACATAAGTGCTTCCATAACAGAGATTCCTGTAAGAATGATCGACAAATATGGCCTATTTCTTAAATTTTTACTATATCAAGAATTTTAAATTTTCTAGGGTCCATTTCAAGAAGTCAAGACTTCTTGACTGGTGGGAATACATAGATTCTCCGATACTACCTACTTTGATTTGCATCCTCCAATAGGGAATGAGATGAACAAGTAAGAGAATTCATATAGGGCCTCAATTCTAAAAGTTGAAGATTTCAAAATAAATTATGAGTGGCTTTATGGTTTCCTTTTGGACATTATTTTCCCAGGAATTTTAGGATTCAAAATAAGACAGAGACATACAAATCTCTACTTCTCTTACTTGGGCACTACAATAAAGGTCTTTAGATGTTTGCATTCTCTTTAATTCCAATGGTGTGTAAAACCACAGTTGTAATATAAAAACTCAGGTTTTAAGTAGGAAGTAAAAATAAAGCAGGTATCCTTTCAGCCTCTTTAGGTTTTATTAACTCAATATATCTATTTTTTTCTTCTAAATAAAGAACTTGTCCAGAGTTTAGCTACATCCAATAGAATTGTGTATTAGAGTTTGGGTCCCAACCATCAGAAATGACAATATGTTGCTTTTAATTAGTTTACTACCTCTGTGTACATATGTAGTGTTGTCTTTCTAGGTGCAAATGGTCAGCGAAGATATGTGTGGCAATTAGCCTGTATTGTTGCCAATAAATTCACTATCAAACAACTTAAGGGAACAAGGGTTTTATTTTCCCTTACAATAGTCCAATAGTTGGGTTATAATTCCTTATCCAGCTGTGCAGGAGAGCCCATACCATCAACAAAGGCTAAGGGAATGGGCCACATCAAATCCACAGGACTGCTGAGAGAGGGACAATCCTTACTTACAAGACCAGCATGCCTGGTCAAGTATATCAAAGGATGTCCACTTCCTTAACTAGTATCCTTCATCTTATTCACCTGCCCAGGGACTAGCCTTACCTGCTGTGGGCTGAGCCTCCCCTTCAGACAATCTCCTACAGGTTAGCTCAAGACCCAATTCAACCAATTCTTTACAACTGTGCCTAGAGCTCCAACCTTCAGTTTCCAAGTTGATATCTTTTATCTATGACAATTTGGATCCTGGATATGGATACTTTTTTTTAGCAGGATCAGTATGGATAATTTTTTTTTTTTAAGCAGGATCAGTATTTTCTTAATAGCATAAAGACATCGTCTTTTCCATGCATTTGACACGACTATAATTACAAAAGCTACAAAGGACACTAGTAATAGGTGAAAGAATACAAATTTTCCGAGAGTTCTAGGTTGATGCTTCTATTGTCTATCAATGAAGTTAATGGTTGCACATCAAAGAGCTTCTACTGAGAAGGGACATTGCAGTCTAAAGGGAAACTCTTCCCTGGGGTCATGAGAACTTAAAAACCATTTCAGGCCCAAATTAGAAATAAGAAAGGCTCAAGATCCAAAACCCATCAGGATGGAGCCAAGGGCATTGCAGGAGCAGCAAAACTGGAAAAAAAAAAAATCAACAAACCAGAATTCAGAACATCAGAGACTCTATATCAGCCACCTGGAACTGGGCCAGTCTAATCTCTCCCCATCCTGAAGCTCAGGGAAATTTGCAGAAGAGGGGGAGGTAAGATTGTAAGAGGATAAGGATGGGAAGAGTAATGATATGCAAGATACTCCACACAAGTTAGGGCTGAAGCAATCATAATAGGACTTTGCATGACCTGTGCTTTGTCCAACACATTGTTGACCCCACAAAGTCTAGCATGGACTAAAGGCACTAGGGTCCTTGGAGGCTAGGCACTGACAGTCACAATAGTGTTCCTAAGCCTAAGGGGAACACAGGAAAGGGTTCTGGGAAATGCTGGTCCTTGCACCTCATCGGAGAGGAGGATCCAGAGGAGAGTTTGGCATGCACATTAAAGGATGCTCCGGGGATTGGGGGGGAGGCACTGGAGGATGGAGAGGAAGTGTGGAGAGGAAGGGGGAACAAAGGGATGTGGGGGGGAAGGTGGAGGGAGGGAGGGGACTGATGTACCTGTTAAGTATGTATGAGCGGAAATAATAATAAATAAATATAAATAAATAAATAAATAAATAAATAAATAAATAAATAAATAAATGAAAATATCAAGTTAAAAAAAAAAAAAAGATCTACCCCAACATTAATGTCAGAAGTCACTACACACACATTCGGAGAACCAGTGAGCTTTTCCTGTTGAAAGTGATGCCCAAGGGTCTTGTAAAATCGAAACTGTTAAAGGATTCTCACATACTCCCAGAGTAATGCAAACTTCATAAGGGATCTTCAAGCTTTTCTTTGTGTTTTCAAACACAGGGTCTCTTCTCTACAGCTTGAACCAGGAAAATCTTCTGGTTTAAAAGTGGACTCTGTGTGCTTTGCCATTTTTTTCTTCCAATTAAACCTCTAACTACCACCATTGACTCTGAAAACATGCCTCCAGTCTGTCGCAGTTCATCTGCATTGTTGCTGATAAATGACCATCACACAACTTAAGAGAACAAGGAGTTTACTTTCTTACGACAGTCTGGTAACGTTCTCTGTCCAGCTTGACAGGAGAGCATACATCAACACCAGGGCCAAGGGAACTGGCCACACCATCACCACATAATGGCTGAGAAATGGACAATCTTTACTTGCCAGACCAGCATGTCTGGCCAAGTAAACAGAAGGATGCCAACTCTGTCAACCAGATGTCTGTATTTTAGTCCAGCGCCTAGTTCCACCTGCCATAGGCTGGGCCTTCCCCATTAGCCAGACAATCTCCTGCAGGTTTGCTCTGGAACTAACTCATCCACTAATTCTCTACAAATATGCCCAGAGCTCAAACCCTCGACTGTCAAGTTGACACCTGTGCCTAACTATGACACAGTTTGTTGTCACAAATCTTCAATCTTTTAGGAATTAGTACAGTCTATAATTTGGGGTGTTTTAGCTAAAATCATTTCGACAAATTCTCCATCTCCTTAAATTATACAAAATATGTGACAGCCTTCTTGGCAATAGTGAAACTAAAAACAAACGAACAAACAAACAAACAAACAAGTCACATTAGCTAGTAAGATTCTCAGAATCAACTTAGCCTTTTCTAGGCATAAAATTGTTGACCTCTTTCTAGGACCACCATGCCCACTATATTTTAAATATCAGAATCTAATGTCTGAAATCTCTATCAGTGAAAGTCCAATGTTTCTCTGACTCCACTGTCTACAAAGTCAGAAGCCACCGTCTATTCTACCAAGTAGATTTTCTGTAAACTAACTACAGCCTTTCTTCTTCATGGCAACTTACTGTGGCCTCTAAATTTTATTTGGGCCATAGTAGTTCTACATTTTCTTGCTCCTAGAAACTTGAATATCATTTCCTTCTTTTAACTTCTAGCTTCCTGAAACCTTCTGACTTGAATTTGTTTCATTAAAAAAAAAGATTAACCATAATTCAGAACATCAGAGACTCTAGCTGAAGCCATAAGACAAGAAAGGGACATAAGAGGTATTCAAATCGGCAAGGAAAAAGTCAAGCTATCCCTATTTTCAGATGACATGATCCTATACCTGAGTGATCCCAAAAACTCCACTAGGAAGCTACTGGAACTAATTGAGAAGTTCAGCAGGGTGGCAGGATACAAAAAAAATGTGCAAAAATCAGAAGCCTTCCTATATGCCCAGAATGAAAGAAGTGAAAAAGCCTTGAGAGAAACAATCCCATTTACTATAGCCCCCCCCAAAATGAAATACCTTGGTATAAACCTAACCAAGGAGGTAAAAGACCTTTACAATGAAAACTTTAAAACCCTAAAGAAAGAAATTGCAGAAGACACCAGAAGGTGGAAAGACCTCCCATGTTCCTGGATTGGCAGAATCAACATTGTAAAAATGACCATCCTACCAAAGGCAATATACAAATTCAATGCTATACCAATTAAAATCCCAAAGTAATTCTTTAAAGAAGTTGACCAAACAATCTCAAAATTCATATGGAGGCACAAAAGACCCAGGATAGCAAAGACAATCCTGAGTAACAAAAATACTGCTGGAGGTATTACCATACCTAACCTTAGTCTATACTACAAATCCATATTTATAAAAACAGCCTGGTACTGGCTCCAAAATAGACACACAGATCAATGGATAAGGATTGAAGACCCAGATATAAGCCCACAAAATTATAGCCATTTGGTCTTTGACAAAGGAGCCCAAAGAATCCAATGGAAAAAGAACAGCATCTTCAACAAATGGTGCTGGCAAAACTGTATCTCCACATGCAGAAGATTAAAGCTGGACCCGTACTTGTCCCCATTTACAAGACTTAATTCCAAATGGATCAAGGACCTTGATATCAGGCCAGAGACAATAAAAACCATAGTTGAAAGGATAGGGAACTCCCTCGAGCTGATTGGGCTAGGCCAACATTTCCTAAACAGACATCCAATGGCACAGTCACTGCTACCAATTCTCAACAGTTGGGATCTTGTGAAATTAAAGAGCTTCTGTTCAGATAAAGAGATTGTAACATGAGCTCAAAGGCAATCCACAGAATGGGAAAAAATTTTCACTAACTACATATCTGATAGAGCTTTACTGTCCAGAATGCACAAAGAACTTAGAAAACTAAACACCAAGGAAACCAATGGCCTAATTAAAAAGTGGGCCCTGGAACTGAAAAGAAACTTTACCAGGGATGAAATTAAAACGTCTAACAAATATCTTAAAAAATGCTCCACTTCCTTAGCCATCAGGGAAATGCAAATCAAAACTTCCCTGAGATATCATCACACCCCCTGTCAGGATAGCAAAAATCCACAATACAAACAACAACAAATACTGGAGAGGATGTGGAGAGAGGGGAACTCTCCTACATTGCTGGTGGGAATGCAGGCTCATACAGCCACTCTGGCGAGCCGTCTGGAGATTCTTAAAGAAATTAAAGATTGAAATGCCATATGACCCTGCTATTCCACTTTTGGGAATAACCCCCCATACAGCAGAGGTTCACCTCGATAGCACAAGCACAACCATGTTCATAGCAGCACTGTTTACAATAGCAAAGTCATGGAATCAACCCAAATATCCAAGAGTTGACGAGTGGATAAGGAAACAGTGGTACATCTATACAATGGAGTACTACTCAGCCATCAAAAATGATGAATTACTGAAATTTGCTGGGAAATGGATGTCATTAGAAACAATTATATTGAGTGAAGTATCCCAGACCCCTAATAGGTGGCTCTTAGTACCAAACCCACCCAGCCCACTTAGAGACACTTGACGATAAATCTCTGTAATACAGTAATTGCAAGGAGTATGAACAGGAGGGCTGGGGTAGGAGGGAGACACCAGAAACAAGGAGAGAGGAGACCATGTTACAGCAGAGAAAATAGGCCTCCATCAAGGACTGCAAGTAAGTAATGAGACATCTGGTTAAGTTCACAGACTTTTCCTTCCTGATCATTTACAACTGAGGGGGTGTGATCTCACCAGAAGGGGAGGGCATATAGTCTGGCAGATAATAAGTAACCATTTTTCAAATGGGTGATTGACCCCTCCCTCACTGTGGTTTCCTACTTTTATTACATCTACCTTTGAATGTACTCTTAAACAAGACTCTAGTTTAACAGCTTTTTATCTCTGGCCAGGGGGTGACATCCAATACCCATCAGGATGGAGTGAAGGGCATTGCAGGAGCAGCAAAACTGCAAAAGAAAGTCAAGAAACCACAATCCAGAACTTCAGAGACTCTATATCAACCACCTAGAACTAGGCCAGACTAATCTCTCCCCATCCTGAAGCTCAGGGACATTTGCGGAAGAGGGGGCTGTAAGATTGTAAGAGCAAAAGGATGGGAGGAACAATGATTTGCAAGATACTCTACACAAGTTAGGGCCGAAGCAATCATAATTGGACTTTGCATGCCCTGCGCAATGTACAACACAATATTGACCCCACAAAATCTAGCATCTGCTAAAGGCACCAAGATCCTTGGAGGAAAGGGATTGACAGCCACAGTAGTGTTCCTATGCTTAAGGGGAACATGGGAAAGGGTTCTGGGAAATGCCACTGGGTCCTTGTACGTCATTGGAGAGGAGGGCCCAGAGGAGAGTCAGGCATGCACAATAAAGGATTCTCTGGGAATTGGGGGGGGAGGGACTGGGGGATGGGGAGGGAGAGGAGAGGGGAGGGGGAGCAGGGAGTTCAGGGGGAGGAGGAGGGAAGGAGGGAACTGGTGTACCTATTAAGTTGTATAAGCGAAAATAAAAAAAAAAAAAGAACATCAGAGACTCTACATTGATCACCAGGAACCAGACCAACCTAATGTCTCTCCATCCTGAAGCTCAGGGAAATTTGTGGAAGAGGGGGCAGTAAGATTGTAAGAGCGTAAAGATGGAGAAGAGCAATGATATGCAAGATACTCCACACACTTTAAGGCCAAAGTAATCATAATAGGACTTTGCATGACCTGCGCAATGAGCAACATGTCATTTACCTCCCAAAGTCTAGTATGGATCACAGGCTCTAAGATCCTTAGAGGCAAGGGATTAATAGCCACAATAGTATTCCTATACTAAAGGGGAACACAAAAAAGAGCTCTAGGCAATGTTACTTAGTCCCTACACTCCATTAGAGAGGAGGACCCAGAGGGAAGTTTGACATGCACACTAAAGGATGCTCCAGGAATGGGGGTGGGGGAGAACTGGGAGAAAGAGAGGGAGGGGAGAAAGGAAGGGGAGAGGGGAGGAGGGAGCAAGTGGAAAAAATAAATTAAAAAAAAAGAATTTGTTTCATTCTTATCTGCATATTTTCTCCCAGGATTTTCTTTTCCACATTACATGTTTCTGGCCATCAGCTTTGCATGTTCACCCCCCCCCAATATCTCCTACTTATTTTGATGATCAAATTCCATATGTGCTGGGAACTTCTGATATTAAAACCCAAGGTCACTTCTGAGGATGTAGATGCCCAGCTAAGCCTTCTAAAAGAGTTTAGCTATGTCATTGTACAGTCACCAGCAGAAGCAATTTCTTGGGAGTCACCAGCAGAAGCAATTCCTTCTAGTAGCACATATTATCACCTGTGTAGGTGCACCTCTTCTGGAAAATGACTGGAGCACACATACCTTATTAGCTTCTTTTAGGGAATGTGACCCACTGAGATTGTAAAGGTGCCTTGCTCTGTACAAAAATAGCCATCTCTCAACAACCTATAGCTGCAAAGGGCCGACAGAGGCTTTGTCTTTGTTCACTCAGTATTTCTGTTCTTCTTTTCTTCAAAGCAATGGTTTCGCCAAAGTATATGGCTTGCTGTAAACTTTCTCAAGTCTCCTTATAGTTCAATGAATCCATATTACTACTCCACTAGTGGGATATAAGAAAATATGACACATGTTCCTTCCAGGTCTGGTTTGTGAAGCAATTGAGGATACAATGCCCTAACTTCTCCTCTTCTTCACTATCTCTGATTGCCTAGAGATCAAGAGAAATGAAATTGTTTTTTCAGATCTACATGAAAGCCTGAGGCTGAGCTAAGTATAGCTATGCTATCACAATCAGTGTTACAATACAGTGAGAAATAAACCATTTTGTTTAATACATTAAATTTTAGGATCTACTCTGACCTTTGTTTTAGATGGTCTTTCAGCCAATTCCCCTCCATTTTATGGCTTACCCCACCAGCTACCACCACTATCTCTCCAGCCCTTACCTCATGTCTTTTGACCTTAGACTTTTGACCATGAACTTTTGACCTTTCCGTGATTGAAGCATCTGTAATTTTGCATACTTCTCTCTAGGGTGAATATTAAAAATGATCCCAAAATGGAGACATGCTTCAATGTTATTCTGTCCATTAATGTTAAGGGGTGCTATTTTTTTTCTGTAAGGTATGCAGGGAGATTTACCTTAGTCTACATGGGCAATGAAAAAATGTCAGCCATATTCTGTCAACAAAAGTATTATTCTATATTTAAAAAGTAATTTCATATGTTTTCTATTGCAGTTTCTTCCTAAAGAGTCCTGCATAATATACCAATGACAACTATGAGGATCTAGGGATCACAATATGGTAGTATTGTTAATTTGGCATGCAGGAGGCAAGCCTCCAGGAATACTTGTAAAGGATTATTGGTATTAACATTAGCCTCTGAGAATGTCTATGAAAAATTATCTTGATTATCTTAATTGATGTAGAAAAACTCATCTCAGTTGAAGGCTGGATCATTTCCTGGAGTGTCTAAAATGACTAGTGATTGAATTTATATATTCATCTCTCTCTGCTTTCTGTTTGTGGACTTGATGTGAACAGTTGTTTCAAGTTCCTGCTGCTTTGACTTCCCTACTATGATGGACTATACATGCAAATAAATTCTTTCTCTCTTAAATTGTTTTTCAGAGTACTTTATCATAGAAACAGAAAAAGAAACAGACAAGATACTCTTGTGATGCATGATAACTCATCTTTCAGTACATGAAAATATTTCCCTAGAGCATTCTAGAGAATGCCAAGAACCACTTAAAATGTACTCTTCATTATCAGCATCATAAAAGCATTTTTGTAAACTATTACAAATCTCCATCTCCCTCTATTTAAAATAATGATCAGAGGCTATACAGAGAAATGCTTCACCAAGTAACTTTCAAAAGGTAAGAAGTGAAATGTACATTGATTTACATGTCTCAACATCTGCTTCAGAATTTAAGACACTTTCCAGCGATATATTAGCTTCATTTTATTTCTCTTATAAACTTATTTAGAAGCTCATAGTAACATAATAACATAATAACTTCTTTATATCTTTCTACTATTATTCCAAAGAAGTCCCTCTTCCCAAAAAGTAACTGTTTGGTGTAATATCCTAATGATATGAAAAATATCATTTTTTTCCTGTGCTGTTCAATCTATACTAATCACAACCAATACCCATTTGATTCCAATATGCTTTACAATCTATCCTGCATATGCCATTTTACTGAACCTACATAGTAAATAGAAAAACAAGAGACATTTTGTATCAAGAAGCTCAAGGTAACAACAGGGTTCCATGTTCTTGGGTTCCATGTGTGACAACTGACATAAGATGTAGGTAAGTTACTATTCCATAGTAACCATACACTCTGGTATCATTCAGAAGAGATGTAACCATAATTTAGTTCACTATGTATGACTCTTATATTGCTATCACACACTAAACCTTTAGAAAGGTGTTTTGATTGCTTTGATGTACATTTCTTTCTGATTTAATTGCCCCACCTCAATCACTCTAATGAAATGCTCCATATGGACAAGACACTTGTGAATCTTTAACACCAAGATGAGTATTGTGCTCGTTGTTACTGTCTATGATACCTTAAAGTCAATTGATAAATAATAAACCTCATAAAGTATATCAAAGCCTATATGCTGATACCCACACTTACTTACTTATCAGTTCTTTTTAATGTTCTGTATCCAAGGTGTAATCACTGATGATTCACTGAGCATGTGTTCACAGTACAAGTATGCCTTCCCTCCATATCAAGCACCACATTCACTTTGGACCCTGGAATACTATATTCATTTAGCAATTCCCAATGTCAGCTACTTTACAATGCACTCTTTTGTTCAGAGTCTTTCTAATTCAGTGCTGTCTGCATGGGGTTCACTAGGTGTTACTGGGTGGGGGAAGAAAGAGCAAAATTCTCTGAATTGCTCTCATAGTGGGTTCATGTAATATTAAAAACCCACGATCGTAAAGAATGTGTATTTCCATACATTAAAACGTCAAAGTACTCCATTGCAGACTGAAATAGGTAGACTAGAATACACAGTGTTTCTGGCAGAAAAATAAGAAGGGAGACAGAACAATGTTTTTTCCTGCTTTCAAATAAACCAGTCAAATAGCTCAACTGAAAGGCAGCATGTGTGTCAGTGTGAGATAATTCTGCCCTCTCCCTTCCTCACCCTGCTTCTCCAGGGAAATGAGTCACACCTGGTCCCTGCCCTTGATGGGATGTTTGATATTCTAAATTCCCACAAGCCCCACACAGCTAGGATGATGTCAGCACAGTTGACATTGTTAGATCCCTGCTCTGCTTACATCAGCTCCTGTCGCTTGGTGTCAGATGAGTGTGAAGGATAGGGAGCATCATCTTCTTAGCAACAAAGCCCTATTCTCCAGGATCCAGAAAGGACATCTGGCAATTGTTTGGAGGGTTTCCAGTGTTTCCTAGAATTTTACCCATATATATTGTTGTTCTGAATTACAAAGAAATCTCTCATCCTCTTCCTTTCAGGATGTTTATGCTTTTACAGCATTTCAGATCAAAATGTCAATAACCAAAATACATTTTTATTCAAACCCAATAATGCTTCAATTCTCTGGGATATGTGTTATTGACTTGCTAGAAATAATCTTATTTCTGTCAAGAATGTAAAATCTAAAAGAAGAGACTCTTTGCTACCCTCTTTGACAAAAATCAAAGATGTATATATGATAAGCAATCAAGTTGGATAGAAAGGTAAGATGTTTGTGATAACAATAAGTACATGTAGCAATAATAATAATCCTTTTTTAAAAATCCAGGAAAAGAGAGGGGCTCATTTGCTAAATTAGATCTATTAAACAAAAAGTATAAAAGCAAAATGAACTCAAGACAGTTACAACTTGTAGAGCCATTCAGTCACGTATTAAGAGAAAGGAAGAAGGGAAGACTTTAGGCTAGAGATATAAACATGTAGTTTAGATAATGCTTCAGTGGAACAACAAATAGAAGCATGTTTCATGTGGTAACTGAAAAAAAAATCAGTGAAGACTCTGTCTCCATTCTCAGAGCAATCTTTCCAAATTACCATATTTCAGTTCTTGATGTAAAAACTTCTGGTTGCTTTATATTCCTCTTTTTGTTTACTTATTTGCTCATCTTACAAAGGTTTCTAGGTAGTATCTTCCTTTATGAGAGTCTAGTGGGATAGGTAGAGATAAGTAAGCAGATATCAAAATAGTGAGTTCTATGCACTATTATAATAACCTCCAAGAGGGAGGAAAACCAGACGTCAACTCAGCCTGGAGGTCAGACATGGGTAGAAGTTATCAGTGATATCTTCCTTGATCCTTCATAGTTCTTTCTTGAATTATAGTGTAAATGATAATTTTAAAATCCCTGCCCATCAAATGCAAAATATAAATTGTAGCATGCAGCCATGTTCCATTCACAGTCTTATTTGTCTCAATATATGGCCAAGTTACCTTGATCATCCACATTTGACAAAGGAGAAATAGGTAATGCTTTTGGCCTCCATGTGAGGGAAAATGAGAATAATTCAAAGAGCTCTCTTATCAAATGCCAAGATCTGAAGAGCTAAAGATTCCTAGCTGGGATGTCTATATAATATTGCTACCCCTCCCTTAACATGCTGTATTTATGTTGTATTCTGCTTATTTATTGGTTTCTTAATTTTAAAAGACAAAACCCAGGGTGATAAATAGCTGAAGCATTTGCCTAGAATGTGTGTTTCAGGCCCTGGGTTCATTTTATCATATTATCAAAAAGAATAAGATTTAAAAAAGAAGGGCAAGCATGTTGGCACACACTTATAATCCCAGCATTGGGGAGACTGAGACAGCAGGATTACCATAAATTCAAGGCATCCTGGGATCCATAGGGAAACTCTGTTTCAAGAAAGCAAAATAAACAAAAGAGGGGAAGCCTTTTGGAAATACATTTTTTTATGATGTTTAGTCTAGAAGCTTTGAGGTATCCCCAGTTTGACCTAATACCTGGACTAAGGCAAGTTGTCAATAAATAGTTCTGTTGAATCAGAGTTTCATGTCTTTGCCTTTCTATCTGGTTTTAATTCTGACTATCTCTGCAGTTCAGAGCAGTGTTTGCTAACCTTTTCTTTCATATACCAGCCTACATTAAAAAATAATAATTCTATAAAGCACACAGGGATACATGTGAAGGGCTGCTCCATGCTACAAGCATTAGCCCGAGACTCTTCCTGACTCCTTAGATTTTGTGTTCATATCTGAAAATTCCAGGTCATCAACGCTAGGGCATATGAGAAACTCATTCGAAGATTCTCACTTGGAAAATTATCACTCAATTTAAGAGAAGGAGCAGTTTTCTTTCACTTGGCCTTTTGTAACCCATCTTTCCTTCTCAATGTTTTATAGTGCTTTTCTTTTAACTTTCAGCTTTTAAAATATCATTTTTGGAACATTTGCATGTTGCTGACAGGAAAGTAAAGTGGAACAGCTGCTCTGGAAAGCAGCATGGTGGTTCCTCAAAAAAAAATCAAACATTAAATTATCATGTAAGTCCTACATTTCCATTTCCATTTATGTATTCAAAAGAATTGGAAATAGGAACTCAAGCAGGTGTTACATACCCATGCTCTTATCAGCATCATGCATAATAGCTAAAATATGGAGGAGAGCCAAATGGGTAAATAAAATGTGGCATATGCATACAATAGACTATCAATTACTTTCACAAAGAAAGCAGATTTGACACATAGTACAAAATAGATTAAGCCTGAAGAAATTGTGTAAAGTGAAATAAACTAGTCACCAAAGACAAATATTGTATGACTCTGTCTTATGTGAGATAGTTAGATAGTCAAATACAGAGAGATGGAAAGTAGATGGTGGTATCTAAGAGAAAGAGGTAAAAAACAATGACTGCTATTTTTTATATACATTTTTATTATTATTTCCGCTCATACAAACTTAATAGGTACACCAGTTCCCTCCCTCCCTCCTCTTCCCCCCGAACCCCCTGCTCCCCCTCCCCTCACCCCTCCCTCCCCATCCCCCCATGCCTCCCCCCCAATTCCCAGAGAGTCCTTTCTTGTGCATGCCTGACTCTCCTCTGGGCCCTCCTCTCTGATGACGTACAAGGACCCAGTGGCATTTCCCAGAACCCTTTCCTATGTTCCCCTTAAGCATAGGAACACTACTGTGGCTGAATGACTGCTATTTTTGATAAAAATGTAAGAGTTATAGAGCTGCATGGTAATGGTGGCAGAACAATGTGGAGGCACTTATGTATCATCTGTATTCTTAAAATTCATTAAAATACTTGTTGCAGTACACCTGCATGGCTGCTGATAAATGACTATCAAACAGCTTAAGGGAACAAGGGGTTTATTTTCTTACAATTTTCCGGTTACAGTTCTCAGTCCAGCTTGACAGGAGAACTTACGCCAACACCAAGGCCAAGGGAACTGGCCACACCATTTCTACATAATGACTGAGAGAGGGACGATCCATACTTTCCAGACCACATCTGGCCAAGTGTACAAAAGGATGCCAACTTCCTGAATCAACTCTCAGTATTTTAAGCATCCGTTCAGGGCCTAGTCCCACCCATCATAGGCTGGGCCTTCTCCATCAGCTAGACAATCTCCTACAGGTTTGCTCTGGACTTTACCCAACTACTAATTCTCCACAAATGTGCTCAGAGTTCAAACCCTCAACAGTCAAGTTCATACCTGTGCCTGTGCCATTTACTATGACAATAGTAAATCTTATATTTTATATCGCTATGATAATAATGTAAAAATGTATCTTTTACAAATGGTATTCAAAGAATCTACAGTGATAGTGGATATTCAGTAATAATCTGTGAAGCAGTGAATGGAAGGCTTGAAGGCATGTAGATTTGCCCAGACATTTTGAAAAGGCACTCTGATGCTCATATTGCAAAGAAGAGATTTGTCAATAACTGTTCATTATTCTCACCCCATCCCAGCTAATTACTACCACCCTGGGTATCTGTCATCTAGATGGGACCTTCACATTCCTCACATTAAAAAAAAAAACAACTCTCCAAGTCATTTCAGAACAGACCTCAACTTGACGTCTTTGTCATAAGCACAGACTCATACACTTTTCCATTCTCCCTTTGCTTTAAATTTTTAATAAAATGTGATTGATTAACATTTAAATGCAAACGTGAAAGGCTCGATCGACCTGCATTTACACTGATCAATGCTTCTAAGAAATGCAAAGCTTGAGTCCCTGGCAGTAGGAGCATAGTTTTAGACTGGCAGATTTTCATGGTGTGCCTGGCATTAGATTAACACGTTTCTTAAGATGTGTCTCAACAGTATAACAGAATTTAACATGGCTCAAATGACCTATTCTTTTGCTTATTTCACACTCTGCCTTTCGAAAGTAAAAATTACACATTGTTTTTCTTCACTCTGTTCCCATGCTGTCTTTCTCACCTTCATTTTACATGCTTAATTTTAGCACCCCATTCCTCCTTTTTGGGCGGTTAAACTAAACTGAGGACACGTGAAGAAATAGTCTTTTCGAAGTGAGCAAAAGAATAGAAACTGACTTACAAAGCACAACCAACTCGCAGTCAGAGAGAATTCTATGACTGAACCAAGAAAAATAGGCTGGAGCAAGATTACCTAGTCTAAGAACTAAGTTTAGGTGTTTTGCTGTCTGAACTCTCACTTAAGTTTCCTCACCACCAGGATATAACTTACGTCAAATTGCTGGCATATGGTTGGACTTTAATTACATTTCACAGGAGCACCCTCTTCTAAATCATGAAGTGATGGCAGTCCCTTGCCAGTAAGCTACTTAGGAGAGGAAATGCCACTGTGTAAAAAAGATTGGTTCTATCACTGATACCTGGCCCTGATGAGTTAGGAAAAGGCCCCTGGAAGCATCAATATCACACTCATTAGTAATAATAAGTAGGACAGGGAAAGGAGAGTTTTAGCTTTAGATACTATTAATAAAAGGTTTGAGGCAAGAAGTGGCATGGTGAGATTTGTGTTTAGAAAGATTTGCATTTTCGAAGTAGGATTAGAGTAACTTATTTTTCTTTCAAATTCCACGTCTTGAGTTAAGTGTGTGGTGTGTGTGTGTGTGTGTGTGAGAGAGAGAGAGAGAGAGAGAGAGAGAGAGAGAGAGAGAGAGACTTTGAATGAGCATGTGTTGTATTATTAGTGTGTATATGCACATGTAGATGCATGTACATGTGTATATATAGATATGGATGTCTGAGGTCAGAGTCAGGTGTCTTTCCTTAATTACTTTCTACCTAATTTTTTGAGATAGGATCTTCACTGAACCTGATGTGCACGAATTTGGCTAGAATAACTGGCCAATAAGCTTCAGGTATCTGCTTGTCTTCATCACCACCGCTCTCCCTAGTGCTGAGGTTATGGACGTGCACCGCCACTCCTGGCGGTGTGTCCTGGTAACCCAGACTCTGGTCCTTGTGTTTACGCAGCAGGTCATTCACTGACTCAGCCCTCTCGCTAGGCCTATGGCCAAATTTTATCTTTCAAAAAAAATTATGCCAAGGGCTGGGGAGATAGTTCATTCATTAAAATGCTAGCAGGTAAACGTGAAGACCTGGGCTGAGTTCAATTGCCAGGATTCATTTAAAGAGCCTGTAATCTCGTCCTTGGTAAAATAGAGACAGGAGGATCCCTGGGGCTTGCTGCCAGATAGTCCATCTGAATTGGTGAGCTCTAGGTTTCATGAAAGAGCTTATCAAAAAATAAGGTGGAGAACAATCGAGGAAGAACTCAACAATGTCCTCTACATGTACACACACACACACACACACACACACACACACACACACACACATTTCTGTAATAGAGAAGTCATAAACATTCTCTGGGTGATAAAACTAGTCATAATCCATCTGTAGCCCTAAAAAAATTTATAAATGATCCCAAACTGGATTTGACTTGCATCCAAAGTACTGGGCCAGCATACCTTCTGGGACTCTATGTGTATCCAGAGATAACTCAATTAGACACGTCCACAAACCATGGCTTTTGTCTATTCTCTCTTGCCCTTTCTCTTCTTCTTACTCTCTAACTCTTTTCTAACCTCAGTTTTGCATCCCATAATCTCTACATGAGTAAATAGCATTATCTCTTTTCCAGATCATTAAATTTAATTTTTGTCTTCCTTAATTTCTCTTTTTTCTTTACAATCCTTGCATATTTGTATATATATCTCCACTTAATTTCTTAAAGGTCATTCCTCTTCTCAAACTCCATCCATCAAACCATAGTTCTGACTGTTAATAACTACTCCTTACCAGTGACCATCCAATACTTTATTGCTCCACTGAAGTTTTTCCTCTGTGAAAAGTTGATTGTATCATTCACCAGTCACAACTGGAACAAATTAAAACTCTATTACTTCATATGAGTCCATGTGGCTATTGACCTCTTGGCCAAGTCATCCCTTTAATCCCATCTCACCTCACATCTAGCTTTGGCATACCAACTCTAGTCACCATCTCTGTTTGATGAGCTCTTAAGGAAAATGTCAAATTCCTCTCAATGTCATTTTCCCTGCTGCCTAACAAAATCGACCATTCTGTTGCTCTATGCTCCAATAGCATTTTGTATATGCTTGACTGTAACTTACTACTTTTGATTCAAATAATATCTCCTTCCATTTCACTAAGTCCAGGTCTTAATTCTGTTTCCACAGGGTCCAAGATGAGTACTGTAGATAAAAAGCTCAAATCACATGGAAGAATTCTATACATTGAGTATGAACATCACATTTAGGAAAAGAGCCCATGATCTATCAAAGGGGTCCATGATCCCCCAAAAGTTAAGTATCATTATCACTATAACCTGTATGGTTTTTTCAAAGCACAAAATGGATTTTGTCCTTCATTATATAACCAGTTTATTGAAGAATCTGATCTCAGTAGGGCATAAACATGAAACAGTTTTATTTTTCTCTAATCCTTGCTTTGAACTGTGGTCTGTGAAATCTGCCTTTCCTGTGCTTTAATGACATCTCAGACAGCTCCCATCACTTTCTGGTCTCTTTCAGTTATTAAAAAGACCAGTTCACTTGTTTGGCCCCTAATTCAAACAAGCCAGTTCTAAAAACAACACCTTTGAAACAATCAGGAATTTAAATGTGAATTAGTATTTAAAAACATTCTGAAGTTACCCTCATCACTATTTGATTTATAATAAGTTATAGCTCTATCTTTTTTGAAATGCCTAAACATCAGAGACAAACACTGAAATATTTTGAGACTGAAAAAAAAAACCATATAGTTGGGATTAACTTACAATACTTCAGAGAATAATTAGGCAAAATTGAAAAACCTGTTGATAGTTACTGAACTTAGGTTATGGTTTTCTGGACCACCTAAATGAAATTCTTTTTATTTTTTGTGTATACTTAAAATTTTTCCTAACAAAATGTCTTTATCTAAACTCGTTCTGGTCTGACTTCAAACATTACTCCCTCTCATATCCAGTGGCATGTTGGTAAGTGTTTCACAACCAGTTCTACAGAAAAATGAAGTAAAGGAAAAGGAAAAAATTCTCTAATTTGCAATACTTGAAAATTTCCTTACTATAAACATCCCTACCAAGGCTAGTTTCAAGCAATCAATATAATACAATCAATCAGATGCAGAGCTTGGCAGAGACGCAAGTGATACACAAATGCATAGTATGTCCATTATAGAGATGTAAATAACTAAAAATAATTAACAAGTAAGGATCTTTTGAGCACTCCTCTCCTTTGTTTTGATACAAATCAATATACTTTAATATGCTTAATATAAATTAAAAGACTGCATTGATGTTTCACCTTTTAACACAACAATTAGTTGCAAATAGGAGATATTTTTCTTTCCTTTTTGTGTTGTGTATGATGTATGTGCATATATGATGTATGTGCATATATGATGTATGTGCATATGATGTGTACATGTTGTGCATGCATGCATATGTGCACATCCTTGTCCTGACATATGTAGAGGTTAGGAAACACCCTCAGGTGTCTATCATTTTGTGTGAGATAGGGTTACTTAGTGCTTTTTCTGTTGGGTACACTAGGATAACTGGCCCGTGAGCTTCCAGGAATTCTCTGAGCTCTGCCTCCCATCTCCTCATAGGATCGCATGGAATACAGATATTCTCACTGTTATCTAGTTTTTACACACATTCTAGGGATTTGAACTCAGGTTCTCATGGTTGTACAACAAGTGTTTATTTAAACCCATCTTCCAAAGTCTTAGGCTCGTAACAAGTAGCTCACAAGATTCCTGAAAATTTCATAACCAGCCAGTTCCAGAACACTAGCACTATATCCCCCATCACATAGCACATGTCAGGTTGACAATTATCCTCTAACTCATATCTCCAATCCTGATTCTTTTCTGTGAACACACCCAGCTCTTCTTATTCAGACATAACCAGCCAGGAAAAAAAGGAGACAAATAAATTCCTCTTTCTGCCATTTTCCTCTCCTGTTATTCTGAGTCCTTCATTCATGTTTGCCTCTTGGATGGCATTTCCATTTGCTCTCTTTCTTCTTTACCCTGTGCTTGCTTCAAAATAGTTATGCACATACCTCAACAGTATTTAATAAATGCCCCCATCACTCAAAAAATCAATTTTTTATGGCTTATATTTTGAAGTAAGAGGATGAGAGAAACATTTTTTCCTTAATAAACACTGTTAGGATATTGATGCCTTAAATTACAGAGTGAGCACCCTCCTGGCTTAAGCATAAGTATAATGTATCCATCCATTATTTATAATGATTTGAAATTTTTAAGTAGTCCAATGCACAGTTAGCTACATTTGTCTTTTCTGCACTCTAAATCACATGACATCAACTTGACAATAAGAAGCATGATAGGTATTTTCTTATCCCTGTTGATTAAACTAGGTTTATTTTGACTATTTTCTCATATATTTTTTCAGTAGAAGGAACAGGCACAATGGAGAAATTCAAGCACAGAATTTTATCAAAATGGAAACAAAACAAAATAATTATTAGTCAGTATACAGCACACCTATAATCTTTGCTTCAACGAAAAAGTACAATTTTGTGTGAATTTCCAAGGTGCAAATCAATTCTAAGATTGAACTCCTGAACCACTAGTTTGTATGATATATGTCTCTTTCATGTATTAAATAGATTGCATTGCCGAGGTCCTGAACTAATGTGCTAGGAGGAAATCAGAATGTTGAATCCAGACAATCTCTTAATGTTGTGAAAATTTGAAACTTCACATGCATATGCAAATGCCAATCACCCAGCCAGGTTAGCTACATAAAAGAAGAGAATTATTATGTGCTTAATAAGTGCTAGACTCATTGACCTAATTCTTACTTAATAGTCATAATTCTATCTAGTAAAACACCCATTTTACAGATGAGAAAACTCAGAGTAATACATAAGAAATTTGGTTACCCAGGCAGAAAGTTAGAAAGCCTGGATTCAGAAAAAGTATGTCTGGTGGTTGTTACTAGGAAATTACCGTCTTCTTAACACACAGTTTTGCCTCTTTTTACCATCTTTCCACTAAACCCTACTTTTACACGGTCCCTGTTCAGGGGCCAAATGTTGTGGGAACGACTGTCCCAATTTTGCAGGGTTCTTGTGTTGGGGAGTCGAAGATTGAAACCTGAACACGTGTAGAGGATTAAGGTAGAGTTTATTAGAGGAGAGAAAGAACGGAACTCACAGACTCTAGATTTGGAGTGCCATAGGGCACCCGGGAGAACTCATGGACTCCAGGCATGGAATCCATGAGGAGCAAGGCGCAAGGAACAAGAAACACACTCATGCCATGAGTGGCAAGCACCTACGACGGCTGCCAGGATCACACATATTTGTACACTTAGGCAAGCCCAGGAAACTGGCTTTTTCTCATTGGCTAGCTCCCATTGGGACCCAACTCAGTTGCTACCGGGCCCACATGGAGCTAGGGATTAAGTTGTTCTTTGGATATGCAGAGCTCATCTCCATAATTCTTTCATAGGGAAGTTGGACACCTTATCTCTGGGAGGATTAGAGTCAGTACCTCGGCAGGGCTGTTCCTTCAGGATGATCCCAGCAAAGGAGATGGCCTTAGGGAATTTCAAAGACCTTTAGAGACCCATCCCAGCATAACTGTTCTAATCCTACCTTACTACCACCATTGGAAATCCATATTTAAAGTTTCACCGTAAAAATCCAGGAAGAGGTATATTTATAGAAACACAGTGCTCAGAAAAATTTCAAATTCTCCCATACCAACATTCCAGAAAGAAAAAAGCAATGAGTCTATGGATTCTTTGTTGTGGTTACTATTATAACATGTGTGAAGTTACTTATACACACACAAGAGAGGAGAGATAACTGCCCTTTACACATCCTATTTCTATGACAGAGACCTTTTTAACTGAAAGCAGATTAAAACAAGAAAAGAACATACAAGTTTACTTAATACAAGTTTTATACATTATGAGAGCCTTCAGTGAGAAATGAAGACTGACAATTGATTAAACCTTTTATGCAAGTTTTAATAAGTGTAGAGAAACATGATAGAAAGGGGAAGTAGAATCTACTAACAATAAAATGGGAAAACAAAAGTCTTGTTCAGGTTCTTGCCTATGTCTCCAGCTCCCTTTCTCCAGGTTTGGAAAAGATATCTCACATGGGAGCTTTATGTCCAGCTACAGAAAGTTCTTCCTAGTTTTCATATCTGCTTCAGGGAAGAAGGAAGTGTGAAAGATGAGAGTGATAACCTTAAAACCTTTGCCTTCTCGAATGCCCAAGGGTCTCTAACCTGAGTGACATATCTTATATCTTATCACAGGTCACTGAGAGCTGTTAGCCTTTGAATCATTTACTATTTGTCTCTGTCTCACTGCTGAAGGCCTGGGCCTAGAACAATGTGTAAATGCTAGTAAGAGCTCAAGAAATAAGTTCACACTTGGCTGTAAAGGTGGCTCAGATGTTAAAGCCTTTTTGCCCCATAAGCAAAAGGACAAGGGTTCATATCTAAGATCTTACATAAAAAGGCAAAGCAGAAATGGCAAAGGCCTGCACTCTGTCCTGGAAGGAAGGCAGGACTTTGGAAACCTCAGAACAAAGCAATAAAGAGGTAGAGCAATTCAGGATGGTTCCGATGTCATCACTGGGCCTCCATAGGCACACATACTCAAGCACACTCTTGTAATTCTTGTACACACACACACAAACACACACACACACACATGCATACACACTTACACAAGCAAAAAGAAGAAATACATTCACACTAATCACCTCAAATGAGTAGAATTTGGAACACAGCATGCTGTCTAGTGTTCTACTATGTACCAATTCTTTTTTCAAAGAAATAAGGTTTATTATTTTTGTGATTCTCACAGCTCATAATCCAAGTTGGAGGAGAATTCATATCAATGCTAGGATCCAAGGGAACTGGCCATACCACACTTACAGGAATTGCTGAGAGAGGAACAAACCTCATTTGTAACAGTGTTAAAAGAATGCTAAAGTACACCATCTTACAAAACCATCTTACTCATACTCAATATGGGGGGAGGCCTTCAAAACAGCATTGCAGATGCACAGCATTGCAGAAATGAAGATTCAAAGATTGAACTGAAAATCACACCTAAGTAAAGGTAATTTTGCTTCTTACAAACTATCTTTTGGGGGTTTTTATTTCATGGGCTCAGATTATTTGAAATCTTCCTGAACAATGACAGTAGATTGTTAGATTGTTTAGAATCCCAGAGGTTTCTTAGTAAGCATAAACTGTGCTTTTTAAAATTTTAATGTATTTAGCTATTTACTTTTCATGGAAACCTTCTTGATGTATTCCTTTTTCCTCAGGATTTTTTAATTTGCACATTTGAGTGAGACAATTACCACATCTGTCTGTTACTACTGTCTCACTAATATGTTCTGAGCATCAAAAGAGAATCTGCATAGATTTGGGGGAAATAGATAGTCCGGAGTGAAGACCTGGTAATGGGCAGTTTCATAGCATATGACAGTGTATAAGACAAGAATCAGAGACAATAAACTTGGAGAATACCCTGAGAACTACAAAATGACTCAAAAAAAAAAAAAAAGAGGAATTAACACTGACATGTTTAAAATGATGTTATATTAACACATCCACTGTTTTATCTTCTTTAAAATACGAAAAATAGGGGCTGGAGAGGTGGCTCAAGGGTTAAGCCTCTGCCTTGCAGGTGGAGGGTCCTGAGTTCGGATCCTAGACCCCACATATAGACGCCAGGCGGAAGCAGCGGCGCCCTGCATTTCTGGTCCTGGTAGGGTGGAACCTGTGAATCCCGGGGTAGAGTAAACAAGGAGGTGGAGGCGTCCATGGTGGTTCCCAAATTCGTCCGTGGTTCTACACACACACACACATATATACACGCACGCGCACACATGTATACAAGCACAATTGAATAAATAATAATTAAAAAGATTATAAAAAATAAATAAATAAGAAAAATACTCACTAACTAAAATAGAAACTTGACCAACAGTTCAAGTAAAGGAATACTGGGCTCTTCTCTAAATTGGCATAAAACAGATACTTATGAGGTGGCCTTGGTGCTATTAATTCAGAGACTACCACAGTGTGATCAATCTCCACTTATCATGTTTCCTGAATACTATACCAGCTCAGTTTTTTCTTACCTGGAACATGAGCAGGAATGGAATACACAGGGAAAAAAGTAGGCAAGCCAATCATTGTCACTCAATCCAGTGAGTTCATCTGTCTTTCTCATCCAGATGTGATGACACTCGGATTACGTACAAACTCTTTGTTTTCTAAGGTCACAGAGGAGGACAACTGATGTAGACTTCTAAGATTCCACTAGCCAACGATATTAAGTATGCATCAAAGGAAGAAAGAATCTTACTACATCTAAACAAACTTTCATGCAAAATATTGCCTATATTTCAGTCCTATTCAGTGTCTAAAAACTTAAAAACATACACGCACTCAAACAAAGGGACAAGATTTAGTTAAACTTTTGGGCACTGATTGTGAGGCATTATCTAGATTAGATTGATTTGAGATATAAATTCCCACCTGTGAGATGCAAGGTACCATTCCACGGGTTGGGAGCCCCTGGCTGAATGAAAGGAGAAAGCAAGCTGAGCACCAGCATGCTTCACTGTCTGCTTCCTGACTGTCCATACAATGTGAGCGGCTGCTTCCTGCCTCTTCCCCTGAAGTTTCTGTCATGTCCCTTGGAACTGTAAGCCACACCGTACCTTTCCTTCCTTAAGTTGGTTATATCAGCAATGAGACAAGCAGCTAGGGAAAGACCATAAGTTGTTTACACAAACTTATATTGTCTGTAGATAAGAGGGTCTGAATGGCAAAAAAATGGTATTGCTTCATGGGATGGGATCGAACGTTCATAGTTGTAATTGGAGTATTTTACTTGTCACATTGTTAAAAGAAAACTCAGGAGACAGAATTAATAAAAGTCAATTTATGTTTTGCCTAGAACTGGAGGAAAAAAAAAAACAAAAAACCAAACCTCCAAATTCTTCTCCATCTTTCCTGTAGCTGGTTTACAACTTAGAGAAAAAGTGAAACAAAAGCCAGGGAATATGTAAATTTAGCTGTGAGTCAGAGTTGCTGTGAAATCTTTCTGGGCGATTAGCTTTCTTCTCTAACACCAGGGCAACTGTGTGAAATTTCTCAGAATGGGATCACCTGGGGAGCTTTCCACCCCCCAGGAGCACCATTAACTACAGAGGGAAAGTTTTGGAAAGTTGTCCAAAAGCAGAAACACTTGTTGCTTCTAGACTGATCAGGGCAGTAAGCAGGAAGTGAAGTTGCCTGATGATTGGCCGTCTGGAGTTTGAGTCAAGGTTTTAAAACACATTCAGGAATGTGGCACAAATTAGACCTAAATCTGTTAACTGATGACTCTTATCTCTCCACTCTCCTCCACCTGGTGGTCCATTGCCATTAAATTTAGGACATTTTATAATTTTTCTCTTATAAGTAGACACTGATAAGAGATACATACAGGAGGCAGGTGTTTGAAAGTGAGAAGTTCTGATAGTCTTGAGGATTGAGTCATCTTTGGTGTTTTCTATTTAAGTGTTGGTATTCAGAAAGTTTCTTGAGTGAACAGTAGTTATGTGTGGCTTTTATCTACCAGACCAAAGAACATCCTGTCATTAAAACACTGTATTGATAAACTGTATTGATAACAGTCAAAAGCAAAGGGTCCTAAACCACATAAATGGTTCAAATTCTCAGTCCTCAATGTCCTAGTGTTTCATTGTGTGTGTGCAAGGCTGTTTCCACTGAAGAGATTTGTAAACTCAGATCACAGATCATAAATGCTGAAATACCGACTCTTGTGTTTTCTGGCCTCCTCACTGTTTTAGCTTTAAAAATCGAACCACATCATCTCCATCGTTTAGAAATTATATGCAATTTCTAAAAGAAATTATATGCAATTTCTAAAAGAAATACAGAAATTCATTATAATTTCTACACTTTTGTACAGAAAGAACTGCCAAAGAAGGTAATGAGGAACAACAGTTGGGAGGTATTATAAACTAAAAACAAACAAAGAAAACCAAACAAACAAATGCATAAACCCTAAGGCCATCATAGATTTCCTGAGTATTGTCAATACAATTCATTCAGAAAATATATGTCT
The DNA here is from genome assembly GCA_023101885.1 of Typhlomys cinereus. Classification (NCBI taxonomy): domain Eukaryota; kingdom Metazoa; phylum Chordata; class Mammalia; order Rodentia; family Platacanthomyidae; genus Typhlomys; species Typhlomys cinereus. The sequence goes on along the minus strand of JALPQD010000006.1, from coordinate 13,889,620 downwards.
TGAGCTAATTTTAACATGGCTACTCATGAAGAGTTGTTTGCAAAACAGTTCTAAAATAAGATAACTTGGGTATATAAAAGTCTATTGTATTTTTTTCTGTAGCAGAGCAAAGCATTTAAGAATCACAATTGTAAAAATTCCATTTTAATGTGTCTTTATTTTTATTACACCAGTTTGTCATCAGCAAAACACTGTGAAGTTTCCCAAGGAGAAGAGAGTTCCTCAGCATTTGAAATGTCTCTGAAAGAAATGTTTTTAATTATCGCTGGTATTATTTCAGATACTGTGTTAGTCACTGTGCTGCCAGTGATGACCTTCCTAAGAATCTGCTTTTATTTTTATCTCGTAAGCACATTCCACTTTTAGGAACCTTCCTGCTCTTCCCTTTCTCACTTTCCTTGCATATTATGTGTCACTTCATCAAATGCTATAAGGAAGGGAATTTGAGGTAAATTATAACTCAGTGGGAGGCCTTCCAGAGACATCGCTTCAAACTGCAATAGGAAGGCTCCAGAAAGACAAAAATAAGACACGGTTGGGCTTCTGCTCTGTTTACCACCGCAGCATTGTGCACAGCATCTGGACATTTTCTCAGATACCCACAAAGTCTGTTTTACATTCCAGGTTTTAAAAGAATGTACACACAAAAATAAATTCTGCCTCAATCCTCTGTTATCATCCCCTAATTCTTTTCTTCCTTTTATCTTGTCCCTTCTCTTTCTTTCTTTCCTTCCCTTTCCTCTCCTCCCCTTATTTTCATTTCCTTCTTCTGTCTCCCAAGTGCTGGGTACTATAGCTGGGTACCATGCCTACCCATCCTTTCACTCAAGTAGTCCACTGGGGATCCTATGGGGTGATAAGCCCAGTTGGAGATTATGTTATCTAGGATCTCCTTGATGTTGATGAATGTTATTAGGTGGAAATGAAAAAGTTCAAATTCAACAAAGCTCTTAGCACTTTCTATTTTATTTTCAAATTATAATATGCATCTTTATAAGTGTTGGAGAGGAAAGGTTGAAAAATGTAACCTCCAGTGCCCTTTGTCTTGACTAAAATCAACAATTAGGCAGATACACTTACCAAAATGTGATTAGGTAATTGTCATGGTTTAAATATAAGTTGTCCCCAACAGGCTCATGTGTTTGTTGTATCAACTTTAGGAGGTGGAACCTTGCTGGAAGAAAGCATCTCAGAGGGGGTGGGCCTTGAGGTTGGTTAGTTCTACCCTGCTTCCTGGAGAAATCCGACTCTTGCAGTTTGCAGCTCTGGCCTCCCTGGTGAACATGACTTAAGCTACCTCCAACGTCTGCCAGCCAGTCATGCTGTTTCCACTATGAAAAGCAGTATTGACCCTCTGGAACTGTAAACTGAATAAATCTCTTTCTCCTCTTAAGTTGCTTGAGTCTGAGTGGTGTCTCACAGCAGAGAAGAGTAACTGCTACAGTACTAGGGAGCATGTGTAAAACTATTTTTTAAAAAATGCATAAATTTCATTGGCAATAGTTGGGGAAGTATTTAGCTTAATATACCACTCTGTCTTGCAAGTGACAGAAATCTTATTTGAACTTACCTAGAAAAAAATATGGAAATTGAGTTGAAGATAGCCTGGGTCAGTCAGATAATACATAAAAAATCAGTTAGCTCTCTTTCATCTTTTATTAAAAGTAGATTAAATGAATCATCTTTTTAAATTTGAATTACTAAGAAAAGAGAGACATTAAGACTTCTGGGAAAAATGTAGTCACAGACAAAAAAAGTAAATAAACAAATGGAACAAAACAAAAATATTGACAGAATTTCTTTCAAAGACAGTTTCTATGAGTGAAATTTCCTTTCTTTTGGAAAGTATATCAAAGTAAAATCTGAATACAGGTAAATATGCTTTTTCCAGAAATCATTCTGTTAGTTGCAGTAACACAAACAGGCATATAATATTCATAAAAAACAAAAACAAGAACAATTTTATTGCACTGCAAAACTCTTCTGTCACTTGTGGCCTACCACTCCCTGCAAATCCAGTCTCTGACAACCAGTGATATGTTTTCTGTCATCATAGCTTTGCCTTTATCTCAGAATTCACCTCCAATTACACAGTATATAGCCTTTTCAATGATTTTTTTTGTTGACCATAGATATTCATACATAGAATCTATATATGTAACATGCATCCATAGGTCCTTGTTTTTGTTTTTTGACATTAACCAAAACTTCTGATGTAATAGTAAGTGAAAACGATATGAGCGGACATTACTTTTGTCCCACTATAAAGAAAGGAAAATTTAACTTGACAAAGCCATGTGCTTTTCAAGCATATCCCCTATTGCTTATGCCTGTCAAAGCCTTTATCTGTTACTCACTAGCCAAGAGTTTTGCTGTTTTTATTATTGTTTCTGTTATTTTAAACTATGGATACATATTGAATTTTGTAAAATGAGTTTTTGCATTTATTATATAGAATGTATATTATTTTTTACCATCATTCTTCTGATATGAATTACACTGATTTATGTTAAAAATTATTAACCATTTTTGCATTTCCAAAATCAACCCCACCTGGTCATAATATATTATTCTTTACATATTGTTGGATTCGATTATTTTGATATTTTATTGATAAATTTAGCATCCTTTTAATCATGTTGATTTTTTTTCTTTGTGAGTCTTTGTCTTATTTTGATATTAAGGTAGAATTTGTTAAAAGCTCTCTCTTACATTCTGTAAGTTTGCATATACTTGCTCTTTTTTAATTTTTAGCAAATAAAATTAACTCAATTTATTTCATAAATAATGAAGCTATTTGGGTTTTGTGTTTATTCATGTATATGCCTCAAAATTTCTGTCTTTTAAACATGTATTCATGGGGCTGGAGAGTGGCTCAGGGGGTAAGCCTCTGCCTTGCAGGTGGAAGGTCCTGAGTTCGGATCCCAGATCCCACGTATAGACGCTAGGAGGAAGGGGGGGGCGGCCTCCGCTTCTGGTCCTGGTAGGGCGGAGCCTGTGAATCCCGGGGCAGAGTAAACAAGGAGGTGGAGTAGTCCATGGTGGTTCCCGAATTCGTCCGTGGTTCTACACAGCTAGGCAGAAAAGGGGAGCAGCAACAGCCTGCACTTCTGGCACTGGTGGGCAAGCCTGGGAAATCTTAGAGCAAAGCAAAAACGAGGTAGAACAATCCTGGATGATTCCTGAAGTCACCTTTGGTCTTCCACAGGGACACATGGTGCCCTCTGATACACATACACACACACACACACACACACACACACACACACACACATTAAATAAATAAACAAATTATTTATTTAAAACTAAAGTTAAAAAATAATATTTATCTTTTCAAAGAATTAGCTTTTGGCTTTCATTCATTTTTCTCTCTGGTATTAATTTCTATGATTTCTATTCTTATCTTTACTTTTCATTTTGTTTCCCCTGAGGTTTAATCTGTTCCTCTTTTTTTCTAGATTCTTGAGGTTTGCAGCAAACATTTGATACTGCTTGAATAATTGTAAGATATGAAGAAACATTAGTCCAGATGGAGATGAACTGAAGGAATGATCACATGCAAGTCCAGAAAATGAATCCTGCATCATGTGCATATCGTATGTAACTTGCTGGCAGCTATGTCAGTGAGGACTCTCTTGGCAATTTTTAAATGCTTTATAACTCAGAGAAGGTTCTCATGAGTCTTTGATCTTCATGAGCCAAACAAGCCTCTCCTTCCCTCCACTGGAAACTGTTCTGATCCAGGGAAAACAGCTTCCCAATCTGGTTCTTACAGTCTTGGCCTTTCCTTCTGCAGTGCTTTCTCATGTTGGCTGGAGTAACATTGATGAATGTTTACTTTTTTTTACTTAGGGCTGAGCATTGAACTGTTATGTCACAGCAACAGTCACGTATTCTAGTAGTTTTACTAGTTAAGAGACTTCACAGTAATTGCTACCCACTGTACAATGAAGCTACCCAGACCAAAGACAATAACATCAATAATCCATGAGAGTAAACATAAATTTTTAGGAGGTGTTTTGACAGGTTTATTATACCTGCCTAAACAGTAACACACATGTGTGCTTGCATGGAGACCAGAGAACAATCACAAATATCTTTCTCTAGGTGCTGTTCACCTTGTTTTTGAGACAAGATCTCTCCCTGGCCTGGAACTTACTAAATAAACTATTCTAGCTGACTAAAGAACCCCAGGTTCCTCATTTCTCTACCTCCCCCAGGTTCTAGGTTATAATAACATGGCACCATACCTAGATATTTTTTATTAAGTTGTGGGGATTTAACTCAGGAACTCATGCTTGCACAACAATGATTTTATTGTCAATTATCTATCCAGATCCCACAGACTTTTTTATCTGACTTGATAGTGCCAAGCATGAGCTCTCTCCTAGAGAGCAAGCCTTAAATCTAATCAAGACGTAATTGGTTGAACTTGTAAGAGTCATATACCACTATTATATAACTTGACAAATCTTACCTAATATTGCAATGATGTTAACGGTCAAGGACATGGTTAAGAATGATTGGTGAACTGTATTCCCTCAGCCTACTGCAAAGTACCCTCCAGCACTATGAACACTAAATCCAACAAAGATGAAGATGCCTCTATGCCCTATAACCAGAATTTTTGCATGTTGTATATTCATGCTATGATGCTCCGTTCAGGTTAGTTCAGGTAAAGGTTAATAAAGGTTAGTTTATATTCATGCTATGATGCTCCGTTCAGGTTAGTTCAGGTAAAGGTTAATAAAGGTTAGTTCAGATATGTAACAAACAACAGTGGCAACAGCCTGCATCATGTATGTGGAGAGGCTTCTAAGCCCCTTCTAACCATGAACTCTTAGGAAAGTAGCCTATATATGGCAGTGGAATTTTTACCCAACTAATAAATGGCTCATGGAAATACTCTTTTATCCATGCAGGAGGCCTTTGTTAAATTCATTGATTGCTGGTTTTACTGTTATTTGAGGCATTTTTTCCTCCAACTTTGTAAGATACTCAATGATCAGCACTATACACACACACACATACACATACACACACACACACACACATTGTAGACAGGATGGCTAAGGCCTTTCCAAGCAAGTGACAATTGGTATTGTGATTTAGCAGTTAATGGAATACAAAATAAAATGTCAAGGTCAAATACAGAGCAGTAAGATCTTATCATATGTGTTAATAGCTTCATCACAAGAGCAATATTGTATACAAAAGCAAGGATGTAGGATACTATGATGCCAGGCTCTCTATCATCCTCAAGAATTCTCTATAAGCTATTTGACTGCTGTTTGTTACATACCTGAACTAACCTTTATTGCTGGAGTAACTTCCTCTTCCTGGGGTGAACTCTTCAGCCCTGGGTGCTATTCTAGGACACTATAATACTAGGGCTATTGCACATCTTTTCACTCCCAACACGCTCGGTGGGTCAGCTCACACTAAGGAAATGCAGAAGAGGACCATGTTCTCCCTCACGACAATCATTGCTTGAGCTGGTTCGCTGGATCTATCAGGCTGTAGGCCAGCACCATGACCATTGCTTCTCCACCAACAATCTGGTTGCTTAAAAAGTCATGGACTAGGAAAACCAGTATATAGTCTTGAAAGGAAGAAAAAGAGTACACTCTGATGAATAAATGTATCTTTTTTTTGCTTGTACCATTGTGTCATTTGTACCTGTTGTGAACTGTGAAAAATTTGAAGACTTCCAGAGGCCTACAAATACTGAATTTGTCTTCTCATAATTTTTTCCTTGCTTGACATATATGTTAACACATTTGCTTGCCATATACAGGCAAACCCCTTCAGCACTCCCCTCACCCTTTTCCCATCCTGGGTGCTTTAACATCTTACAAATACAATTTATATGCTAATTAAAATTCAGATACACCCAAACCTCTTTTACCTCATGAAGGTTATGATTCACTATAGAGCTCGTAGATAGGACTCCCATACTATCCCCAAGATCCCTAGTGAATGAATTTCTTACTTAATTCTATGATAAACATAGTTCTTTATGGCCCAGTGAAATGGCCATCAAACATTGCCTCTTTTATGATTAGTTCCCTCAGTGATACCTGTCTTTCTCTATTATACTTTAGTACCTGATATTCATGGAGAACACAGCCAGTGATAACCAAGTGTCCCTATCGGTACATATGAGTGAGCACAGAAGGGACTGATTTCTATTGTATGACCTCAGTCTTTATCTCAAGAAGAAATGAGTAATTTACTCATTTTTCCCATCCAAGGTGCTCAGGGTGATCCCATTAACCTCCATTTCTCACAGCTTCACAAGTCACTTTTGTCTAAAAGTAATCCAGAAATAATATATTCCCTAATTTTCATAGTTTCCTGTACTAAGCCATTATTAAGGTCCTTCTGCATGGTGAATCATGCATGGTCTTTCCCTTCCTCTGTATTAAATGTCAACCCTTAGGAATACCTTCTATTATTTGTAACCCCATTCTTTATTCTGTCAGTTCACCCTTATGGGTCCCAAGTATTTTGGATCCCAGGAAGAACGCTTCAGCATGATTTAATTTATACTCTCCTCCCCATCCCCACAAAGCTATCCAGAATGCAAGCCATCACTTCCATCTCATCCTTATGTTTTTCTACTTTTCCTGTATAATTAGAGGCAGAATACCTTACATGGTCAAAGTTTATCTGGACAGACAACTCAACCTCAGTCACATGACTTATTATTCATAATAGAGGCCATTCAAATGCCACTGCAGCCTGCTTATAATTCTATCCTATGTGTCCTTCTCTTAATGTTCTCAAAAATGTTCTTTATTCTACCATTTGTTTTTGGAGCATTTCTATACTCATAAGACAGTTCTCATTTATCATATACTACATATAGGAAGATGGCTACTATGGGATTCTCTCTAAGCATGCTGCACCCTCAAATGTTTCATCCACGGGTGCTTTTCTTATCATTCATAGAAGTGAGTATGTAACTATCAGTATAGCAAGGAGTCACAAGTAATGGTTAGTGCTGTCAACCTGACAGAATCTAAAATTATCTGGCAGACTAGTTTCTAGACATGTGTGTAGGTAGTTACATTGGTTACATGAATCAAGCTTGAAAGACATGCCTGTTATAGGTGGCACCAGTTCCTAGACATTAAAATGGAGGACACTGGACAGCATGTATTCATCTCTCCTTGCTTCATCCATCATGATGTACTGTTCCCTTGAACTTTGAGCAGAATAAACCCTTCTTCTCTTGAGTTACTTTTGTCAGGATATTCTTATTACAGCAACTCGGAGAGAAACCAGGGCAGCATGTCACTCCACACCACAGAAGAAAGGATGGCTATATCAAGATTGCTCCCACAGTCACTCCATCTTCAAATGGCTTAGCCTGCCTTTACACCCCACCCGGCTCCAACAGTCCGACGCGCACGCGCTCGGTCCAGCCAGGCCTCAACCCGCGCCCTAGGTAAGTCTCCGCCCTGCGCACAGCCCACCAGGACCCCAGGTCAGCCCACAGGGACCCGGCTCCGACTCCCACCATCCAGCCGGAGGCGCGCGCCCCGGCCGAGGGGACGAGGAGGACCTCCCCTTGGGCCCGGGCCCGCCCCAGCTGCCCTCGGGTTAAATAGCTCCAAACCCACGCCCCCATCCTCCCTTTACACCCCACCCCGCTCTGCCGGTCAGGACGGGACGCGCGCGGTCCAGCCGGGCCTCACCCCACACCCTAGGTAAGTCTCCGCCCGCACACGCCCACCAGGACCCCAGGCCAAATAATTCAGTTTAGTGAAATTGAGAGATCTTAAGAGTTAAAATGACAATGCCAAAGTCAAAGTGCAAATCCATGAGAAGCAACACTCAAGTAAACAAATTTCCCACTGAAGAAATTAATCCCATAATGTTATACTCCAACCAGAACAAACCCGCGGAAAAAGGCCAAGAAAGCCTCACCCAGGATAAAGACTTTCAAAATATGATCATTACCATGTTCAATACTGTGAAAGAGGAAATCCGGGAGGAATTACATAATCGAATCAATCACTTTGAAGAGGAACACAACAGACATCTGGAGGAGTTGAGAAAAACAGTGCAAGAAACAAAAAGTGGCATAGAGCAGTTAAAACAAGCAGAGTTTAAAAGGGAGCTAAAAGACAAGTTATCTTCAACCCAGAATGCCACAGAGAATCTTATCAACAGAACTAAGGAAGCAGAAAACAGAATTTCAGACCTTGAAGATAAAGTGGGAGTACTAACCAGCTCAATGGAAGAGGTTGTTAAAGCCAAAAAGATACTTGAGAGAAATATCCAAGAGATATGGGTGGGACACCTTGAAAAAGCCTAACATGCGTATTCATGGAATACCAGAGCAAGAATCTCAAAATACCACCCCTGACGAAATTTTTCAAACGATCATCAAGGAAAACTTTCCTCATCTAAAAAAAGAGAGGCCCATCCATATACAAGAGGCATTCCGCACCCCAAACAGATACGACCAAAATAGAAGCACGCCACTGCAAATAATAGTTAAAACACTCCACATTCAAGATAAAGAACTGGTGCTGAGAGCTTCGAGGGAGAAAAAACAAGTCACTTTTAAAGGTAAACCTATTAAAATAACAAATGACTTCTCAGTCGAAACAGTAAAAGCAAGAAGAGCTTGGAGAGACATACTTCAAGTATTGAATGAGCAAAAATGTCAACCCAGGCTGATTTACCCTGCAAAACTATCCGTCATGATCGAGGGAGAAAGAAAAATTTTCCAGCACAAAGACAACTTGAAGGGATACATGTCCACCAAACCAGGCCTTCAAAAAATGCTAGAAATGATACCCAAGCGTGAAGAAAAAAACAGGCATATCCAGGAAAACAGAAGGCAAATATAACACCATTAAAAGCGAAGCAATATACTTATAAAAGCTACTAAACATAATAAATGTCTGTAATTAACAATAGTTTCTCCATTATAACACTAAATGTTAATGGAATTAATTCACCGATCAAGAGACACAGATTACAAACTTGGATTAAAAATCACAATCCATCAATCTGCTGCCTGCAGGAAACCCATCTCACCACAAAAGATAGGCACGCTCTAAAACTAAAAGGCTGGTCAATAATTCTACAAGCAAATGGAAGCAGAAAACAGGCAGGGGTAGCCATTATGCTATCAGACAAAGTGGACTTCAAACCAAAGAAAATTATAAGAGACACAGATGGATACTACATTTTAGTCACAGGTACAATTCACCAGGAAGACGTCACAATACTGAACATACATGCACCCAATACGGGCCCCTCCACATTCATTAAGAAAACCGTACAGCGTCTAAAGCAAGAAATCAACCCCCAAACGATAATTCTTGGGGACTTCAACACCGCCCTCTCAACATGGGATAGATCAACAGGTCAAAAGCTTAACAGAGAAAATTTGGAACTTAATCAAACTCTGAAAGAAATGGACCTTACAGATCTCTATCGAACTTTTCACCCATGCACAAAAGAATACACATTTTTCTCAGCTGCACACGGAACTTTCTCCAAAATAGATCACATATTGGGCCACAAAATGAATCTACACATATACAAAAAAGTTGAAATTCTAACCTGTGCCCTGTCAGACCACCACGGCCTAAAGCTGGACATCCACAACACAACAAACAAGAGAAAATACACTAACTCCTGGAAACTTAACAATATGATGCTGAATGAGAACTGGATCCAGGAAGAGATTAAAAAGGAAATTCAAGATTTCCTGAAAGTGAACGATAACGAAAATACAACTTACCCCAAAACTTAATCCCAAACAACTTAATCCCAAAACCTAATAAAGATTCACTTAAAAAAGAAACTATAGGCCAATCTCCCTGATGAACACAGACGCAAAGATTCTCAACAAAGTCTTAGCAAATCGGATTAAAAAACATATCAAAAAGATCATTCACGGGGACCAAGTAGGCTTCATCCCCGGCACACAAGATTGGTTCAACATACGCAAATCAATAAATGTAATTCATCATGTAAACCAGTCCAAAGTCCAAGACCACATGATACTCTCGATAGATGCAGAAAAAGCTTTTGACAAGATCCAACAGCCTTTTATGATCAAAACACTAGAGACAGTAGGAATGGAAGGAACCTTTATCAATATAATAAAAGCTGTATACTTGTCCCCATTTACAAGACTTAATTCCAAATGGATCAAGGACCTTGATATAAGGCCAGAGACTATAAAAACCATAGTTGAAAGGATAGGGAACTCCCTCGAGCTGATTGGGCTAGGCCAACAGTTCCTAAACAGACATCCAATGGCACAGTCACTGCTACCAACTCTCAACAGTTGGGATCTTGTGAAATTAAAGAGCTTCTGTTCAGATAAAGAGATTATAACGTGAGTTCAAAGGCAACCCACAGAATGGGAGAAAATCTTCACTAACCACACATCTGATAGAACTCTGCTGTCCAGAGTACACAAAGAACTTAGAAAACTAAACACCAAGGAAACCAATGGCCCAATTAAAAAGTGGGCCCTGGAACTTAAAAGAAACTTTACCAGGGATGAAATTAAAATGTCTAACAAATATCTTAAAAAATGCTCCACTTCCTTAGCCATCAGGGAAATGCAAATCAAAACTTCTCTGAGATATCATCTCAGCCCGGTCAGGATGGCAAAAATCCACAATACAAACAACGACAAATGCTGGAGAGGATGTGGAGAGAGGGGAACTCTCCTACATTGCTGGTGGGAATGCAGGCTCATACAGCCACTCTGGCGAGCCGTCTGAAGATTCTTAAAGAAATTAAAGATTGAAATGCCATATGACCCTGCTATTCCACTTTTGGGAATAACCCCCCATACAGCAGAGGTTCACCTCGATAGCACAAGCACGACCATGTTCATAGCAGCACTGTTTACAATAGCAAAGTCATGGAATCAGCCCAAATGTCCAACAGTTGAAAGGAAACAGTGGTACATCTATACAATGGAGTACTATTCAGCCATCAAAAATGATGAATTACTGGAATTTGCCGGAAATGGATGTCATTAGAAACAATTATATTAAGTGACCCAGAAAATTAAGTGCCGTATGTACTCCCTAATAGGTGGCTCCTAGTACCAAACCCACCCAGCCCACCTAGAGACAGTAATTCCAAGGATTATGAACAGGAGGGATGGGGTAGGAGGGCCACACCAGAAACAAGGAGAGAAGGGACCATGTTACAGCAGGGAAAATAGGCCTCCACCAAGGACCCAAATAAGTAATGAGACATCTGATTAAGTTCACAGACTTTTGTTCCTGATCATTTACTACTGAGGGGGTGTGATCTCACCAGAAGAGGAGGGCATATAGTCTGGCAGATAAAAAGTAACCATTTTGCAAATGGGTGATTGACCCCTCCCTTACTGTCGTTTCCCACTTTTATTACATCTACCTTTGAATGTGCTTTTATCACAAGACTCTAACAGCTTTTTGTCTCTGGCCAGGGGTAACATACAATGCCCACCAGGATGGAGTGAAGGGCATTGCAGGAGCAGCAAAACTGCAAAAGAAAATCAACAAACCACAATCCAGAACTTCAGAGACTCTATATCAACCACCTAGAACTAGGCCAGCTTAGTCTCTCCCCATCTTGAAGCTCAGGAAAATTTGCGGAAGAGGGGGCGGTAAGAGTGTAAGAGCAAAAGGAAGGGAGGAGCAATGATATGTAAGATACTCTATACTAGTTAGGGCTGAAGCAATCATAATTGGACTTTGCATGCCCTGCACATTGTCCAACACACTGTTGACCTCACAAAGTCTAGCATCTGCTAAAGGCACTAAGATCCTTGGAGGCAAAGGATTGGCAGCCACAGCAGTGTTTCTATACATAAGGGGAACACGGGAAAGGGTTCAGGAAAAGGCCACTGGGTCCTTGTACGTCATCGGAGAGGAGGGCCCAGAGGAAAATCAGACATGCACAAGAAAGGACTCTCTGGGAATTGGGGTGGGAGGCACTGGGGGATGAGGAGGGAGAGGGTTGGGGAGGGGGAGCAGGGGGGAAGGGAGGAGGAGGAGGGAGGGAGGGAACTGGTGTACCTAATAAGTTTGTATGAGCTGAAATAAAAAAATAAATAAAAAAAATTTTAAAAAATTTTTCTTAAAAAAAAAAAAAAGGCTTAGCCTCAGTTGCATCTCCCCTCCCATAACAGGAGTCATGTAACTGCTCCCCTAGACTCATCCTTAGACTCTGTTGGTCCTTGTTTAAGCTAAAATTTGTTTAGATCACTTCTCCTAGAAAGATATTTTAAAAAAGTCTATTCATTCCAGATGGGACACCAGACTGAAGAATTCTATCCAAGTCCAGCTTAGTGAACCAATGAATTTACTATGATTACTTACAGGAGCATGGATAAGGAGTTAATTCCCGTAGTAGATGCATCATTAAAATGTCCTACCATACTCACTGCTATGATTCACAGAAGAACTGACACTGGAATCCCTCAAGCAACTTGTAGGCAACTATAAAGAGGAAGATATCTCTCCCTCCCCATAGCAATTGCTTACTGCTTATGCAACCTCAGGGAGAGGCCTTGTGCAGCCTATGAGTTTTATAAATCATGTGATTTATAAATCATCCCTCTTTCCCATTAAGAGTGAATATTACAACCCAGAGGAGACAGCTACAAACTTCTTTTCTAATATGAAAATTTACAAATTGTACATATATTATTGCTTCATCTCACATTTTGATGTATTTTTTTATATCCTATACCTATAGGATATAAATATATCCTAATACCTGTCAACCTCTGTAATTCATGGATTATTTAGAAATGTATTGTTTATCTTTCATAATATGTATGGATTTTCCAAATAACTCCCTGTTATGTGAATTTCTAAATTAATTCTATTTTGGTCAGAGAGGATATTCTACATGATTTCAATTCTCTCTTATCTCTGTTGGTTTTTATTATAGTCCAGAATAAGGTCTATCTTGTTGAATGTCCCATTCAACAAAATAGAAGAAATTCTGTTCTTAGGCACAAGATTATATAAATGTCATTTAGTTCAAGTTGAATATAAATGTTTTTCATATTTTCTATATCCCTATTGGTTTCCCTTCTTTTCCCCTCAATTACTAAGTATTGAATTCTTCAAGTATAATTATGGATTTATACATTTTTGTTTTCAGCTTTATCAACTTTTGGTTCTTATAACTTGAAGTCCTATTTATAGACACATGTATATTTAAGATCATTATTCATTTTTAAACAGCTAATTATTTCATTTTATAACTTCCTCACATATAAATCATGAGCAATATCTAATAGTTTTTAATTCCAATTATTAGAGATTTGTTGTCTTTCCAAAAGTTTCCAGAGTAAAATTCGAAATCCACTCAAATTAGTGTAGTTTATCTTTGTACTAAAAGATGAAACAATTGATTGTGATAAGATAGTACATTACTCTATTAATGGCATCATTTGATTAAGGAAGCCAGAGTAGGAAGACAGTATAAAAGTACCAGCTTGCTTGATACAATCCTCATTTTAAAACTCAGCTCTTCACATCTCAGGATATCTCAGCCCTAAATGAGAAAGAATAACTTCTATTAGGTAGATTTTAGACTAAAGTAGCCAGACTTGGAAGGTCTTTGAAGGTCATCCCATTGCTGTGATTACCTTGAAGGAACACACCTTGCCACTCTGGAGAAACTGATTCTAATGCTCTACAGAGATGAAGTTCCCAGCTTCCCCTAACCCCTTGTTTATGAAAGGACATGGAGATGAGCTCTCCATTGCAGATCAGTTAAGATCCTCAAAAGAAACAGCTGTACCAAGAGGTTGGTCATAAGATCTACTGGGCTGAGCCCCCACATAAATCAGATATAGGGGACCAAAAGCCCCAATCTGGTTTGCAGAAGCTGAAGCCCATCAATAGCGGAAAAAGTACTTTTCCTGGGACCTGGTTAACTCTGTAAACACCCTTGACCCTCCCTGTCATCAGAGGGCTCTGTTGCCCCTTGACAGACTTCATCTCCATTAGTTCCCTTCTTTTTTTTATTATTTATTATTTATTCAATTGTGTGTGTGTGCGCATGTGTGTATGTATGTGTGTGTGTGTAAAACCACGGACGAATTCGGGAACCACCATGGACGCCTCCACCTCCTCCTTGTTTGCGGTGCCCCAGAATTCACAGGCTCCGCCCTAACAAGACCAGAAGCTCAGGCCGCCCCGCTTCTGCCTGGCATCTATACATGGGGTCTAGGATTAGAACTCAGTACCTTCTGCCTACAAGGCAGAGGCTTAACCCCTGAGCCACCTCTCCAGCCCCGAGTTCCCTTCTTTCTCTCCTCTAATAAACTGTCTTAATCCTCTACACATGTTATGGTCTCAATTTTTGACTCCCAAACACAAGAACCTGGACATAAAACCCCACAACAGTAGCATCCCAGGAAAATTGATCACCCACTTTCTTCAAGTCATTGGAAGTGCTAATTCATCTCTTAATATACACAGACTTCAATTTGCTGTTTGACTTTGATGGTAATAGTTTCCACATCATGATGCTTAATCTCCAAAGAAATGGAAATACTTTTGACTTATTTCTCAAAAGAACTTAGACTTTGTACATTGCTCAATATTTAAATCAGACAAACGAATACTGAAAGAGCTACAGGCTGAAGACCTTTTACTTCCCTTTGTGAGGGATCTGAATGTAATCCCCTGCTTATTCTGACCCTGAGTGTGTGTACCATTGCAAATGTTTCGTGGCCTCACAGCACAGTTGTGTGATGTCATCAGCAATTTTTTAATAGCTTTTTGCCCAGCGTCATTTTCCTGACAGAGTCCTTTATCTGATCTAACCAAGAGTCATGGGTTTTGTAAGTGCTGCACAAATAACCAGGAATTATTTGATTTTCGTGTACATGCAATGGTTCCTGTGATTCTTCCAAGTTCATTTCTTTTGTAGTCTTTGCTTCAAAAGAAAGCAATGACCTCATCCTTTTGATACCATTCTGAAATCAGTCACGGTGACTAAATTCCCTTGTTTTCCTCACAAAAGAAAGAAATCCGATGACTTTTATTTTGACCTTTGACTTGATATTTACAAAAGCTAATTATGGGGAGGGCCAACTGGCTTTTATCATTCAAGGACATTTAGTTACTGTCTACTCTTTAAATCAAAACCAAAACTGAGAGGGTCATTCAAAGGATTATTTAAGCCTGTGTAAAAAGGTATGATGAAATCTGCTATAGTTAATTTGGCATTTTGGCTATCTGCATTGATTTTTCTCAACGTCAGTTAAGCAAAACATGGAGGAGACATAGGTTTGTCATTAAAATCAGTATTTCACTAGCAAAGATGGAATCACTTGTCAGGTGGTCTGGCAGCAGGAGGTCACAAAGATAAATCTGACAGCTTCCACATCAAACCTTTCTCAGTTCCAACCACACCCTTAAGCTAATTCATCAGTAAGAAAAGAACTGCAAATCACTGTACAACCTTAAACTCAAAAGGTTACTTGGTTAATAAAGAGAATGCCCCCAAGAGAGAACAGTCATGTATGCCCTCAGTATATGCAACTTACTTCTTTACCTTCAGTATAATCTTTATTTTGTAAATATAGGGTAAACATTCATAAGGGAAAAAAATAAATGTGAACACCTCAACTAATTAGATCACTAAATGGAGACCCACAACATTCCTTTCTTTTTGCATGCTTCCCTGGCTATCCTTTGCTCCTGGTAAAAGTAGTGGTCTGATTCCTTTTGTTCATTCCAGCCACCGCCCTTTAGCTATCTGAGTCTGAGCAAACCGGCCACGCCCAATAAAGGGACAAAGGCAGCAAAGCGGAAATCTGAGTACACTGCCCTACTTCATGTACAGTGTCAGACTATGCTCTCAATAGCATGACAGTGATAAGCAGTTATGATGTCTATAAACAAACCATTAAAACAGGGGACTTAAAATACATGTACGTTCTGAATTTTTATCTGATAAAAGTATTCTTTCCCTAGAAAGAAAGGAATGGAGCCAAAGGACTCTCTGATTTTCAGAAAAAGGGTGAATGCTGCCCCCTTTTGACTAAAAGCAAGATATACTGCACAGTCATAAACCAAAGCATAATATAATGGACAGAGAGTAAAAATAAAGATCCATTTCTCTGATTAGAAATCCACTTAAATCTTGGAAAGTGGAATGTAAAGGGGAATTCAAAGTTTATCTAGCAAAACTCTCAATAGGACTTTTACAGCTTCTGAAAGATTGGTTATCCTTCATCCAGGCTCCTGTAATACTTCAATTGTGGCTCTTTTATAGGCTCTTAATTCTGTCTGGAATAATTGTTTGAGTTCACCAGTCTTTTTCTTCCACTAGGGATAGATTTTTGAAAGTTTGAATCACTTCATCCTCCTCTTTCTCTTCTTTTCCTCTTCTTGCCTTTGTAAGTATCGAAGTACTCACAAAGACTTGTGTATACTTGTGGCTCAAGAATAAAAGAGTTTTGGGACTGGAGAGGTGGAGGCATCCATGGTGGTTCCCAAATTCGCCCGTGGTTCTACACACGCACACATGCATACATGCACAATTGAATAAATAATAAAAAAAGAATAAAAGAGTTTTAAAAGTAAACGTTTAGTCAGGATCACTAGTCAATTATTACAGTTATATAGCAATTGGATCTGTCTGAGTTAAGAAGTTCAGTTTGGGACTAAAGTCAAGACATTCATATAATCCGTGAATCCTAAATTTTTGAGCACACATTGCCAGCTTATTTATAGATTACATGTCTCTAGCACTGAAGTATTATTTTATTTACATACATAAAAACATTCACCCAAAATAAAAATGAAACAAGATTTTAAAAAAGTCATGCTACACCTAGACACAATGTTGAGTGTGAGAAACTAATAACTAACCATGAAAGAGTAGGTAGTCTATGATTCCATTGATATAAAAGCAAAAGCAGTAAAAGTAAAGTATAGTGTTAACGTAAGATTGTTTGTGAGAGGTATTAATTAGGAGGAAATACACAAATGACTCTGAGAATGTCACCAATATTCTAGTTCTTAATCTTGTTACTGGTGGTGTAAATATTTTCAAATAAATGAAAATCCTTTGAGTTCTACACTTATCATGTGGGTATTGTATGCAATACGCATCATTAAAAAATTTTAAGCAGTGGTCTATGGAGACAACTCAGGGGTTAAAACTTTTACTTTGCAAGCAAAAGGACCTGAATTCAGATCCCTTGATCCCCTGTAAAAATGCCAGGTGGATATGGCAGCTGCCTTGGATGGCAAAGCCTGGGAAACCCCAGAGCAAAGCAATGAAGAGGTTGAGCCATTCAAGATAATTCCAGATGTCACCCTTAGTCTTCTATGGTTATGCATATCCAAGTGTCCTCTTTTATACAACCCCCACACACATGTGCATGAAAAAAATTTTAAGAAGTATTTTTTTTAAGTTCAGGAAACAGGTTTGCATATTAGCTAGGACACATGCTCTCCATTTTACATATCCCTGCTTTAATTAGCGAAGGTAATCAAAATCTTTTTAGCTACTAGTTAGATAGCAAGGCATCTTCAATATGTGGAAACTAAACTTTGTAGCAGGAATGTCTATATACCAGTTTCTAGTTGCTATAGTAACTATGGGACACCTGATTTCCTTGAGAAGGAACATATTCATCTTCCTGTCCCTCTCAGACCCATAATTATTAATGTCCATATTAGGAACTTTTTTATATATAAATCTGAACCTCTTTTCTGGAGTAAAGACAACTGCTTTCACAATGAGAAATCTCATTTTTACAGATTCTCATCTGTAAAATGGCCTCACTAAAATTTGTAAGGGATACTTAGTACATTAAATGTGAAGAGGATGGGACTTAGCAAATTGTTGACCTTTAATATATTTTCATTATTAGGGAAAATGTCCTCTCTGCTCCAGGATGGAAAACAAAACATGTTCTAGGGATAGTTCTTCCACTCATTGTAGTATAACTCCACGTATGATACTGAACTTACCTTTATCTTAATCATTTTGACTGTGAAGTGACCAGATGGTCTTCAAGTCACAAAGGTATGCATTTTGATGTGAACAGTGACTAAAAGAACAATACAAAACTCTGCCAGCCAGTGAGTGGAGGTTCAATTTATCCCTGCTGCATGATTAGGATTTTATGACTTGCCCGCCAGTTACTTCCTTGACTTTTCACTTTATTACTACAATTTCCTGTGATAGTATAATTTCCTGTTTTTTGCTTGCCTTCTTTTTTACTTTGCCTTACCACATTGTGTTGTTGGACTATGAAATTTAAAGGAAAAGATTCTGAGGAGTCCTTTGTGACTGGCCAGTTAGCTCTGCCGGCAGGACGAGTCCCCCGACACACTGGATGAAATTTTTGGTAACAAGAGCAAAGAAAAATGAATTGGCCACTGTTGAAAGCACAGCAGGGAAGGGGTATTTAAAAGGAAGGATGTTAATTATTGACTTTGCAGAAACTACTTAGAACAATACAAACCATTTGCTATTAAAAAACAGATGAGATGATTCTGGTCAAGAAAAATCTGTGGAATATTTTAAGCACTCAAAAGTCTAGTTAGAAGAAACAGGAGAATAGCTTTCGAGAATAATCTGCTTTTAAGGAGGAATCAAGTTCTTGAAACAAAGAGCAACAGTGATTGAGACAAATGTTTATAATCCCAGAAAAATCTACTCATGCCCAAACTTAGGTCCTTAATAGTAATGAATATAGGAGAAAAAGCATAAAAGGCTGTCAGAAGATATACAATGATGCTATGGGCTGTCAAAGACCCTGGAAAAATTGACTAGAACTAAAGAATCAATAATGAACATGAAGTTGTTTATATACAACCTATTGGATTCTTGCAATGGAAACTGAGTAAAACTAAGACTATGTAAGAAAAAAGTAATGGATGAATATATTAATAATGGTAACAAAATAGAAGGAGAAAGGATGAAAATGGAAAATTAACATTAGCTTTCAAAGAGAGTAAGCGTAGCAGGGAGAAACAACCCAAGACAAGTATCTGTGTAGAGAAGAGATTTTAAAGGAAGGTATCTTGATCTGAAAGGCTAAAGCAAATGCCAGAACTGTCCACCGGAAAGGACAGGGCTATGATGAGTGAGACTAACTTACATTCAGAGGGTGGCTGTTTTAAGCTTATTTTAGAGAACCTACAGCATAAATACTAGCCTAAATTCACATGTAAAAAATTTCCTTAACAAATGGCTAAGATTTCTTTACAGACAGTGTCTATGGCGTTGCCATATGAAGCAAGTTTTTTCTGGCTGGTGGAAAATGCTTATCAGCTCCTAAAGCTATATACTTCATGAAATTACATTCAGGAATCAAAAATGAGGGGGTCCCTGATTATCTTAAATGTAGTTAGAACTGTATTATATGGCATCATTCCTAGACCAACACTCCCCAGGCTGAATTGTAAACATGAGTCACCTGGGACTCTTGTTAGGTTAACTAGGTCTAGAATCTGAAATTCTGCATTTCTGAGAAGACCCTGAGGATGTGTATATTCAGATAATGGCCATACTAGATGAGAGTGTACTTGTTTGTTTCAAAGTAAACAATAATATGAGACATATGCCAGGCTATCCTTCACTGTAACTAGAAACTGAGTTATTCATTTAATAAACAAAGATAATGGATATAAGGTCACTGTTTACTTGGAGAAGCATTACATGATAGCAGTCCACATGACGAAACACTGAAATAGAGGTGTGATTGTGTAGCTTTGGAGTACAGAAATCCATGAGCCCATAACAATGCAGGGAAAAGAAGGGGAAGCATTTTACAAAGACCCAGAGGTCAGGCCTTTATTGCACAAGTATAGATTTTTCTTAGAGGAGGCAAAAACATGAGACTAGATAGGCAGATAGAGGCCACTAAAAACATGGTGTTCTCCATCCTGAAGCATTTGGACATGGTCTAATAACCACTTTTGTTAAACCACTGAAGAAAACAAAGTGAAATAAATAAGTTTTCTCTGTTTAAAATGCCAATCTTGCTAAAAGGTAGAGTTTATGACTGTGGTTGAAGAGGTAGAGTATAAACCAAGATGCCAGAAAAAGTACTCAACAAGGAAAGCTTTAGTAGACAGGAAATTCCCTCTTGTGTTTGTCATTTTGCATACCAAGCAAACAGATGGTCATGCTATACTTTCTGTTTTGTACTTTCTCTCTCTCTCTCTCTCTCTCTCTCTCCTGAGACAACACCTCACTTGGTTGCCCAAGCTGGCAACAAATCCTGAACTCACGTAAACCTCTCACTTCAGCCATAAAAATGGGAACTATGAAGCGCAGCCTATACCTGTGTTTAGATTACATGTTTAAATTTGTCTTAATGGTATAATCATCTTGGCCAAGAGGATAATAATGACAATATCATATACACTAAATGAACTAGATTTTTAAGATAAAAAACCTACAAATATCACATGCTATATCTTGTATGCAAAACAGATGAATTGTAAATAAACAGCTATATCTGTGATCTAAAAATAAATTCTTTATCGTAAATATGCAAAAAGAGGAAAGCTTATTTAAGAACAAACTGTATAGAGAATATAAATTAACTATGAAACAATGAACAGTTTAGAAAGGATTTTAGAAAGTCTATAGAGATCAAATTTCTGCCCAACACATTCTACATCCTCCTAGAGCTTCTTTCTAGTCTCTATGTTAGAATTTTCAACTGTAATCATGAAGGACTGTAATAGTTACTCTTAACTGTTGCTGTGAGAGAACATTAGAAGACAAGTAATTTAAGGGAGAAAGGGAAATTTATCCAGCTTGCAGTTCCAGAGGGGAGAATCCAGCTTGCAGTTCCAGAGGTGTGTTTCATGGCAGAGGCGACATGGCTGGTGGCTAAAGCTGAAGGCAGCTAAGTCATTACAAACATCTTGGAGGATCAGAGCTGCTCAGTCCAGTAGGCCAGTGGGTGACAGCTGAAGGCTGGAGGATTCCTGGAGAGTCAAAGAAGTGAAGAAGCCTGGCAGCAGGAGGGAAGAGAGTTTTCTAGCATAGCTTCTTCAAAGTCTTTCTTCAAAGTCTTCTGTTCTATGGTTCCTTTTATCTGGTCTGCTACTGGGAGGTTCCAATCATATCTAGGCCTGGGCTTTGTATTGTAAATGTATTGATTGAGATAAACTCTTTGGTAGTCTGACAGCTAATCTGAGTTAAAACCTGGTTTGGTCAAGTTGATACCCAGGATTAACTATCGCGAAGGACCATCTAAAGAATACTAGAAAAAGTTTTTGCTCTATGCTGAAGACCATCTAAAATAGAATGCCACCGTGTGTGTGTGTGTGTGTGTGTGTGTGTGTGTGTGTGTGTGTGTGTGTGTGTGTTCCTTGAGCACCATGAATCTTGTATTTTCCAACAAGTCCCTCATTGTCTTGAAGCTCATCATTTAGGCTAGATTAGCGGTCCAATCAGCACCCAGGATATACTTGTATCCACCTCTCCACCTGCCCAGCACCAGGATTACAAGCATAAACCCCCATACCTGACTTTATTGAACTTAGGTCCTCATGATTACACAGCAAGCACTCTACCCACTGAGACTTTTTTCCAGCTCCATTTTAAACTTCTGAATGATTCTAATGGCAGCTCAAACTGAAAATCATTGTTCATTATTTCTTCCTGGATCTGTATGTAGCTCATAGTTGACCAATGTGTTTTTAATCATCATTCCCCCAAGGAATAGTTCTTTAGTTTGCATCTTTATCTTTCAACCACCTTGCTGCATTTCAGATGCAAACCTTTAACCTAACTTCAATGAGGAAAAATGAGCTTAGACATGTCCTTGATAGTATTCCCTTCCTGGAAAACTATTCCAGTTTTTTTTTTTTTAATGTGGCCACTTTTGAATATGTGTCTCAGTATCCATTTCAAAAGGTTGTTTGAAGTTTGCTCACTCAAAGCAAAGGTGTTTTCCCATCTCAGATACCTGATTTCTTATTCACACCTCAGTCATTCACAAGACCTTCCTCCTTGTGACTACAGAGCCATTTTCAGAGAAATCTAGAGCTTAGTGTAAAATAAAACATGTACTTTACAAAGAACAGGGTGTGATGGTCCCAGACCTTGGCTATAAACACTCTCCTCCCTTGCTTCAATGCCAGCTTTTAAACAATAGTCTTTATTTTTAATACTAACTCCACAATTTTGCCCATTATAATTATAATCTAGAACAATTCAACATAGATGTCCTGTAATGGCTCCAAGTTCAATGAAACAATTGAAGCAAACTCATCAGCTAGAATTTGGAATGTTCAATTGTCAATTCAGACTTAATAATTATCAGGTTTTTCCCAGAGTTGAACCTTGTATAGAGCTCTCAGCTGGGCCAAATGTTACTTGGAAATATATATGTTTGGAAATATATATTTTCAGACTATCATTATATATACTTGCAAATATTTAATATATAGGTCATTTGCCAAAAGTGACAAGTTTCCTGGCACAATATACTCAATGGAACATTGTTCTCTGTGGCTCTTTAGTTCACAGTTCAATAGATCCATCCCATCCTAAGTTAACCTGCTGGTTTTTTCTTTTTTTGGGGGGGTGATACCATCTGTGGTAGAAAGTTGTCATTTATATAGTTCGGCAGACTGCTCTTTCTTTTATTAACTTACAGTTGTGCTGCAAATACAAACCATAGCCATAAGGCACTACAATATATATCTACCTTGCAAATCATATTTACAGCTGTTATCACTGTCTGCTCACTGATCTTTCAGTTACTGGAACACAACCACTTCTTTTCTCCACTTCAGAAGTTTCATGCCTAGATTTCTTCCTTCAGGATTTAACCTAAATGTTTATGTTACACCTTTAATTTTTTTTTTTTTTTATTTAAGAGAGAAGAGGGAAAAAAAGGGACAGGGAGGGAAAGAGAAAAGGAGAGAGAGTTAGTGAAGGAGAAAAGAAAGAGAGAGAGAGAGAAAGAGAAAGAGAGAACAAATATATGCCACTATGCATATGCGGAGAACAGAGGACAACTTTCTAAAGTCAGTTTTTTCCTCCTACCTTGTAGGCTTCAGGCATCGAACTCAGATCAACAAGTTTTCACACAGATGCTTTTACTCACTAAACCATCTTGCCAGCCTGTTTGTTGCCTCTTCAAAGAACTTTTCATTAGACCCCTTTCTACACAAAATCAAGTAATGAGCATCACATTGCTTTTCTGATAGACTCTGTGTTGCTGATCCTTTTGTGTATTCACAATGTGAAGTATCATAATTAGTAATATTTGATGTATATTAAATATACCACTAGATTATTATCAGTAACCTGTCAGGAATTATGCAATTTTTACCTTACAGAGTTTATAGTATGAATAGCCTATTTCCTATATGAATATGTAAACATATGCATCATTGTATAAGTTTATCTAGAATACTTCTTTTTCATTTGTATGTGTTTTGGGAATATGTGTGCACATATTCATGTGTATGGGCACAGATGTGTATGAGTGGACATAAACAAGTGTGTACGCATGTGAAGGCCTGAGGTTGATATTGGGAATACTAATTGATCTCTCTTATGCCTTATTTTTTTGAGACAGAATTCCTAATCAAACCCAGGACTCACTGAAAATGCTAGTTTAGCTAGTCAGCTTGCTTTGAGGATTCACAATCTCTGCCTTCTGAGGCTAGAATTGCAGTTGGGCTGCATACCATTCAGCATTTTATATAGAATCTGGTCATCTGAATACTGATGCCTTTGCTTGTGCTTCAAGAAAATTAACCATTGAGCAATCTTCCTAGTCTCACAGAGCATTTTTTTTTAATTCAGACTTACTGTGATTTCTTTTATATATATAAATTTTTATTTCCACTCATACAAACTTAACAAGTACACCGGTCCCCTCCCTCCCTCCACCCACCCACATCCCTGTGCCCCCCTCCTCTCCCCTTCCCTCCCCATCTCCCAGTGCCTCCCCCTCCCATTCCCGGATCATCCTTCAATGTGCATGCCAAACTCTCCTCTGGTCCTCCTCTCTGATTAGGTGCAAGGACCTAGTGGCATTTCCCAGAACCTTTTCCTGTGTTCCCCTTAAGCATAGGAACACTACTGTGGCTGTCAATCTATTGCCTCCAAGGATCCTAGTGCCTTTAGCAAATGTTAGACTTTGTGGGGTCAACTAGTGTGTTGGACATTGCGCAGGGCATGCAAAGTCCAATTATGATTGCTTCGGCCCTAACTTGTGTGGAGTATCTTGCATATCATTGCTCCTCCCATCCTTGTGCTCTTCCAATCTTACCACCCCCACTTCCTCAAATTTCCCTGAGCTTCAGGATGGGGAGAGATTAGGCTGGCCTAGTTCCAGGTGGTTGATATAGAGTCTCTCACAGAGCATTTTTGGATAATTATGAACATATTAGCCTGATTGGCTAACACTCTTTTGTGCTCAATTTACTTTCCTTTAATGAAAGGACAGATAAATCTTAGTGACAGTATATCTTTTAACTAAATCCAACTAATACATGCAAAGGAAACATTCTAGGGATATCAACTTTCCTAGTTAGTAATCAGACTACATATTTATATATCTACTGTGCTATAATAAAACATTGGTTGTTGTCACCTGATTAGATCTTTAAGTACTATTTTGTACCAAAAAAATCCCTTACACATTAATAACCAGTTTTGTTTCCTCATTTCTTGCTTGTCCTCATTCTGGAGTAAGCATAGTCTTCCAAGCTGTCTTTAATCCATTCATTAACAATGGCAGATAATTCCTGATGATAGTGATTTCCTGAAATCCAGTATTAAGCAATAGTTTACCTCTATGGAAAACGGATGGAAAATAAACATTTTAACATTTTACAGTCTTGGTGAAACTGGAAAGCACATTTCCTTTCACTGAGAAACTCAACTAACAAATAAATATGTTGCTTTATTCAGCTAATTGTTTTCATTTGTGTCATTAACCTCACTCTTTTCCAAAGCCATTGATATTTTGAACTACGTATAAGAACTCAGTTGGCCCTTTAAGATTTTTTAATTTTTATTTTTTGATGTGTGTATGCCTCTCTCTTTCTCTCTCTCTCTCTCTCCCTGTCTCTGTAGAAGTGGGCACTTTGTGTGCCTATGAAGGCCTAAGGATGACTTTGGGAATCATCCTAGATTGTTCTATATACTTACTGTTTTGCACTGGGGTTTTCCAGGCTCTGCCTTCTAGAGTCAGAACAGCAGGCCACCGTCATTTCCAACAGGAATTTTTACATGAGATCAGGGGATCTGAACTCAGGTTCCTTCTTCTTTCCAGAAAATGGCTTTAACCTGGGTCAATGACCCTTTGTTTTTATCAAGAAGTACCCATCTTTGCCCTCTCAGTTTATTGCTCATTTTGTTAACATTGGTAATAAGTTACTGAGGCTAGTTTCATTGTAAAGTCCCAAATAAAGATACAAAGCAATCACCACATTAAAATTGTTTGATAAAGTTGAACTATTAGTCCAATAATGATCCTAGAAATATGTAAATTTTGACTCCAAAAGAAAAAATAGTGGTTTTATTTCAACAAGTGGATTATTTTTATTTATTTATTTATTTATTTATTTATTTATTTATTTATTTATTTATTAACATTTTTTATTATTATTTCTGCTCATACAAACTTGGTAGGTACACCGGTTCCCTCCTTCCCTCCTCCTCCCTCCACCCCCCCTGCTCTCCCTCCCCATCCTCCAGTGCCTCCCCCCCAATCCCCTGAGAATCCTTTAATGTGCATGCCAGACTCTCCTCTGGGCCCTCCTCTCCAATGACGTACAAGGACCCAGTGGCATTTCCCTGAACCCTTTCCCGTGTTCCCCTTAAGCATAAGAACACTACTGTGGCTGTCAATCCCTTGCCTCCAAGGATCTTGGTGCCTTTAGCAAATGCTAGACTTTGTGGCATCAATAGTGTATTGGACATTGCGCAGGGCATGCAAAGTCCAATTATTATTGCTTCGGCCCTAACTTGTGTGGAGTATCTTGCATATCATTGCCCCTCCCATCCTTGTGCTCTTATAAACTTATCGCCCCCTGTTCCACAAATTTCCCTGAGCTTCAGGATGGGGAGAGATTAGGCTTGGCCTAGTTCTAGGTGGTTGATATAGAGTCTCTGAAGTTCTGGATTATGGTTTCAACAAGTGGATTATTACCTGTCATGATTTGAAATCTGAGTTGTCCTCCATAGGGTCATGTGTTTGAATCTTTAGCTGTTTGGGAAGGTCATGGTATTAGAGGTGGAGCTTTGCTGGAGGAAGGAAATCACAGGGGGGTGGGTCTTGAGGTTGTTTAGCCCCACAGTTTCCTTTACTCTGCTCTCACAGTTGCAGTGAGAAGTTTGCAGCTCTCAGCCTTCTTGGTGGACATGATTTATGCCACCTCCAGCTTCTGCCAACCAGCCATGCCTTTTTTGCCATAATAGACTGTATCTTCCTCTCTAGAACCATAAGCTGAATAAATCTCCCCTTTCTCCCTTAAGTTGCTTTAAGTGGTGTTTTATAGCGACAGATAAGAGTAACTGGTATGCTAAGTCTTATTGTCTTTATTTGAAAGTTGAAGTCTCATCTCTATTACAATGGCCCTGCTTATAAGAAATTGAGAAGTAGAAAATTCTTGACCTTTCAGGAGTCTTAGGTGTACCTGTCACTCTCCTAAGTATGCTACCTACTTTCTCAGGTCAGAATATTCTAACAGTTTCTAACATGTGAATTGGACTCAGGCATACTATGCTGTCAATACCGGAATAATTTTTAGAAAAGAGCAAGAAACAACAAAATTTGGGCTGAGGAAATGAATTTTATAGCAGGGCTGGTCCTTAAAGAG
Organism: Typhlomys cinereus; assembly: GCA_023101885.1. Lineage (NCBI taxonomy): Eukaryota > Metazoa > Chordata > Mammalia > Rodentia > Platacanthomyidae > Typhlomys > Typhlomys cinereus. The sequence goes on along the minus strand of JALPQD010000006.1, from coordinate 13,862,780 downwards.
GAGAATTTCAACTCAGTTGAGGTTTATGCTGATATTCAGGAGATTCTGCCTAGAAGGCAGGTTGACTATTGGAAGAATTTTTGAACAGTACCTCTGCTATTCTACTATATGGAGACAGCTTAGCCTAGTTTGAAAGGAACTTCAAATTATGGCTCTCAGAGAACATAGAATAAGGGAGTTAGAAAAGGCTCAAGTACCAGGTAAATGGCTTGATGATTAGATGAAGCTACTGTCTCAGTGGGAAGCTGGATTGCAAGCCAGAAAGGAAACAGAAATTGTAGCACATGGACTAGTTACATATGTTGAGCATTACTGGGCATATTGCCCCATACTGCTGAAGCAGGTGGCAAAGGGTTTTTGCCTAGGACACTAAAAGTCAGACTGGAAACCACAGACTATCTCCAGACCCTCCCTATGTGCAAATGAGAGCAATTAAATGACTAACACCTTCAGAACAGCACTAGTCATAGCTACTATTCCATAGAAAAAGAAGCTTTCATGGCAGTTGTATATTGAATCATTCTTTTAAAAATATAATCAGCTGAGGAAAAGACTATTGGTAAAGTGCTTTTGTTGCAGTCTGGCTGCAACATTGCTGATAAATTACCATCAAACAACTTAAGGGAACGAGGGTTTATTCTCTCTTACAATTCCTGGTTACAGTTCTTAGTCCAGCTTGATGGAAGAGCATGTACCAACACCAAGGCCGAGGATACTGGCCACACCATCACCACATAATGGCTGAGAGATAGATAATCCTTACTTGCCAGACTATCATGTCTGGCCAAGTAAACAGAAAGATGCCGACTCTCTCAACCAGCTCTCTGTGATTTATTCCAGGGCCTAATCCCACCCACCATGGCTGGGCCTTTCCTATCAGCTAGACAATCTCTTGCAGTTTGCTTTGGGCTTAACTCAACCATCAACTCTCTACAAATGTGCCCAGAGTTGAAACCGTCAACAGTCAAGTTGACACATGTGCTTAACTATGACAGTTTGTCTTATAAGTGTGAAGACATGAGTCTAATTCCTTAGAACCCATATAAAGATGCCTGAAATGATGACGTGCATTTGTAATCTCAGCACTTAAGAGACAAAGACAGGTGGTCTCTGGATCGTCCTAGGTAGCCAATATCTCAAAGGAGATGGATCATGTTCTTGAGGTAGCATGGAAAGTTGTCCTTGGACATGAACAGTTACACACACACACCACATACATGCATAAAGAAAATCTCTATTCCTTTGTCTTTGTGAACTTGTCCACATATTTTAATCATTATATTTATCAATTATACATATAGTTTTATGAATATTTTATAAATATTTTTGTCTTTGTTACCTGAGATCAAGTTTAAAAATAAGTGACAGGCAATTCTTCTGGTTCACTGATATAGCACAAGATATAGAATGTATTTCCTACTAAAGTGACACAAATCTATAACAATTCTCTACAGTATCTGGTGCTTGCCTTGGCATATTTCCACTGCTCCAGCAAGAATCACTTGAAGACCACCTGTATTCTATGTCTTTCTCAGGAAATAGCCAATGTACTTAACTGTAACTATTGTTACAAGTTTATGGGAAAGGTCTTGAACATCAAAATCAGTGGCAATTCCACATTATTGTATAAATGATAGGAGAAGGGGTAGTTAGTAGGGATGATTGAAATTTTGTCTTATATGACCATTACTAACCCCTACCTCTGATTCCAGAGTTTAGGTGTGTTGTGTTTGCTATAACAGATTGCATATCTTCTTTACTTCTTGAAAATTTATGGCACTGAAAATTAATTACATATTTCTTCATTCATACTTGAAAGAACTATTAACTGGGCTGCAAATATGAATCAATTGATAGAACTTGCCTAGAGTTCCCAAAACCCTGCATGAAAAGGGTGTGGCGATGTATTCCTGTAATACAGCCCTTGGGTAGTAGAGGCAGGAGGATCAGAAGTTCAAGGTGGATCCTACATCTCACATAGCATGGCAGAATTCAAGACAATCCTGGGATACAGGAGATTTTGCCACCTTCCCAAGACAAAAATTTACATACTGATACATAACCTTGTGGCAGATATTACTCTAAGTATCAGGAAACAGTAAAACAGGGAATTTTCTTTGTCCTTTCTTTTATTCTAGTTGAAAAGATGTACAGGAGACAAATGGGGCTGGAGAAGTATGTTCTAGGAGGAGCATAGAACAAAAGGAAGTCATGATACCAATCAGCTGCTGGGGTCCTTTTAAGACACCTGAATAAGAGCTGCTTATTGGATTAATGACAATACCGTGCCTTTAAGTGTCCAAGGCCTAGCAATAGGATTGTTAAACCTAGAGGCTTATAGCTCCAACCTGGAAAGCTAAGGGCCTATTGTTCAGGCTTCAAAAGCCAGAAACATAGTTTTAGTCATTCTGATTGGAGGTTTGTAGCCCTGGGCTTTAAACACCAGTTTTCCCCAGCATTTCACAACTACTATAATCCTTGGTTTCTTGCAACAGCAGGTGATGGCAGCAGACAGCAGGATCAGGCAGTTTCTTGTAGTGTGAGGGCTCATATGTATGTTTCATGTTCTGGAATCCACATTCCTACTGGCAACCAGTATTAAAATTCTATGCCCAGGGTCGTTAGACCCTTCATTGTTAAAGCTTAGAATCTCTCAGGGACTCTTCCAGTGAACAGGAGTCACATAATCCTTGTCTTCATTGCCTCTGTTCTCCACCTTCACTGTCTGAAATTCTTCTGTTGCACCTCTAATCACTACATACAGTTACCATCTCTACTACCACTCCTACGAATGCTGCCACATTTGCTTTGTGTTGTAACAATGGCTCAATTGCCACTTTTTCTATCTTTTCTTAGTGTTTCCAGTTCCAACCAATTTAATAGTGATGAAGATCAAATGGCAAGAAAAGACCACTTGAAAGAAGCCTCCTGTTAGTTTAATGCTGCAACACCTGGGGGGCAGCACTGTTGGACGGCCTGCTTATGCAGTCAGAAAGTGGATGTGGCAAGAGCATCTGTGGTGATGGTATCTGCACCAATCTGTTAGTTCCACATGCAAATGAAGGACTGGGCTTGCACAACTGATGGCAGAGTCCCTTATGCAGATGAAAGACTATGCTTGCACTAACCAATCACAGTTGCCTCTCATGCAAATGATGGATTCTATTTTATCAAGCATATCCTGCACTAGAAGAAGTGCTCCCCTTCTGGTCTGGATAAAAATAACCACAGGGTTAATTAAAGTTTATCCAAGCTTATAATAACAAAAAGCTAGGCTATGCATCAGAATATTTGGATACACTGTAGAATCATTATAAACATCTTTCTGCACATTCCATGATTTCTCTGTCCAGAAAGTTCAGAGTTAACATCTAGGCAAACTTCTACACAGGTACTAATATTCTTATTTTCTTTAGCTCTTTAAGATACATAGATTTGATATTCTGATTATGTCTAAATGCTGTAAAACAGTCTTTTATTCATATTACATAGTTGTTTTCTCTGATCAGAATTCTGCATTTGTAGCTCTCTATTTCTTATATTTTCATTGTTACACTTTTATTGCAATGTTCTTGGGCATTCACACTGCCTATTATTGCAAAATAATAAGAGAAAGGAAATTTATAAATATTAATGACATTCTTTGAGGAAAAGGCAGGCCAATTTTTATTTGATGGAAGTAAACATCAGCAGTTCATTAACATGTTGGCTCAGAACTGTGGTCCAGAAAGCCAAAAGGTCTTGAAACAGAATATAGATCTGACTCTGAATTGCTTTTCTCACTAAGTAATTCCATGATCCCTTTTCTTTAAAAAGGCCCACCTAGAAGTGAATCTGATAGTTATGATTTAAGGAAAATATAACCATTACAATTTATTTATTAGCATCATTTCTTAAAAAGTGTCCCCCAAGCCTCCTATATTAGAATCATCTTGGAAGATGCTTTGGATACTAATTCCATATCTACTCTACTGAGTCTGAGTTTGCATTTTAAAAAGCTTCCTTAGGTAAGTCTTTTGTACACTAAAGTTGTAGAATCACTTTATTAACAATTATACTCTGAAGTATTATTTCTCATTGATATTAGTGTCAGTCTCTTATGACTAAATGAAGTGCTCACCCTCACTGCTTCACATAATATGAGCTCAGGCACTCTGAGCTTTGAATATCAATAACATGGCTATATATTCTTTTATTTTCTGAAGCATTCTCAACAAATTTTTTTTCTCAATAATTCATTAAGACAATATATTTCAAGGCATAGAAGTTCCAAAATAATCAAGAAAATTATCCAGGACAAAGAATTAGAATTTATAAAGCATCACTGATTCCCAGTTTGGGGGAAAGGGAGAAAATTAAAAAAACTATTAAAATTATAGAGTTCATTTATTTATCAATTCCAAGATAGAAAAATCATTTGCTTTAGAATTTAAAACAAAAAACTTCTCAAATGAATGCAAGTTTATTGTTTTCATAATACTTCCTTGTTAAATCCAAAACAGAGAGAAAGGTTTTTATTTCCATCTTACGTTCCACATGAAATATGAAAGCTATCTCTCTATAGTGTCTCTGTGATATTTGGCCAGTGTGAAATATTTTTATATTGTTTGAATAAATAAAGAGCATGCATAATATGTACATTTTGCATTTTGCCATCACTATGACATGGAAATAAATTTCCCCACAGACCAATATTCTGTAAGAGTTTTAAACAATAATAGACACACACTAATTCTAATATATTTTATAGATTCTAATTCACATATCCAATCTGCCATTGATGAATATCTATTTTAAATTTTGCAAGACTAAAAGCAATTTCAAAATAAACAATGCTCTTTTTATTGATTGTTTATTGGGACATATTCCTAAAGCAAAATTATTGAATTAAAGTTTACATATATTTTAAATTGTGATACATATGCCTTTCCTGAAATGTAGATTAAGTATTATAATAGCATTCTATTACAACTTCTCATGTTTTGAAATGTGAGTTGTCCCCCACAGACACATGTGTTTGAATCTTTGTTTGAAAAGGCTTGGCACCTTTAAGAGATGGAAACATGCTGGAAAAAGGCAGTCACAGGAGGTGGGCCTTGATGTTGATTAGCTCCATCCTATATCCAGGGGAGATCTCATCTTGCAGTTTTGCTGCTTTCAGACTTCTTTCTGGACATTGCTAAGGCTGCCTTTAGCTTCTGACAACTAGCCATGACTTTTCTGCCATAATGGACTATATCTCCCCTCTGGAACAATAAGGTGAAAATATCTCCCTTTACCCTTTAAGTTGTTTGAGACTTAGTGGTATCTCACAGCACTAAGAATGTACCAGCACAAAGAATGCTGGTACAGAAATTTGGGGGAAATGGAGAGATGCAGTAGCAGAGTGTTTGATCAAGTTTTGCCCTTGTCCCGAAAACTTGCCTAAAATTGAGTGCTTGGCAGAAGAAGTTTTGAGGCAATGAAATCTTGACAGTGTGGCATGGCTATTTTTTAGTTCAGAGTTATAAGGAAAAAGGGTAAGGAATCAGGCAGAAAAGATAAAAGCTGTGAGGTTTGATGATGAAAAATACTATGATGACCTTGAAGAGTTGAATCAGGAAGAGGAAGAGAGCAAAATGGTAGCTCCACTAGTGAATAAAGCCTGCTCTTCATTTGGATAATAGAAGAGGCCCTACCTTGAGAACAAGATCCTCAGGGAAGGGGTTGACACATAAGAATGCAAATTTGTTTGGTAGGGTAGAGCTGAAGGCCAGAGTTTCAAAGGAATTATCTGCTCCTCCAAAGCAAAAACCCATGAGAGATTTTTCTTACAGTCAGCACATAGAGGTTGAACCAGCTGTGAATCAAAAGGGCTAGTCTCCAACTCAAGGTTATAGCAGAACTTGGCAAAGTCATCCACCTGGTCCTGGTTTTACAGGCATTAAAGATGCAAAATGAAGGAGGTTGTGAATCCCTTCTTCCAAGGTTTCAGATAATGGTGAAAGCCAGGCAGTATGTGGCAGGAAGTCTACAATTTAGAGGTCCAAGAAGGGTAGCTTATGCTATAGAGTGAAAGCCTGGTTTGCCATTAAGAAATGAAGATGTTGAGTGAGTGAGAGAGAGAGAGAGAGAGAGAGAGAGAGCACATCCCAGCCCCCAACCAACCTGGAGCCCCACTCGTTCCGGCGGTGGCGAGCACCCAGGCCGACTGTGGCTTGGCCTGCGCCCCCGACCTGGACCGACCCCAGCCCCCTCCGCGCTGCCCCGCTCCTGCCCCCACCCAAGGTCCCAGGTGAAGAATTCTGCCATCAACATCAGACCCTCTGCCTCTCTGGCCCACCGGAGACCTACGCACGTGGTCCACGGAAGACACACTGCTACTCAGAATTCAATAGAGCCCAAAGGAAACTCAAGCAAAATTCTAAGGAACAAAGGGAGCACAGGCCATACATCTGGACTCCACTACAATCATTATATCACGTGGGCGAGTTTCTTCTCATCCAGCCCAAAGATAAGTAAACTTTTTCTTTTCACCTTACTAATCCTTTAAAGTATCAATGCTGTAGATCAACTTTCTCATACAGCCACCCCACAACATACAACTCCAGGGAGTACACCACTCACCCCCACATTTCACCAAGAAACTAAATCGTAAAAGTGCACTACCAAACTAATATTCACCCCCTGGTAACATAACCTGACTTAACTGACGTACTAACAGCCTAGTAGCCTCATCTAGGATATAAGAATAACAATACACAAACATACCCAATCCAAGGTAAGCACGAGTAATAACTGGCAAGCGTAACAATACTAACTACGTCAATTCAGTGAAAAACACAGAAACTGAAAGGTCCTAAAAAACAAAACAACAATGTACAAGTCAAAGTGCAGATCCACGAGAAACAAAACCCAAGAAGACCAATCTCCTGCCAAAAGAATCAATCCCATAATGAGGGATTCCGACCAGAACAAATCCACAGAAAATAGCCATGGAAGCCAGACCCAACATAACGACTTTCAGAGTATGATCATTACCATGATTAATACTATGCAAGAAGAGTTAAACAACCGTATCAACCACTTTGAACAGGAACACAACAGGCACTTGGAGGAGTTGAGAAAAACAGTTCAAGAAAGAAAAATAGGTATGGAGCAATTAAAACAGTCTCAGGCAGAGTTTAAAATTGAACTAAAAGACAAGTTATCTTCAACCCAAAACTCAACAGAGAGTCTTATCAGCAGAACTAACAAAGCAGAAAATAGAATTTCAGATCTTGAAGACAAAGTGGGAGAATTAACCAGCTCAATGGAAGAGATTGTTAAAGCCAAAAAGATACTGGAGAGGAACATTCAAGAGATATGGGACACCCTGAAGAAGCCTAACATGCGCATTCATGGAATACCAGAACAAGAATCCCAAAATACCACACCTGAGGAAATATTTCAATTCATCATAAATGAAAACTTCCCTCAACTGAAGAATGAGAGGCCTATCGAAATACAAGAGGCATTTCACACTCCAAACAGATACGACCAAAATAGAAAATCGCCACGGCAAATAATAGTCAAAACACTCCACATTCAAGACAAAGAAAAGGTGCTGAGAGCTTCAAGAGAAGAAAAGCAACTCACTTTTAAAGGTAAACCTATTAGAATAACAAATGACTACTCAATGGAAACAGTAAAAGCAAGAAGAGCTTGGAGAGACATACTTCAAGTATTAAATGAGCAAAAATGCCAACCCAGACTGATATACCCGGCAAAACTATCTGTCATGATTGAGGGAGAAAGAAAAGTTTTCCAGCACAAAGACAACTTGAAGGGATACATGTCTACCAAACCAGGCCTTCAAAAAATCCTAGAACCGATACTCAAGCTTGAAGAAAAGAACAAGCGTATCCAGGAGAACAGAAGGGAAGTATAATACCACCAAAACATAAATATCAAACAACATGCTTACAAAATCTACTAAACATAAAAAATGTCCAGAATTAAAAATAATTTCTCCATTATAACATTAAATGTCAATGGTATTAACTCGCCAATTAAGAGACACAGATTACAAACTTGGATTAAAAACCACAATCCCAAAATCTGCTGCCTTCAGGAAACTCATCTCACCACAAAAGATAGGCACATCCTAAGAATGAAAGGCTGGTCCAAAATCTTACAAGCTAATGGAACCAGGAAACAGGCAGGGGTAGCAATTATGCTTTCAGACAAAGTGGACTTCAAACCAAAGAAAATCATAAGAGACACAGATGGATACTACATTTTAGTCACAGGTACAATTCACCAGGAAGACTTCACAATACTGAATACTTATGCACCCAATACGGGCCCCTTCACATTCATTAAGAAAACCCTACAGCATCTAAAGCAAGAAATCAACCCCCAAACGATAAGTCTTGGGGACTTCAACACCGCCCTCTCAACATGGGATAGATCAACAGGTCAAAAGCTTAGCAGAGACACTTTGGAACTTAATCAAACCCTTAAAGAAATGGACCTTACAGATCTCTATCGAACTTTTCACCCACGCACAAAAGAATACACATTTTTCTCAGCAGCACACGGAACTTTTTCCAAAATAGATCACATATTGGGCCACAAAACGAATCTACACATATACAAAAAAGTTGAAATTCTAACCTGTGCCCTATCAGACCACCACGGCCTAAAGCTGGACATCCACAACACAACAAACAAGAGAAAATACACTAACTCCTGGAAACTTAACAATATGATGCTGAATGAGAACTGGATTCAGGAAGAGATTAAAAAGGAAATTCAAGATTTCCTGAAAGTGAACGATAACAAAAATACAACTTACCAAAATCTCTGGTAATGAGACAATGAAAGCTGTTCTAAGAGGTAAGTTCATAGCTCTTAATGCCTACATCAAAAAAATGGAAACATCAGAAATAAATAACTTAACGATGCAGCTTAAAGCTTTAGAGAAACTTGAGCAATCTGATCCCAAAAGTAGTAGAAGAGAGGAAATTAGCAAAATAAGGGGAGAAATATCTGAAATTGAGACTAAGAAAACGATAGAAAAAATCAACCAGTCAAAAAGCTGGTTCTTTGAAAAAATCAATAAGATTGATACATCCCTAGCTAAATTAACCAAAAGCAAGAGAGAGAAAACCCAAATTAACAAAATTAGAAATGAACATGGAGTAATCACTACTGATACCCAAGAAATCCAGAGAATTATAACATCATATTTCAAAAACTTGTACTCTGTGAGGTTTGACAACACACAAGAGATGGATGAATTTCTAAGTAAACACATCTTACCTAAATTGGATCAGGAAGTTGTGAATTACCTAAATGGCCCTATAACATATAAGGAAATTGAAGAAGTAATCTCGAATCTTCCCACCAAAAAATGTCCTGGACCAGATGGATTCAGCACAGAATTCTACCAGACATTTAAGGAGTCAATAACACCAATACTCCTTAAACTGTTCCATCAAATAGCAAAGGAAGGAACACTACCAATTTCCTTCTATGAAGCTAATATCGTATTAATCCCAAAACCTAATAAAGATTCACTTACAAAAGAAAACTATAGGCCGATCTCCCTGATGAACAGAGACGCAAAGATTCTCAACAAAGTCTTAGCAAATCGGATTCAAAAATATATCAAAAAGATCATTCACAGGGACCAAGTAGGCTTCATCCCCGGCACACAAGGTTGGTTCAACATACGCAAATCAATAAATGTAATTCATCATGTAAACCAGTCCAAAGTCCAAGACCACATGATACTCTCTATAGACACAGAAAAAGTCTTTGACAAGATCCAACAGCCTTTTATGATCAAAATGCTAGAGACAGTAGGAATGGAAGGAACCTTTATCAATATAATAAAAGCTGTATACAACAAGCCCACAGCAAGGATTATGCTCAATGGGGAACAATTGGAAGCATTCCCACTTCAATCAGGAACTAGACAAGGCTGTCCACTCTCACCACTTCTATTCAATATTGTACTTGAAGTCTTAGCTGAAGCCATAAGACAAGAAAGGGACAGAAAAGGGATTCAAATCAGCAAGGAAGAAGTCAAGCTATCCCTATTTGCAGATGACATGATCTTATACCTGAGTGATCCCAAAAACTCCACCAGGAAGCTCCTGGAACTAATTGAGAAGTTCAGCAGGGTGGCAGGATACAAAATAAATGTGCAAAAATCAGAGGCCTTCCTATATGCCCAGAATGAAAGAAGTGAAAAAGCCTTGAGAGAAACAATCCCATTTACTATAGCCCCTAAAAAAATGAAATACCTTGGTATAAGCCTAACCAAGGATGTAAAAGACCTTTACAATGAAAACTTTAAAACCCTAAAGAAAGAAATTGCTGAAGACATCAGAAGGTGGAAAGACCTCCCATGCTCCTGGATTGGCAGAATCAACATCGTAAAAATGACCATCCTACCAAAGGCAATATACAGATTCAATGCTATACCAATTAAAATCCCAAAGCCATTCTTTAAAGAAGTTGACCAATTAATCTCAAAATTCATATGGAGGCACAAAAGACCTAAGGATAGCAAAGACAATCCTGAGTAACAAAAACACTGCTGGAGGTATTACCATACCGAATCTTAGTCTATACTACAAACCCATAGTTATAAAAACAGCCTGGTACTGGCTCCAAAATAGACACACAGATCAATGGATAAGGGTTGAGGACCCAGATATAAGCCCACAAAAATACAGCCATTTGATCTTCGACAAAGGGGCCCAAAGAATCCAATGGAAAAAGAACAGCATCTTCAACAAATGGTGCTGGCAAAACTGGATCTCCACATGCAGAAGATTAAAGGTGGACCCGTACTTGTCACCATGTACAAGACTTAATTCCCAATGGATGAAGGGCCTCAATATAAGGCCAGAGACTATAAAAATCATAACCGAACGGACCTGATTGGGCTAGGCCAACATTTCCTAAACAGACATCCAATGGCACAGTCACTGCTACCAACTCTCAACAGTTGGGATCTTGTGAAATCAAAGAGCTTCTGTTCAGATAAAGAGATTGTAACACGAGCTCAAAGGCAACCCACAGAATGGGAGAAAATCTTCACTAACCACATATCTGATAGAGCTCTACTGTCCAGAGTGCACAAAAACTTAGAAAATTAAACATCAAGGAAACCAATCGCCCAATTAAAAAATGGGCCCTGGAACTTAAAAGAAATTTTACCAGAGATGAAATTAAAATGTCTAACAAATATCTTAAAAAATGCTCCACTTCTTTAGCCATCAAGGAAATGCAAATCAAAACCTCCCTGAGATATCATCTCACCCCGGTCAGGATGGCAAAAATCCATAATACAAACAACAACAAGTGCTGGAGAGGATGTGGAGAGAGGGGAACTCTGCTACATTGCTGGTGGGAATGCAGGCTCATACATCCATTCTGGCGAGCCGTCTGGAGATTCTTAAAGAAATTAAAGATTGAAATGCCATATGGCCCTGCTATTCCATTTTTGGGAATAACCCCCCATACAGCAGAGGTTCGCCTCGATAGCACAAGCACGACTATGTTCATAGCAGCACTGTTTACAATAGCAAAGTCATGGAATCAACCTAAATGTCCAACAGTTGACGAGTGGATAAGGAAAACATGGTACATCTATACAATAGAGTACTACTCAGCCATCAAAAATGATGAATTACTGGAATTTGCTGGGAAATGGATGTCATTAGAAACGATTATATTAAGTGAAGTATCCCAATCCCAGAAAGTTAAGCGCCGTATGTACTTCCTAATAGGTGGCTCCTAGTACCAAACTCACCCAGCCCACATTGAGACACTCAAGGGTAAACCTATGTAATACGGTAATTGCAAGGATTGTGAACAGGAGGGATGGGGTTGGAGGGCCACACCAGACACAAGGAGAGAGGGGACCATGTTACAGCAGAGAAAATCGACCTCCAAGGAAGGCAAGTAAGTAATGTGACACCTGGTTAAGTTCACAGACGTTCGTTCCTGATCATGTACAACTGAGGGGGTATGATCTCACCAGAAGGGGAGGGCATATAGTCTGGCAGATGAAAAGAGATCATTTTGCAAATGGGTGACTGATCCCTCCCTCACCGAGGTTTCCTGCTTTTATTACATCTACCCTTGAATGTGCTATTATAACAAGACTCCAGTTTAACAGTTTTTTGTCTCTGACCAGGGGGTGACATACAGTGCCCATCAGGATGGAGTGAAGGGCATTGCAGGAGCAGCAAAACTGCAAAAGAAAATCAACAAACCACAATCCACAATCCAGAACATCAGAGACTATATCATCCACACAGAACTAAGCCAGCCTAATCTCCCCCCACATCCTGAAACTCAGGGACATCTGCGGAAGAGGGGGCGGTAAGATTGTAAGAGCAAAAGGATGGGGGGAGCAATGATTTGAAGAGTCTCCACACTAGATAGGGCTGAAGCAATCATAATAGGACTTTGCATGCCCTGCGCCATGTCCGTCACACTATTGACCTCACAAACTCTAACATCAGCTAAAGGCACCAAGATCCTTGGAGGCAAGGGATTGATGGCCACAGAAGTGTTCCTATGCTTAAGGGGAACATGAGAAAGGGTTCAGGGAAATGCCACTGGGTCCTTTTATGTCATCGGAAAGGAGGACCAAGATATTGTGTATTAGGCATACACAATAAAGGACTCTCTGGGAATTGGGGGGGAGGCACTGGGAGATGGGGAGGGAGGGAGGGGGAGCAGAGGGTTTGGGGGGGAGGAGGGGGGGGAACTGGTCTACCTATTAAGTTTATATGAGTGGAAATAATAATAAAAAATGTTAAAAAAAAAAAGAAATGAAGATGTTAGAAATGCCAAAATCAATATGGTACATCTGCCAAGGAGACCTTGCATACCCTAGAGGGCAGCCAGCCCAAGAGAGTGATGAATTCTACAGGCAGCTTCACTTCCTTTTAAAACTGACAAGGTTTTAACAAGAAGCTTGTTTGCTGGATTTGGAGATGCAGGATTTAGAGTTTGTCCTGCCAGTTTTCAGTCTTTATGTTATAGACTGATTATCATGGTTTGAAATGTGAGTTTCAAACATGTGAAAGGCTCATGTGTTTGAATCTTCAGTTGGAAAGGTCATGGTGCCTTGAGGAGGTGGAGCCTTGCTCTAGGAAGGCAGTCACAGGGGGTGGGACTTGAGGTGGATTAGTCCTACATTATTTCTGGGAGTGGTCTGCTCTTGTAGCAGGCAGTCTTGCAGTTCACATCTTCATGAAGGACATGACTTAGCCTCTTCCAGTTTCCACCACTCAGCCATGCCTTTTCTGCAATGAAATGCTGTATCTCCCCTCTGGAGCCATAAGATGAATAAATCTTCTTTTTTAAGTTGCTTGACTTTGGGTATTCTCTCACAGCAACACAAAGAGTAACCAGCTCAGAAATTGGTACTAAGAGTAGGGTATTGCTGTGAAATTAAGACCATCTGCTACCACAACATGAATTACTTTGAAGCTGAGAAAAATTTATGAAGTTGCCATTTGTGAAACTGAGAAAAATTGGCACCCAGCAGTATGGCAATCATTGTGATATGACTAGTGTGCCTTTGGAACTGTTTTTTGTGAGAAATACAGAGAAATTAGGAACTTCGTGCTGGGAAAGCTTTTGCATCTTGAAGATAGAACCTAAGAGGCCATTCTAGTTAGAGCTTTAAAGAGATTGATGCTGTTAGAGATGCAGACAGTGGAAGCCAAGCTTGCGATGGTCCAGAAGGAAACAAAGACTGTGTTTAGAATTGGACAAATGACAAATTGGTAGAGAATTTAAGAAAGTTTTGCCCTCATCCTAGGAGCTTACTTAAATTTAAATTTTAGTATTTGAGAAAAGAACTTTTAAGGCAGACAGTCTTGACAGTGCAGCATAGCTACTTTTTAGCACTCTTATTGAGAGTTATGAAAAAGAAGGAATGAGGCAGAAAGAAGCAAAAACTGTGAATTCTAATGAGGAAAGAGATACAGTGGCAAATTTAAAGAGTTGAACCAGGAAGAGGTAGAGAGCAAAATGACAACTATTGCTAAACATATTAACTCCATTAGTAAACCAAAGCCTGTTCTTCATTTGGATTATAGGAGAGACACTTACTTGAGGGCAAAATCCTTAAGAATGATCCCACCTATACAAATTCAAATCATTTTAGAAGGAATGAGCTAAAGGGTGGAGTGCTAAAGGAAAGATCTGTTTCTCATCCAAAGTAAAGGCCCAAGAGAGATTTTTCTTACAGTCATCACAGAGAAGCTGAACCAGCTGTGAGTCAAGGGGACCAATCTCCACTTGAAGGTTATAGCAGAACTTGGTAAAGTCATTCACATGATTATGGCTTTAGAAGAATCAAAGATGCAAGAGCAAGGAGGTCATGGAATCCTCCTCCAAGGTTTCAAAGAATGGCAGAAATCAGGCAGCATGTGACAGAAAGCCTGCAATTTAGAGGCCCAGGAAGGGCAGTTTCTGCTGTGGAGTTAAATTCTGACTTGCCATTGAAAAGTAAACAGTTAGAGATGTCAGAGCCAATGTGGGACATCTGCAAAGGAGAGTTGTATACCTTGGAAGGAGTCAAACCAAGAGAATGATGTGTTATATGGGCAGTTTTGCTGGAGGGGTAGAACTGAAGCCTTTTGGAACTGAGATGATTTTAACAAGAAGTTCACTCATTAGACATGGAGTTGCAGGATTTGGAGTTTGTCCTACCAGTTTTTTGTTTTGTTTTGGACCAATTTTCCTGAGTATGTCCCCATTTGTCCCTTTGGAAAAGCAAATGCTTATTCTGTGCATTGTATGTTGGAAGTATGTAACTTATCTTTTGATTTTACAGAAGGCTTTGGACTTTGGACTTTTAGCTTTGTACTGTGTTGACTACTGATGTGGTTTGTCCTGATACTTTTAAAGTTGGATTGAATATGAATTGCATAATAAGATGGCAATGAGCCTGTTGTGGCCAGGGGTGGAGGAGTATCATGGTTTGCAATGTGCATTGCCTCTCACAGGCTCATGTGTTTAAATCTTTGTTGTTAGGGAAGGTCATAGTACCTTGAGGAGGTGAAGTCTTGCTGGAGGAAGGTAGTCACAAGGGGTGGGTCTTGAAATGGATTAGTTCCACCCTACTTCTGGGAGAGGTCCAATTTTGCAGCTAATAGTCTTGTAGCTCTCAGCCTTTATGATGGATGTGACTTAACCCTTTTCAGCTTCTGCCATCTAGACATGCCTTTTCTACCATGAAAGACTGTATCCCCTGAATAAATCTCCTTTCTCCTTTAAATTGCTTGACTTTGGGTTTTCTCTCTCACAATAACACAGAGTAAACAGTACATCTTTCTTAGATATATCTCCATTCCTCTCTTTTGAAATGGAAATGTCTATTCTGTGCCATTGCATTTTGGAAGTATTTTACATTATACAGAAGGATTTAGACTTTGGACTTTTAGACTAGGTTGGACTACTGATGTAGACTATTGTACTTTTAAAGATGGACTGAGTATAGATTGCATTGTGAAATGACAATGAGACTGTGGGGGTTATGGGTGAAGTACCATGGTTTGAAATGTAGGTTGTCTCCCTGTATTAGTCAGGGTTCTCTGGAGAAACAGAATCTATATAATGTAATATATAAAAATAAATTTATTAAAATAATTCACAATAAAAAAGTGTCCTTCAAAGTAGCCACTTGTAGCTGCTTTGTTCTTGACTGGAATGCTCCACAAAGCCAAAAGATCCCAAGAACTCCTCAAGCCTTACTTCTCTTGAGAGTCAATGCTGGGTTCTGACGTTGGTAAAGAACAGCTGGGCTCTAACATTAACTATGAATAGTGAACAGCAGCAAGGCCCAGAGACCAGGCTTCAAAGACAGCAGGAACAACAACAACGTGGTGGAGAAGATGAAGCTCTGAGTCAGCCAAAGGACAGAGGCAGCAGCAACAGCAACAAAGAAGGCCATGATGCTATAAAAGCACATGATGTTTGCATCATGGCAAGTCGACAGAAGACAAGGGAAGATCAAGTCCCACCTCCCTACACCCCTCACCATCTGGTTCACCACTAGAAAGCACCACCTACCATGGGCTGGGTTCTTTACAACAATCAATCAAGCACCTGCAGACTCATTCAAAGGCCATTCCAACCACTAACCTTCCACAGCTGTGCCCCGAAAAGTCTGCAACTGTTAAGTTGACACCAAAATGCAACCATAACATCCTCATAGGCACTTGTGTTTAAATCTTTGATTGGGGAAGGTCATTATACCTTTAGAGGTGAGTCTTGCTAGGGGAAGAGTGTTGAGGTTGATTAGCTTCATCCTACCTTCATTTACCTTAGGGTTCCAGAGGGAGATACAGTCGTTCATGGCAAAAGTGACATGGCTAGGTGGCCAAAGCTGGAGACAGGTTATGTCACACCCATCTGAGATGGCTGAAGGATCCCTGGAGAATCCTTCTTCCCAGTGTTCTGTCCTATGGTTCCTATTATAGTCCACCACTGGGAGGTTGCAGTGAGATCTAGAGAATTTCCAATGGGATGCAGGGCTGGTCTTGTATTATAAGTTGATCTGGATAATCTCTCCAGGTGATCTGACAGCTGATCTTAGTTAATACCAGATGTGGTCAAGTTGACATCCAGGATTAACTCTCACATCTGCTCTTGCAGTTGGCAGTTTTGCAGTTCTTAGTCTTTTTGCTGGACATGACTTTGACCATCTCCAGCTTCTGTCAGCCAGGCATGCCTTTTCTGACATAGTTGACAGTATCTTCCGTCTGAAACTGTAAGCTAAATATATCTTCCTTTCTCATTTAAGTTGCTTGAGCCTCAGTGGTGTCTCACAGAAGCACAAAGAGTACCTATCTGACACACAACTCTTTTCTACAGTGAACAGTTTTAGCATCTGGATAGCTTATAAATATAATTTAATTATTCTGATGTACATGTACTTAACTAACAGTAAGTCTATGTCTGTTTTTACACACTTGTCAACTGGTTTGCACTTTTTCTATGAGGTGTCTTTCATATTCTTCAGCTGATTTTTTAAAGTGGAATAAAATAGGAAAGTTTATGTCTTAGTTTTCTTCAGAATTAATTATTTTTCTCTTTTACATGTTTGTGCTGATAAGCAGATACACATATTTATGGCAGACACCATAATATTTTGATGTATGTGAAAGAGTAAAACCATAATTACAACAGTACGGGATAGTGCATGTGTTTTTCTGCATGTGAATATATATGAATCTATCTATGTTTATTAGAGGGCACTCTGTGCCTGTGGAGATCCATGGTGTTTTCAGGAATCATCCTGTTATTTCTTCTACCTCCTTTTTTGTTTCACTATGGGATTTTCCAGCTCTGCCTTTCTGAACTATAAATGCAAGCCTTGGATATTAGTGCCTGACATTTTTACATGGAATCTAGGACCTGAACTCTGGTCCTACTGCTTTTGAGCCAGAAGCTTGACCCCTGAGTCATCTCCAGTTTCTAACTCATGCATTCAAGAAGAATTTAAAATTAGATAAAAATTGAGAAAGAGATGGATAAAATGAAATAGAGATGCAGAAATAATAAAATCAAAATCAGAAAATGGGGAACATGAAAATGACCTTAGATATAGAGAGAAGAAATTCTGCATTAGAATAGATGTGGATAGAAAGTCACACTGTGACATGCTTTGATAAAGGCACAGAGACCAGACACACACAGGTAAAAAGATATAAAACATGCAACACATTTATTCATAATATTTACACATATGTCACATAAAATTTATTGCATACATATATATCACATAAAACACACCACAAACTCATAAAGAAAAATAATCCGTACAAAAAATACCAGAAGAGTCACAGACTCCTCAATTTCCTTATATGTTATAGGACTATTTAAATAATTCACAGCTTCCTGATTCAATTTAGGTAAGTTGTGTTTACTTAGGAATTCATCCATCTCTTTTGTGTTGTCAAATTTCACAGGAACTCAGGTCCTTATTCTTTCCAGGTAGAGGCTTAACTCTTGAGCCATCTTGCCAGCCCTAGGTTTCTTTTTAGTACTTTTCAAAAGTAAAGAGAAGAGCTTTAGTTTGTAATTGCATGAACATTTCAATATTAAATTATTTCCTCTTCAGAGGAAAAGCAAGAACTGTCACCATTGGCCCCTCGAAGTGACAAAAATCACATGACTTCTTTCTTCCTCTTGCCCGCCTGTCTGACCGACCATGCTCCCAGTCCTCCATCCCAGGTCCCAGGTGAAGAATTCTGCCATCAACATCAGCCCCCTGCCTCTCTGGCCCATTGGGGACCCACACACATGGTCCACAGAAGACACACTACTACTCAGAATTCAATAGAGTCCAAAGGAAACTCAAGCAAAGTTCTAAGGGTCAAAGGCCATACATCTGAAGACCTCTACAATCATCCTATCACATGGGAGAGATTCTTCACATCCAGCCCAAAGATAAGTAAACCTCCTTTTTTTCACCTTACTGTTCCTTTCTAGTATTAAGCGCTGTAGGTTAACTTTTCCATACAGCCACCCCAAAAACATATACAACTCCAGGGAGTACACCACTCACCCTCACATAACTCCAGGGAGTACACCACTCACCCTCACATATCACCAACATACTAAATCGTAAAAGTGTACTAGCATACTAATATTCACCCATGTCTACTTAACCTGACTTAACTGATGTACTAACAGCCTAATAGCCTCATCTAGGAAATAATAACAAAAGACAAAGGTACCCAACTCCAAGGCAAGCACTAGTAATAACTGCCCAAATGTAGTAATACCAACTAAATCAGTTCAGTCAAAAACACACAGAAACTGAAAGGTCCTGAAAGACAAAACAACAATGCCCAAGTCAAAATGTAGATCCATGAGAAACAAAACCCAAGAAGACCAATCTCCCACCGAAAAAATTAACCCCATACTGATGGATTCCAACCAGAACAAATTCACAGAAAATAGCCAAGAAAGTCAGACCCAAGAAAACAACTTTCAAAGTATGATCATTACCATGATTAATACTATGAAAGAGGAAATCCAAGAGGAGTTAAACAACCGCATCAACCACTTTGAAGAGGAACACAACAGGCATTTGGTAGAGTTGAGAAAAACAGTTCAAGAAACAAAAATAGGCATAGAGCAGTTAAAACAGTCTCAGGCATAGTTTAAAATCAATAAAAGACAAGTTATCTTCAACCCAAAACTCAACAGAGAGTCTTATCAGCAGAACTAAAGAAGCAGAAAATAGAAGACAAAGTGGGAGAATTAACCAGCTCAAATGAAGAGATTGTTAAAGCCAAAAAGATACTTGAGAGGAACATTCAAGAGATATAGGACACCCTGAAGAAGCCTAACATGCACATTCATGGAATACCAGAGCAAGAATCCCAAAATACCACATATGAGGAAATTTTTCAAATTATCATAAATGAAAACTTCACTCAACTAAAGAATGAGAGGCCCATCCAAATACAAGAGGCATTTCGCACTCCAAACAGATATGACCAAAATAGAAACTTGCCATGGCAAATAATAGTCAAAACACTCCACATTCAAGACAAAGAAAAGGTGCTGAGAGCTTCAAGAGAAAAAAAGCAAGTCACTTTTAAAGGTAAACCTATTAAAATAACAAATGACTTCTCAATAGAAACATATTACAAACCTGGATTAAAAACGACAACCCATCAATCTGCTGCCTTCAGGAAACTCATCTCACCACAAAAGATAGGCAAATCCTAAAAATGAAAGGCTGGTCCAAAATTCTGCAAGCTAATGGAAACAGGAAACAGGCAGGGGTAGCCATTATGCTGTCGGACAAAGTGGACTTCAAACCAAAAAAAATCATAAGAGACACGGATGGATACTACATTTTAGTCACAGGTACAATTCACCAGGAAGACTTCACAATACTGAATACTTATGCACCCAATACGGGCCCCTCCACATTCATTAAGAAAACCCTACAGCATCTAAACCAAGAAATCAACCCCCAAATGATAATTTTTGGGGATTTCAACACCGCCCTCTCAACATGGGATAGATCAACAGGTCAAAAGTTTAGCAGAGACACTTTGGAACTTAATCAAACACTTAAAGAAATGGACCTTACAGATCTCTATAGAACTCTTCATCCACGCACCAAAGAATACACATTTTTCTCAGCAGCACACGGAACTTTCTCCAAAATAGATCACATATTGGGCCACAAAACGAATCTCCACATATACAGGAAAGTTGAAATTCTAGCCTGTGCCCTATCGGACCACCACAGCGTAAAGCTGGACATCCACAACACAACAAGCAACAGAAAATACACTAACTCCTGGAAACTTAACACTATGATGCTGAATGAGAACTGGATTCAGGAAAAAATTAAAAAGGAAATTTAAGATTTCCTGAAAGCGAATGATAATGAAAATATAACTTACCCAAATCTCTGGGACAGGACGAAAGCTGTCCTAAGAGGTAAGTTCATAGCTCTTAATGCCTACATCAAAAAAATGGAAACATCAGAAATAAATAACTTAACAATGCAGCTTAAAGCTTTAGAAAAACTAGAGTAATCCAATCCCAAAAGCAGTAGAAGAGAGAAAATTAGCAAAATAAGGGGAGAAATAACTGAAATCGAGATTAGGAAAATGAGAGAGAAAATCAACCAGTCAAAAAGCTGGTTCTTTGAAAAAATCAATAAGATTGATATACCACTAGCTAAATTAACCAAAAGCAAGAGAGAGAAAACCCAATTAACAAAATTAGAAATGAAAACGGAGTTATCACCACTGATACCCAAGAAATCCAGAGAATTATAACATCATATTTCAAAAACTTATACTCTGTGAAGTTTGACACCACAAAAGAGATGGATGAATTCCTAAGTAAACACAACTTACCTAAATTAAATCAGGAAGTTGTGAATTATTTAAATAATCCTACAACATATGAGGAAATTGAGGAAGTAATCTCGAATCTTCCCTCCAAAAAAATGTCCTGGACCAGATGGATTTGGCACAGAGTTCTAACAGACATTTAAGGAGCTTACAACACCAATACTCCTTAAACTGTTCCATCAAATAGCAAAGGAAGGAATACTACCAAATTCCTTCTATGAAGCTAATATCGTATTAATCCCAAAACCTAATAAAGATTCACTTAAAAAAGAAAACTATAGGCCAATCTCTCTGATGAACACAGACGCAAAGATTCTCATCAAAGTCTTAGCAAATAGGATTCAAAAACATATCAAAAAGATCATCCATGGTGATCAAGTAGGCTTTATCCCCGGCATACAAGTTTGTTCAACATACACAAATTAATAAATGTAATTCATCATATAAACCAGTCCAAAGTCCAAGACCACATGATACTCTCAATAGATGCAGAAAAAGCTTTTGACAAGATCCAACAGCCTTTTATGATCAACATGTTAGAGACAGTAAGAATGGAAGGAACCTTTATCAATATAATAAAAGGGTTATACCACAAGCCCACAGCAAGGATTATGCTCAATGGTGAACAATTGGAAGGATTCCCACTTCAATCAGGAACTAGACAAGGCTGTCCACTCTCACCACTTCTATTCAATATTGTACTTGAAGTCTTAGCTGAAGCCATAAGACAAGAAAGTGGCATAAAAGGGATTCAAATCGGCAAGGAAGAAGTCAAGCTATCCCTATTTGCAGATGACATGATCTTATACCTGAGTGATCCCAAAAACTCCACCAGGAAGCTCATGGAACTAGTTGAGAAGTTCAGCAGGGTAGCAGGATACAAAATAAATGTACAAAAATCAGAGGCCTTCCTATATGCCCAGAATGAAAGAAGTGAAAAAGCCCTGAGAGAAACAATCCCATTTACTATAGCCCCTAAAAAAACTGAAAAATACCTTGGTATAAACCTAACCAAGGAGGTAAAAGACCTTTACAATGAAAACTTTAAAACCCTAAAGAAAGAAATAGCAGTAGACACCAGAAGGTGGAAAACCTCCCGTGTTCCTGGATTGGCAGAATCAACATCGTAAAAATGACCATCCTACCAAAGGCAATATACAAATTCAATGCTATACCAATTAAAATCCCAAAGCCATTCTTTAAAGAACTTGACCAAACAATCTCAAAATTCATATGGAGGCACAAAAGACCCAGGATAGCAAAGACAATCCTGAGTAACAAAAACACTGCTGGAGGTATTACCATACTGAACCTTAGTCTATATTACAAATCCATAGTTATAAAAACAGCCTGGTACTGGCTCCAAAATAGACACACAGATCAATGGATAAGGATTGAAGACCCAGATATAAGCCCACAAAATTACAGCCATTTGATCTGTGACAAAAGGGCCCAAAAAATCCAATGGAAAAAGAACAGTATCTTCAACAAATGGTGCTGGCAAAACTGGATCTCCACATGCAGAAGATTAAAACTGGACCCGTATTTGTCACCATGTACAAGACGTAATTCCAAATGGATGAAGGACCTCAATATAAGGCCAGAGACTATAAAAACCATAGTTGAAAAGGTAGGGAACTCCCTGGAGCTGAGTGGGCTAGGCCAACAGTTCCTAAACAGACATCCAATGGCACAGTCACTGCTACCAACTCTCAACAGTTGGGATCTTGTGAAATTAAAGAGCTTCTGTTCAGATAAAGAGATTGTAACACGAGCTCAAAGGCAACCCACAGAATGGAAGAAAATCTTCACTAACCACATATCTGATAGAGCTCTACTGTCCAGAGTGCACAAAGAACTTAGAAAACTAAACACCAAGGAAACTAATGACCCAATTAAAAAATGGGACCTGGAACTTAAAAGAAACTTTATAGGGATGAAATTAAAATGTCTAACAAATATTTGAAAAAATGCTCCACTTCCTTAGCCATCAGGGAAATGCAAATCAAAACTTCCTTGAGATATCATCTCACCC
Source organism: Typhlomys cinereus (assembly GCA_023101885.1). Classification (NCBI taxonomy): domain Eukaryota; kingdom Metazoa; phylum Chordata; class Mammalia; order Rodentia; family Platacanthomyidae; genus Typhlomys; species Typhlomys cinereus. The sequence continues at coordinate 13,839,845 of JALPQD010000006.1, read as the reverse complement.
CCGGTCAGGATGGCAACACCAAATGCTGGAGAGGATGTGGAGAGAGGGGAACTCTCCTACATTGCTGGTGGGAATGCAGGCTCATACAGCCACTCTGGCGAGCCGTCTGGAGATTCTTAAAGAAATTAAAGATTGAAATGCCATATGACCCTGCGATTCCACTTTTGGGAATAACCCCCCATGCAGCAGAGGTTCACCTCATTGCACAAGCGCGACCATGTTCATAGCAGCACTGTTTACAATAGCAAAGTCATGGGATCAACCCAAATGTCCAACAGTTGACGAGTGGATAAGGAAAAAGTGGTACATCTATACAATGGAGTACTACTCAGCCATCAAAAATGATGAATTACTGGAATTTGCTGGGAAATGGATGGAATTAGAAACAATTATTTTGAGGGAAGTATCCCAGACCCAGAAAATTAAGCGCCCTATGTACTTCTTATGTGGCTTCTAGTACCAAACCCACTTAGAGACACTTAAGGATAATTCTCTGTAATACCTACAGTAATTGCAAAGATTATGAAAAGGAGGAATGGGGAAGGAGGGCCATATCAGAAACAAGGAGAGAGGGAACCATGTTATAGCAGAGAAAATAGGCCACCATCAAGGATTGGAAAGGGTGATATCCAATACCCATCAGGATGGAGTTAAGGACATGGCAGACACAGCAAAAGTGAAAAAAAAAAATCAACAAACCACAATCCAGAACATCAGAGACTATATCAACCACCTGGAACTAGGCCAGCCTAATCTCTCCCCATCCAGAAGCTCAGGGAAATTTGTGGAAGAGGGGGCGGTAAGATTGTAAGAGTACAAGGATGGGAAGAGCAATGATATGCAAGATACTCCACACAAGTTAGGGCCGAAGCAATCATAATTGGACTTTGCATGCCCTGCGCAATGTCCAACACACTATTGACCCCACAAAGTCTAGCATTTGCTAAAAGCACCAAGATCCTTGGAGGCAAGGGATTGACAGCCAAAATAGTTTTCCTATGCTTAAGGGGTACAAAGGAAAGGGTTCAGGGAAATGCCGCTGGGTACTTGTACGTCATCGGAGAGGAGGTCCCAGAGGAGAGACTGGCATGCACATTAAAGGATTCTCCGGGGATTGGGGGAGGGGAGGCACTGGGGGATGGGGAGGGAGGGGTGAAGGGAGGGTGTGCAGAGGGGTTGGGGGGAGGAGAAGGGAGGGAGGGAACCAGTGTACCTATTAAGTTTGTATGAGCGGAGACAATAAAAAATATTTAAAAAAATAAATAAATAAAAGTAAAAAATGTGAAAAAAAACTCAACTTGTTCTTAACTAGAACAACACTATATGATTAACCAAAATATAATTATTTTAATCAAGTAAGATTACTGGAAATAACTCCAAACTTCAAAATACTTTACTATGCTATTATATATGTCTTAAGTGATTACACCCAACATTTTAGAATTAAGTTTTAGAAACAAAATTTTATAGAAGTTTTGTAATTATACTTAGATGTCTGGGCCCACGAACCAGCACGAACCTGAATCTACAAACGTGGAAGTCTGAAGTGGGAACGGTAGGAATTAATTCGGGTTCGTGCTGGTTCGTGGGCCTGGACACTTAGAGGTATCAATAAACATAAATTTTCTTCTATTCCCAGGCAATATCTTTGAAAATGTTTTAGAATAGGAAAAGTGGCTTTAATAGTAAGGATGTCACCTGTTGCAGTCCACCTACATGGTTGCTGATAAATGACCAGAACACAGTTTAAGGGAACAAGGAGTTTACTTTCTTATGATAGTCAGGTTACAGTTCATAGTCCAGCTTGACAGGAGAGCACACACCAACACCAGGGCTAAGGGAACTGGTCACCATAACGGCTGAGAGAATCCATGTCTGGGCAAGTATACAGAAGGATGCCAACTCTCTCAACCAGCTCTTTCTGATTTATCCAGGGCCTAATCCCACCCATCATGCGCTGGGTCTTCCCCAGCAGCTAGACAATCTCCTTCAGGTTTGCTCTGGGATTAATTCAAGCATCAACTCTCAACAACTGTGCCCAGAGCTCAAACCCTCAAGAGTCAAGTTGACACCTGTGCTTAACTATGATATCACCTATTCACTAAATTTTTTATTTGATGATAATTTTCACTTTCAAATGAAAATGTCAATAGTAGAAGTTTTCAACCCTTTTATTTATATATCAGTTTTAAGGCTCCCATGCGTGTATGTGGATAAGAGATCACAGAAACACTTTAATATTCTTGGTGGTTACACTTTTCAATTATAGGTGGTTGTGATTGATAATCCCAGCCGAGGAGAAGCAGTTGTTGTCTCACTCATCTTCTTTTGGACCTGTAAGGTCTTAGAAAATATACTTCGTGGTATGAAGCTAATTGCTATGCTTAGCTTTGGATTTTGTGACTCATAGTGACATGACCAGAAAGGCATTAGTAATACAGCTTAAATACTACCCGGCATAGGATTCCCATTCACACTGCTTCCTGAACTTGTTGCTCAGAGGGCCATTTGAAGAAAAGGAAATGTTCGTGGGTGGGGTAATTTAATCATTTTGCAGGTCTGCAATTCAAAGGAAGAAAGAACTTCAAGAGTTGAATCCAGAAGAAAGAAAACTACAAGAGGAAAACATGAAAAAAAATAAGGAAGGAAGTGTGTTTCCAACAGAACCAAGACTCAGAAGGAAGCTGGAAATGAGTGCCTCACCCTTCATCAGTTCCGCCTTCAGAATGAAGATTGTCATCCTGGCTGTGCTGCTGAGCACCGTCTCTGCCCTGCCCATCCCTCTTGAGCAACCTGGGAGTTCCAGTGGTCAGATATTTAGCTTTTTCCCACCACAAATACTACCATTTGGTTTTCCTCAGTTACCGTTTCTCCAGCCTGCACAGCCACCTCTGATTCCAATTCCATTTCCTTTTGATCCAAACCAGGTTTTGACACCTAATCAATTCATAACGTTAATCATTTTTATTTTGAACCAACTGCAGGGCTTCGTTGGGAAATAACTGCTATGCCAGAAGTTATACATGATGCTGCTGGTTTTTCCACTACCAGAAGATTATCTGTTTCTCCTTATCTAAGTTGATGGTGGTCTAATTTGGCACACTCTGTAAAAAGTTCCAGCACCCAGTCAAAACTACTACATTAAATCCATTATCTACAAACTATCTGCTTTAAATACTTTAAATAAAAACTTAACCTACAAAAAAAAAAAAAAGAAATGCCATATGACCCTGCGATTCCACTTTTGGGAATAACCCCCCATGCAGCAGAGGTTCACCTCGATAGCACAAGTGCGACCATGTTCATAGCAGCACTGTTTACAATAGCAAAGTCATGGAATCAACCCAAATGTCCAACAGTTGATGAGTGAATAAGGAAAATGTGGTACATCTATACAATGGAGTACTTAACTCAGCCATCAAAAATGATCAATTACTGGAATTTGCTGGGAAATGGATGGAATTAAAAACAATTATATTGAGTGAAGTATCCCAGACCCAGAAAATTAAGCGCCGAATGTACTCCCTAATAGGTGGCTCCTAGTACCAAACCCACCCAGCCCACCTAGATACACTTGACGATAAATCTCTGTAATACAGTAATTGCAAGGAGTATGAAAAGGAGGGCTGGGGTAGGAGGGCCACACCAGAACAAGGAGAGAGGGGACCATGTTACAGCAGAGAAAATAGGCCTCCATCAAGGACTGCAAGTAAGCAATGAGACATCTGGTTAAGTTCACAGACTTTTCCTTCCTGATCATTTACAACTGAGGGGGTGTGATCTCACCAGAAGGGGAGGGCATATAGTCTGGCAGATAATAAGTAACCATTTTTCAAATGGGTGATTGACCCCTCCCTCACTGTGGTTTCCTACTTTTATTACATCTACCTTTGAATGTACTCTTATAACAAGACTCTAGTTTAACAGCTTTCTATCTCTGGCCAGGGGGTGACATCCAATACCCATCAGGATGGAGTGAAGGGCATTGCAGGAGCAGCAAAACCGCAAAAGCAAATCAACAAACCATATTCCAGAACTTCAGAGACTCTATATTAATCATCTAGAACTAGGCCAGACTAATCTCTCCCCATCCTGAAGCTCAGGGACATTTGCGGAAGAGGGGGCGGTAAGAGTGTAAGAGCACAAGGATGGGAGGAGCAATGATATGCAAGATACACAAGTTAGGGCCGAAGCAATCATAATTGGACTTTGCATGCCCTGCGCAATGTCCAACACACTATTGACCCCACAAAGTCTAGCATTTGCTAAAAGCACCAAGATCCTTGGAGGCAAGGGATTGACAGCCAAAATAGTGTTCCTATGCTTACGGCAAAAAAGGAAAGGGTTCAGGGAAATGCCGCTGGGTCCTTGTATGTCATCGGAGAGGAGGAGGGTGAGCAGAGGGGTCGGGGGTGGGGAGAGGAGGAGGGAGGGAGGGTACCGGTGTACCTGTTAAATTTGTATGAGTGGAGATAACAAAAAATGTTTAAAAAAAAAAAGAATAAGGACCTGAGTTCAAATGTGAGATCCCACATGAAAATGCTGGATGGAAATGGTAGCAGCCTGCACTTTTGACCCTGAAAAGGGAGCTTAGGAAAGCCCAAAGTAAAACAAAAAAAAAGTTAGAGCAATCTAGGATGATTCCTAAAGTCATCCTGAGCTTCCACAGGCACATACAGAGCTTCTGATACACACAGACATATGCACATGAGTGCGTACACACATGCACACAAAATACATTTTAAAAATCCTTTAAAAAAAGAAACCTACTAAGAAAATACACATCCCTCCCCTCCAAAGTTTAATCTATCAACATAAATACACAAATAATTTATTGGTTTTCTTTCTTCATTTAGATGTTGATTGCATTTAGATTTTTTTTAACTTTTAAAAATTCCTTTTAGTTTTATAAGCATACTGAGTACTTATCCCTGTTTCCTTCTGCCCCACCTCCCTCCCATCTCTTCATCAATCCATCCCACTCTCTTCCACCTTCCTGCCTGGCTGCTTCTATGGACTCTAGGGTTCCCTCAGACTTGTCTACTCTTGCTGGAGTTCAGGCCTCTTGTGGCATACCACATTGCCTCTTCCGGGCCACCCCACTGATAGGGGCTTTTCCCTTCACCCATCAAGGTTTAGTCCCCAAAATTTCCACTGTATATTCTTATCTATCTTGAGTTCCTCTACAGTCTATGGGGACATGTTGGTATATCAGTCATTAGTCATTATGCAGGTCTGGTAAGGACAAGTCTCACTGCAGTGAGTTCCTAGATGTAGTAGTCCTGCCTTGAATAGAATGTTTTGTCCAGTGGTGAATCTTTTCATTATTCTCTTACAGTCTCACTGCCCCCTCTTTCAAAATGTTCCCAAAGCCCTAGAATGGGAAGAGACTAAGTTGACCTGTTTCTGTGTGAGTCTTGCTGGGTCACTTGTACTCTGCATTATGGCCAGCTGTTGCTGTCCACTTCACTGCTCTTCTATTGCTCTAGGCTGCATCCTGTCAGGGTGTTAAGATTCTCTACCTCTAGTGAAGACTTCTAGGTTTAGTGCTAAGTGTTCTTCAAATCTATGGGTATAATAGGAGCTATTTACAGAGCAGTTTGGTGTTTTATCTTCCTACCTATAGGTTCATTGGCTATTTTTTTTTCTTTTGACCTATTTCCTTCTCCTTTTTAAGTTCCAGTTCTAGTTAACACTAATAGGGATGTGTTCAATTCTAACAAGCAGATTTTGAGTCCAATCAGGAAGCTGTTGGCTGTTTCCTTGATACTCATGCCACTATTACATTGATGGTCACCTATTGCCATGGTGATTTTTATTGCAACATGCATATCTCATGGGTTGATGAAGCCTGTGATTATTTATCTCCCACAGTAACTTCTACAGTATCACTTGGTATTGTGTAAGCTATCCAGCAATGAGGAAGGTCTCATCAGCTAGCTCCAGTGATGTATTCTGCCCATGTTTCTGTGATGCATATGTGTTGCATCTTCAGAAATAGGGTCTTACTGAAAGTTTTTGGAGAGCAACCAAGAGCATTGTCAAAAGTCTATAATATTTGGGGGCCTTTGAAACCTCTCTGACCAATATTTAATCTGGAAGTGTCACATTCTGGTTGCTTCTAGTATAATTTTGTTACTAGGTTCTAACTGGATCAGCTCAGGGTCCCCCATACAAACTTTTCTCCTCATTTTGTGCTCTTCTGCATAGGGGCTGCCCATTATTCTTCCTTTCTTTGGAAAACGTGGATTTTATATGTATATGTGTGTATGTGTCTGAGATACCTTGCTCAATATTAAATTTTCCAGTTCCATCCATTTACCAGAAAATTCTATAATCTCCTTTCTGATGGTGAGTAATATTCCATTGTGTGTATGTACCACATGTTCATTATCCATTCCTCTTTCGATGGACATGCTGACTGATTCCATTTTCTCACTATTGTGACTAGAGCTTTCAATGAACATAAATGAACAAGTGTCTTTGTAATAAAATGTAGAGACTTTTGGCAATATTCCTAGGTGTGCTACAGCTGGGTCATATGGCAGTTCCATTTTTAACTGCGAGGAACCTCCACACTGATCTCTGAAGAGGCGCTACCAGTTTATACTCCCAACCAACAGTGAGTGTCCCCTTCTCTCCACAGCCTTGCTAGCATTTTCTCTTTGTGTTCTTGATCTTAGCCATTCTAACTGGAGTAAACTGGTATCTCAGAGCAGTTTTAATTTGCATTTCTCAGATGATCAGGGAGGTTGAGCACCTTTTATTTAAAAAAACTTAAAAATGGCATAAGCACTATAAACAGAACCATAGGTCACATTAGACATCAAATACCAAACAGTAGCACAAAATGACACTAAGAAGTCCATCATTTTATGAATTAGCATTGGGGAAAATAGGTGAAAAAGAATTGAAGTAGCTACTGAGAATCAACCATTTGACAAGATTATGGAAAAATTAATCTCATTTGTTTTTTTGAATTCATTTCTCTGAAAAGAAACGAAGTTCAAAGACTTCTGGTTGTTGTAGTCACCTTATTCTTAAGCTAATCAAATCAACTGTGTGGAAATTCTAGCAAGCATTCATTAGTCAACTACTACAAATGACCAAAAACAAACAAAAAGACTTAACAAGAGAGCCGTTAATTCAGCCTAACTCTACAGAAACGGCCAAAGCATTGCTGGGATGCATAAATATTTTGAAATATGTTTAAATAAATGTGTCCTAACTGCCAGTAAAATTTTTTCCAAGCAAATGTTATTAAAAAAATGTTTGGGCTATCCTCAAATATTTTCACAAGCATTCCTACCAGGCAATTCCTGAAGCCTCAGGGAAAAAAAAAATCCTGGGTAACAGGAGAGCTCATAGCGAAGAAAGGCTAAATAGAAGAAAGACAACCCAAGAAAATATAGGCACGAATATTTGAACCCCCAGGGAAACCAAAAAACAAACCAAAAAAGCAAAAACTGAAAACCAAAAAACCAGCAAACAAACATTTGGATGGCGAGGACACACCCAGCAAAATTATTTGTTTGCTGATAGTAACATTTTATACAGTACTTATTTCCTTGAACAGAAGTAGGCAAAAATAAGACAAATGAAAACATTTTTCAGAAAGCAAGCTATCCTGAATTTACAGCTGCAAAAAAGACAAGAACAGTTGCTGAGCATACAGAAAAAAAAATTATGGTTTTTAAAATAATAAAAAATTTACCAGAAGTACAAAAAATTCTTAAACATCAATAATATAATTACTGTAGATTTTTTACATTCATATAATGCTAAATAAGTCTTTTCAATTAGCTTGCACACTTTCAGGGATAAACTGATTTTACAGAACACTTATGTATCACTTCCTGATATCACAAAATAAACTTTTGAAACACCAAATTCCATCATTCTTTAAGGAAAAATCCTATAGAACACACTATTTTGGCTAATAGTAAGAAAATTACTTAAATGACTTAGGAGAAAAAGTAGGAAGTGTAGGAATACATTAAAGTGTATCAATGCATTTATATTTCCCCTCTTCTTTATTGACAAATTATGCCTCTTGACGGTTTCAAACATGTATACAAATTATTCCATTTACTCTCCTATTTTCCCCTAACTCTTCCCCCCATTTCCCTATCCTTTCAAGTTTTCCTTCTTATTCATGTCCTTATGCCTATATGTTTTGTGAACATTGAGTTCAGTCAGACCCACTGTGTAATTCTGGAGTTGGAATCTTCTCTTAGAGCCTAGTAGACTCATCTGTGTGTATACTCCCTCTCCCCACCAAACCTGATGGGTGTCCATTGTGCATCAGTACTTTATAGAACCAGTGGGGGTTCTCTTCAGGCCATAGTGGATCTCTGACCTTGTAGACCCACTCAGTGTCAGTAACCACTTCTGTTATGGGCTCATGATTGCTTTGGTTGTAATTTTTTAGGATGTTATTTCACAGCTGTATCCCTGTCTTCTGCCTCTCACATTCTTTCTGTCCTCTCTTCCACAGTACCCCCCCTCCCGAATCTTTAGGACTCAGACTTTACTTATTGTCAATATCTGTGCCACTGTAGCTGTCTGCATTAACATCAGATCATGATGATGAGAGTGTCCTCTGCTTAAGGTTTAAGAGTAGTCTATATTCTTTTTACTCTTCCTTCTGCATTGGCCTTTAGTTCTTGAGAGAAGAGGATTAGATGTCTTGACTGGGATTTAGTGTTTGTTCCATGGTCATCTCTTCTTTGTAAACTACCATCTAGAGCAGAAAGAAGATTCTGAAATGGCAGCTAAGGGCCAAACAAATTACTGAGATGAAAGATAAGTATTTAAAAGCAAATTGATATCATGTCATATAAAGAAATAATACAAGTATATTCTCATCCAGGGGTTCTTAGTCAATTCATTAGTAAGAACTTTTAAGACACCTGCTATTTACTCATTATTTTCACCCTGTGTCATAATCAGGATCATAGTTCTCTTAAAATAAAACACTTTTTGTTTCTTTCTTCATTCCCTGATCTAAAATAGGCCCAAATTGCAAATGGTGCAAAGAAATTCATAGTCAGTTTTCTGGCTTGAATTGTCCAAGTTTTCTGATCTCTCTTCACTTCTGCATCTTTGACTCCCATTTTCAAGGTTCTGGAATCAGCTGGTCCTTTCTTGCTGGCTCCCTTGCTAACTCCAACGACTTGCAGAGTGTCCACTGACTCCACTATAAGGTCATAGTGGCTTGGAGGAGAGGGGAATTACCTTTATTTCTGGATCCACTGATCTTTAGGCTTCAGCCATGAGTCACCAACTACATTTTGAGCTCTATACTTTTCCCCATTAGCACATCACATGCAAAATGTCTAAAAGATTATCCATCAATTTCCTTCCAATAAGCTTTCCTTCCAATAAGCTTGACTTTCTCATTTCCACAGTTACCTTTCTGAGGCATATTTTCCAGGGGGAGTTTTGAGGGGAAAAGGTGGACCAAAGGTAAAAGAGAAAGATGAAGAAGAGTCATGGAGGAGGAGAATGTCAGCAAAGAACAGTGATACATATGTCTGAAGATGTCATAATAAAACATAAAAAATTAAATTATTTCTTATAGTAACTGAAGTAACTATAGTAACTGAAAATACTAATATAAATCATTGCAATAAAATGAATGAATGAATAAATAAATAAATAAATGCTAGATTCCGTTGCTAATTCCTACTGATTTACTCCCAATGCAACCACAAACATTATCCGTTTAATACTCCTTGTCAGTTCTTTGTTGTTCCATCTTCCCTTACTTGCTTGCAGTTTTCAGCTTGTCACAGAACAGTCATGAAGCACTACCTAAGAAGCAAACTAAAGATCTAAAACTGACTCTTAACTTTCTGTCAGCCAGAAGCTAGAACTGGGCTTCAAGTGCCTCTCATGTTTCCCTTTAATTCTCTAAAGAATGGAGCCATCCAATCAGAACTTCAGGAACTTTGGGACATCTCCACTCTCAGGAAGGCGAGTCTATCATTTATGAGATTTCCCACTTGTGTTTTCGTACTATCGCCTCTAATAACCTGGAAGCTCTCTACATTCCAACTACACTCCACACTTTCCAGCTTTGTTTTGTTATTTTTTACCTTGACTCTTGGTATTCACTTGAACAATAGTAGTGCTTTCTTTGTCCTTTTGAAATGTTCTTAAAAAGAAAATTATTAAAACATTTTTAAACTAAAACATGAGAACATAAAATTTTACCTTGTAAAGTTTCCACACATGTATGTACTATATGTTGTTTAAATCATGTCAAGTTTTTCACCTCAAACATATATCCTATTAATAGCAAAAATGTTGAAAACTCTTATAGCTTTTTGAAAGAATCAGTACACAGTCACCGTTAATAGGCATCAACAGTGCAATAGCACCACACCTTACTTCTACCTCACTGTAGCTTAAAACTAACTGCCTGGTCGTTCTCCACCATCTTCAGCTTGACAGATACTGTGACATGCTCTATTGCTCAGCAATTATAAGTAGTGCTGATGATGTAAGTGAAGATATCTTTTTCAACATACTTGTTTCATTTCCTTTAGATACACCTAGAAGTGAGACTACTGAATCTATACTAGTGCTGTTTTTGCTTTTTCTGAGGAACTACCATGTGCTTTTTCTTAATGGCTATACAACTCCTCTTTCTACCAACATGTCTAAGGATTCTCTCTCTTTCCGTATATCAGACACTACTGATTTTGTGTATTTTCTTTTTAGTGCTGAACATTGAACCTGGATCCTTCAGCATGTTTGGCAAGCATTCTGCCACTGAGCTACATCCCCAGCTTGTCTTCTTGATAATAGTCATTCTTACTGGAAGGAGGTGATGGATCATCACGAGGTTTTGATTTGTTCTTCCCAAATGCTTAATAATGCTGACAATATTCTCATGTATATGCTGTTTATCTATATTTCTTCTTTTTAGGAATGTTTATTTAAGACTTGGTTATTTTTAACAGACAATTTGGTTTTATGCTATGGAGTTCTGGGGGTTGTTTTACATTACATGATTTAGACAATAACTCCTTGTCATTACACTTTAAAAAATTTTGTACATTTCGACTTCAATTTGATGATTGTTTTCTTTGCTGTGAAGAAATATTTAGGTTTGATGAAATCACATTTGTCTACTTTTTTCTTGTGTTTCTTGTTCTGAAGTATTTCCCTTATGCTTTCTCCTATTTGTGTCTTGTATTTAAGTCTAATCTATTTTGAGATTTTTAATTACTGATGTAGGATAGGAATCTGGTTTTTCATTTTTCTGCGTGTTAAGTCAATTATGCTAATGTCATTTATTGGAAAGAATAATCTTTTTCCAACGAGTGTTTTTGACACCTTTGTTTAAAATCAATTGATCGTAGATAAATGAATTTACTTCTAGCCCCTCTATGTTGTTGTTCTATTGTTCTATGTGTCTGTATTTATGCCAATACCATATTCTTTTTTTTTTAATTTCCATTCATACAAACTTAACAGGTACACCGGTCCCTCCCCTCCAACTCCCTATCCCCCTGTGCCCCCCTCCCTTCCTCCTTCCCTCTCCCTCCCCCCAGTGCCTCCCCCTCCCATTCCCGGAGCATCCTTTAATGCGCATGCCAAACTCTCCTCTGGGTCCTCCCCTCTGATGAGGTGCAAAGACCTAGTGACATTTCCCAGAACCCTTTCCTGTGTTCTCGTTAAGCATAGGAACACTACTGTGACTGTCAATCCCTTGCCTCCCAGGATCCTAGTGCCTTTAGTTAGCAAATGCTAGACTTTGTGAGGTCAATAGTATGCTGGACATTGTGCAGGGCATGTAAAGTCCAAATATGATTGCTTCGGCCCTAACTTGTGTGGAGTATCTTGCATATCATTGCTCCTCCCATCCTTGTGCTCTTACAATCTTACCGCCCCCTGTTCAGCAAATTTCCTTGAGCTTCAGGATAGGGAGAAATTAGGCTGGCCTAGTTCCAGGTGATTGATATAGAGTCTCTGATGTTCTGGATTATGGTTTGTTGATTTTTTTTTTTTTCAGTTTTGCTGCTCCCACAATGCCTTTGGGTATTGGATGTCACCCCCTGGCCAGAGATAAAAACCTGTTAAATTAGAGTCTTGTTATAAGAGCCAATACCATATTCTTCAGAATGCTACAACTTTGTAGTATATTTTTGAAGGCAACTAGTATATTACTTTCGTCATTTTTTAAATTCAAGGTGACTATGATTATTTTGTTGTTCATTATAAGTTCTAGGGTTGCTCTCTCAAGTTCTGTTAACAATATTGTATTGTATTAGGGAACATATTAAAATTACAGAATTTTTGTGCAGTAAGAAAATTCTAACAGTTCTTCCAATCTATGAACTCATGGTATCATTCCTTTGTGTGTGTGTGTGTGTGTGTGTGTGTGTGTGTGTGTGTGTGTGTACATGTGAATTTGTGCAAGCATATATGTGCATGTGTTCTGTGCATTTCCTTCATTGGGATTTATAGTTTTCATTGTAGAGATTTTGGTTAAATTTGTTCCTTCGATGTTTCTTTCTGCATCTACCTATTGGAAATGAAATTGCTTCCTTGATTTGACTTCAGATTTCTGGAGTATGGAAACACTATTGATTTATGTAGGTTGATTTATACTCTGCAGTCTTGTCTTATATTAAGGTATAAAAGTGAGTAGTCTCTGTTCTCTGTCTTTGTAACTAAATATTCTTGGTGATTGGATTTTATTTTGTCCCTCTATTTAAACTTTAGAATCAGTTTGCATTTAAAATTCACAAAATAGCTTCATAGGATTTCAATTATAATTTTATTGAGTCTGTAGATAAATTCGAGAACCGATATCTGGATAGTATGAGGCTTCTTAACTGTGAAATGTAAACTCTTCCCATTTGTTTTACTCTTTGATGCCTTTCATTAGAATTGTATCATTTTCTTCACATATATTTGTTATAAATGCTGTTTGATTTATACCTATGCATTCCATTTTGGGGTTCTTAACACAATTGAAATTGTATTTTAAAGTTTTTTTAAAGTATTTTCTTTTATTATTATTATTATTTATTATCTTATTCAATTGTGCATGTGTGCACGTGCGTGCGTGCGTGTGTAGAACCACGGGCGAATTCGGGAACCACCATGGACCGCCTCCACCTCCTCCTTGTTTACTCTGCTCTGGGATTCACAGGCTCCACCCTACCAGGACCAGAAACGCAGGCCGCCCCCGCTTCTGCCCGGCATCTACACATGGGGTCTAGGATCCAAACTCAGGACCTTCCGCCTGCAAGGCAGAGGCTTAACCCCTGAGCCACCTCTCCAGCCCCCGAAATTGTATTTTAAATATCAAATTCTAATTTTTTATATAGATGGAAGCATGTGGGCCTTGAAGTCCTGATCCTCCCACTTGTGTTTATCAAGTACTGATATCACATGCAAAATCATCAATTACTACTATACATGATTTAAGAAGCTCTTTAAAATATTAACTTAGTGTAAGGTTTGTATTAGTTTATAGTTTTATTAGCACTCCAAATGTTCCAGTTTCTGTTCTGTTTCTCCTCAAACATCTTTTTCTTAAGTTTATCTTACAAAGTCTTGTCATTGAGTCTGTTTTATAGCTCTTTCAACTACAATTCACTATTATCATACTATTGATTGCTGGCATGCTGTTAAGGAATAGGAAAAGGAAATTATTCTATAATCATATGATTGAATTTCCCTTTTTTGTGTACTTGGTCATGACTTTTAAAAATATAATTATGCAACACCTCCACAAACAAAACAGCAGATTGGAATGTGGTGATGTATTTATAATGCTCATTTTTCTCTTCCCTCTTTCAGAAGCATGAGGATTTTTTTTCTCTCTTGTCTTCATTGTATGAATTTGGTATGGCTCCATTAAATAAAATTTACCAAAATATGGTGGATCTCATTGGAGTTTCCCATTTTAGATTCGTCCACACTGGACCTTCATTACAGTGGGCTTTCCTTACTCTTGCCTTTGGTTTCTACAGAGGTTGGTCATCAAGAATTTTTGCTTCTGGCAATTATTTATCCACTGGTATCTACAACTTCAAGGGAAATGGTTTTTCCCATGACTTCACTTCTTTTATAAATTTAAGATTAAATTTACTTCTTTTATAGAGTTAAGATTATTTTTTTGTTTTTAAATGTTATTCTGCTATTTCCTAGGATGGAGCATTGATGTCTAGCTTAGTGGATGTCATAGATATACAAAAATGAGAAGTTTTACCAACATGTTCTTTTAACTCTTATTTCCCTATTCCACTAAGAGGAAATCCATCATTTCTTAACTTAATTCCAATTTCCTTCAGTGAGTTTTCTCTGATTTATCCAGAATAATGTATTACAGTTTATATAAACAACATTTGCTTTTCTTACTAAAGAGCTGGTAAATCACCTTGGTCCTTGCATGAGTGGCTCAGGTTAGGACCACTTCCTGTGAATAAAATTCCCAGAGACCAGAAAAAAGGACACAAAAGGCTTTCATAGAGGCAAAAGTAGAGTCAAGGCAGACACACCAAACAGAATATATTTTAAGAACTCTGTAGCTGACCTGCAAATTTAGCAGAGGTGGAGGAGGCAGCATGTTTAAAGGCAGATTGGACTGCACAGTATAAATGTGGAAATCTTCCACATATCATATTATATATCACTGGAAATCTTCCAATGTAAAGAACAAAAACTAGAAGAAACATAAAAAGTGAAAACAGTTTATAAGGTTTGTGGGATGCTATCCAGCAGAACAATTTGTGTTACTGATGTAACAGAAGGAGAAGACAGTGAGAAAGGAGAAGAGAATATACATACATTATGACTTAAAACACCTCATAAGTCTGAAAAAGAAAATAGGAAGTCAGATTCAAGAAGACCATAGGATACTAAATAAGGCAAATCCAAACAGACCCACGTGAAGATACCTCATAGTCATTGTCAAATTCTAAAAGTAAAGAGACAATCTTGAAAGAAACAAGGGAAAAATTCATCATGTAAAGGATTTCCCATTAAACATTAGTGGATTTCTCAGCGAAAAACTTGAAAGCCAGAAGGATGAGATACTTACACTCATGAAAGTCAAGATGACTGTTAAATAAGAATGCCCTAGGGCTGGAGAGATGGCCCAGGTTTAAAACTTTTGCCTAGCAAGCAAAAAGACCCCAAGATTAGATTCCACATTCCATGTGAAAATGCCTAGAGGAAAAGACTCCTGTACTTCTGGCCCTGAAGGGTAAAGCCTGGGAAACCCTGGAGCAAAGCATTAAGAACATTCAAGGCTGATTCCCCAAGTCACCCTCCAGCCTGCACAAGTGCCATCTTCTACACACACACACACACTCACACACAAAATAAAAGAATACTTTATCCTACAATTTTATTTCACAAATAAAAGATGGGAAACTTTCCTACAAGAATAAAAGTTCAGAGAGTTTATTACTATTATTACTACTAGATTTGCTTTTAAGAAATGATAAAGGAAGTTCTTCACATTTAAGAAAGAAGGGATTAATTGTTAACATAAACCCATATTGTAATATAAAAATCACTGGTAAAAGAAACAGCATTTCATATCCCCTAAACTGTACTATCAATGTGATTTAGTGATATCTCTTGACTAAAAGCTAAAGGTCAATACTATATAAAACAACAAAACTCACAGACATGTATTAAAGAAATATGTGTTACATGACACAGGAGATGGCTCAGCGGGTAAACCACTTGCTGAGCAAGGCTGATAACTGGAGCTTAGATTGCCAGATCCCACGTGAAAGCCAGATGCAATAGCATAAACATCTGTAATGCCAGTGTAGCCATGGGAAATAGAAAGTACAGACCCAAGAATCTTCAGAAACTTATCCATCTATCAGCCTGACTTGGCTTATGCAGCAGCAGTGAAGATATCTGTCTCAGTCAAAGTGGAATAGCAAGAAAGAACATTTGAAGGTTGATCTCTGACTTCCACATGCACCCTATGGGATGTGTATGACCCCGCACATACACAGAAACATACACTCACACATAAAATCTGTGTCTGTCTGTCTATCTACCTACCTACCTACCTACCTATGTCTCTCGCATACAATGCATATTATAAAAGGAGGCAAAAATGTAATGCCAAAAACATCAGTGTGGGAAGAGGAGCAGTAGAAGTATAGAGTTTGTGTAAGCAGCCAAAACAAAGCTGCTATCCACTTAAGTTTGCTTGTTCTGTGTTTAAGATATTTCATGTAGACCACTGGGTAACGAGAGAGCAAGAACCTATGACAGATAAAAAAGTGTATAATGTATACACAGATAAAAAAAAAACCCAGCTAACAAAAACAAGAACTAAAACATACTACTATAGAAAAAGCATGAAACCACAACAAAGCAAGGAGAACAAAACAATCTACAAAATAACCAGGAAATAATTATAAATGGCAACTAAATAGTCATTTCCTATAGAAAATAACCTCAAATGTGGTGTGATGGTTTGTGTTAGTTGTCAACCGGACACCTACAAATGAGGTTTCCACACCCTTCTGAGAGTTATTCACTAGGTTAACTTTAGCCACTGAACATAAAGGGTTACCTTGATTGCATAATTGATATGGGAAGACCCAGGCTATTATAAGTGGGACCATTTCCCAGCAAGTGGTCCAGGATTGCACGAATATAAGGAGAGCTTTCTGATGATAGGTAAGTGAGCAAGAAAGCAAAGATGTATGCATTCATTCTCTCCCTGCTTTGACAGGATGTGATGTGACCAGTTTCCTTAGCCCCTGTTGCTGTGACTCTCCTACTGTAATGAACTATAATGTGGAACTATTATGTGCTGAAGTAAACCTCTTTTTCCTTTTTTGGGTCAGTTATTTTAATGCTGTAATGAGTGAAGAAACTAAAGCAATGCAGTTCAAGCAAGATGGCTGAAGAAAGGTAGTTAACATTCTTCCTCCTCACAAAAATGAGGACTTAAAAAACGGAAAAAAAAAGGAACAGCTCTTAATCATCCATAGTAATGGGGTAAGAATGCTGGGAGACAATACAGATGGAACAAGGAATCATGGAACACAGATTGTCTGGTCAAAAGGGCAGTAAAGTACATTGAATTGATTGTCCAATAGCCCCCAACCTTTTCACAATAGGGAAAAGAAAAATATGCTCTCAACAATCCACATTGGCATCATGAACACCTGAAGACTTTGCTGGTAGAGATTCCAGTACATCTGGGAATTTATCAGGGAATACTACACTGACTCCGAAGAGATGCACAGTTCAGACAGAATCTGTTCCTATCCTAGCTGTTGCTATATCCTACCTCTCCTGCCCTGTGCAACATACTCTTCTGTAAAGTTCAAGTAGTCCTGTTGTGTACCTTTCAGAATAGGCACAGACTACATGAGCTCTGCTAGTGACTGCATCCCTCATGCTTTACAGAAACTAACATGTATATTCTACACAAACCTACTGCTGTTCTCACTACAGAATACCTGTATCGTCATGCTGGAAGATTCCAGCTTTAGACAGTCCCAAGGGACACAGGTATAGTTCATGCTGTTGAGATGCCAAATAAGTTACAGCACACTTACCTTGAAGCAGATGGAGTGGTTCCACCCCTTTGTGTCTGTGAAAACTAGCTAAAACTGCTTTCCCAGACATGTGTGTCATGTCATTTCTATACAGTTATATTACAGAAAACCCCCTCGCTCTGCACATGGACACTGACAAGCAAATTTCTACTATGTATAGACCACACCTATCTGGAATGGCTACACAGCAGGTACTCACCACTAATACTATACTGAGTCACTAGAATCTCCCTATATCTATAAAACTTGCAGAGATAGGCTCTTTGTGTCACTGCACACAAAATTCCCAAAGTCAATAACTGCACTAGAAGAAGCTATATAAAGACTTTATTACACCACTTAATGGGAACAAAATCAACATGACCTACCATAAAGTAGTCTTAAACACAACTTCAGGGGAAACTCTTATGCTGTGAAGGCCATCTTATTAAATTTGCAGAAACAAAAGATATTCTAAATGTATACCAATCAATGTAGGGAAAAAAGTATAAGAAACAAAGCTAAGCTGGAGAGATGATGGCTAAGGGGTTAAACCCTTGCTTTGCAAACAAAAGAACCTATGTTTAGATCCCACATAAAATACCAGCAGCCTATAATAAAGGCCTAGGTATATAGAACTTTGGAAACCCCAAAGCAAAATAGCAAAGAAGCAAATTCAGAGTGAGCCAACAAGTATAGTATACACATTCTTTCCATAAACATAGTTAACATTTTCTGGAGTAGGATATATGTTAGGACATAAAAATGTGTTGGAAAAAATTCATAAAGTTGAAATTGTATCATATTTCTTGTCTAGTCACAATGAAACAAAGCTAGAAATCAAATCACAGGAATTTTAGAAATTATGCAAATACACGAAAGTCACCAACATACTTCTATTCCATAGGGTATGCAGGGGGGTGCATACATGTGTATATGCATGTACAGGTGTGTGGTGCCACTATCTGGAGTCATCCTTGAGCACTCTAGAACCTATTGTTTTTTGAGACAAAGTCTTTTATTAAACCCACATTTCACTGCTACAGACCATCTAGTTAGCTAACTTTTTCTGGGATTATTAGTCTCTGTCTTCCAGGCTGAAATTGCAGGCAGGACACTAGATATTTTCCATGGAATCTGGGGATCTGAACTCGTGTTCTTGCTTTCATGGCAAGCATTTTAAACACAGTGCCATCTTGGCACAACCACATAGCTTTTTTAAAACTTTTTCCCCCACATGTTATTTTTTTCCTAATCATACAAGGTTAATAGGTATCCTGTCCTCTCCCTACCCCCTTCCCTCCTCCATTGCACTCTCCCACCTTTCCCCTTGTTTTCATCCCTCTCCCTCTTTTCCCCTCTCCCAGTGCTTCCTTTTTCCTCTTTCCAATCCCCTGGAGCATCCTTTTATGTGAACACCAAACTTCCTTCTGAGTCCTCCACCCTAGTGAAGGGTAAGGATTCAGTGGCATAGCCTGGAGCCCCTTCTTGGGCTCCTCGTTAATATGGGAACTCTATTATGACTGTTTAATCCTTTGCCTCTAAGGATCGGTATTGATGGGCCTCTCCTAATTAAAGATAAAAGACTGTTTAAATGAAGATCTTAATATAAGAAGAGATTTAAAAGTAGATGAAAGTAAGGAGTAGGACACAGCAGTCGGGGTCGGGGGTGTCAATGTTCCATTTGCTGAATGGTTAACATCTATTTGTCAGTCCCTATATCCTCTCTCTATTATGCCTGTTAATCTCTTGCCTCTAAGGATTCTACTGCCTGAAGCCTTCTCCCCTGTG
This sequence comes from Typhlomys cinereus, assembly GCA_023101885.1. Classification (NCBI taxonomy): domain Eukaryota; kingdom Metazoa; phylum Chordata; class Mammalia; order Rodentia; family Platacanthomyidae; genus Typhlomys; species Typhlomys cinereus. The sequence continues at coordinate 13,820,505 of JALPQD010000006.1, read as the reverse complement.
ATCCATGTTAGACTTTGGGAGATCATTGACACATCAGCCAGTGTGCAGGTCAGGCAGAGTCCAATTCTGGCTGCTGCAGCCCTAACTTGTGTGGAGGATCTTGCATATCGTTAGACTTCCCCATCTTTAGGCTCATACAATCTTGCTGTCCCCTTCTGCAAGGTTCCCTGAGCTTTAGGTTGGGGAAAGATTTGGCTGGTCTGGTTCCAAGTGAATAATGTAGGGTCTTTGGTGTTCTGAATTATGGTCTGTTGTTTTCAGTTTTGCTTTTCCTGCAATGCCCTTGGCTGCATCCTGATTGGTATTGAAGGTCACCTTCTAACCAAACATAAAAGACTGTTTAAATGAAGATCTTAATATAAGAGGAGACTCAAAGGTATATAGAAGAGGGCACAACATTGTGTGTGTGTGGTGGGGTTAGTGTCCCATTTGCGAGATGGTTACCATCTATCTATATATATATATACAGTCCCTATACCACCCCTAATTGGTGATATCAAACCTGTTCAGTCACAAGTGAGTAGGAAGGGAAGTGAGAGTGAGCTGTACCAGATACCTTGCTACTTACATGCAATACATAACTGTGGCCTGTTTTCTCTACTGAAGTGTGATCCCCTTCACACTTCAGTAGAGGGGGAGACTCCTTCCCTCCTCTTTATAATCTTTGTGATTATAGTAGGTATTACAGAGATTTACCTTTGAATATGTCATTAAGTGGGTGTAGAATTAGGATCCACCTATTACGGAGTACATACGGTGTCTAACTTTCTGTATCTGGATACTTCACTCAATATATTTTTTTTAATTCCATCTATTTCTGGGCAAATTTCATCAATTCATCTTTTTTGATAGCTGAATAGTATTCCATTGTATAAATGTACCACATTTTCATTATCCATTCAACTGTTGGGCATTTTGTTTGATTCCATGACTTTGCTATTATAAATAGTGCTACAATGAATATGGTTATGCTTGTGTCACTGCAGTGAATTTTTGCATTATGGGGGATTATTTCCAATAGTGGTATAGCAGGGTCATACTGATCGCAAGAGTGGTTGTATAAGCCTGCAGTTCCACTAGCAATGTAGAAGAGTTCCCTTTTCTCCACATCCTCTCCAGCATTTGGTGTTGTTTGTATTGTGCATTTTTGTCATCCTGGTGAGGGTGAGATGATATTGATTTGCATTTCCCTGATGGCTAGGGATGTGGAGCGTTTTTAAAGATATTTGTTAGACTTCAATTTCATCCCTGGAAAAGTTTCTTTTGAGTTCTGAGGCCCATTTTTTAATTGGGCCATTTATCTCCTTGGTGTTCAGTTTTTTAAGTTCTTTGTGCACTCTGGATAACAGAGTGAAGATTTCCCTCCATTCTGTGGGTTGCCTTTTTGCTTGGTTTACAATCTCTTTATCTGAGCAGAAGCTTTTTGATTTCATAAGATCCCATTTGTTGAGTGTTGGTTCTAGTGACTGTGCTATTGGATTTTTGTTTAGGAACTGTTGGCCTACCCCAATCAGCTCGAGGGAGTTCCTTACCCTTTCAACTAGGGTTTTTATTAGTATCTGGCCTAATTGAGACCCTTGATCCATTTGGAATTAATTTTTGTAAATGGTGACAAGTACGGGTTCAGTTTTAATCTTCTGTATGAGGATATCCACTTTTGCCAGCACCATTTGTTGAAGATGCTGTTCTTTTTCCATTGGATTTTTTGGGTCCTTAGTCAAAGATCAAATGGCTATAATTGTGTAGGTTTATATCTGGGTCTTCAACCCTTATCCATTGATCTAAATGTCTATTTTGGAACCAGTACCAGGCTGTTTTTATTACTACGGATTTGTAGTATAAATTAAGGATTCTGTATAGTGATACCTCCAGCAGTGTTTTTGTTACTCAGGATTGTCTTTGCTATCCTGGCCTTTTGTGCTTCTATATGAATTTTGAAATTGTTTGGTCAATATCTTCAAAGAAATGCTTGGGGATTTTGACTGGTGTAGTGTTGAATCTATATATTGCTTTTGGTAGGATGGTCATTTTTATGATGTTGATTCTGCCCATCCAGGAGCATGGGAGGTCTTTCCACCTTCTGGTGTCTTCTGTAATTTTTTTCTTTAGGGTTTTAAAGTTTTCATTATAAAGTTCTCTCACTCCTTTGGTTAGATTTAGACCAAGGTATTTCATTTTTTTAGGGGATATAGTAAATGGGATTGTTTCTCTTAGGACTTTTTCACTTCTTTCATTCTGGGCATATAGGAAGACCACTGATTTTTGCACATTTATTTTGTAACCTGCCACTCTGCTGAACTTATGTATTAGTTCCAGGAGTTTCCTTGTGGAGTTTTGAGGATCACTCAGCTATATTATCATTTCATCTGAAAATAGAGATATCTTGATGTCTTCCTTTCTGATTTGCATCCTTTTATTTTTCTCTCTTGTCTTATGGCTCCAGCTAGGACTTCAAGTACAATATTGAATAGAAGTGGTGAGAGTGGACAGCTTTGTGTAGTTCTTGATTGAAGCAGGAATGCTTCAAGTTTCTCCCCATTGTAGCTCAACATCTTTTATTTTCAACGAAATAAAATATAAAATCATTTTGAAAAACCAGATGAATGACGAATGTGGATAATGACACAGAAAAAAGTAAAATATTGACTCTTGGCTGCAAAAGAAATTAGCACAGTCATTTTGGAAAACATTATGTGGATTTATCAGAACAGCTAAGGACAAAATTAGTATTTATGATCTATGCATATGCAAAGGAAGTAAGCTCAGTATGTTAAGGGTTGTTCCTTGAAACATTATCCACAATAACTTAAACAAAGAAACAGATAAAGTGCCCATAAATGGGAAAAATTTTAAAGGTTTTAAAGTGTGGTATATATACTCAATGGAATACTCTTCAGCCTTTGAATAAAAAATTCCTTCATGGTAGAAGAAATAGCAACATGGTATCAGTGAACCTAAAGGACATTATTTTAAATGAAATAAAGAAATCACCAAAAACACATGCCATATGATCTTATATGTGGAAACTAAAATTGACCAAAGTCATGGAGAAAAATATAGTGCTACCAGGGGAAAGCTGTTGGGGAGGCAGAGAAAATGATATGTTAGCTTTGGGTAAAAAGTTATAGTTACAGTTAAGTTCTTGTGTTTTATTTTATAGCAAGATGAAAATAATTAATAATGCATTACGAATTTCAAAATGGCCACTGAAGAAAATGCTGGATGCTCTTATCACAAAGAGACGATAAGTATTTGAGAAGATATGTTAATTACTCTGATTTACTCATTCCATAACACACAAAATTGCATCTTAAAAATGTATATAATTATCATTTTTCAATTAAAATTCTTGAAGTTAGAATTTTATATCCATAAAGGGAAAATCATTCAGCAACAAAAGGAAAATTACCAATATACGTTACATGAAGATGTAGTTAAGTGAAAGAATTTATACCTGAAAGACTACATATTGCATGGAATATCCCTAAAGGACAAAATTTGAGACAAAATATAGATTAATTATCTTTCCGTGCCGGGAATAGAAATTGCAATTTGCTGGAGGTATACATAGAACAATTTTGGGTGAAGGGCATATTTCAAAAGTGGACTATGGTGATTAATTTCATAACTTTCTGAATTTACTAAAACTTGACTGTGTACTTATAATGGGTGCATTTTTGGACAGAAATTATACTTCAATAAATCTATTTTTGAAAGAAAAACATGTGTGTGTGGTCTTTCATTTCTTGTTTCTTTGTGTCAAGATGGCCACGCATGTACCAGCTAAGAACTATTTTCATTTCCAAGAAATAAAATACACCATTTTATATTGGTTTAAAATTCCTTAGTGAGTAATTTATATTTAAGAATTTAAGTTGTCATTAATGTGTTACCTGTAATTTCGTATCTTATGGATTTTTTAATTATAAACAGAAAACTTGAACATCTGAACATTTTATGCAACTTTAAATTGCAAGACAGACTTATTTATTCTTATTTGCATGTAGTACTTCACTCAGTGAAGAGTTATTCTGGTGACAGGAGAGATGTGGCTAGTACTTTCACAAGTGTTCACTTGATGAATCATTAATGCTTCTCTCTCTGCTTTTTGTGAACTTTTAAGATCTACACATAATTTTATGTCTATATTCCAGTTAACTCCGTCAAAATGAATGCATTAGATAATGGTCCTTTCATATTAAGTTTTTGTAACTATCACTTCTGATCTTTAATAGAATTTTATACTGTATTTCAATTTGGAGTCATTTTTACTTCTACCAGCAGGTGGAACCCTTTAGATTTATTTTGTCACAAAAATATATAAACCTTCATGAATTTTTAAATTATTTTTAAGAATTATTTTCTCTTTGATTTAATATTTGCTTCTAGAACAGACATTATTATCATGAATTATGATTATGCAAAAATGGTTATTCCACACTTTTGCAAAATTTCTACATTAACAAAACACATTAACATGTTTAATTAAAGTTACGAGTTCATGGACACTTAATCAGGGAACACTTGTCAAAGGGCAAATTCCTAAGATATTCTTTGTATCTCCAATGGTGGAAAATACAAGAATTAAAAAGAACTAAATGAGTTTCCATTCTCCAGAATAAGGGTTGGCAAACGTTTTCCACACTCAGATATTTTTAGGATTTTTGAGACTTACAGTATTTAGCAAAACTATTCACTACAATAGACAATGCAAAGACAGCTATAGAAAATGCTTAAAATGAGGAAGGCAATGATCCATTAACACTTTTTATACAGTAAGTTGGCAGATTTGTTCTTCCTGTAGTTCACTATTTTCTTTAACCTATCTATACTCTTGGACAGTGACTCCTAACCCTAATATGCACCAGGACCACCAAGACTCATCAAAAATTACATTATTAGGTCTGCTCTCCAGAGTGTATGAGGGCCACGTTTCTGTAGGATTAGAAGACCTGTATTTCTAACAATCTCTCAAGCGATGTGGATGTTGTTGGTTTTAGGAATGCTCTTTACTCAAAAAACCCTACTTTGAGTTATAACATTATTTCTGCTCCTTTACTTTTTTCTGTAGTTTAAACATGCAAAATATATTTTGAAGAAACATTAAGCTGTAATATTTTCTGAAGTGATAATATTCAGGGAAAGAAGTCAGGTGGACAAGAAGTAAGAGACTTTCCATTGTGACTTACAGGGTTTAATTATTTATAGGGGTGTAATTTTCATATTGAGGACGATGCTATAGAAAACATCTCTTGCAGAGACTCACAGGCTGAAAACATGTTAACATGAGTATGAAAATGTGAGAAAAGAATCACCTACTGATGCTTTCATCTCGACATAATTCCTATATTTTAATGCATGTTTTTACATAGCTAAAGACATATCACACATTTAACTTTGAAATATGCTTTCTTAGCGATCAGGATTGCAACCCTTGTGATTAAATACTATTTGTAAGCATCATTTTAATAGATGTATAATTTCCATTACATATAAATATATTTTAAAAACTGTTCCTACCCTATCCATAATTCTTGGATATTTATGTTCTCAGTGTTTATTAGAAATTATCTTCCAATGAACACCTTGGTACATAAATTTGTCCCACCTTCAGAGTTATTTCAAAAACAGCATAAATGGAATTACTGATAGCTTTAAGATTCATGATAGGCTTTGCAGGTGTTTTCATTATAATCTCACATTCACTCATCAGAAAGAAAGCTGCATTACTCTCTACCCAGGAACTGGGCATTCTCTGTACTGTATTATTAAAAAAAAAAAAAAGGAACTGTGATTGGCCCAATTTTACTTATAAGAAATAAATCTTTCTTCTTTCTATCCTGAGTCAATGTCTTCTTCCCTTGTCTCTGTCCAATCATGCTTTTTTTTTTTTTAAAAAAAAAAACACAATCCTATATTCTAGATAGCCTATAAACAACAGACATTTCTCATACTTCTGGAGGCTGGGAAGTATAAAATCAAAAAAGTGTCATATTCAGGGTGTGAAATATCTATTTTTCTGTCTATGGATAATGACTTTCCCTAGAAAGGTGTGGGGCCAAGGCATCTTTCTAGGACTTGGGACGTGTTTTATAAAGAGCTAAATCTCCTTTCTGAGGCCTCCATAACATATCATTGAAAGGCCTCACTTCAATACCCTCACATATAGAATTAGGTTTCAATATATGAACATTGGTAGTGCACAAAAATTCAGACCATAGAGCTCATTCACTCCCTCTTATTCACTTCAATCCCTTCCCCCCTCCCCCCCACATTTGGGTTCCAGGACAAACCCCATATTCTTTGAGGTGATGTGATGCTTGGCAGAAATACTTTTATGGATTTCTACAGAGGGGCAGAGCATAAAGCCTATTCAAGGCAAAACAACATCAGAATAAGATGCAGCAGGGAGCAGTCAAAGCACTGTACTTTCCAGCATCCCCTTTCCCTGCACACCATCACGGCTTGAATAAAGCCATGTGTGCTGGGTTGAGACAAAACATCCCAGGATAAAGGATGATTTCACTTCCTTAAGAAAACACATATGTATGACTGTCGCCATAACAGTCCCTGCCTCAGGAAAATTTCCCCTGAACACTGTGGAGAAGAGGGAAGCCTGACAATCTTCTGCTCTGCTTGGCTTTAAAAACGGTTCTTGATAACTCATTCTCCCATGCCTGGTTCAGATTGAAGTTTGTTCATGGACATGTTTATAGTTCTGTCCCTACAGAATTTTTTTTAACCTCATAGATCTATGCAAGATTATCTTACAAGAGTTAAAAGTTCAACAAAGTAGAAATCCATCTGTCTCCATTGAAAGGTATTATAGGGGAAAGGTGGAAAAGAAGCAATATTTACTAAAATCCAGTGTCCATAATCATAAATTTTAGAACTATTCTCTGTTTTGCATTTCCCTCAAACTGTTTCAGTCAAAAGTCTACAGAAAACTCATTATTGAAAAAGAGAAGTACAGCTCTGTCCCTCATAAAATTCACCAGGGAGTACCCATCCAATGTGTTGGGCCTTATTTTCCAGCATTGCCCAGTCTTCATTATGAAGTCTGTCATCTCACTGTCCTTGATTCGATGCCATGCCCATGTCTCTCTGGCTCTGCTCTCTGTTAGGCTCCTGTTACTCCCACTCCTGAACTTACCTTCATTTAACTCCACCTTATAAAATCCTTTCCTTTAGATCTTAGTAATTGATACCTCACTAAGGGAAATGATGTTTCTTGGAGTTCTTGGAGGCTCCCATTGGAGAACAAAGCTCAATTTTACACTCTCAGATCTCAGCTAATGCTTGCTGAAGATGCTTGTTTTTCCCTGGGTGAGAAGGGAATGCAAACAAAACGGTGAGTTGAAATAGTCACATAGTATAGAGGGAGATTAGTTGAAACTCTTTAAAAATCCCAACATGTAAAAACTGATAGAATAATTCTTCCATTCACAAAGAAACTAAGAAGACTGAGAATGCCAAATTAGAGCCAGGAGTAGTGATGCAGGAGTAACATGATAAATCTAAGTACTTGAGAGCGCCACCAAAAGAACGTTATAGTTTAAACTTAAACCTATCTTATTGCCAGGAAAAATGACAACCCAAAGTCATTGTTACCGATAGGCTACTAAAGCATTTAGGTAAATTGGTGAAGAAAGCCAGAATAGTTAATTTACTCTACCTTTGTCAGCTTGACCAAAGTTACAGAGATAATAACATCAGTAGCATTTTACACTTGAATTTTTTTTCACTTTATGATGAAGAACATATGATTGCAAAGTTATTTTAACATTGAGCACATTCATCCTTGAAATTGAAAAACTAATGCTTTCCTATACCTATATGCTGAATAAAATTGAAAGTAAACAGAACTGTAGTGGTATACTATAGTACATGTATTAATAGCATTAAAAATCTAAGAACCTATATTCATTTCTAAATTGTTTGGATTGGTTTTTAAGGCCTAAAATTTTCAGATCCAACATCTTAGGAATAAAGTCTTTTCTATACTATGTTTAAATCTTTCAAATAAAGTTACACTTGCAGTCATACACAGTAAAGGATTAATAATAGCAAGGTTCAGTTTTTGACTTGTACCTATGAGTTCTAGTTTATTTGACTCACTTTCCACAGCTTTCTCATAAAGGTTATAAAAAGCTGATGGCACATTTTATTCTATTATCTACTTTGAAATGTATTTTATCAATATAGAATGACAAATTAAATTATTCTATAACAATGTTAACTTTGTTATGCTAATTATTATCCTAAAATAATTTTATGAATTATTATACCTTGAGAAACTTTATACATAGTTTCTGCTTTTTTGTTGAATACATGTAGATTATCAGCTACTACAAAACATATTAACTAATTAAAATAAGATCAAAACTATTAAATAACTTAGAATAGCCAAATTACAATATTCTAAGTCCTGGATTTCTAAACATTGTGTTGGATTTATTAAAAATAATCAAAGTATAGACCATCAGGGATTGAAATTTTTATAAATGAACTTACATAGGAAAAGACTTTTATTCTCAGAGTCTATAGTTCAGTCTTATAGTTTGTTTGCTCTGTCTTCGACTTGCAGGAAACTACCTCTTTGTTGTAGAGAAGTCTGTAACACATGGACATCTGTCATATTCATAGCCCCACACATTAAAACAGAAAACTCCTTTTGAAGGAAGCTTATTGTGTCCATTAGGTTTTGTTAAGTGACAAGCTTCTATGTCTTAGAGATACTGTACTGATTTTTCTCATGCATCCATAGGTTTACTATAAATAAGCTTACGTAGAATTGGACCATGAAAGTGACTGGGTTGGGACTGTTGTGCATTAGAAGTCTCCCATCATTTTTCTGGGTCCAACAAACTACTTAAGTTCAGGTCTTTAATCCCTGGACTATCTGTGTAACGGTGTAATTTATTACACCATTACAATCTTTCTTACCTATCAGTTACTTTGCTGTGTGTCATAAGATTACTACGAACTGGGTTAGGAATCATTGTCTTATTGGTGAACAGTCATTTATTGTGGCTATCAATTTTTTAGGTAATGAATCACAAGAACTCTGTACAAAAGAGAACTTTTGGTTGGATGGTAATTAGCTAATGCACTTAATATTTTCTTGGGAGAAAGTCTGAGCATATATAGAGGCCTAAAACATTGAAGAAAGCAGAGGTTGCATGACACAGACAACAAAACAATGAGCAGAAAATAACAGGCATTGGGAAAATGCCAACATCTTTCCTGCCAGTACCTGTGAACATAGCTTCCTATGGTGAAAGGACTTTCAAATTTTGAGTCAAAGAAGTTACTTTGAATTATCCACAAGGGTATAATGTTACCATAATGGTCTATAAGAACCCAGAAGTCAGTTAAAATTAATTCAAGATAGTATAGTAAAATTTATCCTGTAAAGAATAAATTTATTTTATTTTGAGTCAATAATTTGTGGTAAGTCAATATGGCAGCAATATTAAAGCAATGCAGAAACAAGTAAATAAATCTTTCTGCAGAAAAGAATCCATTAATATGCACTAGTAGTCACTATATAAATGAAAATAGCTACAAGAGGGAGGGAGGAGAGAGAGAGAGAGAGAGAGAGAGAGAGAGAGAGAGAGAGAGAGAGAGAGAGAGAGAGAGAATTCACTATTTTTATTATTACCATTCCTACATACTCCTACAACTTGGTCTGCAGACATAGACCCATAATTGACAACTGAAAGTTTGCCAAAGGGCTTTCATGTTTGATTTTTGTGATTTTCTTCTGTAAGAGGTAGAAAATTATGTTTTTTTCCTCTGACAACCCATAAAAACCTAAGAAGAAACTTGGTGTCTGTACACACAATAAGTTGTTTTTATATTAGAAGGCATCATGCCTTGATTATTTGACCAGGGATGGTGTAGAATCATATCCAACAAGCATGTACTAGTTCTTGAAAATGGTGGCTGGGGTGACAGTGTAGCAGTACCAGTCCTCTGTAGGATCAATCCAATGCCAAAGATTGGACTTATCATAGGGGCAATTTACATTTTAAGGGATGGACAGTCCCCTACGTTCTGGATCTAGAGAGATGTCTCAGTGTTTAAAGCCCTTAGCATTTAAAGAAAAAAAAAAAAAAACTAAAGTTCAGATACCCAGATTCCACAGAAAAGGCTGCATTGATGTGGCAGTCCATCTGTAATTACAGTCCAAGAAGGCAGAACTGGAAACCCTCCAGAGCAAGCCACCTATCAATCCATTAGCTGATTTAATAAGAGGCCCAGAGTCAAAACAATAAGGTAGGAAAGCAATCAAGATGATTCCCAGTATCACTATTGGGCCTCCATATTCTCACCCACTTAGGTGTACAGAAACAGACACACACACACACACACACACACACACACACACACACACACACACACACTTGCATGCAACCCATGTATACATTTACATGAAAATGGAAAAGAAAAATACTAAGCCTTCTAAAAAGAGAAAGGCTTGATATTTCTTTGGTGTAAAAGGTATTACTGAACTGAAGTGAATATCTTTGAAATGTGTCTATTTAGCATTCTAAGTGTTATCCCTTCCCACCCCTGTAACCCTGTCAAACACAAGTTTGCAGGAGGGGAGAGGTCTCATTTTTAAAATGAGACCTCTCTCCTAGTTACCGGCGCTTTGCTCTTGTGAAGTCCCAATTCTACCTAAACAAGTTAGTTCTTGTTCTTAAAATGCTGCATCAGGAATACTACTAGTATAGAAGGGATTCTAGCTCAGCAAACCATAGCAGGCAAGTGCTAAACTGTTGGCAAATATGAGCCCTAAGGGTGGATGGAGAAGTAAGGAAATGAACATTTGTTGGAGTGGCAAGAATTTGCACTTCCTTTCTCTCTTTGCAAGGGATCCTCTCTTTTCTTCTCTAGTGTGTATGAGAACATGCAATAACAATATAGTCAGATGATGCTCCTCTCCATTCTGAAATGCTGTATTAATCTAAAGAACAAGTTGGTGGAGAGGGAAAAAAGAAAACCTATTTTTTTGATTTATCTCCACAACAGAAACTAGTCTTTAATCAATCTAATTAAATACTTGTAAGTGTTTTGGGGCTTTTAGTCAAACTTTTAAGTGTTATATTAAAAATTTGTCCCAACTACTGTCAATAAAAACAAAGGCTGTTTTGTATCTTCTATTCAAGACAATATTTTCTCTTTAGAGTATTTGTCTTCTTGGTCTTTATAATTATATTGTTCATTATTCACAAGATAGTGATGTTCCTTTCCTGCCTTCTAAGAATGTATAAAGAACAGTATAGTTTGTCTATTGTTCTCACCTGTACTTGATTTACTTTCACTAGATATAGAGCATCAGCCAACAACTCCCTAAGCCACAGTTTTATCATTGCAGAACAACATGTCTCATGGTAATTAAATTACAGTTTGAGGTGAAAAATAAACATTAATAAAACTATAGAGAGCTATATTGGGAAACTATGGTGAATCAGAAAGTGTGGGTAAGTGCAGTATTGGCTGTGTGGAGTTCCTTCCATCAGCTCCACTCACTTTGGAGACAGAAGCACAAGAAGGAGGTTAGCCTTCAGCTGCACACAATATTCTGATAGCTCACTAGAGGCTCATTACATGTAAGCATACACAGAAACTCTACAGGGCTTAAGTTTTTCACAGTCTGGGCTACTGTGACATTTTCAACTATTAATCTTTAATAGAAAAGATAAATCAAAGGCAGGTTGCCTTGGAAGTATTTTATTTAGCAATATTCTTAAATTACATCTCATAACTTTAATCCTTCCCTGAAAGTCTGCACTTGAATTGAAAATTTTACAATACCTTTAAGCTTCAACTTTAGCTTTTAAAAAGATGCTCAATCAAGGTCCAAGGAAAGCAATCCTACATTTGAAAAATTCACTCAGGATCAAATTAATCGCTTACATTTTCTTTAATAAAAATTTACCTGTATATTCCTTTTAATCCCAGAAACTACCATGTATCTTTCCCTTTTAGTTTAAGTCTATGTAATGGACACATGCGACTTTACTTACTATGAAACGATGGAGGAAATCTGTCTTTATCAAGTTATTTTTCTTAAAACATAATTTATTCTCTTTTGCCTTTCATTTCCAGAAGAAAAATATGTTTTTACCCCTAAACGAGGACTATCATAAATCTCAAATTTTTCCTCCCATTGGAAAATGTTATCTAATTTTTTGTACTCTAAATAAAAATTCAGCTTGCACTGGTTAAAAATTCTAAAACGTAATTATTTTAGTCTGTATGTTCATGACAGTAGACAAGACTTATTTCTATTGAAGACATAAAATCAGGCAGTTGGAGACATGGTCTAAAAGCCTGTTACAGGCAGTCTTCATTTTATTTGTGCTCTGCATATACTGATTTTTTTCCTTTTAAATAAATTGAAGGTTTTTGGCAGTCTTGCTTTTTTATTACACATTTTACTTTTGACTAGTGATACAAGCTCAATAGGTACCCCTTCCTCTCCTTTGCCCCTCCCCTACCTCCTCGCTCCCATTAACACTGTGTCCCCCTTCCCCCTTTTCTTGCCCTCCTATCGCTCCCTCCCCCATCCCCTTCTCCTGGTGCCTACTGCTTCGCTTCCTTCCTCCCATCCCCCAGAACATCCATTTATGTGGGAGGTTAACTTCCCTCTGAGTCCTCCACCCTAGTGAGGGTTCAGGACTCAGTAGTATAACTTGGGGCCCCTTCTTGGACTGCCTGTTAGTATAGGAACTCTATTATGACTGTTTAACCCTTGCCTGTAAACATCCTACTGCCTGAAGCTTTCTCCCCTGTGAGCCGTCCTAGACTTTGGGAGGCTGTTGTCAGCCTTTGTGCAGGTCAGTCAAGGTCCAATTACATTGTGGCTATATCCTGGCTGCTGCAGCCCTGACTTGTGTGGAATATCTTGCATATCATTGGTCCTCCCTATTTTTAGGCTCTTACAACCTTGCCGGCCCCCTCTTCAGCAAGGTTCCCTGAGCTTTAGGATGGTGAGAGATTTGGCTGGTCTGCTTCCAGGCAGCCTTGCTTTGAACACATCTATATATGCCATGTTTCAGAAGGTAAATGCTTATTTCATGTCTCTATGTCACACTTTGGTAATTGTAGCAAACTTTTTATTATTATGATACATGTTATGATGATCTTTGGTGTTATCACTGTGATTGTTTTAGGGTACCATGAATAGAGACACCAAATGGTGAACTTGATTAACAAATTCTGATTGTGACATCAATCAACCATTTCCCCAATATATCTTCTCCAAAATATCTCCATTTCCTTAGCTCTTTCTGTTTTATGAAATGCATTACTGAAACTTAGCTAATTAATAACCTTTCAATGGTCTCTAATGGTTTAAATGAAAGGAAGAGTAATGTACTTTTCACCTTTAAGCAAAACTAGAAATTGAGGTTATTGTAGTTTTTCTTTATGCTTCTGATAAGTATACAGTTAAATGACTTATGGAGCAAGTGACTTTATTCTTGATTATGATTCTTGGTTATAATTTGCAGTCTAGTTTGGCTTGAGTGTATGTAACAACACCAAGAACTAAAGGGAACTGGCCATACTATATCCATAGGGATTGTTGAGATAGGCACAAACTTTCTCACTTGCTAGAATGTCTGCATGCCAGCATACTGAAGCATGTATGCCAAACTACTGAACCAGTTTGCTCCATCTTACCCACCTGCCCAGGGGGTGGTCCCACCCACCATGGGCTGGGTCAACTACATCCATTCGATAATGACACACTGGCTTGCTCAGAACTCATCCAAATGACCAATTTTTTACAGAGGTGCCCAAAGGCTTACCCTTCCATTGTCAAGATGATACCTGTATCTAATTAGTACACAGGTTAAGAACTTAGCTCAATGGTAAAAGGCTTACTTGGTATGTATCAAACTATAAGACTATAGGGTCAAACTCCCATACTTAAAAAAAAAGACAAAAGCTAGGAATGATATACCATAAATCTGAGGAAAGCATGTCAAAACCCAAGACTGGCGGAGAGTAGCCCTCTGGCACCAAAGACTTAGCTAAACTGTGAATACAAAGGAAAAGTCCTTGAAAGAAATTAAAAGCGAAACTCCAGGAAACACATACCATTGTTCTGAAAGTAAAATAACTTAAGTGTTGATGTGGAGAAAGGTTTTGTGGTCTGCAGATTAAGTCAAAGCCTAATCCAGAGAAGTCCTAAATACATAAACAGTTAAGGAAAACTCATAAGAAATATTTGAAGGCAGCAGAGATTGGTATCTGAGGTTTAAAGAAAGAGGACATCATAGTAATATAAAACTACAAGGCAAGGTGAAGGCTGATTGAGAAGCTGCAGTAAATTCTCCAGATCTAGTTAACATTATACACGTTGTTTACACAAAATAATAGATTTTCAGTGTAAACAAGACAGTCTTATATTGGAACAAGATGTCACCGCAAAATTCCTTATCTAAGGAAGAAAAGTCAATGTCTGTTTTCAAAGTTTCAAAGCACAGTCTGACTGCTAGTATGGGCTACTACAGCTGTTGACGCTAAACTGAAGTCAATGCTCATTTACCATTGTGCAAGCCCCACAGCCCTTAAGAATTACACTAAATCTATGCTGCCTGTGTTCTATAAATGGAACAACAAAGCCTGTGTGACAGCACATCTGTTTACAATATGGTTCACTAAACAGTATAAGCTCACTGTGGAGACTTAATGCACAGGAGAAAAAAAAGTTTTTTCCAAGTATGTTTGCTCACCAACATTAGATGCTGATGTACAATGGGATTAATTTTGTGTCTTTATTTCTCCTAATGAAACATTTATTCTTCGGCCCATGGATCAAGGAGTCATTCTGACTTTTAAGCCTTAACATTTAGTAACTATTTCTTCCCCTTTCTCTTTAAGACAAGGTCTTGATCTGTCAGACTATGATGCAACTCAAGAAAATCCTCCTGCCTATATTTCCTAATATTAGAAATACAAATTCATGCCACCACATCCAGCTAAAAATATATTTCTAAAGATTACAGCTTGCAGATTACTAGGCATATAGTTCAGTTTCTAAAAAGTGCTTTTCTTGCAAGCATGAGAACCTGAGTTCAGATCTTCTGTACAGATGTAAAAGCCAGATGGGTGGCACATATCCACACCCCAATTCTGGAGTTGAGACAGTCTTGCCAAATTGGTGAGTGCCAAGCTCAGTGAGAGACAATGTCTCAAACAATAAAGTGGTGAGCAAGTCAGAAAAACACCTGGCATTACTGACATCTGACATTTGTGTCATGAACACACACACACACACACACAAACACACACACACACACAGAGTCTGATCTGCTCCATCTGGACAATATTGATTACCCTGTTACATCTGGGCAAAGTAAATTCAAAACCTTCTGGAAAGGATTTACCATTCTAGATTCCATTAAGAACATTTATGATTCATGAGAGGAGGTCAAAGCATAAACATTAATAGGCATTTGGAAGACATTGGTTCTGGTTTTTATGAATGATCTTGGAGGGCTTCAAGACTTCGGAGTGGAAACAACTACAGATGTGGTAGAAATAGTAGGGAAATAGATTTAGAAGTAGAGATGGAAGATGTCATTAAATTGCTGCAATTATGAGATGAAACTGTAGCTGATAGTGAGGGCTTCTTATAGATCTCAAAGAGAATGAGTTCTTGACATCTTATCTCCTGTTGAAGATAATGTGAACACTGTTGAAATGGTAAAGGATTTAGAATAGTATATCAACTTGGTTGATAAAACAGCAGCAGGATATGCAAAGATTGCCTCCAATTTTTGAAAGAGGTTCTACTGAGGGCAAAATGCTATCAAACATCATCACGTGCTATAGAGTAATCTTTCATGAAAGGAAGAATCAATTGGGAAAAGCAAAATTTATTGTTATCGCATTTTAAGAAAATACCCCAGCCACTCTAAACTTCAAAAAAATCATTAGTGCTCTCACTGAAGCCATCAACATTGAAGCATAGCCCTGTATCAGCAAAAGGATTATGATATAATATGAACGAGTTTTATAGGAACTGGTACAGAACTAAAACATTTTTTGTGACTTGCTTTATTGACTAATTTATTTTCTCTCTCTCTCTCTTTGTTTTGGTCTGGATCTGAAATTATCTCTGAGGTACTCCTCTATAGAACACAGATATTGTTTGGATTACTTCACAAATGCTTTTCTACTATCAAAGAATCATTCATCCTCCACTTTTGAGTTCCAACTGAGCCTAGACAAGCTTGACACTTGAGACAATCTATTCTCCAATCCCAGAATTTTTGGTAGAATTATAGACAAAATTTTGGTAGAATTTGACTGTGGGATGTAACCTTTTCCTGGTTCCATATCATCTATTACCTATCATATGGCAGGCATTATGCTTGGGTAGAACTAATAAAACTCAAAATAGCTGAAGATGCTCCAATTTAGTATAAAGAAACAGATTTCTTATATTCCTGATAGGTGAAATTGGATCTAGGATTGGCAATAGCTTAAGTTAATACTCACAGACTAAAATATAGGACTAGTATATAATCATTGAAAGATCTGTTATCCTATTTTGGTGCAGTATGCAGTTATGAGATTGGAACAACCAAAACAACACACGTGAAGTAACGTGTAAAGAGGAGGTAATCATGCCCAAACCAGATCTAAAACGTCACATCTGGACTTTGATCTGTTACGTGCACCAAGAAATTCATCATTTATACGTTGATGCTGAAGATCATGTAGCTTATGCCTGAGAATTTCTTACTATTTTTGTTATTACCAGAGAATCTAGAACCTCTGTGAAAGATGGTCTGAGAGATTATTTGCTGGAGAAAACACTTGAGGCCATTTCTTTGTTACAGATTAATCCACTGTCATTTCTTATTTAAGTTTTTCTGAGCTGGGTGTATTCTACTTTCAAAATGAAATCCTGGCTAATTTAGTAGTATTTGGGGTTTGCATGATTTAGTGATTTTGAGAAAATATTAAAGAAGTCTTTTGTTGAAAGCTCTATCCTGTGAACTAAATTTGAAAACAAAACAAAGAAATGAAACAAATATGTTTTTAAAAAAAATTTCCAGAATTGAGTATAACTACCCACCATAAAAACTGAATTTATTATTTACCCCTATCTCTATTTTCCATTTTAATGGCTATTACTGACCAAAAGTTCATGCAAGACTAAAAATGTGCTTTAGTTCTGCTGCTTTCTTTCTATTTAGTTAATAGTCACTCTGTATGTTCACATTAGAGAATTATAGGTTGCACTAGGCTACAGTTTCCAGAGAAGGTTTAAGGTTACTCTTTCTCAAATGTCACCAAGACAAAGATTAAATGTATTAAGGTCAAGAGCATCGATGGGCTCTAGAGCCAAGAGTTAAATCATCTAACATAGCTTAGGAGGTTTAACACCCACGTACTTTTGTTTTTATCTCTTTGTAGTTGTTTTTGAAATTTCCTCTGGAAGTTTTCTGGAACAACTACTCTAGACATCCCTTTCTTTCCTTATATTCATTACTATTAGAAGGACTTTGTTGTTAGGGACACCTGTGATGCTGTGACAAAATAACCTGGGTAGGAATAAGTGAAAGGAGGAAGGCTTTTAGTTCATGGTTCAGAACAATTCCAGCTCCTCCTAGTAAGGAAGGCAAGGTGATGAGAGCAGCTCTGTCTGCGCTAGTGGGAGCATGAGGCAGTGGCTCTTCACAACGTGGCTGAACAGGAAGCAGAGATCATGGGACTAGAAGCAGGGGTGACTATATCTTTCAGAGGCCTGCCCCTACTGACCTACTTCTATCAGTAGGGAGCAACATACTAAAGGCTCCATAGCCTTCAAAATAGCACCAAAATATAAGGACTGAACACTGAAAGCACAAGTCTATGGGGTTATTTCAGATTTAAACCGTAACAACTTTCCAAGAGTTTTTGTTCATCTCTGTGCTTTTCTCCAGAACTCTGCTACATCAAGACTGACAAATGAGCAGAATATTTGAGCAGAGGATCCAGACAAATAGGACAGTAATTAAAGTAAAGAATTCAATGAAAACATGTGCAGTGATGCTATTCCCAATGGATAATGGAAAAAAATATAAGGCAATTCTATCAAACAAGAATAGATACCTCTACCATAACCTAGATGACAGTCATCATAAATTACTTGACATTCCCCAAATTCACTAAGATATTAAGCTTTCTAAGGCTGAGTTTCTTATTTTAAAATTATTTCTCATAATGATAAACACTGTCAATATGCAAAAATAAATCGCAATGTTGCCTGCGAACATCCCCTAAGAGTATAAATGTCAAGTTTTAAGTGAATGGAAATACAATTAAAACTTTCTTGATTAATTAAAAAAATAATTCCTTCACAGAATATTAGGAATAATGGTGATTGCATTAGTTATGCCTATGGTAACTGTTACCTGGCAGAACAAGTTGATGGGGGAAGATTATATTACTTAGTACCATGATCTTGATGAGAATATCATGACAGAGGAAAAGCTGTGTACTTCATGACTGAGTCAGATCAGAAAGAGGAATTCAGGCTGTCTACTGGATTTTGCCTTTTCACATTTTGTTCTAAATGGGCCCATTACCAGGGGCATGGAAACAACCATATTAAGCATGGCCTTGCTCTTGAATTAACTTTCTATAGAAATGTCTTCACAGAACACACCCCAGAAGTGTGCCTTGGATGCTTCTCAATCTCATCAAGTTGACATCACAGAGACATAAATAGTTTTAGACACAAATGATTCTGTGCATCTGAGAACACTCCTGAGTCTTTCATTGCTCAGCTCTTTCTATGTACCTTCTTAGTACTGTTCCTGCCCCAACTCCACTTTGTAATTCAAATAGAACTACAAATTACAGTGTCCAGCTCTTGTCCATGAAGTAACTGCAGTTAATTTTCCTATTTTGTATACCCATTTATTTTTCTTCTTCCCTCTATTTCCTAATATCATTCATCGAAAGCCCCTTCCCTTTATAATCTATTTCTAATCTGCAATGTTATCAAATTGCTATTTATGCAGAATCTTGTTTCTCAGTTCTCCTTTCCAGCTCATCTAATCAGTACTCCATTAATATATTATGTCTACCCCTCCTATCTCTGATATCATATTCTTTAGTCAAGTCTATTCCATCCTAATTAGGTGAGGTTTTGTTGGAAACTGCTTATGGTTTTGCTATGAATTTCCTATTTAAAACAAAGCTTGAAGCAGAACAGAGAACAGACACGAGATTGCCGTCTGGGTATACAGAAAACCAGGAAAACACATGCATCTGCAAACACAGTGATGAAATACCACAGAGGGTTTCAGACTTAAACCACATTGTGGTTTTGGTGGTTCAAGGCAAATTTTATATAAAGTTTCCAGGGGCAGATCTTGTTTCCCATCTGTGTAGCATGTGGATTTGAGGGAAAAAAAAGACTTAAGTTTCTTTGGATATGAAAATTGCCTACTTTAATTTTTTGCATATCGTCCTGACACACTTTGCTGTCATGTTCCATTCTATGCCACTCCAAAAAGATTTTTATTTTTACATTGTCATTGCTAGTATATGCTTGGGTTTAATTGTAAGGTCATGTGTAGAAAAGTAGAACCTATTTTATAGCTTAAAAATATTAAGTGATTTATATTGTGCATTACTTGTGGGGAAAGGTAGATCTCTAATGGACTTTATAGAACACCTCAAATTGACAATGAGATTAATCATCACAGAGACTTTATAGAACACCTCAAATTGACAATGAGATTAATCATCACAGAGAATTAGTAGTGTTAGGCGCAACAAGTGGTTGTGACTTCTAGAAGGTTCCTGGGCCATTCATTATACTGGACATTTATTGTTTGTGTACCCTGTGCATCTTTTGAGTACAGTTCATTGTGAGTTCCCCAGTTCTCTCCCACATGTATAATCTATCTTTTCTGATATTCTGTAGTATTGTATTTGTGCAACCATTGAGACTTTTTTCATTTTACCTTGTAATACCATTATGTATTTTCTATGGCACATAGTATAGATATTACTATGAATGGTATTTTATATGTATGCTGTATACATATATGCATTACACATACACATGCATACATTTCCCATACATATGAAATTAGAGCCCTTATTAGAATCTAGGCCTTTTGAGAATGAGCTAATTTAGCTTCTGAATTCAGTATAATAATTCAGTGCATTACAATTATTCCCAACTTCTTAGGAGTTAGACTTTTTTTGTATTTTCATGCTGTATATGATACATGTATACATCATGTAATTTGGTTTTTCAAGAAACAAAATTCTGAAGAAAAATGCCAAATCCAGCTTTCGATTCCAAACTCCACTAATTTTAAAGTCCAAAAATATATTTAGTATGAAGAACATGTACTTTAGTATTTGTTCAATTTTGAACAGCATATCGGAAGAGGCAAACCAACTATGAATAGGCTGAAGGGTAAACTTCTTACAAAATTCTTCTTTTGTAAATTGCAATCTTACTTTCTTCATCTTTCTTTTTTAATCTCTTATTGAATTTCACTTCTTTCCTTCTGTTCTGTTGGATGTTAAAGAAAGTGAAGTTGTTGCTTCATCTTTTGGGATGTTTGTGTCCTGGGAGAATAAAAGCACAGTATGTCAAGGTGCAATGTAAACACAAACATGGAGATATTTCTTAGAGGCAGAAACATTTAAACATTATAAACAGATACAGGAAAAAAAAAAAAACCCTATCATTTTAAACCCAGGCATCGACACACAAGCCTCATCTCATATCTTTGATTTTCAATAAGTATTTGAACTATTATCATAGTTCTTACCTTATAGTCCTGAGACCTCTTAAGTCAATATGCTGAGAAATAACTTTTAAATATTTGTTGGAAAGGATGAGTTTTAAGAAATAATTGTAAGAAGCAGCGGTTCCTCTTTGCCAAAGTTGCGGCATTAATACATTAAATGCTTTCATTATATCTTACTGTGAAGTTGATTGCTCAGTATGGAGTACTTACTGTATCACTTTTGGTGAAAATTAAAGAATATTTTGACTTTCACAGTCAATAGCAACGTCTACATTTAGCAGATCTTTAGATTCTTTACCTTACACCAATCTTCTCAATTTTGACAGCCACAATCAGTCTTTAAGACAGACCCAAGGGGTATTAATGTAGTCACGGCCTGTGATTTCTCTCTAGAATAGTTATTTTGCTTGGTTCTGCTAGAGACTTCGTGAGGACAGTACGGCAGCTTATACCAAGGCAGCTACATTAAATTCAGACTCAATTCAAATCTACTGGACGCTATCAAGTTCACATCTCACGAAATTATTTTCTGTATTAGTAACTGTTGTAGCAAATTCACTGTAGTGTTTGGACGTATGGTATTGTTGACAAAGCTTTTTCTTTTATGATAAATTAAGTTCCCTAAAACGTCCAACTTCTTATTTTGGCAGAAATTCTTTTTTCTTTGTGGAGCGAAAAGCAATTATTTTTTCCATCTTAGTCCTTTTAAGGAATTCTTTTCAGGAATCTATCCTTGGCTTCCTGCTGGCCCGAAGCCTCACCCCTTCCACCCTCATGCCTGAGAGCTGGACCAATATTTGTTAAGAATCTGGCTCTGGGGAGTACTATGTTGAGTGACAAATGGATGAAGATGAAGGTTTTATTGAAGCATGTGAACCGCATTTAATTTTCCGAGTTGCTTTATTCCTTCTAGCTCCCAGGATATTGAATTTTGTGGGCTCCGGTTGGGTCGCCGGGACTCGAGGCGTTTAGTAATAAGAAACATAATCTGCTTTTTCCGGTGGGATAATAAATCCTCATTTCTATCCACGGCGGCTCGCTCCACACTGCTCTGCTCTGTGCTTTTCTACACGGGGGCGTTCGGTGATCAGGTCTGCAAACCCCGCAGCAGAGGCAACAGAGCGGTGACCTCGGGCGGCCTCCTCCCAGCGTCCAGGACCAGCTCCCACCCACGGCCTCGGCCCGCGGCCACGGCGACAGCGCCCGCCCCGCGTCGCTCCCTCCCTTCCCCCCACGCCTCGGCGCGCCAGACAGCGGGACCCGCCGCCTCGGCCGGGGCATCCCGGCTCCATAGGCCCAGAGCGCGACAGACACCTGCTTCTCACTGGCCGCCGCCGCTGCCCCTCACCCCGCAGCCCCCGCGACAATTGGCCCGGGGCCGCCGCTCGTCATCCGCCAGCCTCTCTGACAGTCCCGCCTCTCTCCCCGGGTCATTTAAGTTTATCACAAATAAATAAATAAATAAAGGAGGAAATAGAAATGCGTAGAAAGTAAAAGCAGCCGGGAGGGGGTGGAGGAGAGGCGAGGAAGGGGCGGGGGAGGAGCGGAGGAGTAAACAACCAAACTTGATCGTGTCCGTCTTGGCCAATCACGGATCACTCCAGTCCGGTCTGACGGGCTCTCTGGTCCAATAGCTTTCCAGCTCTCGGATCATTGAACTACGGGAGACCACTGACCTCTCTAGAGTGGGCGAGGGTGCGGCGGGTGTAGCAGCTTTTCACCAATGGCTTGTCAACAATCCTCTGAGCGACGACCCCGCGCGCCAACGAGTGCATGAGATAGCGGATTGGGCCTCCCGGAAGCCAATGGAAGGTGGCAGACGCGAGGAAAGGGGCAGTTAGGGGCGGGGACACGGAGGGGAGGAGGAAGAGTGCATTTTGTTTATGGGCGGCAACCTCACGAGGGCCGTCCCGTTCTTATTGGTCCGATGAAGTCCAGAGTGGCACGCGTCGCAACCAGTAGCCCGCCAGGCTGGAGGTTGGCGGCGCGAGGCGCCCAATGTGGGCCTGGTGCCGAAGAGTAGGGGCGGGGGGAAGTTTAGGAGTTGAGGAAAGAAGATTAAAGAGCTCCAGGAGGTAACGCCGCAAACTCTAATTTGTTGTGGGGCGGGCGGCAGGGAGGGGGTGTGTGTGCGGCGCGGGGCCGGGCGTCTGGGAGTCTCCGGAGTTGGGGGCGCGGGCCGGGGAGGAGGACGGCGGGGTGGGGCGGCGGCGCGAGTTGGCGAGCGAAGAGCTGCAGGCGGGTGGCCGGCCCCGCGCCCCGCCCCGCGCCCGCCCGCCCCGGACGCCCCTCCTCGCGGCGGGCCGCGGCCTGGCGGGGAGGGTCCCGGCGTGCGCGTCCCCGCGGCGCGGCTGCCGCCTCCGTCTCCCTGGGTGTCCTGCTCCCCCCACCCCGCGGCGCGGGGGTTCGGTTGCGCTTGCCGGGGACCGCGGCGGGACGAGCGCGCAGGGGGCGTGGAGAGGGACGCCCCCTCCTCCTTCCGTCTTTCCCCTCCCCTCTCTGCTGAGCACGCTCTGTGATATTAAGACCCCCAAGTCGAAACCCAAACCCCACCTGGCAGGAAGGTCGCGCTGGGTCCGGGGGTCCTGCGGCCCGCGCGAGTCTGTGGGTGTGGCTCGCGGGTCCCCCGGCCCCGCCCCTCCGAGGATGCTGCGAGGCAGCGATTTTGTAGAAGTTGTATTGATAAACACACTTGCACAGGCATATGCCAGGCGCGCACACAAACTATAAACATTAGCGAAAAACACAATATGGCGTACAGCTCCACACCACCTCGAGCGCTAATCCGCGGGTCTCTCGACTCCCAACCGGGTCAAGTGAGGTCAGCACCGGGGCGACAGCTCTCGTCCAGTGGGCGGTGGGGTGGGGGGGCACCTGAATGGGGTGGGAAGAAGTTGCAAAGTGTGGGTGCAGGGCCACCCTCACAGTCACCGCTGGCCCAGGTTAAATTGAACATCTTACCTTTGGAGAACAGTGGAAATTGTCTTCACAATCTGCTTTAGCCACTAAAAATACCAAAATGTTGCCGAAGTGGAATTTTTCTCACTGTCTGCTCTTGTGGGAATTTCAGCTGATGAAAACTTGAGAGTCACCCCTTCTAGTGTTTTGAACAATGTTCTGAAGTTACTGCTGCAACCTGTTGCTAGTGGAAAATTTAAAATATACAAATAATAGTTTGGCACTAGTTTGTGTAGCCGTACAACCTGGATTTGCATAGTCACTGTTTATTACTTAAATTCCTAAGTGACTTATTCCCATCCATACGACTAATCTCAAGGACTTTTTCTTTTTGTGGGAGTAGACTCCACCACTGTCCACTCATGTGTGTGTATGTGAACAGTTAAGTTCTGACTACCTTCTATATTTTGCTTTACAAATATGAGTGGCAATGCTTCAAGGAAGAAGGAGTGGGGAGCCCAGTGTGGGGTGGGCCCATTGTCTTTCTTAAACAGAATACATCCGAGTTGATAAACCTTTCATTGTGGTACTCCTGAGCTGTCATCTATCTATACCTTCCCAAGAAAGGTTTTAAAACTGCCCTGGAGGATTTTCTGTGTTCCTCACTACCTGGAGGACTACATAGTGCTCCTCCCTGCCCCTAAGGACTATGTTCCTGTCTCTTAGGACTCCCTGGTGTTCCTTACTGTAAATTGAGGACTCACTGTGTTCCTCGCTGTGCTGTGCTCTAGTTAATGCCCACTAGTTGTAATTTCCCTTGAACTCAGCTTGTAGGGCTTAAGGTTGGTGCTGATGTAAACAGTTTTGAAGAAGAGTGAGTCTACTAGAACTGTATTAGCTGCTCATTGACTTAGGTAGGTAGGCATTTATGGTTTTGGTTTCAGCGCTAAAGGCCAGTGGGATATGGAGAGCAGTAGCATGTTTACTGCCTACCAGCCTACAAAGCGATATACCCTTTCATGGTGAAGTCTCGATTTTTCAGACTAAAGAAAGATGTTTAAAAGTCCTTAAATTTTATCCATTTCTAGGCAGATGTCTTTACCCCTCTACACAGACTAGTGTTTTTAAGGCTATTTCATGCCAAGACAGTACAGCTAGAAATCCTGGGTGTGCTTACTGGGGACTGAAAACAGAGACAGTATGAGTGTAACTGATATAAATAGCAAAAGAGAAAGTCTTCATGTGAGGGCCAAATGGTGGGTTTAGAACTATTAGATATAATCTCTTACCTATTTAGGTGGGAAAGATTTTGAATACACATGCATATCCATCTTCTCTTTGTCAGTTTAATGTGAATTTAACTGCTTGGTATATAGAGAAAAATCTAAGGAAAAGGACATTTTTAAAAACATTTTTAGTGCGTGTATATGAACACGTGTGCGTGTGAGTGTGTGTGTGTGTGTGTACACAAGACATTTGAGTGTGTGTGCCTGTGGAGGCCCAAAGGTGACTTTGGGAACCATACTGGGTTGTCCTACCTTCTTGCTTTGTTCTGGGATTTCCTAGGTTCTTCTGACTTCCAGGGTCTGAATTGTAGGCTGCTGATGTTTCTGCCTTGTGTTTTTGTGTGAAATCTGGGATTGACACTCAGGTCCTTTTGCTTGTGAGACAAAGCCTTTAACACCTGAATATCTCCAGCCCCAGGAAAAGATATTTTTAAATCAATTATTTTTATTTCATTTGTACAAGTTTTCAAAAGATTTTTCTAGACAAATTGGATTTCCTGGGGGGGGGGCTAGACTGAATAATTAAGTCTTTTAAAAAAGTACTACATGCTACAAATTTGCTGTAAAGGAGCTATAATTATAAATGAATTTCAAATTATTTCATGTGTCTTAAGAATACTAGGTAAGATAAGACTTTTGAAAAAAACATTTGGTGTTCTCTGGAATCATTGTGTTTTTCTGAAATGGATGGCGAAAGCATCAAATTAATTAAAATGTAGGTACATGGGGTATAACAGAGAATAGGAAAAGGAGTTTTTTTCTTGTGGAGATTACATCATTATGTCACATACATTTTTGTATACTCTGCCTTGCTGAGCGTTTCTTTTGGAACTTAACATTGTTATATCACAAACATTTTTTATACCCCATATTGCTGAGAGTTCTTTTAACTTTAAATTCTAGCTATTTTCTTGTTTTACAAATTATAGTTTTAAAGACCTTATAGACACTTGAGGTAGTGGAAGGTGTTTACTAATTGCCAGTGTTCTGAAAGGAAGATCTTAATTATTTGAACTTTTGTTATTATTTTGAAATATTTTCTGTATATGTCATCAAATCTTATGAAAGATAGGATTTACATTATTCATAATTTTGAGCATGTCTTTATAATAAAATATTGCTCTGTATTAAATTTTTTCTTTCTTCACGTTACTGCAAAATTAATTTATACTATTATCTTGTTAGCAAAATCTTACACTGAAAATACTAGAATATCTGTTAATTTTCTTGTTTAGGATTTGTTGTAAGAATGTACCTGAAAAGTCAAGTATCTTGGTCTTATGCAGTTATAATTTTATTAAGAGAAAATTAAAATCATAATTGAGTACCATTGAAGAGATAAGAGAAGCTTGCAAAGCAAAACAGAAGTTTAGTTTTGTTATTTAAACCTTTCTTCCAAACTGCAAAGCACTTGATTGGCACTTTTCTGACTTAATAGATGATTTACAATACTAGAAGAACATTAGAGAGCATTTTAGTATTATATTAATGATTTTGCCTGTAGGTGGGAAAAAACCCCATGTTCTACAGGAAGAAAACTTGGTTAAAAGAGTATGATTTAATTCTGAATTTGTGCCTTCAAATAGTGGGTGTCTTACTTTTCCAAAATCTGGCTTACAGTTCTCGAATAACAAGTGCTGAATTTAATTACTTTTCTCTGTCACTTACGAGTCCTTCTTTACTAACTAAATATAAGGTGAGTCCTTATATGGGGTTGTTTGTGTTATCCACAGAACTTCCATTTGCTGCTCTTGAGGGTTCCTGTCTTCATACCTATCTTAGATCTGTACACTAATCAACCTTTTCTAGAAAGAGTGCAGTACATTTTAGTGTTTCTTTTGATTGTTTCTGTCTTATTTGTATGTAGACCTGTCAACACATGAAAGTAGTAAATAGGAAGACTGGGGAGGAGATTAATGAAATAAATTGTTTTAGCTGATTTGTTTCTAAAACCACAAAATGAAAGAATGGCTAGTAAAGTGTAAAAACTTAGTTGTTTTCCTATTTCTACCAAGAGTGTTTGATCAATGGGTGTTAGCATATATTTATATATGAACAGTCAGTGACATATTTAAATGCTGGTGAAATCCATTCTTGCCTTGTTGTTCTTGACATGGAATGTATTCAATGTTCCCTAGTGGTTTTCTTTGGTATACTTTGTTAGAACTTACTTATGAGCAGTGTGGAAATGCAAGCTAATTAAACCTTTGCAAATCTTGTATTTCTTTTGAGCTAAAATGTTATTTTGGATTTTACCAAGCAGTATATAAAATGAAAGAAATTGAAGTGGGAGCACATAGAACCCAAATCCATGTAAGGTAGCTGAGTTTCAAAAGAAGGGAATCCTAGTATAAAAGATAAAATCGACATATGTCAAGTTTTTCTAACAATGAAATAAGCATGACTAATTGTATTAATGTTCATATTTGTAAGGTAAATTTAAGCATGTGTACAGTGCATTTTAAGTCAAAATTTGGGGTGTTATTGGCTAGACACAGTCATTTCCTTGCCAGAGATACTAGGCTGTGTGAGGGCTAACCATCTGTCAAGTGATGGAGACAAAGAAGTTTTTAATATACTAGTCTAAAATGTCCACAAACTTGTTTTCAATTGTATCGTTGTTATGCTTTGGCCATCATGCTTTGTGTTGAGTATGCACTGGGTCACCCCACTTTGTTTTATGAGCAAACCATTAAAGGTCTAGATAAAGTTACTGTCACAGAAGAGATCTAGAAGCAAGATGAAATGTTTTTATTTTGCTTTCTTGTCATGATCAAAAACTTTGGTGGGCTGGCCACCCACTAGCAATTATACAAATTGTTTCAAGCATACTTATTTTCACCCACCCAGTCTCAATTTTGGATGTTGCAATTCTTTAGCATTATAGATTCAAGCTTTATATTTAAGCCGATTCCTGAGCTGTTTGGAAGAGGAAAAAAAAGTAGCAATAGAATCCAGATTGCCTGTTTTAGGTACAATATGGTGTGATGTGAAATTGAAACAGCAGATTGGTGAGAAACTTCAGTTTCAAACAAATATAAACTAGTTTGTTTAGCGAAGTCATACACAAAACAGTTGTCTGTATTGACAGGGCAACACTTTTTTTTTCTAGTAAATTCCAAATCATGAGGTCACCTTGGTTTTTTGGGCCAACAGTCTAGTTCCAATGTGTCATATGAGGAAACAGTGTCTTAATATTGCTAATTTAATGGTATACTTAGATATGTCATCCCAAGGAATTATTTATAGCAATGCTAATTATATCAATAAAAATAGCAATATTAATACTGCGAGTGTCAAAATCCATGGTTGACAGTAAGAGGTAAACAGAATTATAGTCAGACAAAGCAGCCAGCCCGTCTTTACTCTCAGCTCATGAATATGCACTTCAGGAAAAAGATACAGGTTTACAATGTAGAGTTGTGCACACTGATTGTATTTTGTTTCACTTAATTTTGAGTTTTTCTTGAAAATAAATGTTCTTTTTAATTGCACACAAGGTTAGAATGATTTGGAGTTTTAATTTTGAAGTATTTTATACCCATGTTATTAGTGTCATTAGAGAGTTTCCTGAAATTTAATTTTTAAAAATCTTAACAGTTTTATGAACCAAAACACAAAAGCTGCCACTATAACACCCTCACATTCTCTCTCTCTTCTCTCTTCCTTCATTCATCTTTTTCTGCAAGTGTCTGGCTTGTCTACCTTTCTTCAAACATTAACAAACTCCTTTCCCATGGTTTTGATTTGAGGAAAGAGTAAATTTTTTTACTAATTCTCATCAGTTGTGATAATTTTGTGGTCTTTTAGACTTATCTATGTAGCAGTAGATAATTAAGTAGATGTCATTAAATCCAGTATTTTTAACTTAAGAGGACATCATCTTTTGTTTTCAATCCCTCATGCATTAAATTTCACTATATTATATATTTTCAGTATCTTGGATATACATTTACTAGGGATTGTTCTATGTCTAGTGATACCACTAAGTAGTATGAATTTAGGCTTATCCTATGGATATGTGGATCAAAACTGGATGGCTTCTTCATCTCCTCATGTTTCATGAACCCTTGACTCCTGGGTTGAGGGAGTGATGCTGGAAAGGATGTTGGACCATCAGAAGACTATATGTAAAATGTTTTACTGGGGGGCTGCAGGCCTACTATTCCTTTCCCTCACAAACAAAAAGATCTAAGTTCAGATGCCTAAAGCTTTTGTAAAAATGTCAGGCAGATATGGAGGTAGATTGTGATTCTCGCCCTGGATGGTGGAGCTTGGGAAATCAGAGCAAAGCAATAAGGAGGTAGAGAAATCCAGGATGATTCTTGATGCCACTCTTGGACCTCCACCTGCACACACAGTCAAGTGTCCTCTGGTATACACACACACACACACACACACACACACACACACACACACACACACACACTACACATACCCCAAAATAAATGTTTAGTCCTTTTATGTTTCAATTCAGTGGTAACTTACTTTCATATTTGGCCAGTGTAACTATGCACAGTATTAGTTATTGCTTTAGTTGGCCAGTTCACCCCAGCTCAGGATGCCATAGTAAAATAGAGTCTATAAGCTTTATTTTTTTAATGTAGCCTGAAGTTGTTTAATAAGGAAAGACATAATAGAACAAGTTAACTCTGTTGTTTTCTAATTCTATAAAATATACATCTAGATCAGCAGACATGTATCTTTAAAGAAAGACTGAATTTAGCTTTTTAGGTCTCCTTTAAGCAGAAGGTGGATATAAATTGAGTAATCAGGCGCCATCTCCTTAAAGGTCCTAGGAAAATTGGAATTTCATTTGAATTTTGATCCTATATTCTACTCATACTAGGATAGAGCCACATATGAGGAATGATAATATAAGCAAAGGTATTTGACTATTTTGATGTGGGGTAGTGGAAAGAATCTGTTTTAAAAATAATTTTAAAAGTACTAACTTTTATGTAGAAACAAATAACTGCATGTAATTCAAGTGAAAATAAATGCTAGGCTAGTATTTAATGATAACCTTAGGGCTTTCATTTGAAATTTCAGTTAGTTTCCTTTAAGTGCCTCTCATTTCTTTGCTAGCACAGATGGCTATGAGCACTCAAAACTGTTAAACAGCATTTACTCACAAGTACAAAAAATGCAAAAATTCATTCAATTTTAGTCTTTCCCCTTTTCTACATCTACCCACAGTTCTAGATGTAGATATTCCTGATATTGACCATGTAACATTTCATAAATCACTTGATAGAGAATATACACTAGTATCAGATAATGCCAAGCTGTTGTAGTTTACCAAATGTCTAGTTAATAGAAGTTGAAAGAAAAATTTTTGATCTACCATTGGGCACAAAAAGTGATGTATTCCAATTCATGTAAATGTTACAAAAGATATTCTAGGCATAATTAAGAGAAACATTTGGGAATGTTAACTGAAATTCGGCATATATACTGAACTGTGTATGATGTCTAAAGATATTTGTGCCAAAAGACTGGAGGAGTATTGTAGTGGAAAGAAAAATATTTATGCTTGGGCTTAATCGTAACAACTGCCAAGACAATAGTATCCCAGTTTTATTGAGAGCTTATTTTGAGCTAGGCATTGATTATATCTGTACCTTTTCAGTTAATTCCACAATTCTGTGACACAAGTACCTCTTACTATTCCAATAAATTAAGGCAAGAAAAGGAAATGGTATCTTATCCATAATCATATCACTAATATAGAACAGATGGGATTTTATATTAAAGCCCAGGTCTAAGGAACTTAAGCAATGAATAAGTGGGCCTCTTTCTGGGACTTTTTTTTACTCAATCTTTGCCTACATTAATATTTGCACTTTTAAGGAAGGAGTAGTAGATTTGGAGAAAGTTCTAGAGAAGAGCAAAAAATGCAAGAGTTCTAAGGGAATGGTTGCTATGGTATAGTCTTGGATTTTAACTTTTTCAGTTCTAGAATTAAAAACATCAAGAGGGAATTTGCCTTATGGTTTCACTGTAAATCCTGCTGCGTGATTTGGTTATTTGGAGAACAGTGGAAATTGGTCACATGTGGAGTAACCAAGAGCCAGAGATCGTAATTAAACTGAAGCTACGCAGAAGCAATATAACCAAACAGGTAGATTGAACTAATTTCAAGAGTTTTTGTATTTGTTTGCATTTGTATCTTTACAATTGCTTCAAAACCAATAGATGAAACAGTATTGTTCTCAAAAATTTGTAATACAAATATTCTTATGGTTTTGGTACAAAATATAATACTAGTTTGGAATTAAGTAATTTAGTTGCGATACAAAGAAAGGCAATTAGCAAATGAATTATCTGCTAAGCCATTCACGTGAGTGCCTATTCAGTGCCACCAAGTTCTTAACTGTTTCTGGAGGGATTCATTAGATGCTAATTAGAGTCCAGTTTTCAAATATGAGAAAACACCTATTAGCTTTTCAAAAGGTTTGATGGGTATGAGGTGAAATGACTTAATAACTAACTTTATTTTTTTATTATGTCATTTATTATCTGCTTGCCTCCTTGTCATGTTCTCTTAGAGTTTTAAAACAGATTCTATTAAGCTTATATTAGAATATAGCTTAGAGTTCTTATGTATAATTTTAACTTTTCTCACTTTTACTAACTGAAGAATGATTCAGTTTTATATGATTGTATAGTGTTTATGTTGGACTATATTAAGAATAGCTAGCATTAAAGAAGAATTATAAGAATTTTACGGTTACTTTCAAATAATTTAATTCCTCAAACTACTCATCTTCATGTATAAATTTTATCATCTGTTTAGTGAAAGTGTAATGGATATCAGTGCTGTCTTTTATGTAACTCAGCTTTTTTTCAATGATAATATTTCAGATGTTTTATACTGGGTTATATAGTACTGTAATAATTTACATGCTTCAGAAAGTTATATCACTGGAAATACCTTGTGAAGTTGGAAAAGTTGCTAACATCTGCTTCATGCATAGCAGCTTTTCTCAGACTCTTTGAATTGTACTCTTATTTTTTTTTCCACATTCTGTGGTACTGAGTCTTCTTAATGGTTCTGATGTTTGTATTTCACCATCCTTTATATACCTATCTGACCCTCAGAGAAATTCCTTTGAAAACTTAGATTCATAGAAAATTTTCTTATTTTAGAAGGAAATAATGAACAATATGTGTTGAAGAGGTAGATCTTTTTATTTAAAAATCGGCTTAGAAAAAAATGAACAGTATTATAGACCCATTGAATTCAGTTTTCTGCGTTACAGTTTCAATATTCACCTATAAAGTAAAAAAAAAGTGTCCAAAATCCCACAATAAATGATTAGTGTTCTATACTTTTAGGCCATGTATCTCTCTTTCATACATGTGTGGATAAGTTTTACTATGTGTTGCAGTGGGCTAATGCATTCATGATCTAATAACTTAGGGGATCAAGAGATTTTATTTTTGCTTATTATTCTGGCCTCAGAGTTCATAACAGCACCAGAAGCTATGGGAATGTGCCACCCCATATCCACAGGAATTGCCGAGAGTAGGGCAAACCTACTCACCAGACCATGAGTCTGCCAGTATTTCATTGTGTGTCAAAATACTGAACCAGCTCTTTGCATCTTATTCGCCTACCCAGGGAATGGTCCCATTTACAATTGTCTGTATCTTCCCACAGGCTTCTTTGGGCTTGTCTTATCTACTGATTCTTCATAGATGTGCTCAGAGCTCTGCCCTCAGTTATCAAGTTGACACCATATCTAATTGGAACACTGTGCAAAATTGGATGCTGTGAATTTGATTTAATTTGGTGTTTTGAGTAACTTTATCTTTTAGCTCCAGTTCTTTGAGATTGATCACTTAGGGAAAGTTACATTTAGGATTATGCCACATGAAACTGTAGTGCTTTAAATGATTTGCTCATCTTGCTAGCCTTATGGCTGGTATGGTACTTGGCACACAGAAGGAGCTTGATGTTTTCTGGTCAGAATATTTTATATCATTTTGGGAAATATTGCTTTCATTTTTGTGTACCACCTCTCCAGTTCCTTGAAAATTTAGGAAATTTGGAATTAAGAAAATTATTACCTTATAAGTATTCTCTATGCTTTTCCAAGATCCAAACATCCTTACACATGGGTGTGATCCTTTCTCTCTTTAGGCGCTTAATGAAATTCATGGCAGAAGTTCCAATAAAATTATATTTGCTGTGATTCAGAATAGAAATATATCAGATATCATCCATCAATGGTAAAGGAAATAACAATCAATTCAGGATATTGTGTTGAATAGAGCATTCAGGATTATATTACCTACTGATGCAAGGATGAAACACATTTCATATCCTATACGATTCCTGTCTAGATAAGATGGCAAATAAACATAGTGCCTTTTGCACTTTACAGATTGTGATTGAGATTTAAATTATTTCATATGAACTTTTAGTTCTAAATGATAAAATGTTCTTAAGATTTTATATAATTAAAGGCTTTAGTTAATATATGAGTTACTTAGGAATCTACTCCACTTAAAAACTTTAATATTCATGATTTTATGTCCATAAATCTTTTAGCAGAAAAGATCATCAGACTGAAAAATATGGAAGATAGTGTTATGAAAACCAAAAAGGCCTTGTTTTTTCCTCAGTATAAGAGCTGGCATACCATTTCATGTTTGTTTGACTTACTAGTACATTTTGGCAATTTACCTGATTGGCTAAAGGTATAATTTGTTTTTCTACCAATTGAAAATATAGCAAATTGTTTTGAAGTTGTTTTGAAAACAAAAGATAATTGTATGCTAGAGTAATTGAAAGTGGGATTCCATTAAAACTTGCATAAAGTGATGAATAGCTGGAGTATATTTTGAGATCTGTATCTAGGAATATAGGGAGAATGTATCATCTTTATATACTGTTGTCAGGAATATACTTTCTGAAAAAAAATTATTGATTTGGGAGAATAATGGTGATACTATTCAAACACCCTTCAAATTTCCAGTTGAAAAATTTAAAAACAAGTTGATCTGTTTATAGTTGCCTTCATATTCGCTTCCACTTCCAAGCTGTCTTCCTTTCTGAATGAAGTAGCTGCTGAGATCTGTGAACAATTGTGATACCACCTTGGGCAGAGAAACATTGCTTTGAAACATTTCTACTTTCGGCTGTCCAGGGAACTAAGTGAAAAGTGTCAGGTTAAGTATGAGAAAGGAATTGCTCTTTAGAGTTCATGAACCTTTATGTGAGAAGCTTAGTACTTACTCATGCTCACTGGTTTAGTCTCCCAGATTAGCTAAGTAGCCAGAGAAACTGAGAGACATCTTTTCTGTTCCTGAGGCTAAACTGAAAACAGAAAGAACAGAGATTGTCTTCCACATGTCTTGACAGGGAATTGATACTACCTATGATAGATATTTTTCTAGGATACTGTAGTAACCACAGCTGAGTGCCAGAAAGATAGCAACAAAAATTATACGGTATTAGTAAAATCCAGTAACAAGTGAAAAGATGAGGATCAAGTAGAAAAATCAGAATATATAACTTAGTTAGCTAGTTAATGTTGGTGAAAAATAATGAGACCTGGATTTGGGGAGAAATAGTCAAGAACACAGAAAGAGAAACCAAGTAAGATTTTAGATACTAAAAACATATCAGCTGAATAAAATTCAGTGAATGAATTGATGAACTGTCATTTTTGAAGTAAGCATTAGTGAACTAAAAGGCCAAATCAAGTAATATATCAAAGCAGATAGAGAACAAAGGTAAAACATGAACATCTTGAATAAAGATAATAAGATTTGGAGAGTATAGAAGTCAAAATGTGAATAATAGTAATTACAAAGAGAAAAATTAGAATAGATGGAGAGGTATAATTAAATGCTGCAAGGAAATTTCTCTGAGATGAAGAAGAAACTTTGAAAAAGTTTAGTGATATATACCTGATTAAAAGAAGAGAAACACCATCAAGGATATTCTGATAAAAATTCTGAATTTAAAAATTTGAAGTATAAGGTATAAGGTTGTCACAAACAATATCTTAGTGTCATAGTATTTCTGTCAGCATGTCTGATGTACGGGAAACCTGATGGTGGAGTGATGCATGCAGACTGCAAAAAGAAAGTTACTGTAATTCAAGTGTCAATGACCTGAAAATTTCCATTTTTTAGCAAAGGTTAAAGAAGTGTGAGATATGATGGCACATGCCTCTAATTCCAGAAGTAGCTGGGCTACTTGATACCTTATTTTGTTGAAGGAATTGCATGAATATGAAGGGATTTAGAATATATAAGGATTACAAAGCATTTGATGAATAAGAAAACATTCTAAAGATACAAGTGATATGAAAAAATATAAAGACTTCAAAATGATGAACTTGAAAGTAGTGAATGATGATGGCTATTTATGTATAATTGTGCACAAGTAATTGCAAATTTTCATCTAACACACGAAGTTTGGTGGCTAGCGCGCACACACATACACATACATACGCATACACACACAATTGACTAAATAATAAAAAAAATTTAAAAAAAGAATAGCTAATTAAAATACATTATAAGAAAAACTGCAAAGTTATGAAGAAAGTTGGTTATAAAATGGTGAGTATAAAGGCAGTAGGCAAATGTAAACAAAAAGGTGATGACATTGAAAACAAAGCAGAAATAATCTAAGGTAAAAGTTTTCAGAGAGATAAAAAGAGGCACTTTGATAAATATGTAGAGGTAGTACATAAAATAAAAATTTTTTAGAACAACCCAGACAGTTCTGCTAATCTTGTATGTCAGAGAAATAAAATAGTATAATTTAAAAACTTGATTCAATTTACATGTAGATTCTAGTATTTCTTAATTTTTTTTTAAGTTTGTTGATGTTTTGAGACAGGGTTTTACTCCATTGTCCAGACTGTCTTCAAACTCCTGGAACCATTAGTGAACCCCGTCTAAGTTCCAGGCTACAATCAGGGTACCATTGTGTCTCTCTACTTTAGATGCTTTTGGATAACTTAGTACTTAGTACTTGGCTACAGAGAAAACTTTATTAAAATTTTAGGAACTGGAGATCTTGGAAGTACATTCTCTGATTACAGACTAGCATAATTAGAATTCAAAATTCTAGAATTAAAATTCAAAATTAGAATTAAAAATGCTAGAAAGTAAACTATATATAAATTACAGAAAACATTCCTAAAGAATAAGTTACCTTGAAAGTAGTAAAATGGAAACTATGTTACATAAAACAAAGAATACAAACCAAAGGAAGATAATTTTTTCAACCATGAACTAATACAATAGTAAAAAAAGACCAACTAAAAACAAAGTATATCCCAAAGGTAACTATTTGAAAGGTCAGTGATGTATCACTCCTTGTTATTTAGTTCAGTACAAATTATGTACACTAATATAAGAATATTTAAAAAAGCGGATTTCCAATTAGCCTTGAAAAAATCAGAAATTTGATAAATATTAATCTGTAATTTTATTGTGCTTTTATATTATTGCAATGAAAATATTGGATTATCTTAATTTCATATAGAATACTTAATCTGTAAATATTGTACAAAATTATAGTTCAATTATGGTTCATTTTCCTTATGGAAACAAACATGAAATTTGTGAGTAAAGTATTAACACATAATAGCAGTGGATCACAAAAATATTATAGTAGGTTCTAGAAGAGTTATTTAAGTAGAAATTAGAGTATGATTCAATATTCGGAATATATTAAGATAATCAGACACTATAGAGTTTTGTTTGTTACAGACAGAAGGCTATCCTTCATTATACAATTTCTTTAATGATACAGGCCTTTAAGGCTGTTATAGGTCTTTTCATATGGCCTCAGCTGGATTTTCTAAGGTTTTACATAAAATGTTTTGTGCTTCATTACTTTCTGGGTGAGAACTACTCTTTAGAAGTGTTTTTTGAAATTGCAGTGCAGTTCAGGTTTTAGTCACTGAAAAAAATTCTAGTTGTGTGTCTACAAAAATCCCTGTTTTTTCAAATGTACAAAAGTTTTATGATGCTTGCCATCTTCATTGTGGCATATTCATGTGAACAGAGCAAGAGTGCATAGATAGAGTTACCTTGGTTTTAAAGTCCTTTTGGAAGGATGAGGTCATACTCATTATGTGGATTAAAAAACATCTTATGTCTTGGTTTTGAATTTTATATTTACCAGTTTGATTGTGAATATGTGGGTGTGTATGTGTGTTTCCTTTAAATAGAGTATTCACAATGTCAACTATTATGTTTTTCTTTAAAAAAATTCTTATGGTTCTTTTTTGTTTATCCTCATGAGTTCAGTACAGAGTGTAGATATCTTTCTGTCTCTTTTGATTTTTACCAGTATAAGCTAACTGACAGACGTATGACATTGTCTTTAGTTTCATTTATAGTTGGTGTTCTTTTTGCTTTTTAGTAAATTTTTATGTGCTCTATAGACATGAAGTTTGAATTGTTTTCTAAAACAAACCACACATTTATAGCTATATTTAGTTTAGGTTCTTCTGTTTACTCAGTGACTTACCTTATCACTTTTTGTATAGCAAGAGTGTGACTGATTAGACGAGGGCCTGTTCATAAGATCATTTATATGTGTTCTTGTGGATTTGACTGTCCCCACCCAACAATACATTTTTTTGATTTAATAGTTTTTGAATGTTGTTTTTCCTCTTTATCTCAGATGAATTTTTATTTTAAAATCACTGTACGTATACTCACACGATGCTTATTAGTGAATCTATTTTAATATCTACAACTTGTTGAAAGCTACTGTACATTTTAACCTAAGTTTGTTGATGCCAGTCTAATCCAAGAGCAAAAAATTGTAGCAAAATGTAGTCAGTCTACAATATTCTGATAAATCCTTTGAAATGCCAAATTAATTTATCTTGATTCCAAGTTTGTGTCACAATTTCTTATATACTATATGCCCACTTTATTTTAGAGGCTGTTTATTAATCTAAAGGAAAGTTATTCAATTGGGTAATATCCACTTGTGTTTAATTGATACCATTTTTAACTCTTTGATATCACTATGTGCCAAGTAATGTTGAAATGGTTAGCATTTTTTTGCTCATTTGTTCTATAAAACCTTGTGAGTTTGTGAATATTATTGTCCCCACTTTCCAGTTGTGGAAACAAAGACTGAGAGTGGGTCAGTATTGTGGTCATCTGTTTATGAGGAATTAAGAGGGTTATGTTCATATTGAATCATGAAATTTATAGCTATCCTTCAACAGAACTAATGGTTGATGAGGGCTTTTGGCCTCAATTTCCCCTCTGTCTTGTGCCTGTCCCAGATATTTTTATTCAGAGAATCAATGTAAACCTTAGCATCAAAGCCAGTTTTGAAAGTGAAAAGGAAACAAAAAGCACATAATCCTGCAAAAGTTGCCTTTTAGATGATGGATTGAATGGAGATTGGGTAGGTTTTGAGTCACTAGTGGATGGTGTAGACGACATGCATCAGTTTTCAGTTCACATTTAATTTTAGTTATTGCAACTTTCCACACTCAGTTGTCTTTTTCTCTTTTCAGGTGTCCAGAGCTTATGTAATGGTCTTCTTGTCAGAGACTTGTCAAGTCTTCTACTTAATGTTTATCCTAAAGAAACACCCTGAGACAGATTAATGTACCTCCATTCTTAATCCTTTTGTGTTTCTAGAATACTTACCTCTTTTGTTTTCTAGTCTCTGTGTCTGTTTTGATTTTTTAAATAAATTGTATGATCAGATTGGTAAATATTTTTATTGTCATATATTAGAAATTCTTAATTATTAACTGGTATTTCTGAAACTAAATGTAAATTATATGAAGGCAAATGTTAAGGAGAAAGATGTTGCTATGAGATGTAATGAAATAAGTGCCCACAGATACAGGGCTCACATATAAGAGATTTCTCTTTTTCGGTGAGTTTGTTAGATGTTAGGGGAGTGGAAATTTTAGGATATAGAAGAAATAACTTTTTCTAATCTGGACTAGATGCTCTAAAAACAGAAGTAAAATACCAGAATTGATGGAATGAGGCTCTCACACACATCATTTAGAAAGGAGCAATGATACTTAGGATTTCATTGAAACTTATGCACATTTTCAGAGATTGGTGTGTCATAGTAAATTATTAGAGTCTCACCTTTGCTTTGTATACATTGACCTACATCTGCCTCAAGAGTTTGCCAGTATTTGAAACTGGAAATCAGTGAAGACAAAATTTGGAGAGGTAAACAGCGATTAGTAAGCAATCTATCTGTATGAAAATAGTTTTGGGGAAAGGAGAAGGTGGGGATCAGCGGAAAGGAGATGGTGGGGATCAGCGGAAAGGAGATGGTGGGGATCAGCAGACACTGTGGCAGTTAATAGAATATTTATTGGAAGAATATTTCATGGAAGTAAAGTTAATACATAGGAATGCATTAATCAGAATGGATAGCTGTTTTAGGAGTATGTGGTCAGAAAGATGAATAGGATCAATATATTGAAAATACTAATGGACACTATTCATGGGAAAAGCAGGACCTCAGCTCTTATGGAGCAACAGAACAGATGAAGGTGTTGGTAGGGTGGTGTTGCCTTTGATCAAACTGAAATCCATGGAGTCAAGGATCTTAAGTACAGTACTATCTAGACTCATAATTTGATTTGATTTACATGAAGTAGAAGGAATAATTTTGAGGAGATTTTTTGTTATAGGTTTTTTTGTTATATTTAAGAGAATTGTATGAGACTTGCTAAACATTTTGCTGAAGATGATAAAAGAGAATTAGTCTTCTGTCTATATATTTGTAAGAAAAAGTTATTTAAGGGTGCTAATATGAGGAAACACACACATGAGAGGAAGTATATATTCTTAATATTTGAATTCATGTTTCAAAACTTGAATGGAACTTCATTAATTATTTCATCTGTAGCTTCTATGCCTATTATAAACTCATTTGTTACCTGCCAACTTTCACCTTTTGTTTCATGTTGAAAATAGATATCTCACAATAACATTTCATAATTTTTATTTCAATCTTGATGTTTTCTATACTTACTGTATAATCAACTTCTAATGATCTCACTTCCCATTTAAAGTGGAAACCAAAGTGAGATTTGAAACAGAAGAATTCTCCACGCTTCATAAATATGTAGTTTATCAATATTCTAAAAAGCTTGTATGTTACTTCATATTCCAATTTAAAATTTCAATACTTAAAAAGTACATAAAAAAAGGCAGACTACATGTGTCATAAAACAAGCTGAGCTACATAAAGAGTGGGAAATGTTACTTGTATAGGTGTTTTTTGAGTTTAGTACATTAGTGATTATATGTAAATGTGATGAAAGTACCTTTATGTTATTTCAAGGTACGTCTATTTTTCCTTTTCCCCCCAGACATATATTGTGTGCAATAGGTAAATTCTCAGGCCCTAGAGCCACCAGTGACAGTATATTGTTACATTACTTTTAGGCAGGGAAAGGAGCTCATTCATTTTTTTTTTTCTAGTTCTACAAGCATACTGAGTACTCATCCCTGCTTCCCTCCATTCCCCCATCCTCCCATCCTCTTCTTCCTCCTTCATCAATTCATCCTACTCCCTCCCACTCCCCTGCCTTTCTGCTTCTATGGACCTCAGTGTTCCCTCTGGCTTGTCTACTCTTGTAGGCTTTCAAGCCTCTTGTGG
Source organism: Typhlomys cinereus (assembly GCA_023101885.1). Classification (NCBI taxonomy): domain Eukaryota; kingdom Metazoa; phylum Chordata; class Mammalia; order Rodentia; family Platacanthomyidae; genus Typhlomys; species Typhlomys cinereus. The sequence goes on along the minus strand of JALPQD010000006.1, from coordinate 13,779,874 downwards.
CATATGAAGTTGTCTCTTTTTGGGTCACATCATTGATAGGGGCATTTCCCTTCAATCATCCATTTTTAGTCCACAAGATTTCTGCTGTATGTTATCTTTCTTGAGTTCCTCTATAGTCTATGAGGGCATGTGGGTATATAAGTCATTATGCAGGTATAATAGTTACTCTTAACTATTGCTGTAAAAGAGCATTTTCAGAGTCAAACAACTTAAGGGAAAAAGGGAAATTTATTCAACTTACAATTCCAGAGTGGAGAAATAGACTTTCATGATGGAGGTAACATGGCTGGTTACTGAATCCAGAGGCAGGCTAAGTCACAGCAGACATCCAATAGGCTAGTGGGTAATGACTGAAGGCTGGAGGATTCCTATTCTGTGGTCCTTTTATCTGGTTCACTACTAGGAGATTCCAGTGAGAGTTAGGGAGGTTCCAATCAGATCTTGAGTAGGTCTTTGTATTGTAAATGTATTGATCCAGATAATCTCTTCAAGTGGTCTCAGCTGATCTTAGTTAACGCCAGGTGTGTCAAGTTGACACCCAGGATTAATTATCACAAGTCCACCTCTTGTCAACTTTACACCAGGTCACATTTCCTAAGGCCATTCTTAATCTCCACATAAAACAGCAAGATTCATAATTCCATCTAATATAATATAGCTATCCACATATAATCACACATGCATTATTTATTCCAAGATAAGTGACAAAAAGTCCCTTAGGAAATGCTTAGTCACTAGTGCCCCATAACACAATATCATAATGTAGACTGCAACATTTTACCACATAAATATAGATTAACATTACATTACATAAATATCTTCATAATACAATCCATAATCAGTTCAATTGTAAAGTCTCAGTACAGTCTACATCAGTAGTCCCAACACAGTTCCAAAGTCTAAAGTCCAAAGCCTCCTATAAAATCAAAAGACAAGTTACATACCTCCAACATACAATGGCACAGAATAAATATTCCCATTCCAAAAGAGAGGAATGGGGGCATATCCAGGAAGGATTGGTCCATAGTAAGACCAAAAAACAGCAGAACAAACTCCAAATCCTTTAGTCCAAGTCCAACAAGTGAGCCTGTCAATGAAATCATCTCAGTTCTAAAGGACTTCAGTTCTACCTCTCCAGTGAAGCTGCCTGTGGAACATGTTACTCTCTTGGACTGGTGCCTCCCAGGGTATAAAGTTCTTTTTGGCAGATATCTCACATTGTCTTTGGCATCTCTAACATCTTCTTTTCTCAATGGCAAACCAGACTTTTACTCCACAGCACAAACTGCGTTCTTGGGCCTCTAAACAGCAAGCTTTTTGCCACATGTTGCCTAGATTCTGCCATTTTCTGAAACCTTGGAGGAAGAATCTACAACTTCTTCCATCTTGCATCCTTGATGCCTCTAAAACAAGAACCACATGGATGACTTTGCCAAGTTTTGTTGTAGTCTTTAGTTAGACATTGACCCCCTTGATCACAGATGATTCGGCTTCTCTGCTGACTATAGGAAAAGAAATCTCTTTTTTTCCTCAGTGGTTGTTTTAGGGGAGAAACAGACCTTTGCTTTGGAACACCACCTTTCAACTCATTCCTTCCAAAAGGATTTGCATTTTTATGGTTGTAGATCTTTTCTGAGAATCTTGCCTTCAAGCTAGGGCCTTTATCGTTTTCCAAATTGAGAGCAGGCCTTGGTTTACTATTGGAGCTAATCTCTTTAACAGCTGACATTTTGTCCTCTGCTTCTTCTTGGTTTAACACTTTAAATTTGCCATTGCATTTTTCATCATCAAATCTTACAGTCACTAATTCTTCCTCCCTTATTCCTTGCCATTTTTCATTACTTTGAAGATAACTAAAAATTAGCCATATCACATCGCCAAGTCAACATTGTTTTGAAATTTCCTCCACCAAGCATTTCAATTTAACTTCAGGCAAGCTTTCAGGATGAGGGAAAACTTTGCTAACTCTTCACTAACACATGGCTACATTTGTCACTTGTCCAGTTACAAGTACAGTCTTTGTTCCCCTCTGCACCATCACAAGCTGGGCTTCCACTGCCTGTATCTCTCACAGCATTGTTCTCTTCAGAGCTCTCACAAGAAAGCTCCATTTGGCTCCATTACTAAGATGCAAAGATTTTCCCAGCACAATGTCCCAAAGTTCTCCATATTTCACCCAACAAATAGTTCCAAAGGCACACTAGCCACATCACAGCATTGGCCATACTCACAAATATTGCCTCCGAAGACAGCATCATGTGGATCACATTGTCAAGTTCTGCTGCAGTGTTGGGTTGGGGACTGCCTCCCTTGATTCACAGCTAGTTTAGCTTCTCCGTGCTGACTGTAGGCAAAATTTCTCTTGGACCTTTGCTTTGGAGGAGAAATAGAGCTTTTCTTTGGAACCCCACCCTTTAGTTCCTCCCTTCCAAAACAATTTGCATTTTATGGATGGGATCCTTCCCTGAGGATCTTGCCCTCACAGTAGGGCCTATCCTATACTCTAAAAGAAAAGCAGGCTTTGATATACTAATGGATCTAACCTGTTTAACAGTATTCACCACTTTGCTCTCTACCCTTTAATGGTTCAACTCTTCAAATTTGCCACTGCATTTTCCCCTTTATGGTTCAGCTCTTCAAATTTGCCAATGCATTTTTCCTTATCAGACCTCACACTTTTTGCTTCTTTCTGTCTGATTTCATACTTTTTCATAACTCTGAACAAAAGGCCTAAAACATAACCATTCCACATTGTCAGGGCTATATTGCTTTGAAATTTCCTCTGCCGAACACTCAAATTCAATTTCAGTTAAGCTTTTGGGACAGGGACAAAACTTTGCTAAACTCTCTGCTGACACATGGCCCCATTTGCCACTTATACTGTTCCAAACACAGTCTTAGTTTCCCTTTGGACCATCACAAGTTGTCTGCATCTACTGTCTGCATCTCTTACACCATTACTGCCTTCCATACTCTTACAAGAAAGATCCATTTGGCCCCGTCTTTAAGACACAAAGGCTTTCCCAGCATAAAGTTCCAAAGTCTTCATATTTCTCCCAACAAACAGCTCCAAAGGCATGCTAGCCACATCACAGCATTGGCCATATTGCTGGGTACCAACTTTTCTCAGCTTCAAAACCAGCTTTACTTTGTGGTACCAGATGCTTTTAATCTCACAGCAATACCCCACTACTTGGTATCAATTTCTGTAATGGTTACTCTTAATTATTTTTGTGAGAGAGTATTCAAAGTCAAACAACTTAAGGGAGAAAGGGAGATTTATTCAATTTACAGTTCCAGAGTGGAGAAACAGGCTTTCATGGTGGAGGTGACATGGCTGGTTGCTGAATCCAGAGGTAGGCTAAGTCACAGCAGACATCCAGTAGGCTAGTGGGTGATGACTAAAGGCTGGAGGATTCCTGTTCTATGGTCCTTTTATCTGGTCCACTACTGAGAGGTTCCAATGGATCTAGAGCAGGTCTTTGTATTGTTAATGTATTGATCTAGATAATTTCTTCAGGTTGTCTCAGCTGATCTTAGTTAATGCCAGGTGTGTCAAGTTAACACTTAGGATTAACTATCTCAGTAGGTCTGCTAAAGACAAGTCTCATTGCATTGAGTTCCTAGATATAGTAGTCCTGTCTTGAATGGAATGTCTTGTCCAACAGTGAACTTTCTCTTCTTTCAGTTCTTACAATCTCACCTCTCTTCTGCAAGGTTCACAAAGCCTTGGGATAGGGCAAAATTAGGTTGGTTTTATGCTAGGTAAACTTTTGTAGGTCATTGGTGCATTGCACTATGGCTGTGTTCTTCACTGCTCTTCTGTTGCTCTATGCTGCATCCTGTCAGGGTGTAAAGATCCTCTATCTCTGTTGTAGAAGAAGCCTTCTAGGCTCAGTATTAAGTATTCTTCCAATCTAAGGTGTAATAGGAGCTATTTACAGAGCAATTTGGTATACTGTCTTCCTATCTATAGGTTTATTGGTTATCTTTCCCTGTTGATCTACTTCCTTCCATTTTTTAGGTTCTTGTTCTAGTTAACAGTAACGGGAAGTGTGTTCCATTCTGACAAGTGGGGTCTTGAATCTAATCAGAAAGCCGTTGGTTTTTTCCTTTATACTCTTTCCACTATTACGCTAGTGGTCATCTATTCCTATGGTGATTTTTATTGCAACTTGAGATCTCATGGGTTGATGAGGCCTATGATTATTTTTCTCCTCCAGTAGTTTCTACAGTATTGCTTGGTACTGTGTAAGCTATTCAGCAAGAAGGAAGTTCTCTGACCAGTTCTAATTGATGTATTTTGCCCATATTTTGTGTAACATCTTCAGTAATAGGGTCTTACTGACAGTTTTTGGAAGAACAACTACAGGCAATGGCAAAAGCCTAAAATGTTTGAGGATATTTGAAACCTCTATGCCCAACATTTTATCAGGCAGTGCCATATTCCTGTTACTTCTAGTATAATTTTGTCACTGGGTTCTAAGTGGATTAGCTCAGAGCTTTTTTTTCCTCCCTGTTTTCCTCACTCTATGCTCCTCTGCATAGGAACTGCTCATTCTTCTTCCTTTTTTAAGAGTAATTTTTTTGACATATTGTCCATGGCCATACCACCCTGAATGCACCCGATCTCATCTGATATATTACTAGCATAGGTATTTCCTTTGGGGTTTCATCCCACAATCTTAGGTTTTTTTTTTTTTTAAAGTCCCTCTGTCCCTCCTATCTCCCATCCCCTCATTCCCTGCTATCTATATTTCCCAATTATTCCCTCCTTCACCCTACTTGTCATGGTATTCTAAATATCCTCTTAAAAGATTTCATTCTAACCATCCCTTCTTACCTTCATACTCATTGATCTCTTTTGAATTTCTGGCTGCTACAATGATTCCAATCCAAATACATTGACAAGGATATTGATGCTTACATCCACATGTAAGGAAGAACGTGGTGCTTAACTTTCTGTGTCTGAGATACCTTGGTCATTATTAAAATTTTCAGTTCCATCCATTTACCAGCAAATATCAAATTATGATATTCCATTATCTCATCTTTTTTGATAGCTGAGTAATATTCCATTGCGTACATACATGCACTACATTTTCATTATCCATTTCTCTGTTGATGGGCATATTGGCTGATTCCATTTTCTCACTATTGTGAATAGAGCTACAATGGACATAGATGAACAAGTGTCTTTATAATAAAATGCAGAGACTTTTAGGAATATTCCTTGATGTGGTATAGCTGGGTCATATGGCAGTTTCATTTTTAACTTTGTGACAAACATCCACACTAATCTCCAAAGAGGCTGTAAGAGTTTACACTCCCACCAGCAGTGAATAAGTGTCCCTTTCCCTCCACAACCTCAGTAGCATTCTCTGTTGTTTGTGTTCTTGATCTTAGCCATTCTGACTGGGTTAACGATGGTATTACTGGGTAGTTTTGATTTGCATTTTTCTGATAACCAAAGAGGTTGAACATTTTTTCAAATATTTGTTTGATATTTCAATTTCTTTTTTTAGTGCTCCTTTTTAGTTTTAGTGCTCCTTTTAATTTAATTTTATTATTTACTCTGTGTGTGTGTGTGTGTGTGTTGTGTGTGTGTGTGTGTGTGTGTGTCCCTATGGAGGACCAAGGGTGACTTCGGGAATCATCTTGGATTGGTGCTACCTCCTCCTTGCTTCTTTCTGGGATTTCCTAGGCTCCATGCACCAAATCTAGACTGCAGGCTGCAGCTGGTTCTGCCTGGCATTTTTATGTGAGGCCTGGGATCCAAACTCAGGACCTTGCGCATATGAGGCAGAGTCTTAACCCCTGAGCCATCTCTCCATCCCCATCCCAAGGGCCCATTTTTTTAAATTTCCACTCATTCAAACATAACAGGTACACCAGTCCCCCCCTCCCTCCAACCAACCCCCTATCCCCCTGTGCCTCCTCCTCCCATCCCCGGAGCATCCTTTATTTTTATTTTTTTTATACATTTTTTATTATTATTTCAGCTCATACAAACTTAATAGGTACACCAGTTCCCTCCCTCCCTCCTCCTCCCCCCGAACCCCCTGCTCTCCCTCCCCCCACCCCTTACGCCCCATCCCCCCCGTGCCTCCCGCCCCAGTTCCCAGAGTCCTTTCTTGTGCATGCCTGACTCTCCTCTGGACCTCCTCTCCGATGACGTACAAGGACCCAGTGGCATTTCCCTGAACCCTTTCCTGTGTTCCCCTTAAGCATAGGAACACTACTGTGGCTGTCAATCCCTTGCCTCCAAGAATCTTGGTGCCTTTAGCTGATGCTAGACTTTGTGAGGTCAATAGTGTGTTGGACATTGCGCCGGGCATGCCATGTCCAGTTATGATTGCTTCAGCCCTAACTTGTGTGGAGTATCTTGCAAATCATTGCTCCTCCCATCCTTTTGCTCTTACACTCTTACCGCCCCCTCTTCTGCAAATGTCCCTGAGCTTCAGGATGGGGAGAGATTAGTCTGGCCTAGTTCTAGGTGGTTGATATAGAGTCTCTGAAGTTCTGGATAGTGGTTCGTTGATTTTCTTTTGCAGTTTTGTTGCTCGTGCAATGCCCTTCACTCCATCGTGATGGGCACTGTATGTCACCCCCTGGCCAGAGACAGAAAGCTGTTAAACTAGAGTCTTATTATAAGAGCACATTCAAGGGTAGATGTAATACTTATACCCAAAAGTGGAATCGCAGGGTCATATGGCATTTGGCAATGGGAGGGGTCAATCACCCATTTGCAAAATGGTTACTTTTTAATCTGCCGGACTATATGCCCTCCCCTTCTGGTGAGTTCATACCCCCTTAGTTGTAAATGATCAGGAACGAATGTCTGTGAACTTAACTAGGTGTCACATTATTTCTTGCAGTCCTTGATGGAGGCCTATTTTCTCTACTGTAACATGGTCACTTCTCTCCTTGTTTCTGGTGTGGCCCTCCAGCCCCATCCCTCCTGTTCATAATCCTTGCAATTAATGTAGGTAATACATAGATTTACCTATGAGTGTCTTAAGATGGGCTGGGTGGGTTTGGTACTAGGAGCCACCTATTAGGGAGTACATATGGCGCTTAATTTTCTGGGTTTGGGATACTTCACTTAATATAATTGTTTCTAATGACATCCATTTCCTGGCAAATTCCAGTAATTCATCATTTTTGATGGCTGAGTAGTACTCCATTGTATAGATGTACCACAGTTTCCTTATCCACTCATCAACTGTTGGACATTTGGTTTGATTCCATGACTTTGCTATTGTAAACAGTGCTGCTATGAACATGGTCGTGCTTGTGCTATCGAGGTGAACCTCTGCTGTATGGGGGGTTATTCCCAAAAGTGGAATAGCAGGGTCATATGGCATTTCAATCTTTAATTTCTTTAAGAATCTCCAGACAGCTCGCCAGAGTGGCTGTATGAGCCTGCACTCCCACCAGCAATTTGGTGTTGTTTTTATTGTGGATTTTTGCCATCCTGACCGGGGTGAGATGATATCTCAGGGAAGTTTTGATTTGCATTTCCCTGATGGCTAAGGAAGTGGAGCATGTTTTAAGATATTTGTTAGACATTTTAATTTCATCCCTGGTAAAGTTTCTTTTAAGTTCCAGGGCCCATTTTTTAATTGGGCCATTGATTTCCTTGGTGTTTAGTTTTCTAAGTTCTTTGTGCACTCTGGACAGCAGAGTTCTATCAGATGTGTGGTTAGTGAAGATTTTCTCCCATTCTGTGGGTTGCCTTTGAGCTCATGTGACAATCTCTTTATCTGAACAGAAGCTCTTTAATTTCACAAGATCCCAGCTGTTGAGAGTAGGTAGCAGTGACTTTGCCATTGGATGTCTGTTTAGGAACTGTTGGCCTAGCCCAATCAGCTCGAGGGAGTTCCCTATCCTTTCAACTATGGTTTTTATAGTCTCTGGCTTGATATCAAGGTCCTTGATCCATTTGGAATTAAGTCTTGTACATGGTGACAAGTACGGGTCCAGCTTTAATCTTCTGCATGTGGAGATCCAGTTTTGCCAGCACCATTTGTTGAAGATGCTGTTCTTTTTCCATTGGATTCTTTGGGCCCCTTTGTCAAAGACCAAATGGCTGTAATTTTGTGGGCTTATATCTGGGTCTTCAATCCTTATCCATTGATCTGTGTGTCTATTTTGGAGCCAGTACCAGGCTGTCTCTATAACTATGGATTTGTAATATAGACTAAGGTTCGGTATGGTAATACCTCCAGCAGTGTTTTTGTTACTCAGGATTGTCTTTGCTATCCTGGGTCTTTTGTGCGTCCATATGAATTTTGAGATTGTATGGTCAACTTCTTTGAAGAATTGCTTTGGGATTTTAATTGGTATAGCATTGAATCTGTATGTTGCCTTTGGTAGGATGGTCATTTTTACGATGTTGATTCTGCCAATCCAGGAACATGGGAGGTCTTTCCACCTTCTGGTGTCTTCTGCAATTTCTTTTTTTAGGGTTTTAAAGTTTTCATTGTAAAGGTCCTTTACCTCCTTGGTTAGGTTTATACCAAGGTGTTTCATTTTTTTAGGGGCTATAGTAAATGGGATTGTTTCTCTCAAGGCTTTTTCACTTCTTTCATTCTGGGCATATAGGAAGGCCTCTGATTTTTGCACATTTATTTTGCATCCTGCTGAACTTCTCAATTAGTTCCAGGAGCTTCCTGGTTGAGTTTTTGGGATCACTCAGGTATAGGATCATGTCATCTGCAAATAGGGATAGCTTGGCTTCTTCCTTGCCAATTTGAATCCCTCTTATGTCCCTTTCTTGTCTTATGGCTTCAGCTAAGACTTCAAGTACAATATTGAATAGAAGTGGTGAGAGTGCACAGCCTTGTCTAGTTCCTGATTGAAGTGGGAATGCTTCCAATTGTTCCCCATTGAGCATAATCCTTGCTGTGGGCTTGTGGTATAACCCTTTTATTATATTGATAAAGGTTCCTTTCATTCCTACTGTCTCTAGCTTTTGATCATAAAAGGCTGTTGGATCATGTCAAAAGCTTTTTCTGCATGTATTGAGAGTATCACGTGGTCTTGGACTTTGGACTGGTTTATATGATGAATTACATTTATTGATTTGTGTATGTTGAACCAAACTTTTATGCCGGGGATAAAGCCTACTTGATCCCCATGGATGATCTTTTTGATATGTTTTTGAATCCTATTTGCTAAGACTTTGATGAGAATCTTTGCATCTGTGTTCATCAGAGAGATTGGCCTATAGTTTTCTTTTTTAAGTGAATCTTTATTAGGTTTTGGGATTAAGACGATATTAGCTTCATAGAAGGAATTTGGTAGTGTTCCTTCCTTTGCTATTTGATGGAACAGTTTGAGGAGTATTGGTGTTATTAACTCCTTAAATGTCTGGTAGAACTCTGTGCTGAATCCATGTGGTCCAGGACATTTTTTGGTGGGAAGATTCAAGATTACTTCCTCAATTTCCTTATATGTTATAGGACTATTTACATAATTCACAACTTCCTGATTCAGTTTAGGTAAGTTGTGTTTACTTAGAAATTCATCCATCTTCTTTGTGTTGTTAAACTTCACAGAGTGTAAGTTTTTGAAATATGATGTTAAAATTCTCTGGATTCTTGAGTGTCAGTAGTGATAACTCCAAGTTCATTTCTGATTTTGTTAATTTGGATTTTCTCTCTCCTGCTTTTGGTTAATTTAGATAGGGGTGTATCAATCTTATTGATTTTTTCAAAGAACCAGCTTTTTGAGTGGTTGATTTTTTCTATCGTTTTCTTAGTCTCGATTTCAGATATTTCTCCCCTTATTTTGCTAATCTCCTCTCTTCTACTACTTTTGCGATCAGATTGCTCTAGTTTCTCTAAAGCTTTAAGTTGCATTGTTAAGTTGTTTATTTCTGATGTTTCCATTTTTTTGATGTAGGCATTAAGAGCTATGAACTTACCCCTTAGGACAGCTTTCATTGTGTCCCAGAGATTTTGGTAAGTTGTATTTTCATTATCATTCACTTTCAGGAAATCTTGAATTTCCTTTTTAATTTCTTCCTGAATCCAGTTCTCATTCAGCATCATAGTGTTAAGTTTCCAGGAGTTAGTGTATTTTCTCTTGTTTGATGTGTTGTGGATGTCCAGCTTTAGGCCGTGGTGGTCTGATAGGGCACAGGTTAGAATTTCAGCTTTTTTGTATATGTGTAGATTCGTTTTGTGGCCCAATATGTGATCTATTTTGGAGAAAGTTCCGTGTGCTGCTGAGAAAAATGTGTATTCTTTGATACGTGGGTGAAAAGTTCGATAGAGATCTGTAAGGTCCATTTCTTTCAGGGTTTGATTAAGTTCCAAAGTGTCTCTGTTAAGCTTTTGACCTGTTGATCTATCCCATGTTGAGAGGGCGGTGTTGAAGTCCCCAAGAATTATCGTTTGGGGGTTGATTTCTTGCTTTAGACACTGTAGGGTTTTCTTAATGATTGTGGATGGGCCCGTACTGGGCGCATATATGTTCAGTATTGTGAAGTCTTCCTGGTGAATTGTACCTGTGACTAAAATGTAGTATCCATCCGTGTCTCTTATAATTTTCTTTGGTTCGAAGTCCACTTTGTCTGATAGCATAATGGCTACCCCTGCCTGTTTTCTGCTTCCATTTGTTTGTAGAATTGCTGACCAGCCTTTTATTTTTAGAGCGTGCCTATCTTTTGTGGTGAGATGGGTTTCCTGCAGGCAGCAGATTGAGGGATTGTGATTTTTGATCCAAGTTTGTAATCTGTGTCTCTTGATCGGTGAATTAATTCCATTAACATTTAATGTTATAATGGAGAAATTATTTTTAATTCCAGACATTTATTATGTTTTTTAGTTTTTATAAGTATATTGCTTCGCTTTTAATGGTGTTATACTTGCCTTCTATTCTCCTGGATATGCCTGTTTTTTTCTTCACGCTTGAGTATCATTTCTAGCATTTTTTGAAGGCCTGGTTTGGTGGACATGTATCCCTTCAAGTTGTCTTTGTGCTGGAAGATTTTTCTTTCTCCCTTGATCATGACTGATAGTTTTGCAGGGTAAATCAGCCTGGGTTGACATTTTTGCTCATTCAATACTTGAAGTATGTCTCTCCAAGCTCTTCTTGCTTTTACTGTTTCGACTGAGAAGTCATTTGTTATTTGAATAGGTTTACCTTTAAAAGTGACTTGTTTTTTCTCCCTTGAAGCTCTCAGCACCAGTTCTTTATCTTGAATGTGGAGTGTTTTAACTATTATTTGAGGTGGCGTGCTTCTGTTTTGGTCGTATCTGTTTGGGGTGCGGAATGCCTCTTGTATATGGATGGGCCTCTCTTTTTTTAGATGAGGAAAGTTTTCCTTGATGATCGTTTGAAAAATTTCGTCAGGGGTGGTATTTTGAGATTCTTGCTCTGGTATTCCATGAATACGCATGTTAGGCTTCTTCAGGGTGTCCCATATCTCTTGGATATTTCTCTCAAGTATCTTTTTGGCTTTAACAACCTCTTCCATTGAGCTGGTTAGTACTCCCACTTTATCTTCAAGATCTGAAATTCTGTTTTCTGCTTAGTTAGTTCTGTTGAGAAGACTCTCTGTGGAGTTCTGGGTTCAAGATAACTTGTCTTTTAGCTCAGTTTTAAACTCTGCTTGAGTCTGTTTTAACTGCTCTATGCCAATTTTTGTTTCTTGCACTGTTTTTCTCAACTCCTCCAAATGTCTGTTGTGTTCCTCTTCAAAGAGATTGATTCGATTATGTAATTCCTCCCTGATTTCCTCTTTCATAGTATTGAACATGGTAATGATCATATTTTGAAAGTCGTTATCCTGGGTCAGGCTTTCTTGGCCTTTTTCCATGGGTTTGTTCTGGTTGGAGTCTAGGTGGCGGGTGAAGGCCCGGCTGGACAGCGCGTGCGTCCTGACAGGCAGAGCGGGGTGGGGAATGGGGTGGAGCATCCTTTAATGTGCATGCCAAACTCTCCTCTGGGTCCAAGGGCCCATTTTTTAATTGGAATGTCTGTTGTCTTGGTGTTGGTTTTTTGAGCTCTTTGTATATTCTGGAGATTAATTCTTGGTCAGATTCATAGCTAGCAAAGTTTTTCTCCCATTCTATGGATTGTCTTTTTGTACAATTAACAGTTTATTTTGCAGAGCAGAAGCTTTTTAATTTCATGAAGTTCCATTTGTTGATTATTGGTCCTGTTTCCTGGACATTTTCTGCTCTTTTTAGAAAATCTTTACCTATGTCTATCAGTTCAAATGTGCTCCCTACTCTTTCTTATAATAATTTCAGAATTTTGGATTTGATATTGAGGTCTCTGGTCCATTTGGAGTTGATTTTGTGTAAGAAGAGAAGCAACAGTCACTTTTTATTCTTCTACATGTAGATTTCCAATGTTTCCGACACCACTTCTTATAAATGCTATCTCTTCAACAGAATGCATGTTTGACACCTTTGTCAAAAATCAAGTGGCTGTATATGTGGGAGTTTGTATTTGGGTTCTAATCCATTGGTCAACGTATCTGTTTTTGTGCCAGTACCAATCTGTTTTTATAACTCTGGAGTATAGTTTGAAAACTGGTATGGTGATACCTCCAGCAGTCTTCTTATTGCTCAAAATTGTTTTGACTAATCGTGGTCTTTTGTTCTTCCATATGAATTTTTTAATACATTTTTTATTATTTCCGCTCATACAAACTTAATAGGTAGACCAGTTCCCTCCCTCCCTCCTCCTCCCCCCGAACCTCCTGCTCCTCCTCCCTCCCTCCCCATCCCCCAGTGTCTCCCCCCATATCCCAGAGAGTCCTTTATTGTGTATGCCTAACTCTCCTCTTGGTCCTCCTCTTTGATGACGTACAAGGACCCAGTGGCATTTCCCTGAACCCTTTCTCGTGTTCCCCTTAAGCATAGGAACACTACTGTGGCTGTTAATCCCTTGCCTCCAAGGATCTTGGTGCCTTTAGCAGATGCTATACTTTGTGAGGTCAATAGTGTGTTGGACATTGCGCAGGGCATGCAAAGTCCTATTATGATTACTTCGGCCCTAACTAGTGTGGAGAATCTTGCAAATCATTGCTCCTCCCATCCTTTTGCTCTTACAGTCTTACTGCCCCCTCTTCCACAAATGTTCCTGAGCTTCAGGATGGGGGGAGATTAGGCTAGCCTAGTTCTATGTGGTTGATATAGAGTCTCTGAAGTTCTGGATTGTGGTTTGTTGATTTTCTTTTGCAGTTTACTGCTCCTGCAATGCCCTTCACTCCGTCGTGATGGGCACTGTATGTCACCCCCTGGTCAGAGACAAAAAGCTGTTAAACTGGAGTCTTGTTATAATAGCACATTCAAGGATAGATGTAATAAAAGCAGGAAACCTCGGTGAGGGAGGGGTCAGTCACTCATTTGCAAAATGATCACCTTTCATCTGCGCTCCCCTTCTGGTGAGATCATACCCGTACATGATCAGGAACGAATGTCTGTGAACTTAACCAGGTGTCACATTACTTACTTGCATTCCTTGGAGGCCTATTTTCTCTGCTGTAACATGGTCCCCTCTCTCCTTGTTTCTGGTGTGGCCCTCAAACCCCATCCCTCCTGTTCATAATCCTTGCAATTACTGTAGGTATTACAGAGATTTATCTTTGAATGTCTCAATGTGGACTGGGTGAGTTTGGTACTAGGAGCCACCAATTAGGGAGTACATACGGCGCTTAACTTTCTGGGTTTGGGATACTTCACTTAATATAATTGTTTCTAATGACATCCATTTCTCAGCAAATTGCAGTAATTCATCATTTTTGATGGCTGAGTAGTACTCCATTGTATAGATATACCACAGTTTCCTTATCCACTCGTCAACTGTCGTTCATTGATGAAAATTCTCTTATTCATACAGAAAATATCTCAGATGAAACAACATGAAAACTTGCTTATCTGAAGACCAAGTAAAGGCATATTCCAAGTAGTATAACAATCAAGGAATATTGCTATTTAGAATTTTCTTTGGACTCTGATCCTGCATGAAGCAATGTAATAGAATATATATGAAAACAGTAACATTTCATGCTCTTGCAATTAATCACTCATTGCTGTAAGTTTTGCAGATAATGAAGAGCAAATTAGTGGCAATATATGTAGATGCACCTAAAATTTTGAAATTCTTGTGTATCAATACATCCAGAGCACTATCATTTTCACTTTAGGACACATTGAAAACTGCAATATAACTTTGACCTAAGGAACTTGAAAATTTTTTTGAAGAGATAAGAATGGAAATAAATCACCATTTTTTTAAAAAAAATAAACAGCTGTTTATTGGTTCACATTCATTGCACATACTGCTGGTTTCTTAAGCATGTCCCTTCACATGTACATTATATGCTTTGACCATGTTCATACCCCCCGCCCTCCTTGCTGCCATAGAATTCTCTCTTCCATTTCCTTTCCTGCTAGTCTCCTTCCTTCCAGTCGTGCTTCTGCTTTTTTTTTATTACTTTTTTTTGGCCTAGTTATACAAACTCAATAGGTTCCCACCTTCTTCTCCTCCTCTTCGTTCCCCCTGTTGTTCCCCATTGCAGTCTTTCCCCCACTTTTCTATTCTCTCCCTTCATTCCTTTTCCTTCCCTCCTCCTCTCTTGGTGCTTCTTTACTGCTTACTCCCATCCTCTAGAGCATTTATTTATGTGGGTGCTGAATTTCCCTCTGAGTTGTCTACACTAGTGAGGGTTCAGGACTCAATGGCATAGCTTGGGGCGCCTTCTTGGGCAGCCTACTGGTATGGGAATTCTATTATGACTGTTTAACCTTTACCTCTCAGGATTCTACTACCTGACGCCTTCTCCCCTGTAATCCGTGCTAGACTTTGGGGATTGTTGACATGTCAGCCATCTTGCAGGTAAGGCAAAGTCCAATGACATTGTGGTTATATGCTGGCTGCTGTAGCCCTGACTTGTGACAAACCACCATTTTTGCCCAAATAAACATTTTTTATTTTGTGCAATTAGTCTGTTTCTCAGGAGTATCACTCATATTTGTCAAGAGCTTATTATATGGGGGCTGGAGATGTGGCTCAGGGATTAAGCCTCTGCCTTGCAGGCGGAAGGTCCTGAGTTCAGATCCTAGACCCCACATATAGATGCGTATAGACGCAGGTGGAAGCGGGGGCTGCCCGCGTTTCCGGTTCTGATAGGGCGGAGTCCGTGAATCCCGGGACAGAGTAAACAAGGAGGAGTTGGAGGCGTTCATGGTGGTTCCTGAATTCGTCCGTGTTTCTACACACACACAAGCACACACACACGCACAATTGAACAAGTAATAAATAAAAAAGCTCATTATATGAAGACATTAATCAAGAATTAGTAATTTAAATAATTTAAATGTGTTTTATAAGGTGCTTTGCATTTTGTATAGTCATAAAAATGCTCTTTTCATCAATTTAGTGTAATCTTCAAAACAGCTTTGTGATATAACTATGTCATTTAATCCAAAATTTTACATATATATATATATATATATGTATATATATGTAAAGCTTTCAGGAGTTTGTAGACTTAAAGATGCAAGCAATTCAGATGCATCAGGCTTGACAGTAAACTCCTTTATACATTGAGTCATATTGCCAACCTAGTATACCTATTTTTATACTTATTTTATAAATGAGCTCTATAAGATTCATGGTTAAGTAATCTGTGACTAGCCTATAGGTAGTTTTCAACTTGAGTTAAGTGGAATGTTGTAAATAGTGGTCTAAAAACTGGAGCTTATATACTCCAGGAAATATGCAAGATGATGTGGTATGTTTTGAAACTTTACCAAAATTTTATGCATTTCATTTGTGTAATTTTAAAAATTAAATCTTTTTAATTTTTTAATATGCACATGGATTCAGTCAATGTCAGAATGTCACACACATGGCAAGTTATGCATAGTATTCTGGACACATCATGTGGATTGTAGCAGTTAGCTTGCATTGTTGCTGATAAAGTCATGGCAAAACAGCTTAAAAGAACAAAGGAATTTATTCTGGCTTTTGACAGTCCAGTTACAGTTCTTGCTCCAGCTTTTCAGAAGAGTCCACACCAACACAAGGGCTGTGAGAACTGGTTATGCCATATTCACATAACATCTGAAAGAGGGATAACTCTTAACTTGCCAGATGAACATGTCTGACCAAGTCTTTAACCAGTTCTCTCCATCATATTCACCCACCCAAGGACTACTCCTGTGCATCATGATTTAGATCTTTCCTGTCCATTACACAATATTTGCAGGCTTGCTTGGTGCTTAACTCAACTTCTAATTCTTTACAAATGTGCTCAGAACTTAAACCTTCAACAGTTGACACTTGTATCTAACTATGACATAGACTTACTTGTTTTGAAAATTGAAGATGCTCATTTTTATTTCTGCCTCCTTAAAAGAAGTTACAGGACAGATTATGTATGTTTAACTAAACTAACTCTTGTAAGACGTGCAACTGAGTTAAAAAATCATGACAAACATAATTTTGATAATTCAAACACATTTGAGCAAAAATATCCTCAACATATGCTGTGAACAGTATATCTCTATGGTAAACTGAAAATAATGATTTAATGATATTAGCAGTAAGTCAACTGCAGTAGTTATCAAGAGTGTGCTTGAAATATTCATTGTTAATCATCATTAAAAGAGAAGCTTAAGAATATGGTGTACCTTCTGGTATTTTCCTATCATGACAGAATATTGTCTATACTGATGAACATTCTTCAAAGTCAAAAATATTAAATCAATGTTTTGAAGATTTTGGATCTACTTAAATGTTTAATTATGAAATACAAACATTTCTTTGAAAGTATTGTTCTTCCCTCAAGAGCATGTGGGTGACATAATAGGTAGAAAATAATATAGCAATAACCTGTATCACATTTGGTCAGAAAATGCTGTTAGATGATGCATAGACATTTATAAAATTTGGAGAAATAAATAATTTATAAAAATTATGCATTGTAGAAGGTTTACTGGATAGTTAAATGCAAATACTAGTATTTTTCATATTTCAGACAATGGTATTTGGTAGATTCAACTTTAGTAAGAATAAGAATGTGCTTTTCCAAATAACTAAATTGTTAAGTTTGTATTTGGGAAAATTTACTATATTAATATAGTTAGTATATTGAAGCAGTGGGGTTGACTGGAGAAAAAGTAGTTTCTTGTCTAAGTTATAGAACTACAACTCAAACTCATTCATTATTTATAGACAAACTCTTTGAGCCAAGGTACTAGAATCAGGAGAACATATAGATGTGAGTGATTTTATTAATATGACTTTTTAATTTAAAGATTTTGAATCTTCAAATTTGATAGGGCCACAATGCTTTAATAGAGTCCTTATGAAACCTTGTAATAAGATAGAGAATATCCATGAATTTCACCTGCACAATTCACTGATTATTCAGTGCAGAATACTGAGAAATTGTTAATTTATGGCTATCATTCATTTTTCTTTTATAGTATGACAAGAGTTCTGTGATGATTTGTGATTGCCAGAATTATATGCTCTCTAATACATTTTAGGAATAAATAAATTTGACGTATCTTTTAAACTTATTTGTTCATTCATTGTGTGTGTGTGTGTGTGTATGTATGTGTGTGTGCGTGTATGTGTGTCTGTGTGTGTGACTTTGGGAATCATCCTGGATTGTTTCTACGACCTTCTTGCTTCACTCTGGGTTTCCCAGGCTCTGTCACCCAGAGCCAGAATTGCAGCCTCTGACATTTCCACCTGGCATTTTTACATGGGACCTGGGATCCGAACTCAGGACCCTCTGCTTGGGAGACAGAGTCTTAACCCTTAAGCAGTCTCTCCAGCCCTTGATCTATCTTTTCAAAGAAATAATACCAATAATGAATTAGAAGATAATTGACATCTGAAAGACCTTGGATATGAAGAGATTGTTTATAATCATTTTTATGGTCATGAGATTTTATAACTAAAATTGTTATAATTGTAAGATTAGTTTCTGTATATATCAAAACTATACAAAATGTATCTAGGTTTTTGAAAAATTAGAACATATTTTAATAACTTAAAATCATCAAGAATACAGGTTTTAAATAGTTTGTAAAATTATTTTGATAAAAATGTGAATCTTAGTTTGGAAGACTTACATCTGGAAAGATAGAGAGTTACCTTCCATGTTTTAATATTGTATTTTGTATAATTGATGATTTTGACTGAAATTTTAGCATCTTGACTTAGTAAATACAGCCTTGTTTCTCCTCTTCTACTTCTGCTGATCTGTGAACATCCCTGTACCCACCATGACACTTAACTTCACAACTTGAATATATGCAATCCTTTGAAGTGACTGCTTTATGGACAGTAAAGTTGTCAAGATGTAAATAAAGAATGTCACCTTTATTTAATTACATTTCTGTTTTGTTTTTAGTAAGAGGAGATTGAAAGTCTGTTAGAGGACTAGAGAGGTAGCTCAGTGGGTAAAGTGCTTGTTGCCTGGCAAGTGTGATGGTGTGAATTTGCCTCCCCAGAGTCTCTGTAAAAAGCCAGTTTGCGGAAGAGGGGCGGTAAGATTGTAAGAGCAAAAGGATGGGAGGAGCAACGATTTGCAAGATTCTCAACAATAGTTGGGGCCAAAGCAATCATAATGGACTTTGCATGCCCTGCGCAATGTCCAGCGCACTGTTGCCCTCATAAAGTCTAGCATCTGTTAAGGGCACCGAGACCCCTGGAGGCAAAGGATTGACAGCCATAGTAGTGATCTTATGCTTAAGGGGAACAAGAGAAAGGGCTTATGGAAATGCCACTGGGTCCTTATATGTCATCGGAGAGGAGGACCCAGTGGAGAGTTAGGCGTACACAATAAAGGACTCTCTGGGAATTGGGGGGGAGGCACTGGGGGAAGGGGAGGGGGAGGGGGGAGGGAGGGAACTGGTAAAAAATTTTAAAATGTATAATTAAATTTTTAATAAAAAAAAAAAAAAGCCCAGTCTGGCAGGTGGATAGTGGACAATCAGATTCCTGAGTTTTCTTGCCAGCCAGCCTAGCAGAATAGGTGAACTGCAAATTCAGTGAGAGACCTTGTTTCAAGGGAATAAGGCAGAGAGAAAGTGGAGAAAATCTATTGAATGAAAGTGGCAAATTTATTTAGGCATTGAATGTATGCAGTTAAAACAGTCTTGCTTCCAGAGATTACCATGTCTGCCTGTGTTCTCTAGGGCAGCTGCAGCCCTCCCAGTGAGGTTACAAGGGCCTAGGAATACACAGCGAGGCCTCTTGCCAAGGCTGCTGAAACTCCAGGTCCCTTGTGGCTACAGTTCATTTGTAGTAGACATTGCTCCTTGTAGTGGAAGTTTCATTGTGTCAGCAGAAGACCTGAAGGCAAGTTCCTCTTAAAAGCTTCAAGTTGCAGAGATTGCCAGTTCCCAAGTCAGCACAAAAGAAATCAAAGCCAAACAAGACAAAGAAATGAAAACAAAAAAGTAATTAATTAAGGCAAAATGTAATTATTGCCTTTATTATGATGCCAAGTCTTTTTTATCTGGCAAAGCAGTCTGGGAAATGTAGTTTGAAATTCCACCACAGAAACATGGAAGGGAACTGAATCATTTATAGGGAAACTATTTTACAAATAAGTTGAAATCAAAATATATGCAGTATTCTGTCTAGGGTTCTTAATGAGGTGTTCTTTTATTTTTAAATTAAAAGTTTTAAAATATAATAGAAAACATATAACAAACTATGAAAGAACCTTAACAGTTAAATCTATAAAGTATTATATAATAATACAATTGAAAACAAAGAGGCAAAGAGTTGTATAGAATTCCAAAGTGCTTTTCAAAATTGGAGAATTGTTTGCTGGGGAGTATAGGGGAAGAAAGTTATTAGTAACACTGTATCTTAATTTTTCTTTGGCTTCTTTTAGGAGATGGATTTCCTATTCTGGATTGCTACCTAGCATTATAGTTTTTAGGGATACACATTGTTAATTCATTCCTTCATTTAGACCTAAGAACTATTTTATGTGCCATGGTAATGTTTCTTATTACAAGAAGCTATGTTAGAGTCTGAAATAATTGTTAAAATTTATTTCATAATGGCAATTTCTTTCATGTTTCCTTTCATAATATTACTATGGATTTCAGCAGCAGCAGTGTTCTCTTATTGACTACTAGTAATATTTTCCTCAGCTTGATGGTGGTGTATTATTTTTGATGTGGAAAGTTCAAGTCATGGTAAAATATCATCAGTCTAAAACAACATAAAATATCTTGTTCAATGTAATGCTAAGTCCAAATTTATGGATATTCAACGTAGGATTTGTTTTTCAGCAAATACTCTTTTTAAGTTTTTTATTCTTTTTAGAATTTCAGATATGAATATAGTGAATTTATAATATTTTCACATCTTACTTTCCAATCGCTTTTACTCTTTTTTTCCCAATGCAACCCTTCTTGTTCCCTACCAGTCTTCCTCCTATTTTCCTGTCTTTTCATATGCATAGCCCAGAGTTTTATCTGGGTTGTCTCTGATGGCATGTTGAAGCATGAGTACTCTTAACAGATATAAATTGATAAATATCTTACCTTAAAAATAAGAAAATGATAATTTGTTAATGCCCAACATAATTATTAAAATAAAATTCAATTTAGCATAATTTCACTTTTTTGTAAGAATCCTGTAAAAATATATGGCATTATTTAAATTCTGAATATATACCAGAATTAATTTATTATGTATTTACTGTTAATGATGAAGATTGACCTTTGTCTACATTATTTCATAAAAATTATGACATGACCTTGAATTTTTATTTTTTGAAAGTTTTAGGCATGTAAGTTATCAGAATTAAATACGCTTCATTGAAAAAAAAGAAAGGTTTAATTTTAATCCCATTTTGGGAATCATCACAATTGTCTCAGTGGGCTGCTATCAAATTGACTCTGTATTTTATTTAACTTTTGTTTTGAGAAATTGAATATACTTTTTTTCAAATAACTGATGAAAGATAAGTTTAGAAATTCCCTAGGTTATCCTTTCAAATCCTTTATATACTATCATTGTTCTTTTATTGAGTGGTCTTTGTAATCTTTAGAGTTTATTGTTCTAGAAAAGCTTTAGAATAATTTTGTCACTCTCCTATACAAACTTTCTCCTTTAGCTGTCCTCCCATTTCTCACTCCTCCTCTTTTTTCCTCCTTTCTCTTCTTTAACAAATTCTATTTAGAATTTTGTTATTCCTGACCTATGTTATGTGTTAGATATATGAATGCAATTTCCTTACCTATAAGATGAAGACATTGATATTACTTTCTTATAATTACCTTGGGAGCATTTAATGAGATGGTGTATGCAGCACTGATTCATATTTAAAGCACACAGTAAACTCATTTTAAAAAAGTAATCCTGTTAGGAGCAACTTTTGTGGGGAGTGCTTAGGAAAGACCTGAAAACTATTAAATTAAAATGCCTCATACATACAGCCTATGGGACCTTTACTTTTCCTACAGTATGTATTTCTGTACTTTCTTTGTCCTATCTGATATATTTAGTTGTGCTATTCACAGGAGTACAAATTCAGAGACAGTTTCTGACTTTGTCTTATACTTTTCAGTAGGAAGGAGTAGGCATAGAACTGGAAGAGTTTGCTCAGTTCAGATGTCAAAATCATTTTTTTCTAGAGCTGGAGAGATATTACTGCAAACAGCCATTAATATTATTTTTATTCCATTCATTCAGCACTTCCATTGATTGTGTCTCTTCCCTCAGTTTCTGAAGATAGTCATACCATTTTATTAGCCTTCAGGCTAGTAACAACAGCTATAGAATAATAGCACTGTAATTCAGTTAGTAATCTGTGCTTATTCTCCCCATGGTCTTGTTTGTCTAGTATTTGGAAAAGGGAGAATGACTCATTTCCATATGTGAGTCATTCTGTATTAAAGATTCTTTTGATTATTTTACTATTATAGATTTACTATTTCCTACTTATTGTTCACTCTAGTCATTATTCTTGTAGCTCCTGTAGTATTTCTGTCTTGTGAGGAAAACTTTTGTATTTGCAAAAACTGCAATATGTGAGTGGACATGACAAATACTTTCTTTATTTTTTCAGTATTTCATCATATTTCTAAATAAACCTGTAGACAGTTCCAGACTTTTCAGAGTTTTGGAAATAAGGAAAGTGTTTGCTTTGCAAAAATACATTTGTTAGAATTCAAGCTAAGGCTAATGGGTGGGAAGCATCTGAAAATAGTATTGTTTCACTGATCATCTTCTTATCATTTCTACTCTTCTTCCTCCTCATCTTTCCTAATTCCAAGGTATTTATCATCCAAAACAACAGTTTGACTCCATAAAAATTCATATTCAAGTTATAATCTAACTCATCTAGCTTACTAAGGTGTTTGTTTGAAGCAAAATAGCTTCATTCTTATGAAGTACTCTGAGGCCATTTTCAGACTATTACTCGAACACCTAAATTCTTCATAGGGAAGAAATAATAGGTAAACAAAATGTAAATGTGAGTTGAATATTGTACATATTGTGAGTTTATATTATAATAATATGAGTTAAACTCTGCTAGAAGGTCATATCTTTTTACTAATTATTTATTTTACCACAAGATTTTAAAGTAATGTTATCTTTTATATGTATCTTAATACATTTTATAAGTATTATTTAAAGGCTGTTTAAATTATCCTTTGTTGATGTGTTTAATGTACTGTGGTTTGTAAACCCTGTGTGCCGCTGCTCTATTTGATACGCACACATTCATGCGCTAGTTTAATGCAACTGTACTGAGCTTCAGTTGTGTGACTGGTGCATTGCCAAGTGCCAGTGCAGAAATTAGTGTAAGCAGGACCCCTGATTAGTGCGTGTGGGGTCTCAGTTCAGTAGATGAGGCATGTAAAATCCTGTAGCACCACAAGTAACCATATTACTGGTACTCCCAGTTACATAGTTTACATGTATTGTTTTATTTTAAACTTAAATATTTTTTTCATTAGAATTGAAACTAGTATGTTTCTTTTTCAATAAAAGGATTATACTACTTGCCAATATTAGTAAACTATGATTTATCTACTGTGTCTTTTAGTATTTCTTAGGAATAATGAGATACAATCTTAATCAGATGACCAAAATTAAGTATTATTATGTAATTAGGGCACATAGAATTAACTTGATGATGATGGTCTTGTTGATAAAGTTGTCTACTTAGTGTAGCACTTACTTATTTTGACTGACTAATTCTAAATAGTGCTCTTCTACTTATTTACCAAGACTTCTGGAACTTTCCATTATTTCAGTGTGGCTCTAATTTTCCTAGTTCTCTTTCACAATAAAGGCATCTTTGGGAATCTTGTGAACAATATCAATATATCCTGACTTCTTATCTTCAGCTTGAGATAATTTAAAGCCATTAATATACTTTTCCTGGGAAGAAATTTATTAAAAGTATAATTTAGGACATTGACAAATGTTTTTGAAATTCGCTTAATTTTAACTCCTTTTGAAGAACCCCCCAAAAAAACTGCACTATTTTAGCATGTGGTTGTGGTTATGTGTGTGTGTTTATATGGCACATGTATGTGGAGGATATTGGGTCTTCCTTGATCACTTTCTACCTTATGTATCAAGTCAGGGTCACGACTGAACCTAGATCTCACTATTTTAGCTACTTTAGCTAGCCAACATGTTCTGGAGAGCTCCTGTCAACACTTCCCAAGTTTTGGCATATGGGTAGGCTGTCATCCACACTTAACTTTTAATTTGATGCTGGGTTCTGAACCCTTGCAAGACCCACTGATTTCCTTGACTCCTGTAACTTTCTTTTTAGAGGTACTAATTTTATCAAAATTGTGAGCAAGGTATATTATGACTCCAAAAATTGTATGGAATCTCATACATTCATGCAGTATTATCTTTGTGTTCCACTGAATCCTTTAAGTACAAATGCTGTGTGAAATAAAGAATTATATTCATAGTTTACAAATTATATCAAAATAAATGATCTCTTTTCAACTCCAGTAATGACCCCTGTACTTCATATGGACATGTATACCTTCCTAAAGGCATTTTTTTTATTATTATTTATTCAATTGTGCGTGTATGTGTGTGTGTGTGTGTGTGTGTGTGTGTGTGTAGAACCACGGACGAATTCAGGAACCACCATGGACGCCTCCACCTCCTCATTGTTTACTCTGCCCAGGACCGGAAACACCCGGCGTCTATACGTGGGGTCTAGGATCTGAACTCAGGACCTTCTGCCTCCAAGGCAGAGGCTTAACCCCTGAACTATCTCTCTAGTCCCCCTAAAGGCATATTTTAAGCTTAGACATTTTTATTTAGTTTTTAAATTTAGTTTTTAGCTTGTTATGTGGGAGGGAGCACAAAGTTTAAGACACTGCCTTATGTAGCATATCACACATTATAAGTTTAATCACAAATTATTTGCTTACATTTATTAGGTAATTTATGTGCCAGGTCCTTTCCAGTCTGAAATTTTAAAGTGCAGAAACTATATATCATACTTTTAATCTTCAATTTTACCTCCAACTATAGTATATAGTATGCCAATAACATATGTTTATTTGATACATATAGATCAGAAGGTTAAATCTTTTATTCGAGAATAAATTATTAGTACTTGTCCTAGTTAGATACTGGTGTCAACCTGGCAACTGAAGACTCTGAGCCTTGGGAATAGGTATGAGAAATTAGCAGTTGATTTACACTCTGAGCAAGCCTGCAGGAGATTTTCTGTGTAACAGTTATTCTTCTCTGTTGCTATGAGACACCACTCAAAGTCAAATGACTTAAGGGAGAAAAGGGGAGATTTAATCAGCTTCCTGTTCCAGAGGGGAGATACAGTCCATTATGGTGGAAAAGGAATAGCTGGCAGAAGTTGGTGGCGGCCTAGATCAAGTTCATCAAGGAGGCTTAGTTCTGCCAAACTGCCAACTGTAAGAGTAGACCTCTCCTCTAAGTAGGTTGGGGCTAATCAACCTCAAAGTCCACCCCCTGTGATTGTCTTCTTTCATCAAGTTTCTATCTCTTTAAGGTGCCATGACCTGATTCAAACACCTGAACCAGTGGGGATAATTCACATTTTAAACATGACACTCCATCCCTGGCTTCCACGGGCTCATTGCATTTTATTATGCAAACAATACTCAGTACAACTTTAAAAGTCCCATAGACTATATCACTAGCCCCAAGAGAGTCCAGAGGTTCAAAGCTAAAGCCTCCTATAAAATCAAAAGACAAGTTACATACTTCCAACATACAATGGCATAGAATAAACATTTCCATGGAGGCATATCTAAGAATGATTAATCTATAATAAGACAGAATCCAGCAGGATAAATTCCAAATCCTGAAGCTTTAATTCCAACAAATGAACTTCCTATTGAAAAGGTTTCCTTTCCATCCTTCCAGTGAATGTGCCTGTAGAACACATCACCCTTTTGGGTTGGATCCTCCTAGAGTATAGAGTTTTCTTTGGCATTTGTACCACATTGACTCTGACATCTCTAATGTCTTGACTTCTCAATGGCAAACCAGGCTTTGACTCAAAGTACAAAATTCCCTCTTTGGACCTTTCAGCAATTTTTCCAGTTCTACCTCATATTGCTTGGCTTTGTCATTCTCTGAAACCTTAGAGGAAGGATCCACAACTCCCTCCCTCTTACATCTTTGATACTTCTAAAACCAGGGCCAGGTGGATGACATTGCCAGGTTCTACTGTAACTTCTCAGTGGAAATTGGACTCCTTGAATCACAGCTGATTCAGCTTGTCTGTACTGAGTCTTGAAAGGATCTCTCTTGGGCAATGGCTTCAGAGGAGAAACAGACCCTTCCTTTTGAACTCAGCCTTTCATCTCTTCCCTTCTAAAAAGAATTTGCATTCTTATGGGTGGAAGCCTTCCCAGATGATTTTGTCCTCAGGTTGCAGCTACTTCTATTACCCAAATTGAGAGCAGTCTTTGATTTACTTATGGTGCTAATCTCTTTAACAATAGCTGTCATTTTATTGTCTGCAGTCACTTTAAACTGACTCTCACATTTTCATTCAACAGATCTCAGTTTTTATCTCTTTTATGCCTGTTTTCTTGCTTCTTGTGTTCAAAAATTTACAAAATAACTAAAAAGTAGTCATGCAACACTGTCAAGACTCCATTGCCTTGAAACTTCTGTCAACCACTCAAATTTAACATTAGGCAAACTTACAGGATGAGGGCAAAATTTAATCAAACTCTCTGTCAATGCATCACTTCATTTGCACCTCATCCAGTTCTAAATACGGTCTTCATTATACTATGGACCATCACAGGCTGGGCTTCCACTGTCAGGTCTCTCACTTTATTCTCTTCCATGTTCACAGTAGAATGACTCTTTTGACCCCAACTCCAAGACACAAAGGCTTTCTCAGTACAAAGTCCCAAAGTTCTCCATATTTCTCCCAACTATCATTTCCAAAGACATATCAGCCTTATCACAACAATGGCCATAATTGATATCAACTTCTCTCAGCTTCACACTTCAGTTTCTGGTATCAGGTTCACAGACTCACAACAACCCCACTTCTCTGGTACCAATATCTGTACCAGTTACTTTTCTCTGTTGCTGTGAAATAATACTTAAACATAACTTAAAGGGAAAAATGGGAAATTTATTCAGCTTATGGTTCAAAGAGGGAGATCCATTTTCGTGGGAAATGCATGGTTGGCTAGCAGAAGGAGAAGGCCTAGGTCACATCCATCATGGAGAGCTTTAAAAAGGTGAACTGCAAAGTTAAAAAACAACAAAAATATGCATTTAACTTTCTTGCACGTCTTTGCATGGCTTGGTAGCATTCAGTGGGGAGCATCCTATTGTCTGGTCACTCTGGATATTACTTGCCTGTTTGTCTAATAAAGAACATCTTAATTATTTGCAAATTGGGGAAATAATGAATATATCCTCTGTTAAACATCTGTGTACACACACGCACACACACACACAAGTGAATAAAATAAAAAAAATCTGTGTACAGGGTTTTTTTGTTTCCTTTTTCTTGCAGATAGAGTTTCTAGTTTGTTTTATAAATGTCAGCAATATATTGCTAAGTTGTTTGATAAGATTATGTTTTGTTCTGTAAGAAACTATTATGCTTTCTTCACACTGTCTTCCCACTGCTGCTCCACACCCTCATCAGCACTTGGTATTGTCAGTTGGGGTTTTGTAATGGTTACTCTTTTCTGTTGCTATGAGAGAACGCCCAAAGTCAAATAACTTAAGGGAGAAAGGGAGATTTATTCAGCTTAAGATTCCAGAGGGGTCATACAGTCTTTCATGGCAGACATGGCATAGCTGACTGACAGAAGCTGGAGGGTGTCTAGGTCACTGAAAGCATCTTGAAGGCTGAGAGCTTAAGATCCCTTACTGCACAGGCCGACTTCTCCAGTAGGTAGGGTGGGACTAATCCACCTCAAGGCTCACCCCCGATGATGACCACCTTTCTCTAGCAAAGCTCCACCTTTCAAAGGTGCCATGACCTTCCCAAAGACAAGAGACTGTGTTTTTTTTTTTCTTAACCATTTTAATAAGTGCGTAATGGTATCTCCTTTTCATTTGCATTCCTTTAATGGCATGTAATGTGCAACATCTTTGCATTTGCTCATTTTCCATTTGCATCTGTTTTCTAGTGAGATGTGTTAAGCTCTTTGACACTTTCTGTTGAGTTTTAAGAGAACCTTACATATTTCATTATGGATGTATCTTCTGTAATACTTATTTGTTCCTGTCTATAACTTGTATTACTGTTGTTTAATGGTGTTTTTCACAGAGAACAAAATGAAAAATTAAAATTATAACATTAATGTAAAGTCTAGCTTACTAATTTTTTCATGGATTATGTTTTCAGTGCAATAGATAAAGAGTATCTATATGTAAATGGTATGTGGTTTAAACTAATTTCTCTGGAAGTTGTTATGTCTGTATCTAGAATTTTTTAACTTTATTTTGCATATGTGTGAGTATGTATACATGATGTATATGAGTGTGGATATGCTTATGACATGGATCATGTGTGAAGGCAGAGGATAACTTTAGAGTCAATATTCTCTTTCCACTTTTCCATGGGTTCTCTCACAGGACTGGCGAGAGGCAAGTGCTGCTGCCCACTATGCCATCTCTCTAGCATCCGCTTTTTGTTTCATGTCATTTTGTTTCTTGTACTGTTTGTTGAAAGGCTGTCTTTGTTCCGTTGTATTGCCTTCTCTATTTTGTTAATGATCAGTTGACTAGATTTATGTGGATCTATTTCTAGCCTCTGTACTTTTTTAAACCATTGATCTGTTTGTTTATTCTTTTGCCAGTGTCACACTGTGTTGATTACTATGGCCTTTCCAACTTTGTTCTTTCTTTTTCTTCAATAGGATGTTGGTTATTCTTAATCTTTTGCTAATTTTGTAAATTTTAGAATAAGTTTGTCATTACATACTGATTATGTTTCTGGGATTAAGATTTTGATTTTTAAAACAGTTATTTGTGTGTGTGTGTGTGAGAGAGAGAGAGAAGGAGAGAGGGAGAGAGAGAGAGGGAGAGGGAGATGAGGAGGGGGAGGGAGGAGGTGAGAGGGAGAGAAAGTATGCCATGTTTGGGGATGAGAGGAAACCTTTAAAAGTCATTTCTTTACCCTGTAGGCTCTGGGGAGCAAACCTAGGTCTCCAAGTTTGCATGCAGACACTTCAACTCACCGAGCCTCTCTCCTGTCTTCTTTCTGTGATTTTGATGAATATTGTTTAAAATCAGTAGATCCATTTGAAACATTCCTAAATTTTAGGTTCAACTTCAAGCTTTCCATACATTTAGATTTCCCTATGTTGTGTCATCTTAATAATATAGCAAATTAATATTCCATATCTCACGGTTTAAGGGTAAATTAAGATTAAAAGCATCCTCATGTATGCCTGGTTCTATTACCATAGGTTGAACCAACTGTTGATTAAAACTATTTGAAAAAAATGCATCTGAACTGATTATATACAGCTATTTCTATTATTGTTATTTCCTAAACCATATAACAAATCCATAATGTGGTATTTATACCATTATATATCTTGAATAATCTAGTAGGATTTAAAAATGTATGAGAGGGTATTTAAGTCATATGCAAGTATATGAGGGACTCGATTACCTGTAAGTGTTGTTTTTTGGCAGTGTTCTCTAGAGAAGACCAGCTTTCACAGTGATTTTCTTCCTTCAGTATTTTCAGTGTGCAGCACCAGCAAGTGAGAGAGTATCTAGAGCTTCAAAAACCCTAGCCACCTGCTACTTACTGTGCCTGAGTTCTAGTGAAGTGTGCAGGTATGGAAAAGTGCTGAGAGGTACAGTTTCACCAAGCTAAAACTTTTTTTTTCTCTTTCTAAAATTCAACTCTGCAATTGTTCTTAAGACATGTGAAAATCTTTGTTTTTTCATACTTCTTTTGATTTGTAGCTGTGGAAGCCAAATAATGTCTTCTGATTTGTCCAGCACACATACGTAAAACTTTGTTTTTAAAAGTCAGTACATAGGAATATCCCATTTAATCTTTTTATCATATTGTAAGGACTATGCTTAAATATGATGAAATTCCAGATTAAAAATAGGGCAGTAGTGGAAGCACAGACTGCTGTGCAGAGCAAGAAGGGTCAGAGTGTCTGCTGAATTCTGGGTACACTAACTTTTTCTACAGAGGTAGAAGGGAGATTTTATTTTTTATTCAATTGTGCATGTGTGTGTGTGTGTGTGTGTGTGTGTGTGTGTGTAGAACCACAGGCGAATTCGGGAATCACCATGGAACCGCCTCTACCTCCTTATTTACCCTGCCCTGGGATTCACAGCTCCGCCCTACCAGGGCCAGAAACACAGGTCTCCCCTGCTTCCGCCCAGCATCTATACATGGGGTCTAGGATCCGGGACTCAGGACCTTCTGCATGCAAGGCAGTGCCTGAGCCACTTCTCCAGCCCCTAGAAGGGAGATTTTTACATCACTTTTAGTGTAAATCTGTTTCATCTTTTTCCATTAATTTTACTTTTTATTAGCAATGAATTTATTTGCATCATCAATTACCTAATCCCACTCCCATCCTGCTCCTCCTCACTCTTCCTTACCTCCAGCCAGTTTCCTTCTGTGTCTCCCATCCTTCTGCCAGTGGCAGTACATATGATTCACCAATGGAAGAAACATAGAGCACAGAGACTCCCTCTCTTTCTTGTCTCTGAGGGTAGCATTATATCTCATGGGCTCTTTACTGCTCCATGGCAAGCTGTTTTGGAGGTCTAGTGGAAACAGAAACTATCGCATTGAGTTCTTGAGTACAGCAGTCTTGATGTGAACATGTCCAACATTACCTCTCTTTGTTCTCTGGCTCTTACATTCTTATCATCCTCTTCTCATGGTTCCCTGAGCCTTGAGATATGGGAAGTTTAGATTTTCTGATCAGGGCTAACCCATCCACAATCATTATTATTTTGTACTTTTGACAGTTGTGTTTCTTCTTTTAAAACTAGTGTGTGTGTGTGTGTGTGTGTGTGTGTGTGTGTGTGTGTACGCGTGTGTACACGTGTGTGTATCAGAGAGCACTGTGTATCATTATGGAGGACCAAGTGTGACTTCAGTAATCATCCTGGATTGCTTCTCCCTCTTCTTTGCTTCATTATGGAATTTCCCAGGCTCTGCCCACCAGGCTAGGAAGTGCAGGCCTCTACCATTTCCACCTGGTACCTTTATGTGGAACCTGGAATCTAAACTCACTACCTTCTGATTTGAGGTAAAGTCTTAACCCCTGAGCCATCTCATGTTTTTTTTAATAATATTTTTATGTGTTCATGTAACCCTATGTGCATAGTGAATATTTATGTGGTTTATGGTTACGTGTTTGTAATTGTGTGTCTTTCTCATGCCTACCAGCCAGTGGAGTACATTCATTGTCTATCATTCTCCACTTTATTGTCTTGAGTCAGGGTGTTTCACTGAACCTGCAGCTATTCTGTTGTCTAGCAAGCACCAGTGATCCTTCTGCCTCAGCTACCATTACCTTCCACAGTGGTGGGATTACAGGCCTATACATGCATGTGTCTTTTTTTGAACATGAGTTTTGGGGATTTGAACTCAATTTATCATGTCTTTTCACTGAGCCATCTCCTTGAGACAGGGTCTGTAGCTCAGGCTGACTTTGAGCTTGCTATGTAACTGAGTATGGCCTTGAACTTTTGACTCTCATGTCTTAACCTCTTAAATATTGTTATTATGAGCATAATCCAATAGGATTGTTGTTGGGGATCAAATCTAGGTTTCACAAATGTTAGGTAAGCACTCTGCTAGCTAAGCTACATACGTAAATCAGCAAATTTGCTTTGATTATATAAAGGAACACATTCTGATTTTTGAAGCTCAGTATAGAAAAGGATGGTTTTAATAGTTGAAATACTCAGGATCATTGATATTCAACACAGAGTTAGGATGTCAGATGCATTCTCTTCTAATTTTTGTGTAAATTTTCTATAGAAAAATTTTTACATAGAACTATATGGAAGCATATTGAGGAAGTTGGGTATCTGCATAGGTACATTGCTAGAATGTGGTCTGATTTATCTAGAATTATTTTGCAAAATTGAGGAGTAAGAACAGTGACTTGAAACAGTTTCTGTTTTTAGATGTTGGTAATTCTACAGCTGCCATTGTATCATTGCAGGAGAAGAGGAAGGTGGATATTGGCAAAGGATATGGGGAACACATGACAGGCTGGAAAAGTATGGTGACCAGCAATATTTTGTAGCTGGTATGTGAGAAAATTTCATTAGCTTTATAAGAGAAAGACAGTTTTATTTTTTCTTTCAAGAAAAGCTTATTTATAAGCACTATGTTTCACTTTTACTGGTCTTAAAAGATAAGGATTAATCTGCTATTGTTTTAGATCCATAATCTTTCCATGCTCAAATGGTAACTTCTCATGGGATTTGTGTCTGTTGCTGTATATTGTGTACTGTTTGCATTGCACCTGTTCATACAGAGTGCATTGCATTGTGATGTTTGTATAGCTAGATGCTTCAAAGAAGCAGCCAATCTGCTTTCTTCTAGAGTACTGGTCGATTAGTAACTTAATTAAACTTAATTCTGTTTTTGTCTGCAATTTTGTACATGGTCTTGATTTATTCACTGAGCAGTGATTTTGTCTGTGCGGTTATCAGTTTTGTCTGAGATCAGTTTTTCTATTGTATGCAGTTGTTTCTTACAGAGTCTCCTTTAAGACTGCTCTGACTTTAAAATCATTACTAGGCTTTTGTCAGAGCAGATTTGTTGACAGTCTTTCAAATTAAAAAAATTAATTTGAAAGATTGCACAAATAAGCCATGAATTTCACTATTTACTGCTAATATGCAAAAATGTATTTATGATAATTACACACACGTTCTGTGTGCCAGAACTGAAACAATACACTGCTCATAACGGAGCATAAATAAAGAAGGTGGAGCCAGCTGCTCTTAAACTGTTTTTTTTTTTTAAGCAATAATGATATAGAGAATATACCTTTTCTACTCTGTTAGTCTGGCAATACTGAACCTGTTGCTGCATTAGACGAGTTGCATTTTGCTGGATAGGGGAAGGAGGTCTGTCTGCCGTCTGGTAGGAGGGCTTTGTCTGTGCCTTTCTCTCTCTGTTTCTGTTTTTCTTTCTCTCTCTCTCTCTCACTGGCTTGCTTGCTCTGACTCTGTCTCTTTCTCTCTCTCTCTCTGCCCCCCTCTCCCTCCCTTTCTCTTGCTTTCTCTCTCTCTTCCCGTCTCTGTGGTTTGTAAGGTAGGTTGCAGTGTGTGTATATACACAACATCAAGAGCAGGAAAATGGACTCATTAGGGAGGCAGGCAGTCATTACCACTCACACTGTACTTCCAGGGAGACACCGATTATGAGAAGAGAAACTCAGCGCTGGGAAGAAGGTAGGGCAGACAACTTTCATAAAAAAAAAATAAAAATTCTGCCTCAATTCCCATTCTGTTTATCATCTTATTTAACCCACAAGGCTTTTATTCTTTCTTCCTTGAATTTTAATTTGTATATTTAAATTTGACAGAATTAACTCTAGCTTCAAATTTGTAACATCTATAAGAGGCCTACTCTCTACTAAATTTCTTCTTATTTAAGGGGGTGACCTTGTGCTTCAGTTTTATCACTTCAAAAATAATTGCAAACAAACCTTTTTTTTCCCCACAAAAGTACTAAGTAAATCAGAATCTTCCACTCTTTAGAAACAAACTCCTCCGTATATTTGTTTCTTTGCTTTTCTTGTCTGTTTATGCAGTTCCATTTGTCTGTCTATATATCATGTTGACCTTATTGCTAACAAGGCTTTCAGTTATTTGCCAATGAGTTTCAGCTACATTGCCAGTGTGGGCACTATCAGTAAGATTCTTGCTCTTTGTTTTACCTTGAAGTTTAAAGTCTGTATTTACAGTTTAAGTCCTTGAGGTAGGTTGTCTAATATCTGCCAGCCTGTTTAATGTGATGGCATTGGGCATGAGGTGAGGAGTAGCTTCTGAGGGTGGGTAAGGTTCAATAATTTTTTTTGCCATTATATACACAGAAATATTTCATCTGGGGGATATATTTTAAAAGAAATAAGGGACTGTTTTCTAACTTTCTATTTTACAAAACTACTGTTATATTTACAGGGATATCACTGTGGTTAGTAAGAATACAAACTTTCTTAAGCAGTTTTTATCCTGGGATAGTTTCCTTTTAGTATGTTACTGTTTATTTACTCTTGGGGAGGGCAGAGTGGGGGCTGGCCATCTTTTTTTTTACAAAGTAGAAGCTGTGAACTGTATCAGGCCATCTTGCACAACAACTGTAAGTATTCACTTAACATTTTAAGAGCTATAAATAATGTATTTGTTATAGCAAATACATTTTAAGGTTCATTTCCATTTTTTTTCTTCTTATGGTAGAAAAAGTTATGTTTCAGACTAGTTGACACTGTTGAAGAATACTCCTATTATAGTGTTCTTTGAAATTCAAAGGAGTAGTTAGAAAAGATCCATTTGAAATATACTTTTTAATGAAGTTGTACTTGGATCTGTTTGCAAGTAAAATTTGCTGTTCATTTGATAATAATTAAGCTAGTCAGTAAGATACACAAATGTGTTTAGCATATACATAAAGAATGATAGAAAATGGATGCTGATCTGTAGAGATCTTTAAAAGGAACAATCACCTCTTTTTGTAGTAAATTATTTATTTAATAGAAATGGGAGACGTTTTCCCCCCTTAATTCCATTAGGCCTTTCTGACTACACAAAGAAGTCCATAAAGCAATATTCTTAGCCCACCTGGGACACTAGAGCAGACTCCCCAACACATGTTCAAGGTTCAAACCAGTAAAATGCTTATTAAAAATGCATTATTCCAGGAGGGTGGTAAACTTTTGTTGCTGAAAGTCTTTTTTTTCCTCTTATTTTTAAAAATTTATACTGAGACTTTTAATTGGATTATTTTTCTTAACTGTCTTTTAAATTGGATTGGCCAGGCTTGACCAAAAGTCGTACAGATTTGAAGTATTCAGTCATGTTCTATTAGGGATATTTTTCTCCATCAAACATACAAGAGAAAGTTTGACTGGGGAGTCTTTTAGAAAATTGGAATTAATATTTTGCATAATAACTGGTGTTTTGAACATGACTCTTTTTTGTAGGTAAGACTTCCCACAAATTTATTTCAGAACTAATATTAAGGAGAAGTGTGCTTATTTTATGCACCTGTTATTTTTGATATTTACATTGCAAGAACTATCTAAGATGCTCTTTTTAAGAAAATAAATCTTTCACATAATTCTTAATGAACCATTCTTTTTTTTGTATACATGTAGTTGTGGACATACTAATGTGCTTTTAGGTACATTCAGATTCAGTATGGATAAAAACATAACTAATTTGTTGCTGATTTTTTTTAGTTTCACATTAGTTATATTTACATTAACTCCATGCCAGCAACAACTGGAGAAGCTTTCAAGAGAAAATGAAAATGTCTTTTAACCTTCCAGAAAAAAATAAAAAAACAGGTGAAAGTTTAGTCATTTCTGTGGTAGCTTTAATTTTTGGAACATGTTTTCTCTTTCTTTATAATTCTTGTTTTGTCTTCAGTAAATATAAAATATTTTTAGTATGAAAAATAATCTTTCACTTTCCTGGGAGGGATTGTAACAATCCAGATACAGCAGGACATTGTAAATGTGCATAAGTAAACTTAAAACCAGTGTGCGGTGCAGTGTAGGGATTTGGAAAGCTGAAAAGCTTGAGTCACAGGAGGGCTGTAGAAGGGCAGAACAATTCATTAACCAGCCTTGCTGGTTCTGGTGGGCTCTTCCTATCAGCACTTGAAATCTGCCTGTGTTGATCCTGAAACCTTAGTCAGGTCACAATGTGTTTCATTTTAATGTTGGAACAGACAGTTATCTAACACTCCCACATGAGGAAGTGCTCTAAAGCAGTTATTTCATGTTTTGCCGTGCCCTGTAGCTAAAACAATTTGGTATTGAGTGACGTGTGTATGCTTTTTAACTCCTATCCGATGAAAATCAGCTTTGGCTCTTTGAAAAGCACCCAAACAGTGGAATGCCAAACAGTATGATTCAAATGCTAAGCACATGCCAATTTCAACTGTTTAATTTTTTTTAACCGAAGGGGCGAATCACTGTGATTATTTTTAATATAAAGATCATGTAGTGATTTCTTGGATCTTACTCAATAGATTACTCAATAGAGTTTAAAAAAGTCCACATACTTTTCCTTCATATTTTTTCATACATAAGTCTATATTCATATAAAGGAAAGCAGCTGCGTATTTTCTCCATAAAATGGTAACAAATAAATGGCATTCCTTTTTATTTATCTATTTTTGAATTTTAATGATTAGTCCTTTTGCTAATTAACAAATTCCTGTATTCATAAAACCTGGCACTACATAAATATCCAATTGTGTGATTATCTACAAATGTTCTGGCTTTCTTTAAATACAGAAATGATCAGTGGATGTGTTCATGGAGTTATTCAACCTTGAGGAGTGACTGCCCACACTGCCACATAGGAAGCCAAATCCAGGCTCGGAGCAAACATGTTGCTCCAGGGTCTGGCAAGGTGTGGAATTAGCATCTGGCTCCCATTGCTCACTAGTGATCTTTCCTGGCAAAAGAAGCACTGGTGTTGACATTCCATGAATACTGCTAGTTCCAGCCTTCTTCAGTCCCAAGGGTGGCCTCTTAAAAATAAATATTGATAATGGGTATTGGAGCTCACTTACCTTGGACACTTCTTCAGAAATTTAATAACAAGCTATGTTTCTTTAGTGGAAAGCATGTTTTATGAACTACAAAAGAAGTTAAATATTCTGTTCTTCTTAACTTCCTTTTCTGGCGAGGAATTAAGTTAGCATGAGAAGTCACAGAATACTGAAAAGAAATATCTAAATATTTTCACTTATAAGGACGGATAAATTGCAAGCAATTTTTAGAAGTCAGATAGTGGAAAGAAATGGTTTATGGTACAACAAAGACAGTATGTGTTATCAAATGTGCAAGGTATACCTGGAAATGTTATTATTAACTTAGAAACCAAGACCTTTTAAGCAATTATTTACATAATATGTAAGTCATTTTGTTATTTTTTTATAATTAGGGATCATTTATACAGCTACCAGAGCCAGCATTAACCATTTGATACTTCTTTTCAGTATTTAAGTAAATCACTGTAGATTTCATTCAAAACCCGCAGCTTGTAATTTTCTTGAAAACCCATTTCACATATTTCCATTACTTAAATAATATTTAGCATTTTGCAAAACTTCTAGGAGGTCTAGCCAGTGCGCAATGATTAGCAAGGTGCCTTTCGTTTGTGATCAGAAACTTACAGACTTTCTGCACCTCCTGCTTATTCTAGAAAATATCTAGATTTATGTTTCCCTTACTATATCGATATGTGTTTACTTATCAATGTTCATACTTATTATATTTATTATACCAAGGATATCTTTCAGATCTTTTTTAATTTTAACAAAGACAAGTCTGTGAGGCTATGGGAAGAAATAATTCTACCTGCCTGTTATTACTTGCATGTAAGTGGTGACCACCACAGAAGATGCTCTAAACAGCATTCAAGGCTTGTAGGAAAGCAGATTTTTCTGTCACTCTAGCTGTCCAACTGTAAAACTGACCAAGTGTTATGTTGTTGATGCCTCAGCTGGAGAACTCTTGTTTGATTTTGGCTTCATGACCACTCTTCTATTCCCTGATCAAGGCTTTTGGTGATTACAATTTAATCAAAAGAAATCAGTTTGAAGACATGGAACTTTCTTTTCTGGAAATTTTTGACACTCAACTGAAACTCCAGGCAGGTGTGTTTTATTTGTGTTAAGCAGTGCAAGTTTTACATAACCATTGTAACTTAGACTTGAGTGAGCTACTGACTTCCAAGTAAGATACTGAGAATACGAATAAGGACTGAGAGTTGATTGACTCATCTAATGCTCAGATGGGAACTGAACATACTCTTATTAATTCTGAATATCCACTCTTATCTTTGAAACTCTGATGGGAAAGGTGGTACTTTTAGCAAACTATGCTTACCTTTTTATATGAAAATTAATTTTAGCACAGAAGACTTCATGTCTAAAGATACGGTGAATTTTAACTTCATATTACACACTAAGCATTGAAGCATTTGGAATTTATTTTAAAAGTTTTCATATTAAATACTAATATAAAGATTTACATTCAATTTATGTAGTGGACTTTGGGGTTTTTGAAGAATAAAAAGATGTTCAATTAATTGAAATTGTAAATATACAAATGAGAATAATTTAAAATTTTACAGGATTGTATTTTTTTCTTAGGGAAATTCAGTCCAAACTTTTTTGAAACTATGAAATTTATTTTGTGCATTTCGTTTTTAATGAATAGAAGATTTATTTTTCTTCTATTTTAAAAAAATAAATGAACTTTGATTTTTCCGTTGAAAATATTCTGTTTGTAATCAGATTTTGATTTGTTATTGAAAATTACTTTTACCGTTCAGCCTTCTTTCCAGTAATTTTAATGTAGCTGACAAAAGCAGGAATGTTTCCAATTTGTTTAGGTACTGACTTAAAAACTAGTTAAAAAATCTGTTGCTAGCAGAAAACTATGAATGTTTTGGGTTTTATAGTTTTTTTAGTTGATAGGTTTACAAGTATGAAAACTAAATGACTAGTATTTTAAAAAATACACATTATCTTGTTACCAATGCACTTAAACAGTTAGAAAATGTCCCATTTTATGACTAAAATATTAATTAGACAACGATTATTTTAAGGCTGACTTTTTACTACTGTCTGTTGGTCCATACTCCTTTTAAATATCACACACACTAAAATTCTTCTTGGCATAATAAATATACTTTTGTTGTGTGCATACTTATTAATGTGTCTGTCTTCTTGGTCATGTTTACTGAATACCTTGGTTTAAACAAGACCCAAAATAGAAAAGTAACCATAATAATTCTAACATTTTCTAGTTTTTTTGCATACACTTGATTTTTATTCCATCATTTTACTTCTGCAGAGAAGACAAGTAGAAATAATTAACAAGTTAGTGATCACATAAGTAGTACTGAGGGTGGAAGAGGTGGCTGAAAGTAAAAGACTTCTTTTCTACTTCCAGTAAGATCTGCTCGACCCATCCCTGCAGCTTCAACTTTTCCATCTGAGTAAAGCAAACTACACTCACTCTCCATCCCAAAAACAGATTTCAGTGTTGCTGCATAAAGATTATAGAAGAAAAACTGAAACATTTCACATATCTAGTGCATCCACTGGCAGGTTTTTATTTGTCTTGTAGTCCTTGAGTTTGGAGTGGTGAGCATATTTTCACTGTTGGTAGATAAATTTCATTTGTTTTGGTAAGAAGACTTCCAGCATTCCCAAAGCGTGCTTCAAAGCTGCATTGTGAGCTGAATCAAAATGAAGCGATATGTGTATTTCCTCTCAAAATTAAGTCATACAATTTTTAGATAAACAAAAGTACCCCCCAAATTTCCATTGGTTATAATGGATTCAGGTTCTGTTTTGTATGACTTTCTAAAAAGTCATAGTGTTTGTAGTAATTTTGAAAAGCATGTTCTGCCCTGTATCCTGCCCATTTGCTGTCTTTTTTGAAAATGTTGAATGAATGTGAATAATTAGATAATGTTAAAAATTATACTCTTATATTCACATTATAACTATATATAAGATGCTCTAGAAAGAATCTATACACAAATATTTCATTCTGTCAACTGCATATGAAAGTGCATGAACAAAAAGTCTTAGAATAATTACTTTCATAGTATGTTGAGGGAAACCCTATGGTGTGCTTCCAAAAACAGTTCCTCAGGAATCAGGTGGTACTTATTAATGCCAAAAAAAGAGACTTCAAGTGGTTAAACCTGAAGGCCTTGTTTCTAGTTCTGACTGTGTGATTTTGAATAAGTCATAATCTCTCTATTCTGCAATTTCCTGAAGCCTTTCAAATGTGGGGGAAGGCTCTTCAGATGTGTTTTTCAGCCTGAAAGAACACATGATGTCTTTTTCAGCAGCTGTATATGTAGCTTTTTCTTTGTGTAAATTATAGTTGTATGGAGAAAAGTTAAGGTTGATAATGTTGAAGAATAAAGGGAGTGTGTGCTCTGAGAGAGCACAGCACTTTAGTTTTTGAGGGTAAGTAAATGTCGTCTTATATTATTGGACCTTTTTAATGATTCATTAATTGTACTGAGTCAGAGATTGTTGTTTGTCAGGCTAACTGACTTAATTGCTTTGGGGTGGTGTATAAAAGATTGTTTTTAACTAAGCTAGTGCAGCATGGCTGCTGTGGCTCCAGTCCCCCCCACTGGCCACTAGATGGAGGGGTGGTCTGTGTCCACAGCTTTCCCATGGTAAACAACTCACTGCTAAGTTAATACTGGCAACACTGAACTATATGTCTTTGAACATTTTTATAAACACAGACATGACATTTTGGAGGAGCCATTGGGGAATATTGTCTTCTATAAATGCATGATGTGATATTCTTATCATTCATAATAATACACTTCTCCTTAGACCGCTTTTAATGCTTGCTGACTTAGGAGAAGGCAGTATCACAACTCTGGTCTTAGTTATCACAAGAGAGCCTTTTGAGTCTTTAGAATTTGCCTAGTTTAAGGGCCCTGAAATGAAATGTCAGCACGACAGTGCCACCTTGTGTCCCTGATGCTGTGAGAGTAATGAATGCTTGAGTCCGTGTAAAGAATACCATTCACCTTTTTCTTTTTGCAAATTGTTTAAGCTCATTTTTTGCATGAACTATATATAAAAAAACACTCATAAAATGTTCTTGTGTTTGAAAATTCTTATTACTGAGTGAAATGTTAGGGTTTTGTACTTTTCTCTCATACCAGTGTGCATTAATAATAATCTTTAAAAAGTTCTAACTGCAGAGGGAGATGTAGTTAATTTAGAAATGGTGATAGAGAATGCAGGGATTGTTAGACATTCTCACTGAGTTCTTACCATTTGTGAAACCTGTTGCAGATACTCCTTCCTTCAGATTCTCATGACAACTTTTATTTCTTGGTAATAATACTTCTAGAACTGTATTGCCATTGTTTCTAAACATTGATTGCATATAAACCTTGAACATAAGAATAGTCCTTGTGTCTTAATCATAATTCTGCTTCTAAAATCTTCTGTGACATTCAGTTTAGTCGCTCAGCTATTTGATGTCCAAATGATTATTATTTTAGGCTGGTTTATAACATTTTCATTTTATGTATACACATATATTTCTGATTTTTAAAGAACTTTTAGAGTATTTTTTCCTTTGGAAAAGAATCTTTTGATACTCCTTTTCAAACAGTCCTTTGTAAATTTACTTCCTTTCATATTAAAATAGCCCTTTCTCTTTTTAGTAGGAAAACAACGTATTACTTATTCATGAATGTGTATTATAGTTGACTTTTGAGTAAACTGTCAGCTTCTAATCTAACT
The DNA here is from genome assembly GCA_023101885.1 of Typhlomys cinereus. Lineage (NCBI taxonomy): Eukaryota > Metazoa > Chordata > Mammalia > Rodentia > Platacanthomyidae > Typhlomys > Typhlomys cinereus. Next base: position 13,738,848 of record JALPQD010000006.1, on the reverse strand, counting down.
TTAATATGCTGTGTTAATTTGGGTACTCTACCTTCCCAGGTTTGTTATGTGCAAAATCAGTGGACTAATGAAACTCATTTCAAGTGAATTTCACTTATGCATTTTGGGGGAATTAAGCCTGCAGAGGCATTGTTCTAGTTGCATACTTGGCTTTTCAGTTTTTAAATCACCTATAGCTAAAAGTTGAAATGTTTAACTTAGACTAACATGTGATAGCTCCTGTTTTAGAAAGTAAGTCTCTTTTTATTATAGGAGTTAAATTTTACATGGGCAATGTGAATGGTTGATGGGTAACCCAACTTTTTGTTAATAGAGTTTGTTTTAGTTAATTGGGTTATCACCATGTTTCAAATCCTTTAGTCATAAAAAACTGTTGTGATAAATTTAATAATAAGATGAATTCATGTGTTGATACAGTTACAAATCAGTGCTAAATTTTAAATTTCATATATTTGGTACAATATTTACACTTGGGTGATCACTTGCTGAATCATTGGGAACAGCAAACTCAGGATTGGACACTTGGCTTGCCATGTTAAGTTTGGTTTCATGATTTTAAGAAAAGTAGTATTACACTTTTCTTTTCCTTTCTGTTTCACTATGTTAGTGCATTAATTCAGTGAGTCAGTACAATTTTAATGAATAGTAAATGAAATACACAAATGTTATAATGGTTGTTGCTATTATGGTTTCAATTAAAATAGATAAAATCTAAGTAAAAGCAAGACAATTTAAAAGCATTGGCATTTATGGTATTTCTTAGTTGTAATACTTTCCTATGGTGGTAGACTCTTTGAAGATGAGTAGAAATTTTCTATATTTTGTTCTTAATAACTTTTATAATGTTATTCTTAGACTAAAACTTCTTTAAATAACTTTTAGTTTACAAATTCATTTTTTTGTTTTTTCCCATTTTTATGTGACTCTGTATGGGAGTGTAGGTATGTGTATGCGTATTGGTGTGTGTGTGTATGTGTGTGTGTGTGTTATGTGGAATCTCAGGAATTATCCTGGATTTCTCTTCTACCTTATTCTTTCTGAAGCAAGGTCTGTCTCTAAATCAGTCTGCTACTTTACCCAAAGAGCTAGAGCAACTTGCTCTTGGGATCCTTAGTCTTTTGTCTTCTGAGAAGGAATTATAAGCATGCCACCTCACCCATTTGAGATTCTATGTGGAATTTAAGGATCTACTCTCATTCTTTTTCTTTTACACAAAGCACTGAGCCGTCACTCCAGCTCTTCAAATACATTTTTAATTTAAATTACCGATGTGAAGGAAAGCATTTTCTTTTTAATACTGTGATATCGTACTTATTTCATTCGTTCTTTAACTTTAATGTATATAAAAAATACTCTAAGATGTTTGCTGTAGCTCTGTTTTTTAAACCTTTAAACCTTTATTTATTTTGGGTATCTCTGTGTGTGTGTGTGTGTGTGTGTGTGTGTGTGTGTGTGTGTGTGTGTGTTTGTGTGTGTGTGTGTATCAGAAGGCACTGTGTGTCTCTGTAGAGGACCTAGGGTGACCTTATGAATGGTCCTACCATTGCTTTCGTTTCATGCTGGAATTTATCAGGCTTTGCCCACCAAGGCCAGAAGTTCAGGCTACCATCATTTCATCTTGGTGTTTTTCCATGGGACCTGAGATCTGAACTGAGAACTTTCTGCTTGTAAGGCAAGCAGCGTCATTTCTCTTTCCACTTGTTTTAATCCCCCAATTCCTTATTGTGAACTGCTTTCTAATGGATAAGGAAAGTTAAACTTAGAATGAGTATATAATATATACATGATTGTGTACATAGTAGTAGTTAACAGAGCTGGGATTAAAGTAACACTAATTCAATCATCTATGATTTCAGCAGTATTAGTGCACTGCCATGACTGCCAACTAAGCTTTGCAGTTACTCTCCAGAATGAGGCTGCTCCAACATTTGTTAAGTACAAGTCCCTTAATGCTGAGGAAACTTTGTATTATTTAGGTTTGTTTTCTTTATAGAGAGCAGACTATTTTGCTACACAATAATTTAATTCTTAAATCTTGTGAAGTTCAATATTAATGTATAATATTATAGGGAAATCATTTGAAGTGAATAATCTTTGGCTTGCATTTTTGAGAGTTAAAATTTTTAATTGGATAGATTATTAGAATAAAAATTTGAATCTCACCTGTTATGACACATCACAATACATTAGAATTTCATATCATAGCCATTATTGAAATAATTGGTTTGTATTTAAAGTGTTGGTAGAATTGATGCTTAATTGTTTCATGAAATAAAAAGAACTGATCACTGAATATACCTAATACTATTTTTTGAAGGAAAAGTCTCACAATCTTATAGCCTATGTATATAATGCTGTTTAACATGTGTTTCTCACCCTGTATGTTTTACTAAAAAAGTCGTGTTTTTTTTATAGATTTAGCAACATTTTACATGCATTAAGTTAGTTACAATGTAAATGAACTATGGCGTACCTAATTTTGGAGTGAAAACCATGATTTTATCAATTAATATTTGTATGTATTTGGGGATTACCTTTAATGCATGTATGAGTATTAAAAGGTATGTTTTAAAAAATATCCACAATATTACTAATCAAGTTAGGCAATCTTGTTTTGCATACTTACAATGATTTGGGGATTGATATTATGTTCATATAATTCTTTCAAAATGCTACCTAGGGTAGAAAGAAAGATGAAATATAAAGTAGATAAGTTTATATACTCTCTTTTCATATGCAAAATTAAAACATGATTTTGTGGAAAGTCTCATTTAGTTAACAGAGCATGGTTTGGAAAATTTGGTCAGTGATTTATTTAGGCTCTGCAGGAACAGCCCTGTAGGGTATTTTTGAGAATCCTTAATTAATTTATTTATTATTATTTGAAACCAACTTGAAGGCCATGTCTATTATAAAATAGTTCTCCATTTTCCAGGAGAGCTAGTTGTGTGGCAGGTGGTCCTAACAATTAGCCTTTGGAAGTCAAATAAGCATTTTTGCCTAACTTACTCCATCCCATTCCTTAAACCAAAGCTTGTGTTGCTCACTAGCATGTTTAACTTTGGCTGCTAATTTTATTTCCTTGCAAAGTAGAGAAGACCAGCAAAAGGAACAAAAGTAACTGAGGATACACTGGAGACATTTTGAAAGGAAGTAAAATTTAAAAGATACCCTGACAATGTAGAAAGCAATTTGAATTAGAAACTGTGTTATCCCCATTTTGCACTGTTGAGTAGACACATTAGATTTACCACAGCTTGCTTGGACTCACACAGCAGTCTCAGTTTTGGGGTTGAACTGGACACTATGTTGCTCACTGCTGAGAAAATTGGAAATTCCAGTTCTTTGTTGAACAGGAGATTTCTGCAATATCTCTGTGCCCATTTTACTCCCTTCTTTTTTCTCGCTGTTGCCTTGCTATTTAAAAACAAAATTATTCTGATACTTTTCTCAGGTTAAAAGACATATTTTACTATTAAGGCTATTTAGAACTAGTTGATCTATTAGGACAGTGTTCCTCATTTTAAGTCTGTGCTTTTATTTTATTTGGATATATAAATGATAAACATGGAGCCAGAAACAGGACAGGTTGATTCTGAGCTCATGACAGAGCTCAAAACATGGAAAAATGTGTGAATACCCATTAAAAGACTTTTTAGAGAAATGCTTTAATCATAGTTGTTCACAGGGTTTTGAATGAACCTAGACAAAGTTTTCCCCTAATGTAATGTTATTATATGGGTTTAGGATAGAAACTTTAATCAGAGCTTTGCTGCTCCCTAAAAAGTTTACAACTCCTAGGCATCCTTCTGCTTGAATCTATGGGAAATTGTGGCATATATGGTCCTAGTATTGCTCTATTCTCTGTTGTATGTATTGAGTCAATTTCTCACTGATACAACTAGATTAACTTTAAAAAGCAGTAGAACTTTTTGTAGTATCTGTTTGGTAGTGTTTTTTTAACCTGTAATGTAATTTAGTCAGGTTTTATAGAATAAGTTGAATTGGAATCTGAGTTTCTTTTGGTTTTTAGCAACTTCCTAAATACACGAGCAGAGCAGAAGAATTAATAGATTTTATTATGTTAAGTATGGTTTAACCATGGTCCAGTACACATAGTATCTTCTATGTTTTGAGCAGGAAAAGAACAGGTTATTTGCATATCCAAAACTCCAATGCAAACTGGGTAGAGAACCTTGATACTGACACATCTGTAGCCTTGGATTTTGTTCTGAGAATCAATACTGATTTAACTGAGGCCAGATGCAGTCATACATTTGACTCACCAAATGTGTTCTATCCTTTGCAAATAGCTAGTTTCTTTGTAGAGTCTGTTGACAAGTTGGTTGTACTTTTCATATCTCAGTAATGGACTCAATAGAAGCAGCATGCACTGGCTAATTGTTAGGATGCAATGCTTTGTTAGAAATGGAACACAGGATTGTGATGTTTTATTTAAATCTGCACCAATTGACAAGAAATTAACTATGATTATATAAGAAATATATTGTAGAAGGTTTAAACTAGAAGTGAATAATTTTTTCATATTCATTAGTAATTTTCTACCTCCAAAATAATTTTCATTTTTACCGCATATTCATTATGTCTTTAAAATGAAAAAATAAGCATAAACAGTCTTAGGTGACAGTAGCCTAAAAAATATAAACTTAGACTTGGTGGAGATTTAGTGTTTTAGGGGACAAATATGCTTTCAGCATAAGGCAAATAAAATGCGTAATTAAAAGTCTCTGGAAAATAAATGCTTATTCAAGGAAATTATTTCTGTATTAATCAAGGTAGAAAAAGAAGAGCTGGTGGTTATGAATTTTCTTTACATTATAATACTTTAAAAATTATTAGCTCAAATTGGTGTGAGAGAAGTAGTATTGGATCAATTGCCATTGAAATATGTAGCATATTCCTGAACCAGCAAGTAAAGACCATAGGAAAAAAATTCTTGTTTTGAAATTATTTTTCATGTGGATGAAACCATTAAAGTTTCTAGAATTATAATAAGGTAAAAGTGGTTACCAAAGAAACAAAAGTTTCTCATCACTTGGCCTATAGCAAATGTGGCATATTAAGATTAAAATGAACTTCTCTCAGGAATACACACAACTCTTACTAATGTCTTAGGAGTTATGTATACATAGAAGAAGAATAAGATTTTCTGAGTATGCTTACAAAGCAATCATTTGGGTATCGATGTTGCCTAATACCTTGTGAACAGTTTAGTCTCTGTGAGATTTTGCTGTTTTTCCTTTTACTTAGGCTTAACTTTGGGCGGAATGGTTCATTTTTTTGTCTTGGATGAGCCCTTTCTTTTCATAAGGGTTGGGTTCCCTGGTGGCCTGAAAGAGTTAATGTAGTTTCCAAGAGTGCCCAACTTCCTTCCAGGGAGTAGTGCATGCATGTGAGCGAGTCTGGCTCCAGGATATTTGTTCACATCCCAAAACCAATTTGGCACAACTTAAAATGTCTGCTAGGCAGAGGATTCAGTGTTGTTAGGCCACGCAATTAGTGCTTTATTTCATGAGCACCAAATTCACCCAGTAGTGTTTTGTTGTAAAGAAGAGCCTGAAATTCACAATAACGGGTTTCATTTATCAGAGCCATATGGGACTCACCATCTTTGGATATATTTGTAAGGCTTTCACAAAGAAGACTCCTCAGGCATCTCAGATTTCACGCATTGGAGGGCAATCTGGATGAATATCGTTTTTGGAAAAGATGAGCTATCTTTTCATTTGTAGTCTCCAATTTCAGTAATCTTTGAGAAGCTCAAAAAAAAAAAATCCAGGAAAGAGTTAAGTAAGCATGGGCTTATTAGCTTTTATTGGAAATGAAGACCATGATTCTTAAATCTGGTTCAAATGCTAAATGCACTTTTGATGTTGAATTTGGTCACCTAATCTTTTGTAGTTTGTGAGGTGACATTTATGTGAGGGAACATGGATTTTAAGTCACAACCTGTTTTTGAACTTTTTGTTAATTTGTCTTAGTCATATGTCAATGGATTGTTGGGCAGCTCTCTGTAACATAACTAACTGAAAATTTAGCATTGTGGTGCCTTTGATGTTTGCCCAAGTTGACTTCTTTGCTAAATCTTCTTTTTCCATAATTCTGTGAATACTGATGACTATTATGTTGTACTACTGAAAATGTTAGTGAGTTGATTTTTAAAATAAATATTTTATGATTTATATTTGGATGCTCCTTTAAGAAATTCTAATTGCACCTCACTTGGCATTAGCTTCTAATGTTTTAATTTTTGGGTAGCAAATTCTGTTCTGTCATAAATTACCTATAAACGAATGTTTAAAGAATCACTAATAAAAACATATATATATATATATATTTGAAGAACAGAGTGCTACTATGTTATGACAAGTAGCCACTCACTTTAATAGGTTTTCAAATTTTTATTTTCTCAGTTCTGTAGATTTTTCAAGAGGGCATTCTTGTTGCAGTTTAATAAGTCTGCGTATTTGTAAGTTTTAAATAGTAATATGATGGTTGCTGCTTGCCTACATAAAATCTATAAATTTTGCTGATAATTTAGTTTTATTTTAAGATATGTTAAACTGACAATCACTTATAGTAAATTTTGCTCATTTTTAAATGTTATTTTATTTTGTCCACTCTTATTTTACTGTTAGTTATGTTAAAAATTTTCACACCTCATTACTTAACAATGCTTTTATTAACATGCTTTAGGTTTTTCAGAGACTGCTGACTAATTTTTTTGTCAGTTAATAGCATGACAAATAATACTAACTCAAAACAAAATTTAATATATTCTGCAACAATTTAAGCTTCATATTGATTTCAATGTCGTATATTTTGAATGTTTCATAAAGATTAGAGATCTTTTTCTCATTTCTTCTCAAATATGTATTTCTTATAATGAAGAGAGTACTTAGACACTGTGTGTCACTGCTGTAGGGTGCACATTTGTATTGCTGTGGCTCTTTTACTCATGTTATGTAAATCAGAGGCTGGGCAACAAAGAAAAAAATTGGAATTACAGAATAGATAATGTTCTTAAACCAACTTGAGCATTAATTGTGCTGGATATTCGAATGACTCATGTTCTAGTTATTTCTTAGTCAAATGTTCTCAGATATTGTTATGAGTATAAGCATTGTTAAAATACTAAAGATTAAATTCACTATTTCTTTACTTTTCTATAAACTTAAGTATTGTGACTCAATGAGACCAAACATTTTTCTCACTCAAAATTTCATTATGGAACTGAAAATGAACTCATTTTGCTTGGTGTTTTGTATAAGAAATTTTGGTGTATTTGTGGAAACAATACACTATTCAGAATAGTGGTTAGCATCAACAAAGAATTAAAAATGACAGAGAGACTTGTGTTAGAGTATGTATCTATAGATCTAATGGTGCTTCACAGAACCTGGGATTAGACATAAAGAATAAACTGTCAAGAAAAGACAGGTTCATGCAGCAAAGAAAATGCGGAAGTGCTGATCCACTGCTGTTTGATCTTCTTTGTAAAAAACAGCATGGGGAGCATCTCATTTGATGGGAGTATATGTGTGGATGATAAAATGTCTGGACTGTGAGAGGAGATTGTGAAGCCCAAAAGATAAGAATTTGGGCCAGGGAGATGGCTTTGCTATCAAAAGTACCTACGCACAAAACTGGCTATCTGAGTTAAACTCCATTTAGTGGAAGTAGAAAACCATTTCTGCAAGCTGTCCAGTGACCTCCATATATTCATGTGACTGCTTTCTCATTCTCTCAAATAAATAAGCTATTTAAAAAAAGAGAAAAGGAAGGATCATATATAGTTTTGTAGTTATAACTGTTTGTTTGTTTTTTTTTTTTTGCCTATACTTTATGTTCTGTAGTCGAGATGAATGGTTCTGGTATGTAATATTTGTGTTATCAATAGAATCTATAAATCATTTGGGTTTAACAAGATTGTTTTTGCTTGTAAAGACAGAATTTTTTTATTTTAAGAAATAGTTATTTCTCCCACCCTATAGTCAGAGTAAATTTATTGAGTTTTATTTATATTATGAGTACATGTATATAATACATGCACACATACTTGTAGAAACACTGTAGCCTCTAGCTCATAGGCGTGCTACCTTTTTTTCTAAGATTTCCTTTGTTTTAATCATTACATCAGTGAATCCATCTGTGTAGAAGACAGAATGTTTGGTTTTATCATTTTAAGCTCTTTTCTATTTTTTTGTCCTTTGTCCTCTCAGTTTGTTTTTGCATCAAGAAGTAAGGCACAAATAGAGGGAATTATAGTTCTCACATTCTAGAGGTGTTTCTCTTTTTTTTTCTGTCCGTTTGTCCATATGTTTGCTAATCTCTGATAGGCTGTGTAGCTGATGGCAGTTTACTATCTGTGTGTGTGTGTGTGTGTGTGTGTGTGTGTGTGTGTGTGAAATTAGCTAATTGGTGTTAGCAGAAATATTTTCACATGTTTTATAAGCAAAGTGCAGCAAGGTATATAAATGTAGATATGATCCAGACATGCACACGCTCACGACTGTCACTGCTCATGCATAGGCGCTCAGAAGTAATTAATGTTAATAAGATTTTAATGTGCTTGTGAGATCATAATGAGGAGAAATGAATGCTCTGATTAGGAAAAGGTAACTGTGTATGTGTTTTGGCTTAGAATAAGATTTCAATTTTTATAAACCGCAATTTTAGAACTTGTTTGTGATTGCATCAATTGGTTTTTATTTTCAAATTAGAGGTCTGTTTAGCCATTTGAATGATTAACCAAATAAATGGGTGAAACCCTGATCATAAGGAATAGTGCAGGCTTCCATTTGCAGGTAGTGCTGTTGTGCAGCATGACTGTGGTATCTTGTATCAATGTGATGTTTGAATGATATTTTTAAAGAAAGCTTCTTCAGATGCCACTTTGGAGAGAGTACTTGTTCTTTTAATTTTAGATGTTATTTTTATGATCTGGACACACAGTATAAACTATTATGTCTGAGACACCTTCCTGCCACTCAATGATAGCATAATTGATTTCAAAAGAGTGTGTATATTCTTGAAATATTTATTTAGAAAAACATAAAAAACCAACATTTTTTCTCTCTAATCATAATCTTTACACATTTAGAGGTTTAATAGCTTTTGTGGCAAAGTGAAATATGTCAAAGTAAGCAAAGACGCTATCTCAAAACAGACTACACTATCAATGACTGCATTATGGACTGACTTAAATCCAGCTGGACACCAGGTGTCTTTCTTCACAACTTATTTGAAAATACTATTTATAGAGTTTGGAATACATTTGTGTTATAAAAACTCTTAATTTTAGGATAAATGTAAACATTGATTAAAGTAATTAGCCCTTAGCTGGAGTGTGGCCCAGGAATTAGGATGCCTTGCAAGCAGAAGGATCTGAGTTCAGATCCTGCATATCATGTAAAAATGCCAAGTGGAAATGGTAGTGGCCTGCATTTCAAGCTTTGGAAAGCTTAGCCTGAGATATCTCAGAATGAAACAATGAGGAGATAGAAGCAATTCAGGATGATTCCCAAACTTAGCCTTCCTTCACAGGTATACAAAGCCCTCTGAAATACATACGCATGTACACACATATATATATGAAATAATAATTAAAAAGGAAAGAATTTAGCACTGTAGCACATAGAAATCACTTATGATTTTGAAATTTGAAATTTCATTATGAGGATGTGGGTTGAAATATTCAGAGATTGTAATATCTTGTTTATCGTGTGTATGTGTGTGTCTGTGTGTGTGTGTGTGTGTGTGTGTGTGTGTGTGTGTGTTTATCAGAGTGTACTGTGTGCATCCCTGTGGAGGGCCAAAGGTAACTTCAAGAATCATCTTGGATTATTTCTACCTCCTTTTTTCTCTGCTGTGGGATTTCCCAGGCTCCGTTCACCATTGCCAGAAGTGCAGGCGGCCACCAGTTTCTCCTCATCTGAGACTGGGATCTGAACTCAGGTCCTTCTGCTTATGAAGCAGAGGCTTAATCCCTGAGCCATTTCTCCTTCCCTGTAATCCATTTTGGAAGTAAACATTGTATTAAAATTTAAGAACGATGTCTTAGATCCAAAATAGACATAGGTACTGTAATTTATTTCCCACTGAACTAATAGTCATGGTTTTGGCTTTAAGGTTTATATTACTGTAGTAAGTCTTCTGTGGTTTAAAATAATGGTTAAGAAATAGGAAATGTTGGAATTGTCCTACCAAACAAGTCTGAGATTTTGGTTGTTTCCCAGTTCATATTAGGTTTTGCTTTCTTTAGAATCTTGAGAGTGATTATTAACTAACTGAAAGAGACAGTGTTAAAGTATTAGACTTTTTCTACACTCCAACCACTAATCTTTTTCAAGGTTTCCTAGGTTTCCTTGCTTAGTTGTTACTCCACATGAACTTTTTAATCAGTTGTCTTATTCAAAACCTTATTTTTCTTTCCATTTGTTAAATATCTTATTTGTCTTTAGAAGTTTATTGTTTTCCTTATATGGGTCTAAACATATAGTTATTAAATTTGGTACATGCTATTCTATTCATTTTTAACCTCTTTATTACCTTCTTATGTATTTAATATCCTAAGCAGAGTCTTGCTTGTTAACTTTGTAGCCTTTTACTTTATAATATTCTTTTACTTGTTTGTGTTGTCCCAAGGTGGATTTAAGTCTCATTTTGCTACTTGATATCTTTGAAACTGTTGATGGATTATTTTGAATGCTTTGTGCTACTATAACAAATTATCATGGATTGCCAGCTTATAAACAATAGAAAATTTATTTCATTCAGTTGTGAGATTGAAAACTTAAGATCAGATTTCTAGTACGATGAGTTTTGAGGGCTGGCTTCTGCACTGAGGACTGCTGAATTCCTGTGTCCTTACTAGAGAAAAGTGACGAGTGATTCTCTTGTTGGGACACAGTTCTCACTCATGAAGGCTCCATCTTCTAGATATCAGCTGACTCTAAATCTTTGTCAAAACTCGATTTTTTGATGTTATCACATTGTGGAGCTACTTGTCAACATCTAAGTTCCTGAGAGGACATGAACATTCAGTTCCTAAATACTGAGATGCTTCCTCATTTGCAAAATGTTTTCAAGGAAACCAAAGTTCAGGAATGATGGGAAATGACTACAATCATATAGTGATGGGAGCCCAGGAGGTACATAGTAGACACCCAATTGCTGGTATCCATTAATGTAGTGTAAAGTGGTATACCATTATCATTAGTATTTGTGTGTGTATAAGAGTGTGCAGGTGCATACTTGTATGAGGGATGGTGTGATGAGGTCAGAAGGCAATCTCTGATGTGTTTCTGACCTTTATTTTTTTCTTTCAAATCTGAATACAGGGTTTCACACTGACTGTAACTCACCTATTGTTCCGCATCAGGTGGCCAGTATGTTCATGAATCCTCCTCTCTCTCCCATGTAGTCCTGAGTTTATAAGCATGTGTCATCATTCTCACCATATTGATTTTTATTCAGGTACTAGGAATCAGATTAAGTTCCTTATGGCAGTAAGGCTGAACTACTTTCCTAACTCAATATTACTCTTAAAGTCTAATTAATATGCTGTTCCTTTATTTTTTGTCAAGAATGGAATGATCCAAACAAATGAAAAAATGTAAATTTCATAATATGCTTGGTTACTGAAGCCAAGTCTGAAATAGTATTTTGTGTCTGTTTACAAGCATTACTTCTGTTTTGATTATGATTATTGCATGCAATATTCCTTAGCTCAGGGGAGTAAGTGGAAGGAATTTCTTTACCTAGAGTGATTAATCAAGGCAATTCTTATGATGCACTGATTTATCACTTATCCATTTATAAGTAGATATAAGCATTTAAAGTTCTTATGCCTCTCTCTAATAAGATCTACCTAAATCCTTTAAAAAAATTCTTTTGTCTCAAGTGAAGCATCTGAAATTAGGTCTCTTGACAAATAGTGTACTAACTTAAATTAGTTCATAAGCATTAAATGTTGAATATATATGAATTCATGATGGTATTGATATAACTATTACAGCAAAACTGTAAGCCCATTGTTTAAGGGTTTTTAAGGAAGTTAATGAAAAACTGCAATCAATAATGAGGCAGTCCAATGTCATCATAAAAGACTCAGGAGATCTAATCTATTTATTTAAATGGATATTATCTTCCAAATACATTTTTCAATTTTTTCCATAACCTTTTGTTTAAAAATGAGAATACCATGATTTCAGGGTTCAAATTATTCCTATTTCTGTTCATGGTGAGCGTTAAGTCTGATAATACCAAGTCTATGGCAATACACAATAATTTTAATAATTTTTCATTTCTGTTATCTTATTATGATCATCATTCCCACTGCCAATGTATAGCTTTCAACTCTACGTTTTCTTACTACCATATTTCTGTGCTTGGAATAAGCATATGAAATACCTTAATCATTAAAAATCAACATAAAGTGATAGATTAATAATTTACCATTATCTAAAGTAGCTGGAATGTTATTGTATTGTTTGTGTGTGAAAAAGCTTTACTTGATGTGAATGAAATTTCTCAGGAGTTGTAATGGTGCAGAATGGTGTGTTTATAGTTCACGGTTTACCAGAGTTTTGATTTACCACTCAGTGTAAATACTTCTCAGTTTCATCTTTCTCTTTCATTCATTCATTTACTCATTTGTGTCAGAAACAGAGTATTTGAAGCATAAAGTATCCTTCTGTATTGTATGTTGTATACAAATAAGACTAATTAGGTGAATTGTCTCAATTTAAGAAGTTGATATTATGTGCATAGACTTGGAGACATTTGAATTTCTGCCTTAAAATTTATTTTGTATGACTTTATGCAAGTTGTTTATGTTTCAGTTTTCTTATCTACAAAGTGAGACACAAATTAAGTTGTCCTAAGAATTATGTGATGTGAAACTTGTATAGCATTATAATAAGCTCTCTTGAAGGTCATAGTTTCAGTTGTTTAGGAAAAATACCCAAAAGTGTGGATCCTGGGTCATGTAGTAGTTAAGTTTTTGAGCATTCTGCATTTTATCTTTTTAAAATGCCCTTGTCACATAAGCATCCACCAAAAGAATGAAAAAGTTCCATCTGTGTTATCACCAATATTTGGCTTTTGTTTTATTAATAGCCTCTGATAAGTGACTTATCCCAATGACTGTTGACACTGAATATTTTCTCATATGTTGGTTTAATCATTTGATTTCCTTTTTTTGGATATGTTTCTCTTAATTCATTTAGGCTGCTCTAAAATATTTTAGACTGGTATTTGTATAAACAATGAAAAGCTATTATTGTCCACTGTTCTTGAAAGTGGGTGTCCATGATCAAAGTTCTGAAAACTTGTTGACTGGTGAGCTCCTGTCACATAGATGCCTCTCTATTCTCACAAGGCAAAATGATCAAATAGCTCCTTTCAGTATATTTTTATGTAACCTCACTGACCACGTTCTCAAAGTCTCAGCCTTTAGGACTAATCACCTCCTAAGGACTCCACTTCATGCTATTACTGTGTTGGAAATTAAGTTTCAGCAAGTGAATTTTTGGGTTACACGTTCAAAACATAATACAACAGCCACCTTTTAAAAATTGGGTAGCTAGTTTTGTTTTTGCTATTGAAACATTATAAACTTAGTTATTTATATATTATTAGATATGTTGCCTTTAAATTTTAATTACATTACACAGACTGCCTTTTCTCTCTATTGCTAGTTTCCTTTGTTGTGTACTATTACTCTGTAATATTTGAAATTAGAAAGTATGCTCTTTCTCAAGATTGATTTGGCCCTTCATTATATTTTGTGGTTCTGCATGATTTGTAAATTTGTAGAATTGACTCTGAAGGTCACATTGTGAAATTTGTACTTATAAATAATATTTAAACTCTTGATCTATGAATAGGAAATACCTTTAATATTTAAATTTTTTTCTAGTCTATGTTTTCTATTTTCTAGCATACAGTTTTTAACCTCAAACTATTCTTAAATATATTACTCTTCTCTATACCTTCTACAAATAGGGACATTTTTAGTTTTTTCTTTTCTGATTTTAGTAGGTTTTATTTCTTTATGTTTGTAATTGCTCTGGCTAGTATTCCTGGCACTAGTTTTAATACAGGTGATGGGGGGGGGTCTTTCAATATCCTGATCTTAGAAGAAAAGTATTCCAGTTTTTACCATTGAAAAGTGATTTGTGAACTTTTCATAAATGGACTGTATTCTCTAAGGATGCTTGACATTTCTAGTTTATTTATTCAAAATTATTGAAATCAGGATTGAAAGAGATATCAGTACTCCTTATATTCATTATAGCACTTCTGAAAATAGCCAAGACATGGGAGTCACCTAATTTCCTGCAGAAATTACATAAATATAATGTAATATATATACATAATGGAATATTATCCAGCCATAAACAAGGTAATTCTGTATGATGCAGCAACATTGATGAAACTTGAAGATCCTTTGCTAAAGTACAATAAACCAATCACAGAAAGACAAATCTATATGCTTTTATTTATAGGAGCTACTGACATAGGCAGATTATTTGAACCTATAAGTAGAATACAAGGGCTGGAAGTAAGTAAGAAATGGGGGTTTATAAAAATTAACACAAACTTTTAGTCAAACAAAATGAAAAGTGAAAAGTGTCATACATTGGAAATTTTGCTTAAAGGACAGATATCCTATTAAGTGTTTTTATTAATATAAGAGAAAGTAAAATGAATTAAGCATTTTCAATAAGTACTAGTTAAGATTTTTATCTTTGTTAGATAAACCATAACAAGATTAAAAACATAATAACAATAATTATAAAATATTAGCATGTAAGATAGTATTTTTACTAAGCTTGGAAAATTTTTCAAATTTTAAATTATATTCAGAAATGAAATTAATTATTTGTTTTGATATATGTGAACAAATTTTAATTATGATTGCTTTATTTACATTTTCTTCATTATTTGCCTTCTTGGTTTACTGTATATATATTTACCTGTAGGTTTAGTTTTTCTGAGATATTGCTTTCTTAGTCTTTAAAGTATGCTTATAATGATCTTAGGACTTGAAGTTCATTCATGAAAATGGTGTGAGAGTGTTTGTGATATAAAGTTACAATTTAATCAACTTTTTTGAATTTATTTAGCTGACTTTTTTCATTATGTGCTTTCATTCAGATTGTCTTCTTTTGTGGGGAGATATTACACAACCACTGAAAGTATAATAGGTGGTAGAAGTAAGGAACAAGAAGCATTTCTTTTCTTTTCTTTTTTTTTAAGGAAACAAAGGGTTTATTTTCTTACTGATAGTATGGTTACAGTCTGTAGTCCAGCTTGACGGAAGAGCACGCACTAACACCAGGGCCGAGGGAACTGGCCACACCATCTCTACATATTGGCTGAGAGAGGGATGATCCTTACTTGCCAGACCAGCATGTCTGGCCAAGTGTATACAAGGATGCCGACTCTCTCAACCAGATCTGTGGGTTTTATTCCAGGGCCTAATCCCACCCACCTGGACCTTCCCCATCAGCCAGACAATCTCCTGCAGTTTTGTTCTGGGCTTAACCCAACCACCAATTCTCCACAAATATGCCCAGAGCTCCAAACTCTCAACTCTCAAGTTGACACCTGTGCCTAACTACAACAGTAAGTATCATAAAACAAAACACAATATAAAATAACTAAGTATTGGGGATGGAGCAATGGCTTAGTGAGTAAGAATAATATCTGTTGGAACACTGAAAGTCTGAGTAGAGATCACAGCACCTATGTAAAAAGTCAAGCACAACTGTGTACCTCCAACCCAGCACCATGGAAGGATGGAGACATGGAGGATTTGTAAACCTCTTTAGTCTCCAGTTTAGCTCTAGGATCAGAGACTCGGTCTCAGTGTAATAAGACAGACAAAGAGAGCAGGGCACCTGTCTGGTCTCCATGTACACATATAGAGGTGTGTGTACACAAAATAAAATTTAAAAACCAAATATCAATGGGCAGAATTTTTAGTAGTCAATCAACTACTGCACTTAGGATAGGTCTGTACCCTCTCTCATTTGTGAACGAGTGGGCATATGCAGAGCATTGTATATGTGCCAAAAACTACTGGAAACCCATTTCGTGTAGACCTGAAGTGAACATGAGTTATGTTCTAACTTCTAGGTGATTGTCAACAAATTATGGTGTGTTTTCTCTGCCTGTCTGGTGGTGTTTTTCACCCTCAGTTTGGTGAATAATTGACCTTGAACACACAGAATACATAGTATCATATAGTGTAATTATATATTAATCATTGTGCTAGACACTGGTGTCAATTTGACAACTGAAGCCTGAGGCTTTGGGCACAGCTGTGAAGAATTGGTAGTGAAGGTGAGCCCTGAGCAAGCCTGCAGGACCTTGTCTAATGAACTGGGAAGACCCCGTCCATAGTGGGTGGGGCTTCCCCGGGCAGGTGAATAAGATGGAAAGAGATGGTTCAGTGAGCAGGTGCATTAGAGTTCTCTGGAGAAACAGAACTTATAGAGTGTGGTGTATGTGTGTGTTGTGTGTGTGTGTGTGTGTGTGTGCATGTATAAATAACTTACTAAATTAGATCACAGTAAGAACAGTGTCCTTCAAAGTAGTCACCTGTAGCTGCTTTGGTCTTGACTCAAGTGTCTCACAAAATCAAAGGACTCCAAGAAAGTCTTGAGCTTCAATCATGCTGCAGAGCTGAGGAACATGGACTCCAACGTCAGTGATGGACGGCAGCCAAATCAAAGACCCTGGGCTCTGCGTCGTCGATAAACAGCGACAGAGCCTACAAGACCCGGCTCCAGCAGCACTTGGCAGATGTGTGACGGCAGGGTGGAGAGTTGCTCCTTTCTCGGGAGTTCCTGTGGATGTGGCGTGGCCGCCTCCCTCAGCTCCTGGTGTTCATGACTATCTCCAAGGAACACAGGCTCAGGTTACCCCACTAACATATTCCAAAGTGGAAGCAGTTTCATGAACATCTCCAACCAAAAGAGAATATTGCTCCATCAGGACAGTGCTTCTCGCACAAGCATGGGTCCTCGAGTTTGATTCCCAGCACCTACATAAAAGTCAAGAGTAGGTCAGTCACATGTTTGTAATCTCTGCACTGGGTTGGTGGAAATGAATGGGTCCCCAGGGTTCACTGGCTGACCAGCCTAGCCTACTTGCTGAGCCTCAAGTTCCAGTGAGATATCCTGTCTCAAAAAACTAAGGAAGGTGTCGCCTCAGGAACCACATCCAAGGCTGACCTCTGACCTCTGTGCACGAGCATACACATGCATCTGCACACACGTGAACATGCACATTATAGCTGCATATGGCCACAAACACAAAATAAAATCAGAAATGAAAACATTTTCAAAATGTCTTGGAGCATTTCGAAATGTATCAACTTTTGCTCTTGGTCATAGAAAAGTAGAAAAATCCTTGCTATGGGTCTCAGATACTATCTGATGACATTCTTTTTTTTTAATACATTTTTTATATTATTTCCGCTCATACAAACTTAATAGGTAGACCAGTTCCCTCCCTCCCTCCTCCTCCCCCCGAACCCCCTGCTCTGCCTCCCTCCCTCCCTACCCATCCCCCAGTGCCTCCCCCCAATTCCCAGAGAGTCCGTTATTGTGTATGACTAACTCTCTTGGTCCTCCTCTCTGATGATGTACAAGGACCCAGTGGCATTTCCCTGAACCCTTTCTCGTGTTCCACTTAAGCATAGGAACACTACTGTGGCTGTCAATCCCTTGCCTCTAAGGATCTTGGTGCCTTTAGCTGATGCTATACTTTGTGAGGTCAATAGTGTGTTGGACATTGCGCAGGGCATGCAAAGTCCTATTATGATTACTTCGACCCTAACTAGTGTGGAGTATCTTGCAAATCATTGCTCCTCCCATCCTTTTGCTCTTACAATCTTACCGCCCCCTATTCCGCAAATGTCCCTGAGCTTCAGGATGGGGGGAGATTAGGCTGGCCTAGTTCTATGTGGTTGATATAGAGTCTCTGAAGTTCTGAATTGTGGTTTGTTGATTTTCTTTTGCAGTTTTGCAAGAAGCATTTCTTCAGCAATAAAAATTCTTTATGCCAAACATTTATCTAGACAGTATGGTAGTGACTGTGGACAGTTGAGACAACTGTAACAAGAACTTGAAGGCAGTGTTTGAATGGAAATTATTTAATGGTCTGAGTATGTGGGAATCTTTCTCCCAAAGAGCTCTTTTCATTTGTTCAGTAATCATCTTCCAAGGAACAAATGTTTCTCTTAAAGTATGATATGAAATGATATGAATGATATGATATCTGAATCAATGGTTGCATCTAGGAAGGAGGGGATCATTTCTCATATTTGTTCCATTTATTGAATTACCCTATGCACTAATATCAAAATAATGAGGCAAATTCTTATTCTTCTTCATAACAATCTCATAGGGAATTTGTTTTTTTAAAAAAACCAAAGTAAGACTGAATAACTTCCATAAGGCCACCTGCCAGCTGTAATGGAGTTCATTTGAGTCAGTGAATAACTGAAATAAGTGTTTACTCTGTCCACTATGAGTGCCACTAAAGGCAAGCAAAAGATTCTCCCACTCATGTCCTCCAGCAGAGGAAGATCAGCGGGGAGGAGCACAGGAAAGCTAGGGAGGGACTCTGCTTCTGACTGCTGCCAGAAGGTTTTTTGCTTTTGATGCTTCTTCATAGTGATGTTCTGCAGAGATGAGGAACATATATGTGCAAAGAAATTCTTTCAATACTAAATTCTGTACAGATTATCTTTTGACAACAGACTGTCACCTGGCACAACTGTGCTCAGTCACATAAACCAATGAGACTTGATGTCATTTAACATGTGCTCAATCAAAGCTTACCATTAATCTGACCTTAAAATTGTGTTGTTAGTCAGTGTGCTGTTTTGTATTGCAAGCACATTTAGTATCCAGTATATCTAAATCACTTGCAGAAAAGGCAAGCAACTATTCCTTCATATAATTTTAAGTTCTGCAATAACACTGAGCTCCAACCTAGAAAATAAACGAAATCTATTACATAGTATAATTTCTGACCATTCATGGAGAAATTAACTCCTAAAAGCATAAAAACCAATTAGAAATTCTGTTTCCTTTAGTTGCAAGAATATTCATACCTGAGAGAATTTCAGAGTTTACAAAATCTATCTCCCAAGTCCTGCTTACATAAAGAAGTCTGGTTATTGCCTTAGTTTAAGAGGAAGAGTTCCCTAAGTATTTCAAAATGTCTGTCTGTCTGCCCTACCCATTCTCTTTGGAAGCCTCTTTGTCATCCTCAGGGCATATCCCTCAGGCATTCATGACCAGCTGCAAGCCAAACGCTATGGGATAAGAATCCTTTCATCCCTTTTTGTGATCTGTTTCACTTTCAGACTTTGGATGATCCTGGTCTGTGGCAGCAGCAGCAGACATTGTTAGCTTCAATAGGCAGTCTGGATGCACAAGAACAGGCATCATAGAGAGGCGGGCTCTCAGGGCCCATCCCTTCCTGCTACAGTGTTGAGTTAGATCACTTTCTCCTGATGGATTAAGGGCCAGAGTAAAAGGGAAGCCAACTGTATTCAAAAGAATCCAATTAAAAGTACTTGAACTTCATTTACTCCATCCTGTTGTTTTCTTAACTTCTTTCACCTATGGTTAATTATGCTGAACAGTAAAAAGGAATAGTGCAAACATGATAATTACAGTAACTTTACTATTTAGTTTGTAAAAATCGCCATTTGGTGTATAGTATAGTTGAGTATTTTGTTTTACTTATTTGGTTTCTATCTTAATATTATCACTAATGCCACTGCCAGAATTTGCTACAGGATAGTACTTGACATCTAAACTGTTACCTTGTGAGCTCAGCCTTACATTTCAACTTCTAATCTTCTTCTGCCTTGCCAATTTTAATGTTGCTTTTTCTAACTTTAAAGTTCTATATGTAAAAATTATTTCTAATGTTAATAATCCCTATGTGTGTATCATGTTTGAGAGTTTGCAGTGTGATCACTGGCTTATTTTCTGTAATCTCTAATGATAACTGGTATTGCTGCCTCTTTTTTCATAGATTGATAATCCAGTCAAAGGAGATGAAGTGGCTTAAAAGGAGATGAAGTGGCTTATGCTACATCAAATAAGTAGTAACTGACTCAATCTGAACTTTATTTTTTAAATAATTTTATTAAATTATCCTTTCTATAGACATGCTACTTGCCTCTCTTATTCCCTCCTTCATTCCTCACCCCCCCCTCTCATCCCATCCTCCCTGCCATCTGACCTCCTTCCCATCCTTAAATGGGCCAAATCTATCCCTCCTGTTCTCCTGTCCTTTAGTTTTATGGATTCTGGAGTTCCCTTTGTATCTTCTGTTCTCATGGGAGTTCAGGCCTCTGTGGCAGACAGAGAGGTCCTTCTTTTGGCTGCCCACTGATATGGGTACTCCCCTTTGTCTGACCCCTTGCCACCTATCCTCTGGATAGGGAGAGATTTGGCTGGCTTTCCACCTGAACTTTAAATTCAGAAAATTTTCCATGTACAATGTGGTTATCACTAGGAGGTAGAAAATTAAACATGAGTTTCTTTTTCTAGTAATTTTTAGTTTTCATGTGAATGTGGATGTTCATGCTTTGAGAAGCTGCCTCTTTATAATTATAGAGAATTTTGTGATCTTTCTTTTTACTTGGTGACATATTCTCCTTGAATTCCTAATTGAAGATAAAAATCAATATATTATCTTCTGTATAGATTTTTTTATCTCTTTACAGTTCTGTCAAATTTATTTTTGAATTATAAACTTGCTCTGTCAGATGACTAAGACGCTTAACAAACAGTAATATTTGTAATTGGAGGATAATGACAATTCAAGACAAACCCTCTTAGCTAAAGCCTATTTCTTGACAGTAGAAACTGAAAAAAATGGTTCATTTCCACTTGTTTACTCACTGATAAACTTAGAGTGAATTATATCTGTTTTTAAACTTGTTTATGCTACTTGGATTGCAATTATAATTTAATTATGAAAATTGATGAAATACAAGTCTGAAAGTATAAAAAAGTGATTGATTTTATGAAATTTATATTGAATTCTTTAGAGACTTCTTTTTTATTTTTTGATACTTTACTACATAAACACAATGAATTGATGTGTTTTCATCCTTTACTACCCAGTCACATCCCCTTCCTACCCCACTTCATATCTTTTCCTTTCAACTATTCTTCCTCCTCCTTTCACATCATTTTGCGTGTGGAACCCACTGAATTTCATCTGAGATGCCTGTACTGGCAAGTACTTGAGTGCTTATGTAGCAGTCAATGTAGTAGTTTTTCTGTTCATTTGGTCTTTAATATTGTCACTAAATTTACTACCAGTACTTACTGTAGGATAGAACTGAATATCTAGACTGTTATCTTTGGGGTGTGGATAACCCATCAGTGGGCAAATCATTGAGTAAGGAAGTGTCTCTTCTGTCTGCCATTAGCCTTAAATAGTCTGTCAGGGATTTGTGGTGTTTCTTGACATCTTTGCTCATACATGATGAAATGTTGATAGCCCAACTGTGGAGAAGATCTTGTGGAAGTGAGTTCTTGGGTGCAGTAACACTGCCGTGACTAGAGGAATACTCTCCAAGTATACTATTCTCCACCCGCAGACTCTTATGTTCTCACCATACCCTCTTTCACAAGATTCCCTGACCTTTGGGATGGAGGTGATTTTGATGTCATTTTTAGAGGAAGTGTGCTATAGTTACTTATTTTCTACATCTTTGTCAGTTGTGGCTCTTTGCATTTAAATATCTTCATTGCAAAGGATACTTCTTGGTCTAGAAGACTTAACAAAAGGTTAGGCTGAATAAATTCCTACTGTATAAATCGTACTTCTATTTTGATAGATAGCATAAAATGATATAGAAGATAGTAATCAGACTTCTAGCTAAAAAAGTTTTCATTTATACAGTGTAGGACAATTTAACGGTAAGAACACTAACAAGAACATCTTTGTTGAGTTAATGAATCATTTTTTACTGACAGATATAGTAGATGTTTTCAGTTTTGTTGAAATTTTTCTCTTATGTAATCAAAGGTTTAGCAAATAAAGATAAAGTCAGTGTTAAGTGCACTTAACACTGTCTGCTGAATATGTGTGAATGATATTTTATGACAAGTAAACATGATATTTACTGTTTTTTAAATTTTCAGTAACATTTTATTAATGAAGTTATCAAGTAGCAAATAAGTTTTGGCTTTGTTTGTCAATGAAATATTTATAATTTCATGTTAAGCATTCATTTATTTATTCACTGTGGCTCTATTTCTTTGTAGATTATATTTGGCATAGTAGGAAAGTAGGAAGGATTGGTGTAACGGTTACTCTTAACTGTTGCTGTGAGAGAACACTCAAAGTCAATCAACTTAAGGGAGAAAGGGAGGTTTATTCAGCTTATGGTTCCAGAGGGAAGGGACAGTCTCTCAAAGCAGAGGCGGCATGGCTGGCTGGCCAAAGCTGGAGGAGGCTAAGTCACTGCCGACATCTTGGAAGCTGAGAGCTCTAGACTGCAGCAAAGGCTGGCTTCTCCTGGAGGTAGGGTGGGACTAATCCACCTCAAGGCCCACCCCTTGTGACTGCCTTCCTCCAGCAAGGCTCCACCTCTCAAGGTGCCATGACCTTGCCAAACACATGAGACTGTGGGGATCACATTTCAAACCAGAACACTTAGAACCTGTTAACTTGGAGTATAAAGTCTAGTGATCCCATTAGAAAGCATTTTTAGGTCCAATCATTACTTTATAATGTATGATCATTTCAACATTTTATATGTTAAAATTCGACTAATTTTTATGTATTAGTTAGTTTATAGTATCCTGGATACTGAATTTAAGGTTTTCTGTACTTTCAAACATATAATTCCTAAAACAATATAAAAAAATCATAAATACAAACACATAATATTAGAGTGAAAACTTTAATCATTTCTACATGGCTAATTTTGTTTTTAATTATATCATTTTGTCATTTGATTTCTTTTCTTTGGAAAATCAAAAAGTATAATTGTCATTATGTGGTGAAAATTCAATGTTAATAGAAACTCAAGAGGAGATTTTTTTTTATTTCTACCTAATTTTTCATTAACTTAAATATAAAGGAGCCATAGGAGATGAAGGTGGAGGAATATTCAGGGTACAGTATAGTGTGGAGTTTCTTAAATGGGCTACATGGAAATAAGGAGAACTCTATGAAAGAATCTCAAGTAAGGAAATGGGTTCTTTTTCGAAAAACATTTTGAAGGTTGAATATGGAAAAGGGATAAAGATAAGAGGCTAGAAGCTTTGTGATCAGTTAGAAGACAGTACTCATCTGATTAAAATACTTAGAGTGTTTGAACTGAAAGAATGACTGGGAGAATCTTCATTAAGTGGTATGTGCTTAAGAGCTCATTAGGAAGGATGAACTGGAAGGAAGATTGAGCACCATAGACGGAGGGTTAGGATCTGGATTCTGTCAAGGTAAATTAAGTACAACTTTAAGATGTCTGTCAAGGTGCTTGCTTGAGTTACCCAAGTGTTATTATTCACTGAGAAAATAACCATATTAAGGGAAACTGGAGGCCAGTCAATTGTTAGAGAGAGAGAGAGAGAGAGAGAGAGAGAGAGAGAGAGAGAGAGAGAGAGAATGTGTATATGCTAGTATGTGTGTAGTGTTAAGAATTTTATGAACAATTTAGTTGAATTTCAGATATAAACCTAAGAATATACTTTGCTTTGAGGAAATATAATATGACTCTTGAACTTAAAAGGGTTAAATTTACAATGTTGAAGTAGGATGAGGTGACAGTTTCATGACAGAAGCTTTTATTTGGAAATTTTTGTAGAAAACAGGAACTCAGAGTCCGATTTTTTTCTTGAAATCAGTGTTTTACAAATTTTCTTATTGTTAGATTTCTCCCATTTTATTGTCCAAAAATTAGAGTAATAAATCCAAGTCTTTTTATTTAACCATAGGATAGAATTTTGAGCAAATAGTCATGTAAGAATTTATCTATATGAGGGGGCTGGAGAGGTGGCTCAGGGCTTAAGCCTCTGCATTGCAGGGGGAAGGTCCTAAATTCGGATCCTAAACCCCATGTATAGACGCCAGGCAGGGCAGAAGCGGGGGCGGCCTGCGTTTCTGGTCCAGGTAGGGTGAAGCCTGTGAATCCGGGACAGAGTAAAAAAAGAGGAGGTGGAGGCGGTTCATGGTGGTTCCTGAATTCGCCCGTGGTTCTATACACACACACACACACACACACACAACACACACACACACACACACACACACAAAACACTTGCACACATGCACAATTGAATAAATAAATAAATAATTAAAAATTTATCTATATGAGGTACCAGTATGTAGTAATGTCAGAGTGAAATTCTAGATATATTTGCTAATTAAATAACCTTGCACAAACCACATAATCTTTTAAGTATTTTGCATCATATCAAATGAGAATATTTTTAACAACAAAGCCCTATGATGTTGTAACATGATCAATAGTTTAATTATGCCTGTGGGATTGTCTTCTTAAGAAACACTAACAGAAGTCTTACAGTTAAATTTAATAATATCACATGATTTCCCTTGTTCTTTCCTAGTGAAGAATTGAAAATTTAAATAAAGATTAAAAAATAAATCTTCAAGGAAGCAACATATGAAGCATATTTGGAAAATGTAAAAGAATTAACAGAATGAAAAAGATGAAGCTATGTTATTGGAGTGTTTTGCTAGTGAGAAGGAAGCTCCTTCATACTCTAGATTTCATATAAGAATTGGGAGCAGCATATGTCCCATGGGTGGAAATAACTAAAGTAAAAATAAGCAATTAATGTACTTAGCATATACCTGCAAGGTAGAGAGAACTGACTTTTGAAAGTTGTCTTCTGATCCCACCCATTCACCTGGGATTATTTATACTCTTTCTGTCTTTTGCTTAGTCTCTGTCTGTGTCCATCTTCATTTCTTCCTGTAAAAAAATAAAATATTAAAGAGAAAAAGACTAATGCTTGCACAACAATAGAATATAGAAATGGAGAAATCAAAGAATGATTGAAATATTTCAAAATATTGCACTTAAATTTTAAAATATTTTGAAAATTAAGAGTAAAAGTCATATAATAGGAAATAGAAAAAATAGAAAATAGAGGGGAACAGATGAAATTAGACAACTATAACAAATATTTGTTATATAAAACTATATATTTATGTATACATATAAGGGGAGGAGAAGGGAATAGAGAGGAGGGGAGGAGAGGAGAGGAGAAAAAATGTATATAGTTATATATATAACAAATTGAAAATCTAATAGGGTTTCTAGAAAGGAAGGAGAGATAATACCATAATAAAGAGCATGATATCACAAAACAATATTAAAGTAAATGATTTCTTCCTTTGACATGTCTGATGAGTATGCATAAAAATTCTCACCAAGGTGAATACTTGGACATTTTTAGAATTTCAGTAATATATGATAACAGAAACTTCTAGAGAGATGATTCAAATTATATACTCAGATACAAATTAGAACAGTACCTCACTTCCTAGTGGGAACATAAAAAACTTGAAGACAAGGCTTTAAAATTATGTGAAAATTGCTTTTTACCAGCCAAACTATTAATCAAATCTGAGGGTACAAAAAGGGGCATTTTCAGGCACATGTTCTCCCATTTATACTTCTGATACTTAGTTTCTAATAAATTATTTCAGGATTTGCTTTGTCAAAAGAAGGACAACTTAAGAGAAAAGAGAAATATAGGATTCAGAAACTTGAGGAAAATGAGATGAAAAATTGTAAAGGCAAGTCTGTGGAAACTAAGAATGCCCAGTGGTTAACAGCTATAAGCTATGACTGTCCCTTTAATGAGAGTGAAGAAAAATTGTTCCCAAAGAACAAAATTGTATTTTCAAGGAGTGAGAAATATTAGGGGACATTTCATGTTTCTCTTGTGAGTCTTGGCAGTGGATGAATAAAAGTGATAATATAAGTTACAGGAAGGAGAAACTCTTATTCAAGGTAGAACAGGTATTCAAACTAGGCTGTTTTATTCAATATTGGGAAGAATTGAAGGAGAGAGAATGAAAAAAAGAATTAATTCCCATGGTGCTGGAGAGATGATTCTGGGGGACCCGTACCTTGCAAGCGAAAGGATTTAAGTTTAGATCCCAGATTCCATATAAAAATGCTGGACAGAAATGGAGATGGCCTGCACTTCCTGCCCTGGAAGGCTGAGCCTTGGAAATCCCAGAAGAAAGCAATAAAGAAAGAAATCTGGGATGGTTCCCAGAATCACCCTTGGGTCACCACAGGCACACACACTGTCTTCTTCAACACACATCCACACACATGTATATCCCCACACCTCTATATGTAAAAAAAGTTATCTTCCATGAGATGACGTTAAGATGTTGAAATGTTACTAATAATTATGGTGCATTTAAAAATAAATAAGGTAAGGAGCCTCAAAGTTTCAAGATATGTCTTTTTGGTATGTATTCATGGCATTTTTAACTATAGCCTATATAAATGGATTACTTTGAAAACAGTGAAATAAGGAAAAAACCTAAACAATTTGTACATATTAAGAATAGTGAATGCTATGTATTGTTCGGTTGGTGACCCTCAAAATTTCAAGTTGAAACCCTAACCCACATTTATTGGTATTGGTCATGGATCTTTGGAAGGTAAATATGTTATGAAGGGCACCCCTAATGAGCTAATTGCCCTTATAGAAGAGTTTGCTTCCTTTTTTTCTATGCTATCTATCATTGACGACAGCCTGAAGCTGATCATTCCTAAATTAGAAGAAGGCTCTCAGCAATACATATGTTTGCTGGTGGCTTTCTCATCTCAGGTTTCTAGCCTCCAGGAATGTGAGAGGCTACTTGGTGTTAAGCCACCCAGCCTGTGGTAATTTGGTTTGGTGGATGAAAGACAACCTTGATGAAGTATTCATATTTTAGTTAACTTGAATAATAAATTTGTTTGCTGGCATTGTAAGATTTGGACATGCTATAACTTGAGTGTAAATATCATTTGAAAGGGCTCCTCTTATGTATATATAAAAATTCACATCTTTTTGTAGTAGAAGAAATAGCAATGACTTTAGAATTGTTTCTATAGTTTACATATTTTAAGTTTGTGCTCCAAGTAAAAAATGTGATTAACTAATAATGACTAAGGTAGACTAGAAAAGGTCATATGCTTTCATTTTATTTGATTGCTGTTGTCATTTAACACAGTAATTTTTTTAAACAAAGAATATCTTCTCCAAATTCTAAGTAATGTTTAAATACTTAATTGCTTTTTTTCAATAAAAGACTTCACATGTTCAGGATGTGAATTCTCATGGAATGCTTTTCACTGTCTGCTGATTCATTATCTATTCATCAGTGATTAATGGAAGATACTTTTGTGGCTTATACAATGTGGAGTTATGTGATTCAGTGCATGAAGTTCAGAGTTTCAATATCTTTCAATAATCATAAACACACTTTGCCAAAAAATCCAATATGAGCACGCTCAAAATATCAAGTACCTTTGAAGATTTTTTCAATGAGATTGCCACAATAAAAACTCAGCCACAAACAAATAAAAGCCCATAACAGGTTTGAGGAACAAAAGTATTTAGCAGACATCTTCAAATCTTGAGAGAATTTCTAAAACTTAGGAAAGGAAGAGGTAGAGACCAAGATAGACAAGGTGCGTGTGGGAATCACCTTTTCTTTTCTTTTCTTTTCTTTTTTCTTTTCTTTTCTTTTCTTTTCTTTTCTTTTCTTTTCTTTTCTTTTCTTTTCTTTTCTTTTCTTTTCTTTTCTTTCTTTTTTCCCTTTTCCCTTTTCCCTTTTCCCTTTCCCTTTTTCCCTTTTTTCCCTTTTTTCCCTTTTTTTCCCTTTTTCCTTTCCTTTCCTTTCCTTCCTTTCCTTTCCTTTCCTTTCCTTTCCTTTCCGTTCCTTTCCTTTCCTTTCCTTTCCTTTTCCTTTCCTTTCCTTTCCTTCCTTTCCTTTCCTTTCCTTTCCTTTCCTTTTCCTTCCTTTCCTTTCCTTTTTATTTTTCTCTTCTCTTTTTCTTTTCTTTCATTCAAGGACATTTGATGTTGAGAGGAGATAGAGGAGAGGAGAGACTAAGAAAACAAGATTTGCCTCAAAGATTTATTTTGTAATTGATTGAAGCTTATAAAAGTTCATTGATAGAGAAAAGGAGGGAGAATTGTAAGTTTCAGTGCTGCTTTGAAGAGTCGACCTGTTGTTGCAGCTGCTTAGGCAGGCTTGCTGAAACATCAGTGGTGCATTGTGGCAGCTTGCTCTGCTTCCCTGTTTCTGATGGACATTCTCCAGGCAGTGAAGGGCAAAAGGGCTGGCAGTGTTGGTAACTGGAATAATAGAAGTTGATCAACCAGTTTTGAGTATATATGTGTAAGCAGAACACACGATTACCGGTTATGATCAGTCTCAACTGAGAGTTCAGAGGTACTTTTTGAATAATTAATGTAAATTGCAATACATATTTAAAATTTTTGTGGTGAAGAGTACATATGAATTAGTTTCTGTGTAGTGATTTGCAGAAAAGAGTAATGTGTGTACCATTCAAATATTACCTCTGAAAAATTTAAAAAAGTGACAAAAATGGCCTTTGTGGTTCACAATCCTTATTTTTTAGGATATCCATATGAAATACATTCAGCTATATGAAAACATCATCCCAGTGTTTTTAGGTCTTTCTTGTGTATTTGTAGTGTCACCAATTTTATAAGCCTAAATAGTTAAGGTCATTACTTGAGAATTTGAACATGATACTAAAAAAAATTAGAAACAAGAACCAGATGATATTTTCATGATTTACTATGCTTATATGAATAATATTCAAATTTTAATTATTAATGAGAAAAGATAGTAAATTTTGGCAAATTTAAAATCAAAATTCATAGTATTTAATAAGTTTTTTCTATGTTAATGATAATAATTTTAGAAAAACTATATTATACTGTTCATGATTTCAAATCCTCAGTATAGTTTTACTTG
Source organism: Typhlomys cinereus (assembly GCA_023101885.1). Lineage (NCBI taxonomy): Eukaryota > Metazoa > Chordata > Mammalia > Rodentia > Platacanthomyidae > Typhlomys > Typhlomys cinereus. Next base: position 13,709,772 of record JALPQD010000006.1, on the reverse strand, counting down.
ATCTTAATGATCATTGAAAGCATGGAAGGATGTTTATTCTCATTTTATGGTTGAGGAAACAGACTAAGAAAATCTAGCAATAGAGTTTTGAGAAGTAGGTTAAGATATTTCTACGTTCTCTTCTTTAATTTCCCCATATCTCAAGAAGATGCTGCTATCTCCATTTTAACTCAAAACAAAAGCTTTAAACCCACCCAAATAATCCATAAGAACAACAGGAATCCTAATGTAGGATTTTTGCTACAAAACTTTTTCAGCATAATATTCTATTTTTTACAAAAGAGTGGAAAAGAATAAAACAGTGGTTGGTTACAACACATGCAAAAGTAAATTTTTTCTATTGTATTCTGAACCAAGCTGAAAAGAGTAATTGAGAGCTCACAGAAATCATCATAATTACTATGTAACATATATTTCATTAAGCTCAAACTAGATCATATATTTTCTGATGAATTAACTAGCCTATAGATAAAAATATTGTATAATAAAAAAATTGGTATAAGAAATTATTTGACCAAATATTGGCAATAGATTTAGGTAGATTCTTGGGCTTTTTGAATAACTTCACCCTGGTAGTCATTTTATTTTGTTAATCAAATATCTGTTAATACCAGCCATATCCAAGATAATTATTATTACTGAGGAATTTTTAAAGTACAGTGTGAAACATGAAAGTTTCTCTCAGTGACCATCAGTTGGTATATACATAAAAATAAAAAATTAAATAAAACATAAAATGTGTCTTAAGCATGTTGTTTCAAGCATGTTGTCAGCTTGGATCTAGGGGACACATTCTACATGTAGAGGTGGTATTTTAATTACATGATGATTTATGCACGGAGTTTTAAAGAAGCAAGGGAAGGTTTGTAATAATAAGATTAGCTCATAGTCATTGAATTTTGTGTTCTTTACCTTTCTTGTTACTGTCACCAAAGTACCTTTGATGATCACGCAAGGAGAAAAGATTTTCTTTGGCTCAGCCTAGAAGAGTTCAATCTGTGGTTGCTTGGCCCTGTGTGTTTGGACAGAACTTCATGTAACAGAACAGCTCCACAGAGGAGGCTCTTTACTTCTTTGCAGTCAGGAAACAGCAAGTGGCTGAAGATCAATATAGCTTTTGAATCTATACCCTGAGTGATCTACTTTAGTAATTAGCTTCTCCATCTTTTTGAGGCCCTTATAAACTATAATATAAATAAATTGGTTATGCATAAAATTATAAAGTGCTTAGAAAGTTAAATAAGATCCCGTCACTTACAGGAGCAGTGATAGTGCTCCGAATAAATGTCCTAGAAGGAATCTGGGAAGTCTTCCTTGGTGCATTTTTTTTTGTTGTTGTATAGACCTGACTGTCAAATCATCCTATTTTGTGTAATCCATGGAATTGTAGCTTCATGACATAGCCTAGAAGGAATTGAAATAAAGCATATCAGTGCTGTAATGAACACTTGAGAGGTAAAAAGTTTGAGTTTGGTTCTAAGGTCTTGAATAACTGCAGGAATCTGAAATGATTCCTATAATTTCTGTGAACCTAATCCTTAATTTGTAATTTTTAGGAAATGTTCTTTATCAACTTTTGAGCTTAATTTTAAAAGTTTAAGGAATTATTGTGCTATGAAGTCACTGTTTATTTCAGCTTATGTTTGGAAAGGCAAACGAAAAAGAACTAGTGTCCTTGGTAAAGCAGTACTTTTACTGCTTCTTGTGAGGTCACAATGCTTATGTTTATTATAGTAAGAAATACTTTCCTTCATAACTGTTTTCTCTGTTATTTGTTTCTTCATAGTTGACAAATAAGATTTCTGTGTGGCATATGTGAAAAATGTTTAATATTTCAATGATTCAACATGCTAAAATATCACTAATTCAAATTTATGAAAAAGTAACTTGCTGGGTTTTTTTTTTTTTTTGGAAAAGGGGGGTTTTGAAACACAGTGACATAGTGAGCAGAGTTACTAGAAATATTTCTAAATAATTTAGGAGAACAAATTATCCTTATGATATTACTGTAGCAGTATTAATATATCTCCCAATAGCTAATTAACAATTATTTCTAGCTTGCTTTCATTTAAAAAAGAAGTCTCAATCCTTTCCCATTAGTTTTAATTTGCTGAGTCTTAACTTTTACCTTCACATCTCATTGAAGGTATCACTTTCACAATGGATTCCTTAATGCACCAAATTCTTCTAATGTTATTAGAATCTCATGTATGAGATTTATTTGGAATTTTATCAAATGATCCAGCGAACATTTTGGTATTCAAATTGCTTTAATTATTTTGTAAAAAATTGCAATTTTTAATTTGGTTTTCAATTGTACTTTAAAATTATTGAAATCATTATGTCAGTTGTTTGATAATGCAGTATTAGTTTTGCATTCTAAATAAAGTGAAGGGAGCTTAATTTAACTCAAACGTGCTTAGAAATGCATTTTTTAAATTCCATAAGTACATTTATAATGTAACTGTCTATATTAATGAATTTTGTGATTAAAGATGTTTTGGGAGGACTTTTTGATATACATATACTGGATAAAAATTTGCTTATTTACCATATTCATTTAGAAAAATTTAAAATCACTATAATTGTATTTTATTATCATTTTCACTTTTAACTTTGAAAAAGAGCTTTATTTTTATTTTCATGTACATAAGCTTTCTAAATTCCATCACTTGAGGTTTTTTTATTTCATTTTTCTAGTTTTATAAGCATATTGAATACTGATCCCTGCTTCCCTCCATCCACCCTCCCACCCATCCCCCTTACCCTCCCTTATTCAATCCATCCCATTCCCTCCCACACATCCATCCACCTTTATGGACCGCACAGCTCCCTATGGCCTGTCTACTCTTTTTTTAAATTTTTTTCTAATTTTACAGGCCTATTTGTACTTATCCCTGCTTCCTTTCTTCCTGTCTACTTCTGTAGATCCCAGAGTTGCCCTTGGGTCTACTCCTGTGGGGATTCAGGCCTCTGTGGCATACCAGGTTCCTCTCCTTGGTCTACTTCAATGATAGTGTCATTTCTCTTCACTAATCCAGCTTTAGTCCCCAAGGTTTCCTCTGTTTATTCTTATCTCTCTTGAGTTCCTTGATATTCTATGGGGAATGTTGGTATGTCAGTCATTATGCAGGTCTGGTAAGGACAAGTCTCAATGTTGTGAGTTCCTAAATGCAGCAGTCCTGCCTTAGTGGAATGTCTTGTCCAAAGGTGATCCTTCCCATCTTTAGGTTCCTTCTTACATTCTCACCACCCCCTCTTCTATGAGGTTCCCAAAGCCTTAGAATGGGAAGATTGGGTTGGTCTGATTTTGGTTGAGTACTGGTGAGTCGCCAGCACTTTGCATTATGGCTAGCCACTATTGTCCACTTCACTGCTCCTCTACTGACCTAGACTTCATCCACTCAGGATGTTTATATTCTCTGTTTCTCTTGCGGAAGATTTATAGGCTGAGTGCTAACAGCTCTTCAAATCTATGGGTACAATAGCTATTTACAGAGCAGTTTTTTGTAGTGTCCTCCTACCTGTAGGTTCATTGGCTGTTTTCCCCTATTGATCTAGTTAACAGTAGCAGGAAGGTGTTCCATTCTAATAAGCTGATGTTGAGTACAATCAGATAGCTGTTGGATGTCTCCCTAATACTCATGCCACTATTTCACTGGTAGTCATCTGTTGCCATGGTGATTTTTATTGCAACTTAAAGATCTCATGCATCGATGGGGCCTGTGATTATTTCTCTCCCCCAGTAGCTTCTACATTATTCCTTGATACTGCATCATTTGAGTTTTATCTATTATTTTTGTTATACTAGGCTTTGAACTCTGCTTGATATTAACATGTAAGATATCACAAAATGCTTTATCATTTGGTAAGACTAGAAGAATCTTTTTACCATTTGTTTCCCCAAGTTATTATTTAGGATTTCTATGTTGGTAAACATAAAAATTTCTTCTATTGTATCTTTTAAATACTTACTCATTTTGGCACCTAAAATTTCAAGATATAAATGAAATTATCAGAAAAGAAAGCCAAACTTGAAGTAAATGTATTTGCCTAGATTTTTAAAATCTAACAGAATGACCTTCATAGTTATAGATAGATATCATTTCTAAGATGCTTTTTTCTGAGTAGTAATTTTTTTAATTTGAAACAAAGTAATTGATAACATGTCACATAAGAGCCTCTTTTCTGACAGTGTTGAATAATTTGCCTTATATTCTGATAAATGAAAATTTTAGTCAATACTTGATTTTTCTAGATTTAGAAATATAAAGGTTACCAGATTGCATCTGCGTTTTCAAGGAATGCATGGCATGGAGGAGAAAGGCAAGTCACGGTTATTTTTAGTACTCATAGTAATTGTTATTGATGCAATCTGGCCTGTCCAACCCATGGACTATGTCAGCATGTGCCCATGATTGCTATGAATCTGGTTCAACATAAACTTGTAAATGAGTTTAGGACATTTTTTTTATTGTAAAATTTATTTTTTTAACATTTTTTATTATTATTTCCGCTCATACAAACCCCCGGCCCCCCTGCTCCCCTTCCCCTCACTCCTTCCTCCCCATCCCGTAGTGCCTCCTCACCCCCAACCCCGGACAATCCTTTAATGTGCATGCCAGTCTCTCCTCTGAGCCCTCCTCTCCAATGACTTACAAGGACCCAGTGGCATTTCCCTGAACACTTTCTGTGTTCCCCTAATCATAGGAATACTACTGGGGCTGCAAATCCCTTGCCTCTAAGGATCTTGGTGCCTTTAGCAAATGCTAGACTTTGTGGGGTCAGTAGTGTGTTGGACATTGCACAGGGCATGCAAAGTCCACTTATGATTGCTTCGGCTCTAACTTGTGTGGAGTATATTGCATATCATTGCTCCTCCTATCCTTGTGCTCTTATAATCTTACCGCCCCCCTCTTCCGCAAATTTCCCTGAGCTTCTGGATGGGGAGAGATTAGGCTGGCCTAGTTCTAGGTGGTTGATATAGAGTCTCTGAAGTTCTGGATTATGGTTTGTTGATTTTCTTTTGCAGATTTGCTGCTCCTGCAATGCCCTTCACTCCATCCTGATGGGTATTGGATGTCACCCCCTGGCCAGAGATAAAAAGCTGTGAAACTAGAGTCTTGTTATAAGAGTATATTCAAAGGTAGATGTAATAAAAGTAGGAAACCACAGTGAGGGAGGGGTTAATCACCCATTTGCAAAATGGTTACTTATTATCTGCCAGACTATATGCCCTCCCCTTCTGGTGAGATCATACCCCCTCAGTTGTAAATGATCAGGAACGAAAGTCTGTGAACTTAACTAGATGTCTCATTACTTACTTGCAGTCCTTAATGGAGGCCTATTTTCTCTGCTGTAACATGGTCTCCTCTCTCCTTATTTCTGGTGTGGCCCTCCTACCCCATCCCTCCTGTTCGTAATCCTTGCAATTACTGTAGGTATTACAGAGATTTATCGTCGAGTGTCTCTAGGTGGGCTGGGTGGGTTTGGTACTACGAGCCACCTATTAGGGAGTACATATGGCGCTTAATGTTCTGGGTCTGGGATACTTCACTTAATATAATTGTTTCTAATAACATCCATTTCCCGGCAAATTCCAATAATTCATCATTTTTGATGGCTGAGTAGTACTCCATTGTATAGATAAACCACATTTTCCTTGTCCACTCGTCAACTGTTGGACATTTGGATTGATTCCATGACTTTGCTATTGTAAACAGTGTTGCTATGAACATGGTCGTGCTTGTGCTATCGAGGTGAATTTTTGCTGTATGGGGGGTTATTCCGAAAAGTGGTATAGCAGGGTCATATGGCATTTCAATCTTTAATTTCTTTAAGAATCTCCAGAAGGCTCGCCAGAATGGCTGTATGAGCCTGCATTCCCACCAGCAATGTAGGAGAGTTCCCCTCTCTCCACATCCTCTCCAGCATTTGTTGTTTTTTGTATTGTGGATTTTTGCCATCCTGATCGGGGTGAGATGATATCTCAGGGAAGTTTTGATTTGCATTTCCCTGATGGCTAAAGAAGTGGAGCATTTTTTAAGATATTTGTTAGACATTTTAATTTTTCCCTGGTAAAGTTTCTTTTAAGTTCCAGGCACCATTTTTTAATGGACCATTAGTTTCCTTGGTGTTTAGTTTTCTAAGTTCTTTGTGCACTCTGGATAATAGAGCTCTATCAGATATATGGTTAGTGAAGATTTGCTCCCATTCTGTGGGTTGCCTTTGAGCTCATGTGACAATCTCTTTATCTGAACAGAAGCTCTTTAATTTCACAAGATCCCAACTGTTGAGAGTTGGTAACAGTGACTGTGCCATTGGATGTCTGTTTAGGAACTGGTTCCCTAGCCCAGTCAGCTCGAGGGAGTTCCCTACCCTTTCAACTATGGTTTTTATAGTCTGTGGCCTTATGTCAAGGTCCTTGATCCATTTGGAATTAAGTCTTATATATGGTGACAAGTATGGGTTCAGTTTTAATCTTCTGCATGTGGAAATCCAGTTTTGCCAGCACCATTTCTTGAAGATACTGTTCTTTTTCCATTGAATTTTTTGGGCCCCTTTGTCAAAAACCAAATGGCTGTAATTTTGTGGGCTTATATCTGGGTCTTCAACCCTTATCCATTGATCTGTGTGTTTATTTTGGAGCCAGTACCAGGCTGTTTTTATAACTATGGATTTGTAGTATAGACTAAGGTTTGGTATGGTTATACCTCCAGCCGTGTTTTTGTTACTCAGGATTGTCTTTGCTATCCTGGGTCTTTTGTGCCTCCAAATGAATTTTGAGATTGTTCGTTCAACTTCTTTGAAGAATTGCTTTGGGATTTTAATTGGTATAGCATTGAATTTTTATATTGCCTTTGGTAGGATGGTCATTTTTACAATGTTGATTCTGCCAATTCAGGAACACGGGAGGTCTTTCCACCTTCTGATGTCTTCTGCAATTTTTTTCTTTAGGGTTTTAAATTTTCATTGTAAAGGTCTTTTACTTCCTTGGTTAGGTTTATACCAAGGTATTTCATTTTTTAAGGGGCTATAGTCAATGGGATTGTTTCTCTCAGGGCTCTTTCCCTTCTTTCATTCTGGGCATATAGGAAGGCCACTGATTTTTGTACATTTATGTTTTATCCTGCCACCCTGCTGAATTTCTGTATTAGTTCCAGGAGTTTCCTGGTGGAGTTTTTGTGATCACTCAGGTATAAGATCATGTCATCTGCAAATAGGGATAGCTTGACTTCTTCCTTGCCGATTTGAATCCCTTTTATACCCTTTTCTGTCTTATGGCTTCAGCTAAGACTTCAAGTACAATATTGAATAGAAGTGGTGAGAGTGGACAGCCTTGTCTAGTTCCTGATTGAAGTGGGAATGCTTCCAATTGTTCCCCATTGAGCATAATCCTTGCTGTGGGCTTGTTTATACAGCTTTTATTATATTGATAAAGGTTCCTTCCATTCCTACTGTTTTTAGCGTGTTGATCATAAAAGGCTGTTGGATCTTGTCAAAAGCTTTTTCTGAATCTATCGAGAGTATCATGTGGCCTTGGACTTTGGACTGGTTTATATGATGAATTACATTTATTGATTTGCGTATGTTGAACCAACCTTGTGTGCTGGGGATAAAGCCTACTTGGTCCCCTGAATGATCTTTTTGATTTTTTTTTTTTAAATCCGATTTGGTAAGACTTTGTTGATAATTTTTCATCTGTGTTCATCAGAGAGGTTGGCCTATATTTTCTTTCTTAAGTGTATTTTTATTAGGTTTTGGGATTAAAACAATATTAGCTTCATAGAAGGAATTTGGTAGTGTTCCTTCCTTTGCTATGTGATAGAACAGTTTAAGGAGTATTGGTGTTATTAACTCCTTTAATGTCTGGTAGAACTCTGTGCTGAATCCATCTTGTCCAGGACATTTTTTGGTGGGAAGATTCGAGATTACGTCTTCAATTTCCTCATATGTTATAGGACTATTTAAATAATTCACAACTTCCTGATTCAATTTAGGTAAGTTGTGCTTACTTAGGAATTCATCCATATCTTTTGTGTTGTCAAACTTCACAGAGTTTAAGTTTTTGAAATATGATGTTATAATTCTCTGGATTTCTTGGGTATCAGTAGTGATAACTCCATTTTTATTTCTAATTTTGTTAATTTGGGTTTTCTCTCTCTTGATTTTGGGTAATTTACCTAGGGGTGTATCAACCTTATTAATTTTTTTCAAAAAACCAGCTTTTTGACTGGTTGATTTTCTCTATCATTTTCCTAATCTCGATTTTAGATATTTCTCCCCTTATTTTGCTAATCTCCTCCCTTCTACTACTTTTGGGATCAGGTTGCTCTAGTTTCTCTAATGCTTTAAGCTGTATTGTTAAGTTATTTATTTCTGATGTTTCCATTTTTTTATTGTAGGCATTTAGAGCTACGAATTTACCTCTTAGGACAGCTTTCATTGTGTCCCAGAGATTTTGGTAAATTGTATTTTCATTATCGTTCACTTCCAGGAAATCTTGAATTTCCTTTTTAAATTTCTTCCTGAATCCAGTTCTCATTCAGCATCATAGTGTTAAGTTTCCAGGAGTTAGTGTATTTTCTGTTGTTTGTTGTGTTGTGGATGTCAAACTTTAGGCCGTGGTGTCTGAAAGGGCACAGTTTAGAATTTCAACTTTTTTGTATAATGTGTAGATTCATTTTGTGGCCCAATTTGTGATGTATTTTGGAGAAGGTTCTGTGTGCTGCTGAGAAAAATGTGTATTCTTCGGTGCGTGGATGAAGAGTTCGATGGAGATCTGTAAGGTCCATTTCTTTCAGGGTTTGATTAAGTTCCAAAGTGTCTCTGTTAAGCTTTTGACCTGTTAATATATCCCATGTTGAGAGGGTGGTGTTGAAGTCCCCAACAATTATCGTTTCGGGGTTGATTTCTTGCTTTAGATGCTGTAGGGTTTTCTTAATGAATGTGGAGGGGCCCGTATTGGGTGCATTATGTTCAGTATTGTGAAGTCTTTCTGGTGAATTGTACCTGTGACGAAAATGTAGTATCCATCTGTGTCTCTTAAGATTTTCTTTGGTTTGAAGTCCACTTTTTCCGAAAGCATATTGCTACCCCTGGCTGTTTCCTGGTTCCATTAGCTAGCAACATTTTAGACCAGCCTTTCATTTTTAGGATGTGCCTATCTTTTGTGGTGAGATGAGTTTCCTGAAGGCAGCGGATTTTTGGATTGTGGTTTTTAATCCAAGTTTGTAATCTGTGTCTCTTAATCGGTGAGTTAAGCCCATTGACATTTAATGTTTTAATGGAGAGATTATTTTTAATTCTGGAGATTTTTTATGTTTAGTGGATTTTGTAAGCGTATTGTTTGACATTTATGTTTTGGTGGTATTATACTTCCCTTCTGTCCTCCTGGATACGTTGTTCTTATCTTCAAGCTTGAGTATCATTTCTAGAATTTTTTAAGGCCTGGTTTGGTAGACATGTATTCCTTCAAGTTGTCTTTGTGCTGGAAAACTTTTCTTTCTCCCTCGATCATGACAGATAGTTTTCCCGGGTATATCAGTCTGGGTTGGCATTTTTACTCATTTAGTACTTGAAGTACGTCCCTCCAAGCTCTTCTTGCTTTTACTGTTTCCATTGAGAAGTCATTTGTTATTTTAATAGGTTTACCTTTAAAAGTGACTTGCTTTTTTCTCTTGAAGCTCTCAGCTCCTTTTCTTTGTCTTGAATGTGGAGTGTTTTGACTATTATTTGCCGTGGCAATTTTCTATTTTGGTCATACCTGTTTGGAGTGTGAAATGCCTCTTGTATTTCGATAGGCCTCTCATTCTTCAGTTGAGCGAAGTTTTCATTTATGATAATTTGAAAAATTTCCTCAGATGTGGTATTTTGGGATTCTTGTTCTGGTATTCCATGAATGCGCATGTTAGGCTTCTTCAGGGTGTGTCATATCTCTTGAATGTTCCTCTCAAGTAACTTTTTGGCTTTATCAATCTCTTCCATTGAGCTGATTAATCCTCCCACTTTGTCTTCAAGATCTGAAATTCTATTTTCTGCTTCATTTGTTCTGCTGATAAGACTCTCTCTTGAGTTTTGGGTTGAAGATAACTTGTCTTTTAGTTCACTTTTAAACTATGCCTGAGACTGTTTTTACTGCTCTATGCCTATTTTTGTTTCTTGAACTGTTTTTCTCAACTCCTGGAAGTGCATGTTGTGTTCTTGTTCAAAGTGGTTGATTCGGTTGTTTAAGTCTTCTTGGATTTCCTCTTTCATAGTATTAATCATGGTAATGATCATACTCTGAAAGTCGTTATGTTGGGTTTGGCTTTCTTGGCTATTTTCTGTGAATTTGTTCTGGTCGGAATCCATCATTATGGGGTTAATTCTTTCTGTGGGAGATTGGTCTTCTTGGGTTTTGTTTCTGGTGGATCTGCACATTGTTGTTTTGTTTCTTAAGACTTTTCAGTTTCTGTGTGTTTTTCACTGAACTGATGTAGTTGGTATTGGTGTACTTGCCAGTTATTACTAGTGCTTGCCTTGGATTGGGTATGTTTGTGTATTGTTATTGTAATTTCCTAGATGATGCTATTAAGCTGTTAGTACATCAGTTAAGTCAGGTTAAGTAGACAAGGGGTGAATATTAGTATAGTAATGCACTTTTAAGATTTAGTATCTTGGTGATATGTGAGGGTGAATGGTGTACTCCCTGGAGTTGTATATGTTTTTGGGGTGGCTGTATGGAGAAGTCGATCTACAGCAATTGATACTAGAAAGGATCAGTAAGGTGAAAAAAAGGAGGTTTAATTATCTTTGGGCTGGATGTGAAGAATCTCTCCCACGTGATAGGATGATTGTAGAGGACTCCAGATGTATGGCCTTTGTTCCTTAGAGTTTTGCTTGAGTTTCCTTTGGACTCTATTGAATTCTGAGTAGCAGTGTGTCTTCCGTGGACCACGTGCATAGGTCCCCAGTGGGCCGGTGAGGCAGAGGGTCAGATGTTGATGGCAGAATTGTTCCCCTGGGACCTGGGACTTGGCTTAGTGGCCCATCCAAGCTCCAGGGATGGAGGAATGTGAGCAAGTCCTGTCTGGTCGGGGGGACCAGCGGGCCATAAGAAGAAAGGGGCTGTGGTCTGGGTAGGGGCCCAGGCAAAGCCTGAGGCCGCCTGGGTGCTGCTGGACACGGGGGGGTCACCTGGGGGGGGCTGGGCGGACTCAAATTTAGGACATTTTAAGCATTATGAAATGATCTATCTTTTTCTTTCTGTGTGTCTTTCTCTCTTTCTCTCTGTCTCTTCCTCCTTCCTTCCTTCCTTCCCTCCCTCCCTTCTTTCTTTCTTTCTTTCTTCGCCCTCCCTCCCTCCCTCCCTCCTTCCCTCCCCCCTCCCCCCTCCTTCTTTCTTTCTTTCTGTCTTTTCTTCCCTCCCCCTTTCTTTTCTTCTTTCTCTTCTTTCTTTCTTTCTTCTTTCTTTCTTTCTTTCTTTCTTTCTTTCTTTCTTTCTTTCTTTCTTGTTCTTTCTTCTCCTCCCCTCTTTTCCCTCCCTCCCTCCCTTCTTCTCCCTTCTCTCCCCCTCCCTCCTCCTCTTCTCTCCTCCTCCTCCTTCCTTCCCCTCTCCCTCCCTTCCTGCCTTCTCTCCCTCCCTTCCTTCCTCCTCCCCCCCCTCCCTCCCTTCCTTCCTCCCTCCCTTTCTCCCTTCCTCTCTTGCCCCTTCGTTCCCTCCCTCTCTTTCTTGTATTATGATTATTTGGTTCTTTAAATTTTTTTATTATTATTATTTATTCAACTGTGAGCATGTGTGTGTGTGCATGTGTGTGTGTGTGTGTGTGTGTGTGTGTGTGTGTGTGTAGAACCACGGACGAATCGGGAACCACCATGGACGCCTCCATCTCCTTCTGCCCCGGGATTCACAGGCTCCGCCCTACCAGGACCAGAAGCGCAGGCCACCCCTGCTTCCGCCTGGCGTCTATACGTGGGATCTGGGATCCAAACTCAGGACCTTCCGCCTGCAAGGCGGAGGCTTAACCCCTGAGCCACCTCTCCAGCCCGATTGTTTGGTTCTTAACCAGATGGTATGGCATAGTCCTGCATGAGACTTACATGGAATGAAGCATCTTATCTAGGTGAAAGAAGGTTTCTTATGGGAAAAGATGAATCTTTGAAGGTTAGCCAGAGAAAATATTAAAGTATTATGTGAAAGTAGACAGTTTTCCTGAAATCATGGAGAAAAGAAACAACATCATAAATTCACAGGACCTCAGAAAGCAGAAAGCTGTGTAAAGAATAAGTCTGCTCACAATTTAGCGTGACTTTTGGAAGCATAGTGTTATAAATGTGAAAGATGAAGTTGTAGAAGTAAGCTAGGACATGCATGGATTACTGTAAATCCTTTGTAAGATGTTAGTCTTTAAGACATATTCTTTTGTTTATCATGTAGGACATCAATATTATAAAGTAAATATTAAAGAAATGCTCATTTTAAATCTAAATAAAATTTAAAAAACCAGTCACATCTTTATAAACAAATGGTAGCTCAGTGATTCACTTCCTATGCATGTGAGGAAAAGTGGATGGATGACCTTTCACAGTAGTCCTTACATAAACTTTGTGAGAGTCGCAATTGTGAATTTGATTCATTTTGTGAAGCTTATGGTTGCTTTGAAATGTACACAGTAATAATCACCTCAACATTTGTTTTAATTCCACCAAGATCATTTATCTTACTTGAAATGACAGGCACTTCTGTTGGAATATTATGATGATTATCATTATAATTTATCATGGTAAATCATATGAACTCAAGGTCCTGACTTTACTATAGATTTAACTCATTTCAAATGGGCAAGAATTGAGATCGTCTCAAAAAAGGATGTCGTACAGATTTTTATAAGAACTTTACCTATCTTCAGGAAAAAATACAAGGTTAGTTTTTTTTTATATAGAATATATACATATGTGAGTACATACATATTTTGGTGTTTGTAAAGATGTACTCCAACTAAGAACAAAATTGATATTTGATGTACAAAAATTTATCAGTCCTTTATAATTACTAGTTTTGTTTGTTGCAACATCAAGATGAAATTATCTAAGGGATCAAGGAATTGTCACAATTTTAGATTTCTGTTAGAAAACAAACAACTTCATGCTGTTAGTTTCACTAGAGAGAACAGTCAAACTAAAAGACTGTTTTTGTTGAATAAATTGTGGCACCATTCTGATATAGGTTCAGATTTTTTTTGTGTGTTTGTGTTTCTGTTTCTTTTAAATTGCAATCTTTCTAACCATACCAGGAAATTCAGGATTTAATAACCACAGAATGTTATATTCTGCACGTACTCTTGGTAATCTTTAAAAAATATAGTTTGCAAGTTTGAAGCATGTATTCAGTAAAGGCAAAGCATGTACTCAGCAAAGGCAAAGAAAATAGATTGCCATGACACATTTATCTACTTCATAGGTTTGTGGAAGAACCTTCCTGGAAGAAGTACTTTGAAAAGAAAATCTCTAGTAAAATGCCTCAAACAATTGAAAAAATTGTCATAATTTAAGCATTTTGTAAACACTGTGCTAGAAAAATAAAGCAATGAAAGTTGATACAAAGAGAGAAAAAGAATACCTATTGCTTTTGAAAAACCTCGTTAAATATTTATAAATTTCATTTTTCTTCAAACTTGTCTGCAAACTTTTAAACTTTTCTTTTTTGTAGTATGCTTAAAGAGGTTAGATGACAAGAGTAGCTTAGGAAGGGAAGGAAAAGGAAAGGAACCTCCAGAGGAGGGGGAAAAGAATAAAGGCAATTGTTGAGAAGGAGGAACAGAAACAACAATTTTTACATTTTGTAAAATTCCATAATGTAATGTGATACTCTTTGTGCTAATAAATAAATAAAAAATAATACATTAAAATAGTTGTGATACTATACCCACAGTACATAGAATTAAGTTGACAATATTTCTAGCTTTAAGTTCTACAAATATATGAGTTTTCTGTAACAAAATGGACATTAAGGACAAAATTATGTCCTTAGTTTTTAGTCTCTTTTAGTTATTTAAGCTATTGTTCCAAATATGTTTTGTAGATGCAATCAAAACTTTTGCTATCTAGAAAGCACATATTTCTATAAGGTCCAGCTTGCATTTCTGAGGCTTACCATTCAAGCAATGCACTGAATGTGCTTATGGCTGTTTTTAACATTTCATAATAAAGTATTTGGATTAGGATTGTTTTCACTTATTATTATGGTGGGTTGTCTATGGCATGATTAGATTGCTTTGTTTAAATGTTTTTGGTTTATTTAGAATAATTTTCTAATTTATACTAAAGATTTATCTTTCCTGTGTCACCTGTCAGTGTTTCTCTCACTGTTGCCTATGGTGTTAGCAGTTGAGCTTTGGATCTTTGTCTTTTGAAGCTTTAGAGAAAAAAAGACCATGCAACCATTTTCCTACTCATAACGTTAAAATATGAAAAAATTTATTTTTGCAACTTTTAGACATTAAATTCACATACACCAGACTAATATCTCACAGTCAGCAGTTAACAGGATACAGTATGAATGCCTTAGCTAATATGTGTTTACATTTCTTACAGATTTTTTGCATTTGTTAAACTGTCCATGCCTCAGTGTTGCTGTTTTGTTATATTATTAATTCACAAAATACATCAATATGAAACTAAATTCATAAAAATAAAAATGTTGGTGAAATTCCAAAACATATTATCAATATGAATAGTGAACTGTGTTGTGCAACATTAAAATGTCCAGTCAGTATGTTCTAGAGGAAGTGGAGGTGTAGGATGCTACACATATAAGGATGCTACACCAGAAATATATAAAGTGCAAGCAGGAAGCAAGGCAATGAATTACAGCAGTCCTTTCTTTCATTCTCAGTCTGTTGTCTTTTCTCAAACCTTGTCAAATAATAAAAGGAAGCTGTTGAAAATTTTAATGCTTCTTGGTATGAAATAGATGACTTTTGTTGCTAAAGGTAAAAAGATCAAAATTAAAAATGCCATTATTCAGTGCTGTTCTTATAACACAACAGACTACAGGTAACACACAAGACTGAGTGAAAACTAAGAAATATTTCAAAGGTAATGGCAAAATCATCCAGAGAGAAAAGTAGTGTAATATTGATAGACTTCCCATATTATACCACCTGTTGTTTTATTAATGAGTGAAAATTAACAGAAAAATATATACCATCTAATTTTTGTGCTAGTGATGATAATTAAATTCAAGTTGAGGGTTCTAAATCATCTGTTGCCATTTGTGTTATGTGTGAAGAGGTGCTTGATGACTTTCTTTCAGCTTGTCACACTAAAAACCAATGCTGTACAATAGCTATTTACTTTGATTTTATTTGTCCAATAATTTTCTAAGCTATGATTCTCACTGAAAAAATATCATAATATTTTGGAGAACCATTCCTGCCCACAACAAGGAGATGAGAGGTCACATATTTAAAATGATGTGTTGAAATTCATTTCTTAAGCTGCTTTGGCAAGTAGGAATGAAAGATCAGATTTTTTAAACTAAAACTTACAATGACTATACATACTATTCTTGTAATTTCAAGTAACCTCATTAATATATGCAGATATGTAACATGAAATATACATATATATCATATTATATATAAAATATAAATGTGCATCAATTTAAAGAATTTTTTACTGGAAAAAAATCAACAAATCATGATTCAGAACATCAGAGACTCTACATCAACTACCCAGAACCAGGCCAGCCTAATCTCTCCCCATCCTAAAACTCAGGGAAATTTGGGGAAGAGGGGGTAATAAAATTGTAAGAGCCTAAAGATGGGGAGGAGCAACGATATGCAAGATACTCCATACAAGTTAGGGCAGAAGTGATCATAATAGGACTTTGCATGACCTGTGCAATGACCAACATATCAGTGAACCCGAAAGTCTAGTATGGTTTATAGGCACTACGATTCTTAGAGGCAAGCGATTAACAGCCACAATAGTGATCCTATACTAAAGGGAAACACAAAAAAGAGCTCTAGGCAAAGCTACTGAATCCTTACACTTCATCAGAGAGGAGGACCCAGAGGGAAATTTGATATGCATACAACAGGATGCTCCAGGAATTGGGGGGGGCACACTGGGAGAAGGGGGGAAGGAAAGGGGAAAGAAGGGGAGGGAGTAAGGGGATTCAAGGAAGAGTGGGGGGAGGGAGGGGAATGGGGTACCTATCAACTTTATATGATTGGAAGAAATAAATAAATAAATAAATTAAAAATTTAAGAATTTTTTTCCTTATACAAGTTCAATGAGTAAGTATCTTTGCTACCCTTATTCCCTTCGTCCCTCTCCTCCCTTCCTGTGGGTCCAGTCTGGTCCCTTCTACCTTCCTGTCCTTCAGCTTATATGGGCCGTGGGGTTCCTTCTGGATCATCTGCTCTAGTGGGGTTTCAAAGCCTTTTTAAAAATTTTTTATTTATTATTTATTCAATTGTGCATGTATGCGTGTGTGCACGTGTGTGTGTGTGTGTGTGTGTGTGTGTAGAACCACGGACGAATTCGGGAACCACCATGGACCGCCTCCACCTCCTCCTTGTTTACTCTGCCCAGGATTCACAGGCTCCGCCCTACCAGGACCAGAAACGCATGCCGCCCCCGCTTCGCCAGGCGTCTATACGTGGGATCTGGGATCCAAACTCAGGACCTTCCGCCTGCAAGGCAGAGGCTTAACCCCTGAGCCACCTCTCCAGCCCTGGTTTCAAAGCCTTTATATCAGACCAGGATCACTGATATGGGTACTCCCTACACCTATCTGACCCCTCACCCCTAAGGATCCTATTTGAAGTTATTTCTCCTCAGATCCATGCTAGTCTATGGGGAATGTTTCTATGTCAGCTGTAGTGTAGGTCCGATAAGGTCAAGTCTCATTGCAATGATTTTTCTGGCTGCAGTAGTCCTATCTTGAGTGGAGTGTCTTGTCTAGAGATGGCCCTGCCCATCTTTTGGCTCTTACAGTCTTACTAACTCCTGTTCTACAATTTCTATAAGCCTTTGGATGGGAAGAGATTTCGCAGGCCTGGTTTTAGGTGAATATTGCAGGGTCACTGGTGTTCTGCATTCTGGTCCTTTGTTGACCGTTTTGTGTTCTCGTGCTGCACAAGGCTGCAGCCTGTCTGGCTGTTGAGATCCTTTCCTATCCAATGATAAAAAAGTCCTTTATATAAGAAAATTCTTGAAGGAGAGGGAGGATTAGTAATAGGGCACAGTAGTGAGTGGGATCAACCTACAGGCACACGTCATTCTGCGTACTAGATGCGTACATATGCCGAGAGCTTCAAACCAGTCCAAACACTAGTGAACAAGAAGGAAACTGAGTGGACAAGATCAGATCTCTCACTACTTAAGGACTTTCCTTGACAGTGGCCTTATTTGTCTGTTGAACTGTATTCCTTTATCTCCATTCTCTTGGGGTCTTCTTTCCCCTACATTCCTAGTTATATCTTTGCAGTGAAAATGATTATTATAGAGTTTCTCTTGAGTATGTATTATGGAGGCTTGGTTCTAGGTTCCACTTATAAGGGAAACGTGCAATATCTGGCTTTCTGTGTTTGCAATATTTCAATCAATGTGATTTGTTCCAGCTAAATTTCTACCAGGAATCTTAATTAATTCAGTTTTTTAATGGCTGATTAGAATTCCATCGTGTATATGTACCACATTTTCATTATCCATTCATCTAGATTCATTCCATGACTTTGTTTTTGTGAATGGTGCTGCAGTGAACATGGATGAACATGTGTCACTCTAGTAATGTGAAGCAAAAAATGGGGGAATATTCCCAGCAGTGGTGTAGCAGAGTTATATGGAATTTCAATTTTTAACTTTTTAGGAAACTGCCAATGTGATCTCTAAAGTGGTTGTACAAGTCTGTATTCCTACCAGCAATGTTATGTGGGCTCCTTTCTGTCTGCATCTCTCCAGCATTTGTTATTGTATGTATTTTGATTTTGCCATTCTAACCAAGGTGAGATGATGTCTGAGGGAGGTTTCGACTTCTTTTCCCTAATCACTAGGGAGGTGGAACATATTTTAGGTATTTATAGTACATTTCAATTTTACTCTGGGAAAAATTTCTTTTTAAGTTCCATTGCCATTTCCTAATTGGCCTGTTTATCTCCTTGGTGTTTAATTTTTAAGTTTTTTGTGCACTCTGGATATTAGTCACCTATATGATGTATGGTTAGTGAAGATTTTCCATTCTGTGGATTGTCTTTTTGCTTGGTTGACAATATCTTTAGCTGAGCAAAAGCTCCTTAATTTCATGAGATAAAATTGTTGAGTGTTCGTTGGTTCTATCTCCTGAGCTATAGGGTCCTGTTTTGAAGTGTTTGCCTAATCTAATTAGTTCAAGGGAATTCCTTAATCTTTCTTCTTTGTTTTTTTTATAGTCTCTAGTCTAATATTAAGGTACTTGACCCATTTGGAATCGACTTTTATGTATGGTGACAAGTAAGGGTCCAGTTTCAATGTTTTGCGTATAGTTATCCAAATTTTTTTAGCACCATTTGCTGAAGATACTGTTCTTTTTCCATTGAGTTTTCTGAGTCCCTATATCAAAAATCAGATGACTGTAATTGTCTGGACTCATATTTGAGTATCCCTTGATCAGTGTGTCTGTTTTGGAGCAATTACCATGCTGTAATTCTTACTATGGATTTGTAGTATAGATTAAGTTTTGGTAAGGTGATACTTCCAGCAGAGTTTTTATTACTCAGGATTATTTTTGCTATCCTGCATCTCTTGTGCTTCCATATGAGTTCTGAGATTGTTTCGTCAATATCTGTAAAGAATTGCCTTAGAATTTTGATTGGTATAGCACTGAATCTGTGTATTGCTTTTGTTGGACAGTTGTTTTTATAATATTAATTCTACTGATCCAGGAGCTTGGGAGGTCTTCCACTCTCTGGTGTTTTCTGAAATTTCTTATTGGGGTTTTAAAGTTTTCATTATTCAAGTCTCTCACTTCCTTGGTTAGATTTATACCAAGGTATTTCATCCTTTTAGGGACTATGGTAAATGGAATTGTTTCTCTTAGGGCTTTATCAATTTTTTCATCCTTGGTGTATTAGAAAGTCACTGCTACTTTGTTGAACTTTTGTGTTAGTTGCAAGAGTTTTCTGGTGGAGTTTGGGTTCTCTCAGATATCCAATAATGTTATCCATAAATAGGAAAAACTTGACTTCTTTTCGTATATGCATCCCCTTTATCTCTCTCTCTTGTCTTATTGCTCTAAGACTTCAGTACTATATTGAATAGAAGTGGTGAGAGTGGACAGCTGTGTTTAGTTCATGATTGAAGTAGGAATGCTTCAAGTTTTTCACCATATAGAATGATTCTTTCTATAGGCTTGTTATATATGGCCTTTATTATGTTGATATATGTACTTTCCATTCCAGTTGTCTCCAGGGGTTTGACCATGAAGGAATGTTAGATCTTGTTTAACCCTTTCTCTGCATTTTATTCAGACAATGATGTCGTTTTGGCCTTGGATTTGTTTATATGTCAGGTAATGTTTATTGATTTGATGGTGTTGAACCAGCCTTGTGTGCCTGATATAAATCCTACTTGATCATAGTAAAGGATCTTTTTGAATCGGATTTGTTAAAATTTGCAAGAATCTTTGTTTCTGTGTTCCTCAATGAGATTGGCCTATAGTTTTTTTTTTTTTTTTTTAACTGTAGTTGGATTTGTAGTTTTGTGATTAGTTTAATAGTAGCTTTGTAGAAAAAATTTGCTATTTTATGGAATATTTTAAGGAGTAGTGGTGTTAGATGTTGTTCAATGTCTGGTAGAATTCTGTCTTTGAATTTTTTGATAAGAAGATTTGTAATTGTCTTTAATCACTTGTTATAAGACTTTAAATAATTCAATTCATCATGATTCAATTTTGGTAAATTGTATATATCTGAAATTCATCCATTTCTTTCTTATAAAATTTTGTAGAATGTAATGTTTTGAAGTATGACCTTATGAGTCTCTGAATTTCCTTTGTATCATTTGTAATACCTCCATTTTTACCTCTAAATTTATTAATTTGGGTTTACTCTCTGTTGGCTTTGGTTAATTTGGCTAAGGGTTTATCAATCTTGTTGATTTTTTTGAAAGAACCAGCTCTTTGATTCTCTGTATCATTTTTCTTATTGCTACACCAGAAACAAGGAGAGAAGTGACCATGTTACAGTAGAGAAAATAGGCCTCCATCAAGGACTGCAAGAAAGTAATGTGACACCTAGTTAAGTTCACAATTCGTTCCTGATCATTTACAACTAAGGGGGTATGAACTCACCAGAAGGGGAGGGCATATAGTCCGGCAGATTAAAAAGTAACCATTTTGCAAATGGGTGATTGACCCCTCCCATTGCCAAATGCCATATGACCCTGCGATTCCACTTTTGGGTATAAGTATTATATCTACCCTTGAATGTGCTCTTATAATAAGACTCCAGTTTAACAGCTTTCTGTCTCTGGCCAGGGGGTGACATACAGTGCCCATCATGATGGAGTGAAGGGCATTGCACGAGCAACAAAACTGCAAAAGAAAATCAACGAACCACTATCCAGAACTTCAGAGACTCTATGTCAACCACCTAGAACTAGGCCAGCTTAGTCTCTCCCCATCCTGAATCAGGGACATTTGAGGAAGAGGGGGCGGTAAGAGTGTAAGAGCAAAAGGATGGGAGGAGCAATGATTTGCAAGATACTCCACACAAGTTAGGGCCAAAGCAATCATAATTGGACATTGCATGCCCGGTGCAATGTCCAACACACTATTGGCCTCACAAAGTCTAGCATCTGCTAAAGGCACCAAGATCCTTGGAGGCAAGGGATTGGCAGCCACAGTAGTGTTCCTATGCTTAAGGGGAACACAGGAAAGGGTTCAGGGAAATACCACTGGGTCCTTGTACTTCATTGGAGAGGAGGGCCCAGAGGAGAGTCAGGCATGCACAAGAAAGGACTCTGGGAATTGGGGCAGGAGGCCCGGGGGAATGGGGCGGGAGAGGTGAGGGGAGGGGGAGCAGGGGGTTCGGGGGGAGAAGGAGGGAGGGAGGGAACTGGTGTACCTATTAAGTTTGTATGAGCTGAAATAATAATAAAAATGTATTATTAAAAAAAAGAAATCTCTCTACTGCTTTTGTGCTTATATTTTTCTTATATCTTTAACGCTTTAATTTGCATTGTCCACTTTTTTGATACAGGTATTTTGTGCTAGAAACTGTTCTTTTAGGACAACCTTCATCATTTCCCAGAGATTTTGATATGTTCTATTTTCATTATATTCACTTCTAGGAATGTTTGAATTTACCTTTTGACTTCTACCTGAACACATTCCTCCTTCAATATCATGTTATTTAATTTCCAGGAATTTGTGTATTTTCTGTTATTAGCTTTGTTGTGAATGTCTAGCTTTATTCCATGATGATCTGATGAAGTAGAGGATATAATTTCAATTTTGCTGTTTGTGTGGAGACTTGCTTTGTGGCTCATTATGCGGTCTATTTTGGAGAAAATTCCATGCATATTCTTTCATGTATGTATGGAAGATTTGATAGGTGATCATTCAGGGCCATTTCTGTTATAGTTTGATTAATTTCCAGTGTGTTTCTTTTCAATCTTAGATTGTTGATCTTTCTAATTGGAAGAGTGAGTTGTTAAAGTCTCCTACTATTATCATTTCGGGTTGACTTGTTATTTTAGATGTTATAGTGTTTGTTTCATAAATATGGATGAGTGTATATTATATATATGTTCAGTATTGTGACATCTTCCTGATGAATTGTTCCTTTGACTAATATGTAATAACCTTCTGTATCTCTTATGATTTCTGTAGTTTGAAGTCTTTTTTGTCAGATATCATAATTGCTACTTCTGCTTGTTTCCTTTTTCCGTTAGCTTGATATACTTTTGACCAGCCTTTTGCTTTGAGAATATGTCTACCTTTTATGGTGAGATATGTTTCTGGAAGGTAGCAGATTGATGGATTGTCAGTTTTAATTTATATTTGTAGTCTATGTCTTTTGATTGCAGAGGTAATTCCATTGACGTTTAGGATCGTAATTGAGAAATTATTTTTCATATATCCTCTTGGATATGTTTTTCTTTTCTTTGATCTTATTATTTTTTATAGCATCTTTTGTAGACCCAGTTTGTTGTTCATGTAAGACTTCAGCTTGTTCTTATAGTGGAAGATGTTGACATATCAGCCATTGGGCTGATCTGGTAAAATCAAGTTTCATTGAAGGGAGTTTCTTGCTGCAGAAGCCTTGTCTTGAGTGAAGTTTCTTCTCCTGCTGTGAACCTCCCCATCTTTAGGCTTTTACAATCTTTTTTTTTTATTTACTTATTTTGTGTGTGTGTTGTGTGTGTGTATGTCAGTGTCATAAGACAATGTATGTCCATGTGTGGAACCAAGGGTAACTTTAAGAATCATCCTGGATTGCTTCTGCCTCCTTTTTTGCTTCACTCTAGGATTTCTCAAGCTCTTTCCAACTGGGCTGGATGTGCCTTTTCTGCCTGGCATTTTTATGTGGAACTTGAGATTTAAACTCAGGACCTTTTGCTTGTGAGGCAGAGTCTTAACTCCTGAGCATTTTCTCCAACCTGGCTCTTGCACTCTTACTGCCCTCTCTTTCACAAGGTTCTCTCAGTCTTAGAATGGAGAGAGTTGGCTGACTTGATTCTAGGAGAGCATTGTAGGAGCCTCAGTGCTCTACATTCTTGTTGACTGTTGTCTGTTTCACTGTTCTTCTACAGCACTGGACTGCATCCAATCTGGGTGTTATCATCCTATCTTATCAAAAAGACAAAAAAAACTGCTTAAAGAAGGCCTTTATATAAGGAAAAATGTAAAGGTGAGAGAAGAATAGGAATGGGACACTGTAGAGAGTGGGGTCAGCTTTCAGGCAATCAACCACCCACCTTCAAACTTCTAAACCCTCCCCTTCCATCATGGGGAACATACACCAAGCACTACAAAGAGGGAAAGAAGAAAACTGACTGTGGGTAGGATCAGATGTCTCAGTACTTACAGGTTTTTCTCTGCAGTGGCTTTTTTATCTCAATTAACTATGTTCCTTTGTCTCTACTCTCTTGAGATCTTCTCCTTCCCCTGCCATCCTAGTTATGTTCCTTTGTGGTCATAATGGGTATTGTAAAAGAGTTTCTCTTGAGTATGTCATTATGAGTGCTTGGTGCTGGGTTCCACTTTTAAGGGAGAACATACAGTGTCTCACATTCTGTATTTGGGGTACTTTGTTGAATATAAGTTCTTCCAACTTCATCTATTTACTAGCAAATTTCATTAATTTGTTTTCTTTGGATGGCAGAGTAGTATTTCATTGGGTATATGTACCGTATTTTCATTATCCATTTGTCAACTGTTGGGCATTTAGGTTTTTTTTTTTTTCTGGATCTGTATTTTTTTAACATTTTTTATTATTATTTCTGCTTATGCAAACTTAATAGGTACACTGGTTCCCTCCCTCCTCCTCCCCCCAACCCCCTGCTCTCCCTCCCCTCACCCCTCCCTCCCCATCCTCCAGTGCCTCCCCCCCAATCCCTGGAGAATCCTTTAATGTGCATGCCTGATTCTCCTCTGGACCCTCCTCTCCGATGATGTGCAAGGACCCAGTGGCATTTCCATGAACCCTTTCCTGTGTTCCCTTTAGGCATAGGAACACTACTGAGGCTGTCAATCTCTTGCCTCCAAGGATTTTGGTGCTAGACTATGTGGGGTCAACAGTGTGTTGGACATTGTGCAGGGCATGCAAAGTTCAAATATGATTGCTTCGGCCCTAACTTGTGTGGAGTATCTTGCATATCATTACTCCTCCCATCCTTGTGCTCTTACAATCTTACCGCCCCCTCTTCCGTGAATTTCCCTGAGCTTCAGGATGGGGAGAAATTAGGTTGGCCTAGTTCTAGGTGGTTGATATAGAGTCTCTGAAGTTCTGGATTATGGTTTGTTGATTTTCTTTTGCAGTTTTGCTGCTCCCGCAATGGTTCTCTCAGTCTTAGAATGAGGTCACTTTCCATCCTGATGTAAGAGTATATTCAAAGGTAGATGTAATAAAAGTAGGAAACCGCAGTGAGGGAGGGGTCAATCGCCCATTTGCAAAGTGGTTACTTTTTATCTGCCAGACTATATGCCCTCCCCTTCTGGTGAGATCACACCCCCTCAGTTGTAAATGATCAGGAACGAAAGTCTGTGAACTTAACCAGATGTCTCATTACTTACTTGCAGTCCTTGATGGAGGCCTATTTTCTCTGCTATAACATGGTCCCCTCTCTCCTTGTTTCTGGTGTGGCCCTCCAGCCCCATCCCTCCTGTTCATAATCCTTGCAATTGCTGTAGGTATTACAGAGACTTATCCTTGAGTGTCTTTAGGTAGGCTGGGTGGGTTTGGTACTAGGAGCCACCTATTAGGGAGTACATACGGTGCTTAATGTTCTGGGTCTGGGATACTTCACTTAATATAATTGTTTCTAATAACATCCATTTCCCAGCAAATTCCAGTAATTCATCATTTTTGATGGCTGAGTAGTACTCCATTGTATAGATGTACTGCATTTTCCTTATCCACTCATCAACTGTTGGACATTTGTGTTGATTCCATGACTTTGCTATTGTAAACAGTGCTGCTATGAACATGGTCGTGCTTGTGCTATCGAGGTGAATTTTTGCTGTATGGGGGGTTATTCCCAAAAGTGGAATAGCAGGCTCATATGGCATTTCAGTCTTTAATTTCTTTAAGAATCTCCTGACGGCTCGCCAGAGTGGCTGTATGAGCCTGCATTCCCACCAGCAATGTAGAAGAGTTCCCCTCTCTCCACATCCTCTCCAGCATTTGTTGTTGTTTGTATTGTGGATTTTTGCCATCCTGACCGGGGTGAGATGATATCTCAGAGAAGTTTTGATTTGCATTTCCATGTAGGTTGATTCTATGACTTTGCTATTGTGAATAGTGGTGCAATGAACATGGATGTACATGTATCACCCTAGTAATGTGATGCATTTTTTGGGAATATTCCCTGTAGTGGTGTTGCAGTTCGCCTGCATGTTTGCTGATAAATGACCATCAAATGGTTTAAGGGAGCAAGGAGTTTACTTTCTTAGTATAGTCCAGTTACAGTCTATAGTGCAACTTGACAGGACAGCATGCAGCAACACCAGAGGCAAGGAAAGTTGCCATACCATTTCTACGTAATGGCTGAGAGAGGAACAATCCTTACTTGCCAAACCAGCATATCTCACCAAGTGTACAGAAGTGTCAAAATTG
Organism: Typhlomys cinereus; assembly: GCA_023101885.1. Taxonomy (NCBI): domain Eukaryota; kingdom Metazoa; phylum Chordata; class Mammalia; order Rodentia; family Platacanthomyidae; genus Typhlomys; species Typhlomys cinereus. Next base: position 13,684,465 of record JALPQD010000006.1, on the reverse strand, counting down.
GGCACAGATGTCAGCTTGACAATTGAGGGTTTGAGTTCTGGACACATTTGAAGAGAATTAGTGGTTGAGTTAGGCCCAGAGCAGACCTGTAGGAGATCGTGTAGCTGATGGGGAAGGCCCAGCCCATGGTAGGTGGGATTAGGCCCTGGAATAAAATACAGACAGTTGGTTGAAAGAGTTGGCATCCTTCTGTACACTTGGTGAGACTGTCTACTGCTTTTGGGCTTCTATTGTTTTTGTCTTTCTAAAGCTTTAAGTTGTATTGATAAGTTATTTTCTTGTGATGTTGCCATTTTTTGATATAGGTATCGAGCATTGTGAACTTCCTCTTAGTACAGCCTTCATGATTTTCCAGAGATTTTGATATGTTGTGTTTTCAGTATCATTTATTTCTAGAAATTTTTGAATTTCCATTTTGAATTGTGACTGAACCCATTCCTTATTCAGTTTCACAGTGTTTAATTTATAAGAAATTGTGTATTTTCTGTCATTTTCTTTATTATGGATGTCTAGCTTTATTTCATTGGGGTCTAATAAAGTACAGGATATAATTTCAACTTTCAACTGTATATGTGGAGGCTTGCTTTGTGACCTATTTTAGGAAAAGTTCCATAAACTGTTGAAAGGAGTGTATATTCCTTGATCAAGAATGGAAGGTTTGATAGAGGTCTGTCAGGCCCATTTGGGTTTTTGTTTGATTCAGCTTGTGTGCCTCTGCTCAGTTTTTGGCCTGTTGACCTAGCCAATGGTGAGAATGATTTCTTCAGCTGCTCTATACCATATTTTTATTTCTTTAATTGCCTTTTACCTACCTCATTCAGATGCCTGTTGTATTTCTGTTCATATTGGCTTGTTGAACATTTCCTCTTTCATTGCTTTGGTAATATTATTAATCAGCCTTTGAAAATCATTATCTTGATTGTTTGATTCTTTACTAATATACATTAAGTTATTCTATTTGGAATCCATTATTATGGGGTCTTTTTTTGTAGGAGTTTTTTTTGTCTTTTTTTTTTTTGTATCTCATGGATTTATGGTGTGACTTGGGTGTTTTGATTTTTAGGACTTTTCTTAGATGTGCGTTTTACTTTTTTGTGTCAGACAGAATTACTACACTTGGAAAGTTGCTGCACCTGTTTGTCTTGATGCTTAAGGTATCAGTCTTATGTTCCTTGGCATTGTTGTATGGAAAGTATTATTTTAATGCCTAAAAAGTGTGTAAGACCTGCTGGTTAAGGGTGCGATAAAGTTTTGTCTAGTTTTTACTGAGAGGTTTAATATTGGGTATCAAGGTTTGTTTGTGAAGTTTGGGTTAAGTATTTATCTTGTCTTGTGACCATTGCAGATTTGGGTAAAACTGTCATCTTTCTCATGTACATACTGCAGTTCAAGATTAATCTGCTTCATAGTTCCATATCACATCCCTAACTCTTACTGACCTTTTTGGAGATGTTATCTTTTCCTATCCCAGGATATAGTAACAAGTTCATGAAATATTATCCAGCAATAGTGTCATAAAACACAATCCGTAGTTGGAAACTTTATAATTAAATGGATAAAAGATTGTTGAATTATATATAAACAATACATTTGTTAAAAATGGTGAAAATATAGTAAAATTCTAAACTTCTTGGGTTTAGCTTTTTATATTACAGGCATATTAAGAAAATGTTAATAGTATACTCTTCAAGTTAAAATTTAAATTTTAGTCTTTTCAGAATTTTATTTGTGTATAACACACAATAACATCAAATAGCTCATTTAAGTATTTTAGAGTATTATTTAGATTTACAGGTAAAAAGTTTCAGGAAAATATACTTTTGCTTTAAAGTACAGTAAATATTTAAGGAGAATATAATTTATATTGCAAGGAATTTTTTAGAAAACTTTATTGGATGGGCTTAGTCCACTTGAAAATTATTATTTTTCATTCATAGGTTTGTTGAATATGTAGTAATTTGCTCAATAGAGCTATGTAGCATATTAATATAACTGATTATGTTTCCATGTATTTATATATGACTTTCAACTTTATTAAAAAGTAATATGTATATATGGCTAAATTAGTTTTCATCTTGGTTTGTGTTTAAACTTATGTTTGCCATGATTTTATATTCTCAAGGTATATGCTTTGCCATTGAAGGTACTTAATGGGTTTGTATCTTCAAATGTAGTGCTTACCTTGTTCTTAACAAATAAATTATAAATTGCCATGTAATATTAAATAGCCAAAAGTCTCCATAGATTTATTTTCCTTTTATTTTTTTATCTTGTTACATTAACATTCATATATTTGAGATTGGAAGTTTAAACATGTGAATGATTTGTTAACTTGTCACTATATGGCAGCACTTCAAGGAAATTTGATTTTTAGAAGAGTTTCTACAGTTAGAATAACTGAATTAATTATTTCATTACATTGTTATATAATAATTCTGTATATTAAAACTAGAAACAGCAGCTATCATGAAACAAACTTTTTTTTAAGAATAACACTCAAAGCATGATTTAAAGGAATAGTTTTACTTAGGTATGGTTATGTTTCTGTTTGGTTTTGAGTTTCACTAATCTTGTAATCTTGCTTAAAATCACTTAATCACTAATCTTGCTTAAATCTCTTAACCTCAAATTGATTAGTCTAATTTATTTATACTTTTACTTAAAGCCTGCTATCCTGTTTATAGTCCAAAATAAAGTTAGACCGCATTTCAGTTTCAACTGTTCTTACAAGATGATTTTTATTTTTAGTGACTAATATATCTCAGTTTTGAGACTTATTTATTTGGTTTCAATCCTTAATTTTGGAGTTAGCTGTGAATTCAGCACCTATTTTGATATGTACTTAGTGATTTTGATGCTGTTCAATAATTTTAATCGTGTATTATCTCTAATATAGGGAACAGATCATTGTATGAAATAACTGTGATAATTTTGAAGACTGCTGAACATTATGCTTGTGTAATATAATGGCATGTAGTATTTATTAGTTGAATTCTGTTAATCTGTACGTTACTTTCTGCTAAAGGTTTTCCTGAGTGTAGCTCTAATTAAAGTTTCCACTAAATTTTTAATCTAAGTTTCCATTGCTGATTAGGATGAATTTTCTTTTTGAATACTTTCTTTGTTTGTTTTGTAGACATTTGTGATGAGTTTGGTCAGGTCTTAGGGGTGTTATATGAATTTTTGCTTCAGGTCTTCATAGAAAAAGTATCCAATTGTTAAATATTTGTCATTTCTTTTTGGTAGAAATTGTAAGAGTCATTTCTTCCTGCTTTTGAAAATGTACATTGTAGTAGTATTATGTGTGTGCTCCTTACTCTGCACACAGAAATTCTTGCTTTTCTGTCAATGTCTACTTTTAAATCAAGTTTGTTTAGGTTTTAAGAGCATTCTATATATTCTGACATAAATTACTTATGAGATATATATAACTTACAATATTTCCATTGTTGTCATTGATATGCCTTTTAATTTGTAACATTTTACTTCTGATTTTGTGCCTTTATTAATTATGGGTCCTTTGTGGTTATTTCATTATGATTTAATCCAATAGATTTTTCTCTTTTTAAGAATTTGTCCACTTAAGTTTTCCCAACTGTTGGCATACAGTTAGCATTTATTGTTACTTTTACAAAGTTGGCACTAACTTCTTTACTCTCAGTTTTCATTTTTGTAATGAGAGGATTTTGCTTTTTGTAAATCAATTCATAGTTTTTTTAAACTTCTTGATGGTCACAAAATAAAGCACTTTGTCATTTTTTATTTCCTCTGTTTATTTTTTTACACTAAGTTTGAATTTAGTTTGTTCTTTTCATAATGCATCAAATTCGGATATTTGGTTTTTAAATTGAGTTTTTCCCCCACTTTTTATCTTGCTATTATAACTATCAACTTTCTTTAGCACTGTTTTTGCTCTGTGCCACAGATTTTGCATATGGACAGAATCTTTTGCTTTGATTTTGAATTTGATTTTAAATTCCCTTGTAATTTTTGTTTTAATCTATTGGTTATTTAAGAGTTCATTTGTATTAATTTTTCACAAATATGTTTTTTATCACTATCTTCTGATACCTTTTTATCCCATTATGCTCATAGAACATAACTTATATGATGATATTGCAACTTTAAAAAATATGGAGGCTTTCTGACTTTACATATAATCTGTTTCAGAAAACACCTCATATAACAATGAGAAGGACATGTAATTTGTTGGGTAAAATATGCTTTCAATTTTAATAACATAATTCTGGTTTTTACATTGTAACAACTGTTTTATGGTCTTCTCTACCTCCCAAAACCTCATTTTTCTCCTTGGCAAGTTTCTATAAAATTCTATGCAATTTGTTCTCTTTATAATGACTCCATAGCTTATATCTTTCTGTTTCTCTCACTTGTGATGACTTCTTTTCCTTATAACTCAAATGTAAAATGGGTTCTTAAAACACCAAAAACATGAATTCTTTACTATATCCAGTAACATCACCTCTTCAGCAAACACATCTTTTATTTGCTCATAGGCAACTCTCTTTCACAGGGAAAGTTCAATCTGGAACACATTATGTAAAACAGATGCTATTGTTTTGCTTTTTGTTTCACATCAGGATTTTATATAAAAATATTTTTGAGAGATTAACACTATTAAATATGTCCAATAAGTGATAGTACTTACCACTGGTTTATTCAACTCATTTAAATATTTTGAGTTTTCCCACATCCCTTGAAAGCTTAAGGAGGACAATTTTGTCATAATATGACACTAACTTATCTTTTGATAAGGGTTTTAAGAGCAAGCAGTCAGATGTACTCAGGGTTGGATGGCATGCCCTGATTTTGTTGACTAGTGACCTCTAAAACTTATTACATTTGAGCCCACTTAATATCAAGTCACCTAATGGAAGTACATTTTTTCCACCAAATCATTTTGCACTAATTCAGTACAATTTTTCCCATTTAATATCAATTGACACTAAATGATTTCCTGTGCAATGTCAATTGAAAATCACCGATTTCCTGCTAATACAGCACTTAGTGTCAATTTCTTTGTGCAGCAAAAGCATTTTTTCAATTAACTACACCATATAATTTTTTGTTTTTAGTTGTTTGCATAGTCTGCCTGATAATGGTTTATTGAAGCAAAGAAATGAGGAAAAAATGACTCCTTTCCTTGGAATTAAATAATTTTAATTCCAGGATTTTAGTCTTCATCTATAGGAGAGCAAACATACTGACAAACAGAAATGTGTCAGGCAGTGTGCCAATGAATTTACACTAATGCTATATTGCATTGTGTGATTTTGGACATTGTTGTGTTCTAGGTTGATGTAAAAGTATTTCAGCAATGGAAAGCTTCTCAATAATGCCTTAATCTAGTTCATAAGACCCACTATTTCGTTTTTTCCTATTCCTTTTACATTTATAAAATCATGTAGTCTTTTCATTTACTGAAATCTTTGGAACAAAAATCACAACTAACCTTCATTATAACCAAAGTACCCAGTATTCTATTTCTTTAGTGATTGTATTTCATCTCAGAATTCATGCTTCTAAAGCACATGAGAACACAGAGTACTCATTGGTGCTCATGGGAGTCAGCCCAAAAAATGTGACAATACTTGATTATTTCTTACACATTCGAGCAGTGCAGGTTCTCATTTTTACTGGCAAAAATTTCGGAAGAAAACCAATACAAAGGGGAAAAAAAGAAGCAAAATACATCATCAAATTAGCATGATCGTACATAGATTAATCAAAATTCTTGCTGTGAAGTCTTGCCTGGCAAAGTTTTTTTCTCACCTGCTGCATGACATCACTAGCTAGGAATCACATTTTAAGACTTGATTCTTCATCAAAATCATATAACATTATCAGAAGATTCCATCTGTAGTTTAGACAGAAGCTACAGGTACAGTGAGATGGCATATCTCTTGCTTCCCTCTGTCTTCCTTAAGACCAACGTGTTTTGGTTCTCTCCTTTGAGGCCAGGAATTTTTTCCTACATAAGGGATGTCTCATCTATGCCTGCAGTTCTCTCTCTGCAGACAATGTGTGGACCCCTTTTTGCTTGAAGGCGAAGCCATCTCTGACTTCCTAGAGGATATTTTGGCTTCAATCTGGGTTCTGATATAGACCTTCAGTTAGAGTAGAAAAAGTTGGTACTAAGTTGAAGGTCAAATTTTACATTTCTGCCTGAGAGCCCAAAGAATCTTTGGAAAATTTTCTTGATAGGAGATCTGCAAAGATCAAGAGGTCATAGTTGTGTTAAACATTTGTGACGACTCCATTAGTGATGTCCTTAAATCTCAAAAACCAGCTGCAAAATAGCTCTGGAAAAGTTTCATAGTCCTGAAAGAGACAGAAGTCCAAATTCCAAGTGGCAGGGAAATAAACCAATCTCAATAGAGGAATAAACTTCAAAGATTAAAATATTCTTGCTAGAGAGATTCACATTACCTTCTCTACTACATGAAATGTGAGAAGTTTTGTGTACTGTCCCAGCCAGCAGAAACACAATAGGACCAAGTTTTCTGATGACCTAGTATTAGGTCTATTTAGCAAGTGTTCTCATGATGAGAGGGAAAGGAAAAGGTATAGTGTAAACAGTTTTTCTGGAGAAATGCACACAACTGTCTTTGTAACTCCAGATAGAAGTTCAAAGAAAGACCAAATTAAGGATAATTCCAGATTTCCACTTGAGGAACCAAAAATCTTTTTGTGGTTATTTATAAGAGTCGGGGTGAAGTTTCCTTACAGGAGCCAAGGACAAATCAAAAGGCATCGACATTACTAGAAAATCCACCCCAGAAGAATGACTCATAAGCTACAACCCTGGAACTCTCTGCTCCATTGCATTTCCATAGGGGAGTCTCCTGCAGACTGCCAAACTGTTCAGTGCCCTTTTCCAGACTTCACGCCTCCTCTGGACTGCTGGGCTACTCATCAATGACTGCTCAGAGTCGTCTTCAGACTGTTGGTATGCTAGATGTCTCTTCTCTTTTCCTCCCTCTGGAGGGAAACCTCTCTCCCAAACTCGTTAGTTTCAGGAACTTCCTGAGCTTAGAGAGAAGTTTATTTGCCGAACTTTCCCCTAGGATGGGACGTTCAAGTGTCACAGAATATCCTCTTTAGCTTATACTGGGGCAAAACTTAAAGTGACATTTAGTCAGCAAGTTAATAAGAAGAGATTTCAGGAATAATCCAAACTAATATATTTTAAATATATACTATTTGACAGACATGACACTAGACTCTGTGTTCATGAGAGAAAGTACTATCCTTTTTTTTTTTTGAGTTTTGTTTATGTAGGTGAACAAATACATACAAAAGATAATGTTTATATAATTTTTTTTCTTTCTGATTTTAAAGTGTGGAACATAGTACTGTGGGCAAAGTGAGAGTTTATTTTCCATCTTGGTAATTTAGGGGAATTTTTCTCTGCCTTTTTATTCTTTTTGTGTTTCATACATGACTATACTGAAATATATGATATTTTCACATTTTAATTCCAACTAGTTTTCATTTGGTTTACTTCTGATGGTTTGTGCTGTGTAGTTGTTAGAGCATGAATCAAACCTAAGTGAGTGTACCCTTGAGGAAAGTATCTTTTGCTTTCTTCCCATCATTAGCCCCATCTGTCTCTCAGGGATGTATGAGGCTTCTTGAATACTTTCCTCTTTAGTGAATTGTTGATAGGATGATTCCAGTGCAAGTCTTGTGGAAATATATATATATAGCTGCCTTGAAATCATCGATACAAAAGTTTTATCATGCCCAGAATATGGTGTCTGATCACACACCTTCTCCCTTTTAGGCTCTTATCATCTTGCTGCTCTTTCTTCTGAGATATTCCCTGAGCCTTTGCATGCTATTGAGGTTGGGTTAAATTCTCTGTTTAGGGTTTGAGCAGTCCACTGTCACTTACTTTTTGCACTGTGGCCAGTTGTGCTTTTCTGCAATAAATATATTCCATTATGGAAGGAGTTGAGTGCCTCTTCAATCTGACAATTTATTAAAAGGCAGTTTGATGTAGTGTCTTGTAGCCAAACCTTCTTAGTCTGTGTTCCCTCTAAGGCTTATGTTCTTCTCTTTCATAGGTTCTTGTTCTAGTTTACAGTACCAAGAATGAAATCCCTGCTGAAAAGTGGTTCTTCTATTTCGTGAGAAAGGTATCAGTTCCCTTTGATATTCTTGTGACTATTATACTGATAGTCACCTCTTGCCAAGGTGATTGTTATTGCAGCTGTCAGCTTTCACAGATTGATGAGATTATTGATTGATTTTCTCCCTGGTAGTCTATGTAGTTCTTTCAAATATATTTAAGCTGTCCAGCAGCAAGGATGCTTCCAGATTGGTTCCAACTGGTATCTTTTGTCTGTGTCCTGTGATCCATGTGTGTTGCATCTTCAGTGGGTCTTACTGTCAGTTTTTGGAGGGCAACTAGGAGCAATAACAAAAGCCCATGCTTTTTGGGAGGTTCTTTGAGATCTCTCTGACCAACAACTTATCAAGAAATATTGCATATTTGTTACTTATAGTGTTGCTTAATTCCCTCCCGGTTCTAGTTGGAACATCCAGAGCATTTTTATTTTGCCCTATTTTTATTTGTATAGTGAATGTCTGCTCTTGTTCCCTTTTTTAAACTGAAATTTATTTTTACATGTTAGTAAAATAGTAATATGTTACTTTTCTATGTTGTTGCATCCATCATTTTATTTTTTTTTAACTTCCTCATCCTTAGGGGAAATTTTTTTTTATTATTTGTTTCTTCTACTCATACAAAGTTGATAGGTACCCCATTCCTCTCCCTCCCTCCACCCCTCCCTGCCTTAGGGGAAAATGTTTGATGGATAAAATGTTTAAAATTATCCATGTTTAATAGATAAGAGGGCATGTTACTTAATAGAAGATAATTAAATTAATTAATTACTTAAAGTTTAGAGATATTAAACAATAACGTGGAGAGAAGCCATTTCTCATATATAATATATATATATACCATGTAATATATATACTATATATGTACCATATATGTTATATACGTCATATATTTTGTGTGTGTATATATATACATACATATACCATACATATATCATTGGTACTATTTTCTTCCTGTGACTCTATGTTGACCATTTTCCCTAGTATATTGCTATTTATTGCTCTGAATTATTCTGTCATATATTGCAAATAGGTTTTATAAATTTTATGCTTGCCCTTGTGTTTTGCTAGATTTGCTGTAGAGACCTTTTCATTTTATATGTTCTAATATGTTATTTCAAAAATCTATTAAATTTTTCTTTATGGCTTCTGCCTTTATTTTATGCTTAGAAAGACTTTCTCTAACTCAAAATAAGATTAAAAATTCTCCTATATTTGCTTTTAGTTTTTTTATGGTTTCATTGTTTACATATAATTCTTTAAACCATCTGGAATTTTATTTTGATATACAGTGTGAGATAGGCTCTAAATTTACTCTGTTCTAAATATTTAACCAGTTGTCCCAGCACCATCAATCGAAAAATCTATGTTTTCCCTGCTGATTTCAAATGCATTATTTATCATATGCTAAGTACTTAATTTACAAATTGTTTTGTTTCTAGCTTTCTATTTAGTTTCCAGACTTTCTATTTTGTCTTTTTATTTCTACCAGTTACTATATCTTTAAGTTGACCTATACTATTTCTTATGGTATTTTTCACACAAATAAATCCTCCTAATTACAGTTACATTTCTCACTTATCATTTTATTGGATGTCTTTTTTAATATCATCTCATTATTTTTTGAGACTAATTTGACCAGTAACTCATCCCTTTCCTGCCTTAAATTTCACTGGTATTTTGGTAAGGGTTGCATTGTCATACTGGATGATTGAGAGATAAGCTTCCCATACAAAGATGTCTAAGTAAAGGAGAAATAGTTCAACATCTCTTCAGTTGTTCAATATTATTTTAAGACTGTTTATCCCAGTTATACACAATACTTCATTCTTATTCTGTGGTATTTCTGTAACTTATAAATGATGATTCTGTAACTCACAAATAATGAACAGGAGTTAATATCTTTCTTTTTTTCAGCTTGCTGAGAGAAACTCTAATGCTTTTATAAGTAAAGATGTATCTGGTCATTTTTTATACAGGTACTATAAATTATATTGAAGGAATCTTTTCTACAATAATTTATTATTAATTTAAAAATAAGATTTTAAATTACTTTTGTCATGTGATTTCAAAGGAGGTTGTTTTCATCTTTGTCATATTTATATAATATATGAATTTGTCATGTAATAAATTCTATTAATAGATAATAGGTATTCATCTTAAACTTTATTAGTCAAAAGGAATTATAGGTAATATATTATTATATGTTTTTAAAATTATTTAGGAATTTTGTGTGTTTATATATAAGAGAAATATTCCAACAAAAAATGAAATATGAAACCTAAATAATTTAAAGATTTCTGTTGTCACATCTTTAAACTAAGCAAGGTTAATTGAATTTTAATATATTTCATTTAAATAAATATTGCCAACTATTTCATTTCAATGTACTATATCTATATATAGATATATCTGTATCTATATATTATATACATCTCTACATAAAGATATATTTTACACATTTTGTAGCAAATTCTCAATATTTCTGCTTTTTTTTTGTGCCATCCCAATTCAGACGTCATATTACAGTGCACAGTGTCTTTGTTTACTATTCTGTTAAGTTGCCTCAGAAAATTAATTTGGAAGCTTCCTTTTATACTATGCTATGGATTTATTTTGATTCTTGAAATCTTTTGGAATTAAATTTTCCATTTATATCAGAGTTTGGGGAGATGTTGGCCAAAAGTTATGAAATATCTTGAAACTCCCACCTGTGTCAAAGACAATACAAGATATAAGAAGTATGTGAGTTTGAAACTCCCACCTGTGTCAAAGACAATACAAGATATAAGAAGTATGTGGGTTTGTTTAGTATCTAGAGTGAGTTAATCTGTGAGACTGCTTTTCAAACACTTAAGAGAATTTTTAAGAAAATGGAAGTTACTGACAGGTAAATTTAAATGGGGGAAAACAGGGAGATAGGTTGCCTAGTGCAGAGGAAATCCAAGGAGGACTTTTCATGAGGATGGAAATCTCTCTGTTCTTCTGCCTGCTTTAGGGCCTTGCCACATTATATTATATATGTTCCTGACTCTCCACCTAATTTAAAAGCTTTTCCATATCAGAAGGCTTGATTAACGTCTTTATCAATAATACTCATCATAGTTCACAACAGATATTTTGGGATCTGGTAAGCACTCTTTGAATCAGTAAAGGGATAAATTTAATCTAAAATTTCAAGTTTTATATGAGGAAGATTATAGGGATGTCTAAAGACGAATAATACCAGTTCTATTTTTGACTCAGTCATTATTGTCTTTGTTACTGTTGTTGGCCTTCTGATTTAGTCTTATTTGTGAGTTACCAAAAGATTTCCCATCTATAAATTTAACTGTATATCATCGTAGAGAAATGGGATGTAGACATCAAATATCATGACTATCTTTCAAACTTCTATATTAAAATATACTCATATCTGAATTGGTGCTCAATATTTAATCCAGAAAAGAAACAGAATTAACTTAAAACCATTAAGATCCATTTGAATTTATGAGATTGAATTAGTTGTGTTTTGAAGTACTGGTTAAAATATCCTGTTACCAAAAGCATTTGCTCATTTTATTTTTGCATCCTTATTTGCTTTATAGTTACTGTAGTGTGATGTAAGAATCAGAAAAGAGACAAAGAACAGGAAGTGTAGTAGATCTAACATACAAAACTTGAGGAAGTACAAGGAAATTAAGGGAGATGGAATAAAAATAAATAGGAAAAAAAACATTGAAGTACAGAGACAGAAAAACAGTTGTGGGAAAATCCCACAGTGAGAGTACTCAAGTGTAGGTTTGTCAGAAAGAAATTTTAATATGTCAGTTTAAAGACATTTTTCATCCTTTTCCATATTTAAAATAATCAATAGGAACCCAAAACTGTACTTATGAATGATTAGGTGTTTTAATATTTTCCCTTCAATAGTTGCAACTCTTTGCAACTCAATACATTAAAACAAATTTGGAAAACTAACTTACACCTGCCAATGTTATTTCTTCATATTGCAATTATATTCAATGAATCAATGTCTACAAATTTTAGGTTCTACTTTTGTATTTATGACTTTGGCCATTTTATAATTATTTCTGCTATTAGAATGAAGTTAGAGACCTGAGATAGTTTTCAAATATCCTGTTCCGTCATGGGGATTTGTATTTAGTCTGTGTTTAGTTGATTGGCTCATTGTTTCTGTTTCTACTTTGCTTGCCAAGAAATTGAAATCTATGTTATTGTCCAAAATTAAATACCAGCTGGGGTCATCCTATTTTAAAACACACACATACACACACACACACACACACACACACACACACACACACACACACACCACACGCATAGATATCCACAGCCCACATTTGTCCTAAGAAGTGAAAAGGACTGATGTATAACATAGCAAATCTGTGGCTTAAGGTGATGAAAATAAAGCTTACTTCAAATCTCTGTACATGCAAGAGTGAATGTTCATAATCTCTGCACATGCAAGATTGAATGGTTTATTATAAGGAAACACTCTGTGATCAAGAATCTCAATTTTTAAGGAAGTAATACATATATTTCATTAGAAGAAAAATAGCTGGGTATTTATCAGGTGAAAGACAATAACATTTATAAACAAGTTTTCTGCTTATCACAGGTTGTTGTTTGGCCTCTATTCCTTCCTTCCCTCCTTGTCTTCTCCTCTTCACCACCTGTTTTCCCATCTTTCATTTTCTACTCCTTAATCTCTTCTTGCTCTGCTACCTCAACTACTTTTAGTTTGCTGAGGGACATACTTTGGAATAAGATGTTTATTTTCTCATTTTCAAAGATGTCTCTAATGTTTTAGCAAGCATCTCTTGGGTGTAATTGGTTACATTTATCACTTTATTTTGTTTATCTTTATAGTATGAAATTCCTGCTTAAAAATTTGAAGAATATTCATCAAAAAAGCTTTATGTAACTTTAGCAATTGTCCCCTTTTATTTATTACTCTTTCCCAAGTATTTTTCAGGGTTTACATTTGTAAACAATTAGTAGTTGAGTTAAACCTTTAGCAAGTCTGCAGGAGATTGTCTAGTTGTAAGGCAGACCAGCTCATGATGGGTGCTACTCTTCCCTGAGTAGGTGAATGAAACGGGAGAAATCTAGCTTAGTAAAGTTTACATTCTTCAGCACCATACTGGGACAGTTGAGATGATCATCTCCTGAAACAAACTGGTAAGATCAGTGAATTCCATGACTATAAGTCCACTGCTATACTTCTTTAGCTTGTTATGTGAGTTGACATACTTTAGCATACATACATACTAAGCATGTCTAGTAAGTGAGGTTTACCTCTCTTTCTGCAGTGTCTTCACCCCTAGCATTGGTATGAATTTTCATGCCAAGCAGCACTAAGATTGATAACTGGGTAATTGTAAACCAAAATAAAACTTTTTGTTCCCCCTTAAGTTGTTTGGTTGTGAATTTATCGCAAAATGAAGACAAATTGGGCCAAAGGGAGAAGGCAAATAATAAATGGGCATCCAGAAGGTATGACCATAATTATTGAACTATTGTCTTAATTCCTCTTAACTAGAAGTCTATCCTCCAATGATGTCATTGGATCCAATCCTTTCCAAATGTTCACAGCAACACTGACAATTGTTTTTTATCATGTTTGATGATTTCTTTCATAACTTTTTCTGTATTACCTATTTAAAATAATTTAAATTTTCTTTAGAACTGTAAAGGCAAGTAAGTAATCTACGGTCAAATGGTTTTGATAGATGATATAACACATCTTATTTTGTTTTTGGGCTAGCATGGGGAAGACCATTGCAGTTTCATTTGTTGCAATCTCTAAAACTGTCTATAGTCTGATAATGCAATTTAGTATATAATATAGGTTCAATAGTCCTAAGACCCTTTTTTGCTCCAGTACTTGACCCATGTTATTGGATTATATATTCCTAGGGTCATTTATCATCCTTATTGTCACCAATTTGTAGGGGTTTGTGGATTTTCTGAATGTGGTGTGTTTTGTATTTTGGAACACCTAGTTGTTCTTCCTATAATGGGAGTAGAAGGAAAGATGGTCAGATCATTCCCAGTGTCCCAGAACAGTCAGGAAAGGGCATCTTTCTAAATACCTAGTATAGTCCCATTGGGACTTGTCATTGGATTCAGTACTGACATCATTCCATGCATGATGGTGATAAGAGAGATTATATAAGAGTAACCCCGCCACTGTGTCTTTTAAACTATTCAATTATAGAACCTTGATCCTGAGCATGTTAGACTTTCAACTGTAACAGTGAGCTGTCTGTTCCTCCTAGCAAGACAGTTCTTTTTTATGATGAGCCATACCCAATTGGTGGATTGAGAGTAACAGGTCTCATTGTGAGGTTCCAAAGGGTCTACTTTTCTAGCTTGCCAGAACCGTTAGTCTCCACTGTTTGTCTCCCCACATACATAGCACAAAGAGACCTTTAAGATCTGTTCAATAGTTACTGTCAGGAACTTTAGTTGTGGCAGGAATGGGAGATGTTTCATCTCCCTGAAAGAGCAATGGAAGAAGACCTTGTGAGAGGCAGCATGAATTGTGGTTGTGAACCTTTGGAAATGTAACAGTTTCAGGGTCAGTGCCTCTCCTATAACTGCATATACCAATTTTGTATACCTACCTATTTACACTCATTGGAATTATAGCTTTGAAATTTAATTGGGTTCCAGGATTTATTCTGGCTATTATAGTTGTGCCTTTCTGAAGGATAACTGTTTTATCTCATTTATGTTATGTGATATAGGGTTTACATCCCCAATAACAGAATTCCTCAATCTTGTCTTAATCTCCCCAGAAGACAAGCAGCTCACACATATATTACCTTGAACCCTGTACTCTCATTTTCATGAGAATTTGTGGACCCATTCAGAATTTTACAAATATCAAAATAACTGATTTTGTAATTAAAATTGATTGAAGTAATCAGATATCTTCATTTGTTAGAGCACCAGACCTCTAATCTAATCTTTCATTGGTTGTGAGTAATGCAGTTGAAAAATCTATGTATTCATACCTGCATTGGCCAATGAAATGAGTGGTTTTGAGTATAACATTTTTTTGAATCTCTTGGGCTGGCTGGAGAAATGAGTGGAAAAAAGTGAGGTCCATGTAACTCCCTGATCTGACTGAAAAATTCAGATGCATGGATAAAAGAAAGTGGAATTAAGGAAGACTTAGGGGAACCAAATCAATAATAGCAAGCAATAAGCATGCATACTGAGTGAAAAGTGACAATATAAAACAGAAAGTCTCTACAGAGGACAAAACAGCTTATTTTACCAGACAGTCAGCTCCTCAGGCATCAGTTGTGAGGTGACTGATCAACCTCTGTGTCAGAGCAGGGCTTTGAGATTATTGTCCCCTTATTTTCAGAATCAGGTACAGGAGCTCTTCTAGAGTAAATGCTAATTTCTCTTCCTCTTGGTCCTCTGCTGGTCTGTTGGGTTTGGTTGTAGAGTGGTGAATCCAAGGGTCTATTCCTGTTATCTTGAGAACAATGGTTACAATTGCAGAATAAGACTCCTTTCACATTGGCTTTGTCCATGCCTAGCCCCTAGGTTTTAGGGATATACAATTTATCCAATATATATATATAATATATTTCTTATATATATAAATATAATATATATTTCTTTTTATTTCTAAACCATTTAGGCATTTGTGTGATATGATTCCCAATCTTGTAGCTGCTCATGTAAATCTAAGTCTCTCAATTCTCTGGTGTCTCTTCTTAAACTTTACAGTGGAGGCAGTTGCACATACAGGATTTCTAAAAGTTAACATCTTATGCCTGCCTAGAGGGAATATCTCACTTTTGAAAAAAAACATATGTAGTATATCTACCTAAAGTAGGCTTGTCTCATAACATAGTTTAGAGTTTATCTAAGGGTCCAGTTTGTGCATATCATGTTCCCTGAGCTCTGTGCATGACAAGCAATACATAGTTTCTACTGATATTTTAAAGTCCTTGCCACCTGTCACATTGTCCCAGTCCCAGACACTGGCCCATTTTTCTCAGGCGTCCCATATCTGTGGATAATGTCTTTTAAGAGCCTCATTCTTTTTTTCCTTTTTAGTTTAGGATGGAAAGGCTTCTGCTTATTTCCAGAAGGTACAGACAAAAAACAACAAGTATTTATAACCCTAACTTGGGGAAACTTTTGTGAAGTCCTCTTTTATATGTTCAAATGGGGACATTGTAGTGCTGTGTCCCTGCTGGTTTACTGGTTTCTTTTTAAACATTGTTCTTAACCAGGTTATCTATCCACAGGAGACAAAGGAGCAGACTAGTAGGGATGCAAGGGATGAGAGTCCTAGTCTAGCAGTTTTGTCCATGTGAGTCAGTTCATGTTGGTGGTGGACTATCATGTAGGCTTATATTTCTGGAACAAACTAGGTGATCCCAGGTAATCCATTAACCTATCTCAACTTCAGTTTCTGCATTTTGAAAAAAAATTTTTTTTTCAGAGAGTGCCTCGGCATAGCTGGCATTCTGGAGATAGGCAGACTTATCCTGGGCAGCCTTTTTGACAACAGCATCAGCATAGCAATTCCCTTTAGTTGCTGGGTTGCCTCCCTTTTGGTGACCTGTTGCTCATCAGTGCTACAAATTTGAAGTTTTATTCCAGAATTAACTTGTCAGCTTCCCTTACAAACATGATAGTAGCTGCCAGAACTTTAAGGCAGGGCAGTCATCCAGCCATGATAGAGTCAATTTGTTCATATAGATACACCACTGGTCTTTATCCAGGTCTGAATTCCTGAGTTTAGGTCTTTTCATGAACAGAGACTGGATTAGGAACATTGGTGAATCCTAGGGCTGTGGCCCTGGAGAGTTTGGGCTTGGTTGTTTGAAGGCCACCTCAATCTCCACTAAAGGAGAGCCCACATTTTTTTCTTTTTAGAACTTCATTATAGGGGCTGGCTAAATATTAAAATGTAGGGGTCTGTAGGGCTCTGTTGTTCCTAGGAATTTATGAACTTTTCAACAAGTAGTAAGGATGGAGATTTCACAAACTGCATTCTTTTTAGTTTCTGTATAGGTGCTTTTTTTCCATTTAAAGGTAAACAATGTCTCACTAACAGGTGCTAGCTGGAGGCAGAAGAAAACATCTTTTAGGTCTAAACAAGTAAACCATTCTGTAGTGGCAGGAATTAGTCCAAGAAAGGAATTTGGGTTAGGTACTGCCAGGTGCATTGCAATTGTTGGTTCATTTATGGCTCTTAGGCCCTGAGCTGGATGTTAATTATGGGTCCCTGGTTTCTGTTTTGTGAAAAAGCGACTACTTGTTGAGTGACCACCAAATGTTCAACCCCATTATCCCCTAAAAAGTCCATTGGCTGGCTTTATCCACTTGAATTCTGAGCATCCACCCCGGGGGTTGGAGTGCAGTTGGAGAGAGTCTGGTTCCCTCTGGTTCTACTCTATTCAGCTAGGCCAGTCAGCTCTGTGCTGAGTGACTAGAGCTTGACAGATCTCTTGCCTTTGTTTGTTTCCACAGTATGGTTAGGGCAAGCATTTTTTTCAATGCCTCCTTTCCTTACAATATATGTACTCATCACAATCAAAGGGGTAATAGTTTCCCCATTTCGGACCTGTTGGTTTATGAGGTGATCCCATTGGCGGTTTCGGCTTCCACAGCATAGTAGCGCAGCTTTTTATTGCTTTTTTTTTTCTGCCAGGGGCAGGGCATCCCTAACCCTTTGTATTAGGGCAAGTTCTTACTTCATTCAGCAAGCTGAATTTGAGTTTGAGTAATCCTCAACATCTGCAGGTCTTAGTTGCATAGCACATGTAAGTTTTTTTTGTTCACTGAATTATGCCAGACACACAGTGTTCATGTAGCTTTTACATTTGAATTGTGGCAGCTTTAGGTTGTCAGTCTCACACTCTTTCCACAGCCACAGGCAATGCACTTGCACATTCCCACTGTCTACCCGTCATTCCTTCAGCTTCTGCAGTTGCTGCACCTCAGTTTTGAAGAACTGAGTTAGGCTCACCTATCCAGGATCAAGAAGCAGTTCTGTGCTGGTTGTTATAGATAAGTCCCCCTCCCTGTCCCATCATGAGCAAAATATTGTGGGCCTCTACTATCTCTTAAAGGCATTTGTAATGTCATGACCATTGCTTCATGTGCCTGTAGGAGTTGCTGATTTTCAATCAGTTCCAGTGAACTTGCTTGTGGGGGAATAATGACCTCAGGAACTCCAGGAGGTAGCTAACTGTAAGCTAGTAGGGGTGTTTGAAAATGCAATCTTTCATCCTCCAAAGGGAGAGCCATTCATAAAAAAGGAGGTACAGGCTGAGTCCTCAGTCTCCCCTTGAAAAACATGTGGCTTTTTCTTTTGGTATGAAGTTTTTCTTTTTGATTGAGGTATTGACATCTTGCATTGTTCCTGGTCAGTAACAGGACCAAACCTAAGAAAGCCTCAGCTTTCTTTCCAGCCATTCATAACTCAATTTCCAACCACTGACTAATGTAGGATAATTGATCTGGTTGGACAAGGTCACCAATTGCAACTCTATGCATCGCTTGGATAGTGGGTATATCTAAGGCTCTATTTGAGCGTTGTCTATCTCCAGAAGGAGGGATGTTCTGGAGTATGAAGAGTGCACAGCTTTCCACATCTCAATTTGACATAATCTCCTAAAAATCCTTTTTTAAACCATTTTCAATGGTTTCAGACAGTGGGTTTTTAAACTGAGTCATACATTATGTGAGGATTACCACCTTGAGTCGTATCACACAGCAAGAAGGGAATATACACTCTTTCCTGCTGGTTGCTTGCCTCATAGATTTAGACGTTGTTTTAGAACTGGCAAGTCAGTGTAAGTCCCTAATCTAGAGCAGGCTTTCAGGGAAGTACTTTAGATCCCTCAGAGACATGAGCCATGAGACACGGAACCCCAGGTTAGGACCTACTAATACTCTGTAGTCTAAAGACTGTGGAGCACAGGACTCTGGTTTGTTTCACACACACACACACACACACACACACACACACACACACACACACACACACACACACACACACACACACACACACACACACACACCACAGGATCCTGATAAGCCTCCCAAAGGAGCTGACTTTAGCCATGGTGACTTTGGGAAGTGATCAAGTTTTCCTTATGCCTGTATAGTCGGAGAGATGCCCCAGCAACTTACCAGACAGGACTATTGGCTATCCTGGAACATTCTGCCCTTACTTTCTTTGTGAGTCCATTTGAGAAGTGATGTGACCTGGGGTCAGCTCAGCTCAATGAGGGTTGGGACCTGGCAAGTGGCCAGACAGCACTACCCATTTGTCACAGGTAGCTGCTGCCTTGGCTTTCTCTGATTCTTCAACCTGGTGACTCAGTGAGCAGTTCTTTTGTCAATTAGTTACAGAAAAATGATAAAACAAACAAGCAGAGAGATACCAAATAACAAGGTTTATTTGTACCCCAGCACTTGGTTCAGGTAGAATATCTTTCTGGTCATTGTTTGCTTGTTATTTTTCTTTTCTTTTGTATAGCATAACTTTCTGGTCTTGATGATCTTTACCCACAAAGCCCCAAATCTCTCCCCCTTAACAGTTGGTCCAGACTTCTCAATATAGCAGTTTGGCAGGTTAGATTACAGATGCAGAATGCAGGATAAGGAAAGACATTTTACATGAAGGTCATCACTTCAGTAGTAGTCATTATTTAGAAAGGTATTCTTTCTTGTTCATATGAAATCATTTCTAGTGAAACTCTGTTAATTTTCTATGAATTAGATTACTACTTCTATTCATCTGTGATTCATTTTGTGACTTAAATCAGAAAACTTGGAAAGGGAGACAAACAGAGTATATGGTTTATTTTCCTAACATGTTTCTGCAACAAAATACTGTGCCCAAGTAACTTAGTGTGCTTGGAACTCCAGGTTATAGTCCATTTTGGCATGAAACTCATAATAGCAGGAAGCGAGGGAATTGCTCATGTTAAATCCACAGCAAGGATGCAGTGTAAGGACCAATGTATATATAAGCTTTGCATGCTTATCTGTGTTCTATCTGTTTATCTTTATATAATGCTTCAATAATTATCCAGTGCATTGTCCTACCCACAATTGGCTAGGTCTTCCCACATCAACCAAAACAATCAAAGCAATTTCCTACAGACTTGTCCAAAGACTTGCCTTAACTAGGCAGTTCCTCCTTTATGTGCCCAGGCTTAAGTTGTAGATGTAAGATTGACAATTAATAGCAACTGTCAACGTATTAATATAATAGCAAGTTTATACATGTACATAATGTATTGTGTTCATTTTCACCCCAGTAGCCTCTCTTTTCCCCTTCTACTACTGACTTTCAACCAGTCTTTTCACTTTCATTTATTTTTAATTGAGTAATTATCTATGCGTTGTGAAAGAGTGTGATACAGAAAAATAGAAAAATCTCATACATAGGTGTCTGCCATGGTGCATGGATGGCAGTCAGCACAGCTTTCTGAAGTAAAAATTTTCCTCCTACCATGTGATCTTTTAAGAGATCTTCCTTCTGATTTATCTTGCCAGCCTTCCTCTCTCTCTCTCTCTCTCTCTCTCTCTCTCTCTCTCTCTTTCTGTATGTGTAAAAGTTTTCTGTAAGCCATAGGTGCTGTGTATTTGTGATTATAATGGTTATGTCACATCTATCAGTGTTTCATAGCACTCTGTCTCATCATCTGACTCACATATTCTTTACACGTCTTCCTTTGTGATGTTCTCTGGTCCTAGAAGGGCGTGATATACATGTCTGTTTTAGAGTTGAACATTCTATGGTCACTTATTTGAACAAAGAATATTTGAAGTTTTTAATACCTTGTTTTGCTTTGTCCCATCTTAAATTTTTTAATTGAGATAGCATATACATTCCATTCAGTAAGTATTTGTTGAGATCATTCATTTTTCTAGGCCTTTTTTTATTAGGACAAATAGCAGAAAAATCACAATGTGCTGTCATGGTGCTTATGGTCTAGTGTGTGACATGGAAACATTATTTTTAGAAAGAAAAAGCTTTAATTCTTATGGTCATTTCTGGTTTTATTTTTGTCCTTTTATCTTTTTCATTCTAGCTCTTTTTTTTCTTGTTAAAGCATTGACTTAAACATCATGCCAGGGATTCTGGCAAAACAAAACAGAAGACAAAAACAAGCTCTTTATATAGTGCCCCTCATATACATAAACTTATAAGATTGCCATCACCTTAGAGGAGCATGAGGAGGGAAAAAAACATTTCAAGAAAGCCTTTCTGGATGTTTTAATGGCATCACATCCTGAAGTTCTGATTCAAGGAAACTGTGGAAAGAGTAGAAAAAGGGTCTATTGTACCTGTGTTTGCTCCTTACTGTGTGATGGGCCTCAGATGCACTAGTCCTTAGGGCAGGTGGAACCTCCTGCCTGCTATTTCATGTGAGTTTGATTAGAATATGAATTACATAGGGAAATTATACAAACCATAATCTTATAAAGATATTCTAGATCTTCTAATTAAGACTAGCTGTCTGAAGTAACAAATTAGGTGTGGTTATCCATAAATAAGCCTCCCATTTCATTACAGCATAAGTGAATAAGGTCATTTTGGTCAAATAGGTCAAAACCCATTCAGGAAATATTGTGACAGAAAGTAATAGTTTAAGGTGGCAATTTTCATTTCAGTAGGTCAATAAATAGAGATAGAGCATAATATCTGATCTCAAAGAGATGTAGATTGAAACATTTATTGAGGAGGTACAGAAAATAAAAATATGCTCTAATGCTTTCCCATGATTAGTTTGATAGAAAAAAATTGAATCTGGTATCATGAATGATTCTTAATTTCTTTAGTACCTACATGTTGAGTAAATGCCATCCTCTACAAATTGTGCTGGAATGTGTAATACAGTGATAACAAAATGAACTTTGGCTCATGGATCTTAATGTTCCAAATAAAGTATATCATCTATATGTTAGAGATTATTTTTGTGTCTTCCTCCTTTATGCCTATCTATATCTAACCATCTATCATCTGTCTAATATGTTTAAATTGTATATATATATTTTTTCACACATATATGCATGAATGTATATATTGTATCATCTACATATCCACCCATCTATTCATACATATATATTTGCACATGCAACACTAATCACACAACATATAACTGCTTATTTGTAGTAAGTGTTGAAAATGAAAAATGTAGTTAGATTTATATTGGCAAGAAATAGCAAGTTCATCAAAATTTGTAGTTTGATCAGGTTTTTCAAGTTTAATTTTGTTTCTTAGGAATTTTTAGTTTTGTGTTGTGGTCTAAATTTTTCAATTAATAATAAAATAGTTCCTGATTACTCTCAATGAAAGTTACTAGGTTTCTGTATTTTGTGAAAATGTTATATAACTTATATATAGCAATATTTCCATTAATGAAAAAAGGTTGAAAGACGCCTAAGTTGTCCTCAATTTCTTCCACAAAGGGAAAATAATGAATAGTTAATTGGGTACATCATATTTTCATGTTAATTATGTTCCTACAAAATACAGAATTGTCTTTTAAACAGAAGGAAAATGTTTTTTTTAAATTAAAAGTTAATCAGGGACTATAAAATAAAGTAATTTTTGCAGAATTATTGTGCCCTAAAAATTTAAAAACAAAGTGAAAGATATATGTAGACTCTTATTTTTTAGATAACTCTTTGCATCCTTTATTCTTTGATCTTCATATGAGCAGAGGGATATGAAATGGCATTGAGGCCAGAGGTGCTAGATGTCTTGGCACTCATTAACTATGGCAATTAACACCATTTAGATTGATATATTTCCAAGATGAAAATATGACTTGGACCAGACAAACAAAAAAATAACGATAGCAGCAGGAAGACACAAAAACGAAACAGAGTTTACCTGAAAACATTTGTAATATTTGCAAAATTGATTACATGATAAGATTGTTTCAAAATAACTACAGTTCCCTGAAAAGTTATTAATGCTTCGGTAGCATTAAAGTAAAATGAAAAGACACCAGGGCAGTTTTCTTTAATAGCTTGCTGGCTTGAACCCTGATACATAATGTTCTTGTAATAGTTTATGGGTGACTGCAGTAAATTGGTAGTGAATGTTTTCCAGTTTTTGGCTCTTCATATCAGATCTGCTCTTAGGGAACATTTTGTTCTGAGACTATTATGAAAGCAATTGATCTAGCTTAGAAGTTGCTTCACAATATTAATATAGAGATAAGTTTTCTTCCCTCCAGATTGTGTGATTTCTGCCCTTTGTATCTTAGGTCAATTCATATTTGAGAAATTTTCTGTTATGTATCACTCACCCTGATTAAATATTTTGTAACGGCTATCACTGAAGAATAATTCTAATATTCCCATTATATTTGTTATTCTTATCCTTTTTAGATAGAAGTTTATATCTATATTTTTGATGAAACAATATTAGAAGGATTAATTTTGAACCTAAATAGCTTGTTGAAAAATTATTTATGATCATACGGAAGGATTTTTACATAAAAAGAGAATTTTGAAATACCAAGTAAAATTACAGACTTGTAAACAAAATTAAATTGTGAATTTAGCTAGCTGTATTATGTAATAAGGTGTTCTCTAAGCATTTGGTGCATGTTCTATATTTGCCTTACTCTTTTATATGGAAAATCTTCATACAGTAAACACAGTGAAAGCAAATTTCACAGTTAATAGAAATTGAAATCATCTCTATATTATCATTAGAGCCACAGAATATTGAAGTATCTGAAGTATCTTATTTTTTTTTGGTTTTTAGAGTACCTAGGAACATTATATTAATATAAAATTGCATTGTGATATTAATGGCATAAGGGCAGAAAGGTAATTTGAAGTACTGTGATTAAAATCTCAAAACATACTGCCCATGAGTAAAAGCTTTTAAGCATTATGGAAAAAAACTTGAGTCTCTTACTAAGATGGAAACATTCAAAACAACATTAAGAGTCATTGTGGTCAAATAAAACAACAACAAAAAAATCTTGATCAGAAAGTACTCCAAAGAGTCAATACCTTGAATAAAGGGAAAAACTGAACAAATGTCTTGAGCCACTTGAAGTCCGAAGATGCTTATGTCAATATACTTTCTACAAAGTATTATTGCTTCTATGAAAACCACAAGTTTTATTTAAAAGTGCTATGTGTATGAATATACTTATGCTATACCTATGCAGTATAAAAATACTGTATCAGCAAAAATATTGTCAATTTATTTATTGATTGATTTATTTATTTTTTACATGAATGTTCATTTTCTGTATTTTGTTTTTCTGTGGCTTTAATTTTTTTATTAATACATTTTATTATTATTTCAGCTCATACAAACTTAATAGGTACACCAGTTCCCTCCCTCCCTCCTCCTCCTCCCGTCCCCCCTGCTCCCCCTCCCCACCCCCCTCCCTTCCCATCCTCCATTGCCTCCCGCCCCAGTTCCCAGAGAGTCCTTTCTTGTGAATGCCTGATTTTCCTCTGGGCCCTCCTCTCCGATGACATACAAGGACCCAGTGGCCTTTCCCTGAACCCTTTCCCGTGTTCCCCTTAGGTATAGGAACACTGCTGTGGCTGCCAATCCCTTGCCTCCAAGGATCTTGGTGCCTTTAGCAGATGCTAGACTTTGTGAGGTCAATAGTGTGTTGGACACTGCGCAGGGCATGCAAAGTCCAATTATGATTGCTTCGGCCCTAACTTGTGTGGAGTATCTTGCAAATCATTGCTCTTCCCATTCTTTTGACCTTACACGCTTACTGCCCCCTCTTCCGCAAATTTCCCTGAGCTTCAAGATGGGGAGAGATTGAGCTGGCCTAGTTCTAGGTGGTTGATATAGAGTCTCTGAAGTTCTGGATTGTGGTTTGTTGATTTTCTTTTGCAGTTTTGCTGCTCCTGCAATGCCCTTCACTCCATTCTGCTGGGCACTGTATGTCACCCCCTGATCAGAGACAAAAAGCTGTTAAACTAGAAGTTTTGTGATAAAAGCACATTCAAAGATAGATGTAAAAAAGTGGGAAACTACAGTGAGGGAAGGGTCTATCACCAATTTGCACAATGGTTACTTTTTATCTGCCAGACTATGTGCCCTCCTCTTCTGGTGAGATCATACCCCCTCAGTAGTAAATGATCAGGAACAAAAGTCTGTGAACTTAATCAGATGTCTCATTACTTATTTGGGTCCTTGATGGAGGCCTATTTTCTCTGCTGTAACATGGTGCCTTCTCTCCTTGTTTCTGGTGTGGCCCTCCTACCCATCCCTCCTGTTCATAATCCTTGTAATTACTGTCTCTAGGTGGGCTGGGTGCATTTGGTACTAAGAGTCACCTATTAGGGAGTACATACGGCACTTAATTTTCTGGGTCTGGGATACTTCACTTAATATAATTGTTTATAATGACATCCATTTCCCGGCAAATTCCAGTAATTCATCATTTTTGATGGCTGAGTAGTACTCCATTGTATAGATGTACCACAGTTTCCTTATCCACTCGTCAACTGTTGGACATTTGGGTTGATTCCATGAGTTTACTATGGTAAACAGTGTTGCTATGAACATGGTCGTGCTTGTGCTATCGAGGTGAACCTCTGCTGTATGGGGGGTTATTCCCAAAAGTGGAATAGCAGGGTCATATGGAATTTCAATCTTTAATTTCTTTAAGAATCTCCAGACGGCTTGCCAGAGTGGCTGTATGAGCCTGTATTCCCACCAGCAATGTAGGAGAGTTCCCCTCTCTCCACATCCTCTCCAGCATTTGTTGTTCTTTGTATGGTAGATTTTTGCCATCCTGACTGGGGTGAGATGATACCTCAGGGAAGTTTTGATTTGCATTTCCCTGATGGCTAAGGAAGTGGAGCATTTTTTCAGATATTTGTTAGACATTTTAATTTCATCCCTGGTAAAGTTTCTTTTAAGTTCCAGGGCCCATTTTTTAATTGGGCCATTGGTTTCCTTGGTGTTTAGTTTTCTAAGTTCTTTGTGCACTCTGGACAGTAGAGCTCTATCCGATATATGGTTAGTGAAGATTTTCTCCCATTCTGTGGGTTGCCTTTGAGCTCCTGTTACAATCTCTTTATCTGAACAGAAGCTCTTTAATTTCACAAGATCCCAACTGTGAAGAGTTGGTAGCAGTGACTGTGCCATTGGATGTCTGTTTAGGAACTGTTGGCCTAGCCCAATCAGCTCGAGGGAGTTCCCTATCCTTTCAACTATGGTTTTTATTGTCTCTGGCCTTATATCAAGGTCCTCGATCCATTTGGAATTAAGTCTTGTACATGGTGACAAGTATGGGTCCAGCTTTAATCTTCTGCATGTGGAGATCCAGTTTTGCCAGCACCATTTGTTGAAGATGCAGTTCTTTTTCCATTGGATTTTTTGGGCCCCTTTGTCAAAGACCAAATGGCTGTAATTTTGTGGGCTTATATCTGGGTCTTCAATCCTTATCCATTGATCTGTGTGTCTATTTTTCAGCCAGTACCAGGCTGTCTTTATAACTATGGATTTGTAGTATAGACTTAATTTTGGTATGGTAATACCTCCAGCAGTGTTTTTGTTACTCAGGATCGTCTTTGCTATCCTGGGTCTTTTGTGCCTCCATATGAACTTTGAGATTGTTTAGTCAACTTCTTTGAAGAATTGCTTTGGGATTTTGATTGGTATAGCATTGAATCTGTATATTGCCTTTGGTAGGATGGTCATTTTAACGATGTTGTTTCTGCCAATCCAGGAACAAGGGAGGTCTTTCCACCTTCTGGTGTCTTCTGCAATTTCTTTCTTTAGGGTTTTAAAGTTTTCATTGTAAAGGTCTTTTACCTCCTTGGTTAGGTTTATACCAAGGTATTTCATTTTTTTAGGGGCTATAGTGAATGGGATGGTTTCTCTCAAGGCTTTTCCCTTCTTTTATTCTGGTCATATAGGAAGGCCTCTGATTTTTGCACATTTGTTTTGTATCCTGCCACCCTGCTGAACTTCTCAATTAGTTCCAGAAGCTTCCTAGTGGAGTTTTTGGGATCACTCAGGTATAAGATTATGTCATCTGCAAATAGGGATAGCTTGACTTCTTCCTTGCCGATTTGAATCTCTCTTATGTCCCTTTCTTGTCTTATGGCTTCAGCTAAGACTTCAAGTACAATATTGAATAGAAGTGGTGAGAGTGGACAGCCTTGTCTAGTTCCTGATCGAAGTGGGAATGCTTCCAAATTGTTCCCCATTGAGCATAATCCTTGCTGTGGACTTGTTGTATACAGCTTTTATTATATTGATAAAGGTTCCTTCCATTCCTACTGTCTCTAGTGTTTTGATCATAAAAGGCTGTTGGATCTTGTCAAAAGCTTTTTCTGCATCTATCGAGAGTATCATGTGGTCTTGGACTTTGGACTGGTTTACATGATGAATTACATTTATTGATTTGCATATGTTGAACCAACCTTGTGTGCCGGGGATGAAGCCTACTTGGTCCCCGTGAATGATCTTTTTAATATGTTTTTGAATCCGATTTGCTAAGACTTTGTTGAGAATCTTTGCGTCTGTGTTCATCAGAGAGATCGGCCTATAGTTTTCTTTTTTAAGTGAATCTTTATTAGGTTTTGGGATTAAAATGATATTAGCTTCATAGAAGGAATTTGGTAGTGCTCCTTCCTTTGCTATTTGATGGAACAGTTTAAGGAGTTTTGGTGTTATTAACTCCTTAAATGTCTGGTAGAACTCTGTGCTGAATCCATCTGGTCCAGTACGTTTTTTGGTGCGAAGATTTGAGATTACTTCTTCAATTTCCTTATATGTTATAGGACTATTTAAATAATTCACAACTTCCTGATTCAATTTAGGTAAGTTGTGTTTACTTAAAAATTCATCCATATCTTTTGTGTTGTCAAACTTCACTGAGTATAATTTTTTGAAATATGATGTTATAATTCTCTGGATTTCTTGGGTATCAGTAGTGATAACTCCATGTTCATTTCTAATTTTGTTAATTTGGATTTTTTCTCTCTTGCTTTTGGTTAATTTAGCTAGGAGTTTATCAATCATTGATTTTTTTCAAAGAACCAGCTTTTTGACTGGTTGATTTTTTCTATCGTTTTCTTAATCTCGATTTCAGGTATTTCTCCCCTTATTTTGCTAATCTCCTCTCTTCTACTACTTTTGCGATCAGATTGCTCTAGTTTTTCTAAAGCTTTAAGCTGCATTGTTAAGTTGTTTATTTCTGATGTTTCCATTTTTTTTGATGTAGGCATTAAGAGCTATGAACTTATTACCTCTTAGAACAGCTTTCATTGTGTCCCAGAGATTTTGGTAAGTTGTATTTTCATTATCATTCACTTTCAGGAAATCTTGAATTTCCTTTTTAATCTCTTCCTGAATCCAGTTCTCATTCAGCATCATATTGTTAAGTTTCCAGGAGTTAGTGTATTTTCTCGTTTGATGTGTTGTGGATGTCCAGCTTTAGGCCATGGTGGTCTGACAGGGCACAGGTTAGAATTTCAACTTTTTTGTACATGTGTAGATTCGTTTTGTGGCCCAGTATGTGATTTATTTTGGAGAAAGTTCCGTGTGCTGCTGAGAAAAATGTGTATTCTTTGGTGCGTGGGTGAAAAGTTTGATAGAGATCTGTAAGGTCCATTTCTTTAAGGGTTAGATTAAGATCCAAAGCGCCTCTGTTAAGCTTTTGACCTGTTGATCTATCCCATGTTGAGAAGGCGGTGTTGAAGTCCCCAAGAATTATCATTTGGGGGTTGATTTCTTGCTTTAGACGCTGTAGGGTTTTCTTATTGAATGTGGATTGGCCCGTATTGGGTGCTTATATGTTAAGTATTGTGAATTGTACCTGTGACTAAAATGTAGTATCCATCCGTGTCTCTTATTCTTTTCTTTGGTTTGAAGTCCACTTTGTCTGATATCATAATGGCTACCCCTGCCTGTTTTCTGCTTCCATTAGCTTGTAGAATTGCTGACCAGCCTTTTATTTTTAGGGCATGCCTATCTTTTGTGGTGAGATGGGTTTCCTGCAGGCAGCAGATTGATGGATTGTGATTTTTAATCCAAATTTGTAATCTGTGTCTCTTGATCGGTGAGTTAATTCCATTAACATTTAGTGTTATAATGGTGAAACTATTTTTGGTTCCAGACATTTATTATGTTTAGTAGTTTTTATAAGTATATTGCTTCGCTTTTAATGGTGTTATACTTGCCTTCCATTCTCCTGGATATGCCTGTTTTTTTCTTCACGTTTGAGTATCATTTCTAGCATTTTTTGAAGGCCTGGTTTGGTGGACATGTATCCCTTCAAGTTGTCTTTGTGCTGGAAGATTTTTCTTTCTCCGTTGATCATGACTGATAGTTTTGCAGGGTAAATCAGCCTAGGTTGACATTTTTGCTCATTCAGTACTTGAAGTATGTCTCTCCAAGCTCTTCTTGCTTTTACTGTTTTGACTGAGAAGTCATTTTGTTATTTTAATAGGTTTACCTTTAAAAGTGACTTGCTTTTTCTCCTTTGAAGCTCTCAGCACCAGTTCT
The DNA here is from genome assembly GCA_023101885.1 of Typhlomys cinereus. Taxonomy (NCBI): domain Eukaryota; kingdom Metazoa; phylum Chordata; class Mammalia; order Rodentia; family Platacanthomyidae; genus Typhlomys; species Typhlomys cinereus. The sequence goes on along the minus strand of JALPQD010000006.1, from coordinate 13,654,788 downwards.
TTATCTTGAATGTGGAGTGTTTTGACTATTATTTGCTGTGGCGAGCTTCTGTTTTGGTCATATCTGTTTGAAGTGCGAATGCCTCTTCTTTATGGATGGGCCTCTCTTTTTTTAGATGAGGAAAGTTTTCCTTGATGATCATTTGAAAAAATTCCTCAGGGGTGGTATTTTGAGATTCTTGCTCTGGTATTCCATGAATACGCATGTTAGGCTTCTTCAGGGTGTCCCATATCTCCTGGATATTTCTCTCAAGTATCTTTTTGGCTTTAACAATCTCTTCCATTGAGCTGGTTAATACTCCCACTTTATCTTCAAGATCTGAAATTCTGTTTTCTGCTTTGTTAGTTCTGCTGATAAGACTCTGTGGAGTTCTGGGTTGAAGATAGCTTGTCTTGTAGCTCAATTTTAAACTCTGCTTGAGTCTGCTTTAACTGCTCTATGCCAGTTTTTGATTCTTGCACTGTTTTTCTCAACTCCTCCATGTGTCTGTTGTGTTCCTCCTCAAAGCGATTGATTCAATTATTTAATTCCTCCCGGATTTCCTCTTTCATAGTATTGAACATGGTAATGATCATATTTTGAAGGTCCTTATCCTTGGTCAGGCTTTCTTGGCCATTTTCCATGGGTTTGTTCTGGTTGGAGTCTAACATTATGGGATTAATTCCTTCAGTGGGAGATTTGTTTACTTGAGTGTTGTTTCTCATGGATTTGCACTTTGACTTTGGCATTGTTGTTTTAACTCTTAAGATGTTCTTTTAATTTCTGTGCGTTTTTCACTAAACTGAATTATTTGGCCTGGGGCTCTGGGGGTGGGCGGGGACTGACCTTACCTAGATTGGGGTGCTGTGAGCCCTGTCCAGGGTGGTGGAGTGGAGGGGATCGGAGGATGGGGCGTCGGCGGGGTGCTATTTCAACCTGGGGGACCTGAGGGCGGGGCCCGGGGGCAGAGGGGGTGCCCTATCCTCCTCCCAGGCCCTGTGCGCAAGGCTCCGGCTGGATGGTGGGAGGAGCTGGGTCCATTCAGGAGTCCTGGGGCTCTGGGGATGGGCGGGGACTGAGCTTACCTGGGTAGAGGTGTGGTGAGGCCCGGCTGGACTGAGCTTGTGGGTTCCGGGTGGTGGAGTGGAGGGGAAGGGAATATTGTCAATTTAGCAAAGGAAACCTTCAGATAAATGCACCCTTTACTTCCTGTAATTAATTCTTTTTAAAATAACTTCATTCATTCATTTTGTGTGTGTGTGTGTGTGTGTGTGTGTGTTTGTGTGTGTGTGTGTGTGTGTGTATCAAAGAACACATGTGTCCCTGTGGATGACCAGGGATGACTGTGGATATCGTATCATTCTGGATTGTTTCTACTTCTGTCTTGTTTTGCTCTGGGATTTCCCAGGCTCCTCCCACCAGGACTGGAAGTTCAAGCTGCCTCCATTTCTGCCTGGCACTTTACTTGTGACCTGGGATCCTAACTCAGGACCTTCTACTTACAAGGCAAAGTCTTAACTCCTGAGCCATCTCTCCAGCCCCCATAATGAATTCTTAAGCTTCCAGAGTCAGCTGTCCTGGCTTAGGTATTGAAATCCTCTTCCGAATGTTCTTTTGGTGAGATGAAGCAGTGAGTAAAGGTACTTGCCACCAAGCCTACTGATCTGAGTTTAAGCCCCAGTTCCAATAGGGTAGAAGGTGAAGATTAACTCTTCCAAATTGTCATCTGCCTTTCACATGCATGCAGTGGCATACACACATGCACACACATGGACATATGGACACACATGTATAGACACACACACACACACACACACACACACACACACACACCCCTAAGGTATTTTTAAAGAAACAGAAAATTAACTTGCCACTTTAAATAAAAACCAAGAGAATTTGTTTATTCTCTGAATAAGGTGAAGTCTTACAGTTTCATGAACATTACATCACTAATTACTTATCTCTCTCCTATGTCTTCATGCTTTCTCCCCATGCAAACTCCTTCATATCAACATATAACAAATTTATAAGTTGGTGATTTTTAGTTCATTCCTAAGATAGTCCAAAGATTCCATAATATCGCACTGATAACCATTCCTAATATAACCTTATTATTTGTACTCATATTTTAATAATGCATCATGACTTGTTCAGGAATATGATGTCAGAGGTATTTATCTCAGTGTTCATTTCTACATTAATGCTCCCAGATATCCCAATTAACCCTGTTATTTCAAGATTTCTTACTATTCTGAATATTTTTTCTTATAGTCTTTTATTATTAAGATAATACCCTTATCAAAATAGTTTATGAATAAATATGTAGATTGTGATTAAGATAATTGCTAATCCTTAACTATTTATTATTGCAGCTGATAATGTTTATCATAATGGCTTGATTCAAACTGCATTAGATCTGATAACCTTCAATGCTTCCATCTTTTCTGTAGTTTCCAATTTCAAATGAACAATAGCACTTTGTATCAATAAATGTTAGGAGAAGATTAAAGGAAGGATGAATGTGTTTGGACATATGATTGACATGTGACAAACCCCACCAACAACAGCTTGACATAACTATGAAACAGCTTAATTCACTGTAGCCATATTTCTGATATTGTTCGAATATAAAGAATAAATAGCTGAATCGAAGATTGTCAATAGTTGAATCTCTTGGAATGTACCAGGCATTTGTGTATTGAAGTAACAATAAGTACATAAATGCATTCCATCTTCACCAATAAAACAGAAAAATGAAGGTATTTTGAAGGAAAAGGAGAAATATATTTATAACTCACGTTAAAAGTGCTGAACAAAATAACATGATTTAGAATGTAACTTGAGAAGTACATGATTTTAAAATTTAAATTGAATTTTAAAACATATGCAGAAGTTAGGCTTGTAATTAATGATAAGACATGTTTTGGGTTGGTTCGATAAACATATGAATTATTTGATATGCTTAAACACATCTACTCAAACATTTATTTAGTTCTTTTACTGCACACATGCCCAGAATCATTTCATATGCATGTTGTGTGAGGGTGTGTGTGTATGTGTAATATGCATAATATGAAGTGTTATCCTTATTATCATGCCAAAAGTTTTTGTCTTTTTAGTTTAATTTATTTTAGTTACATGTATGTGTACAATAAATTTGTTACTTTTACCCATTATTTCTCAATCTCATCTTCCCATATCTTATTCTTATCTAATACTATTCTTATCTAATGTTAATTTACTATATATTATCAAACATTCCCCAACCTATCTATTGTATCACCTGGTAACTACGATTTTACTCAACTTCTAGGACATCAGTTTTCTTGGCTTTTGCAGATGTCCTTCTTTGCCTGGCCTAGTTGGCCTGAGATAATGATCTTTACTTTCACCCATGATGTAAGTTACAGGACCTCATTTTATTGTTATTGAATATTCTTCCAGTATGTGTGTTTACCACTTATTGTTATCTGTTCATCATTTGATGGGCACTTCAATTGTTTTCAACAATTGTTCAAATTGTTGTGAACAGTGCTAATATTATAACCATGGGAGTGTTGATATTTCTCCAAAATACTAATTTCATTTCTTTGGAAATATGCCCAGGAGTGGGATTGCTGAATATTATGGTGGTTCTCTTTTTAATATTTAGAGGCACTAGTCTTATTGTTTTGGTAGTGTTTGTAGTAATTTATATTTCTACCAGCAGTGGGAAAGATTTTCTGTTTTTCCAGTGTGCTCCTCATGGGTATTGGCTCTTCTTTGTCATTTTGATAATGACCATTTGTACTGGTATGTGATGATCATTGTAGTTCTTATTTGCATTTCTCTAATGCTTTATGGTGATAAACTTTTATAATATGCCTGTTGGACATGTAAGTCTTCTTTTGAGGAATTTCTATTAAGATCAGTTGCCAACCTTTTACATGGATCAATTGTTCTTTTGATATTGATTTTAAAAAATTAACAGTGTTTATTTTGTCTTGAGAAGGCTCTAGTTGTGAATTTTATACATTGGGATTATCACACAATTCCACTTCCAACCCTTATATGAGTTTTGTTAAAAATGAGAATGATTTCAGAAGCACAAGGACTGAGTTACAGTAATATCTGTTCCTGGCCATTAAATAAAATATTTCATCTATCTATCTATCTATCTATCTATCTATCTATCTATCTATCTATCTATCTATCATCTGTCTGTTTGTCTGTCTGTTTGTCTTACAAGCATATTGAGTGCTAATCCCTGCTTTTTTCAACCCTCCCTTCCTCCCATCTCCCATCTTCCCTTTATCAATCCATTCCATTCCCTCCCACTTTGCTGCCTGGCTGTTTCTATGGACCCAGAGTTCTCCTCTTGTTTATCCACTCTTTTGGGGGTTCAGGACTCTGTGGCATAGGAAGTTGCTCCTCCTCAGACAACCTCACTGATATGGGCATTTCCCTTCACTCATCCAGTTCTAGTCCTTAAGGTTTCCACTGTGTTCTTATCTCTCTTCAGTTCCTCATAATCTATAGGGGGATGTTGGTATTTCAGTCATTAGTCCGGTCTGATAAGGACAAGGCTCACTGCAGTGAGTTCCTGGATGCAGCATCCTTGCCTTGAATGGTATGTCCTGTCCAATTTTACTGTCCCCACTTCTGTGAGGTTCCCCAAACCTTAAAAGGGGGAGAGATTCTGGGTGAGCACTAGTATGTTCCCTGTTTTGCATTATGTCTGGCCATTGTCCATTTCACTGCTCTTCTACTGGCCTAGGCTCCATCCTGTGTTGAGATTCTTTACCTCTTTTGTAGAAAGATTTCTAGGCTGAGTGCTAAGCACTCTTCAAATCTATGAGTATAATAGTAGCTATTTACAGAACAGTTTATTATATTGTCTTTCTACCTATAGGTACATTGGCTGCTTTTCCCTATTGATATATTTCTCTTTTTTTAGATTCTGGTTCTAATTAACAGTAAAAGAATGTGGTCCATTCTGACAAGCGGATCTTGAGTTCAGTCTGATACTGAATTTTTAAGAGTTTCTTATGTAATCTGGATATTAATTCTTTGCAAATTGATAGGTTTCAAATATTTTTCTTGGTCTGTACACTGTAATTTCACATTAACAATTTTGTCTTGTGTTCTGATGAAGCTCTTTATTTGAATGTAATCCCATTTGTCTGTTTGCTTGTTCTTTAGGTTCGTTTCCTTTGTTTTCATTGTGTTATCCAAAATAATTCTTGTCCTTCTAATTATATGAATCACTTTCCATATTCTTTTTTCTAGAAATTTCATAGCTTATGGTCATATATTTAAGCCTCTAATCCATTTAGATTTTATTTTTGTGATTGATAAAAAATAGGAATCTAATTCCATTCTGAATTCGGCATGTGGGTTTATAATTTTGTTTGCATTACTTACTAAATAAAAGTATTCTTTAACCAATGTTAGTTCTTAACTCCATTGTCAGAAGTCATTTAGCTGTTCCACTGGTTGATGCATATGTTTTATACTAATTTTATATTGTTTGGTGACTACATTGTTGCACATTTTAAAACTCCTTACTGTCCTGTCTTCCGTTGTTTTAATTTGCCCAAGATAACTGTTTCTATGCACACATATCTCTTTGTGTACATTGTGTGAATGTGTGTGTCCATTTTAGGATTTTTTTGTACTTCTGAGAGGAATTCCATTGATATTTTGATAGTGATATCATTTACTCTGTTGATTACTTTAGGAGTATGAACATTTTCTGAATTGTGAGTTTTCTTAACCATAATCATAAAATGTTTTCCATTTGGTTTTCTGTTCATTTTCCCTAATTTTTTCTTAACTTTTTATGGGTAATGTGACTGTTGCAGAGGAATTTGCCCATTTCTATATAATTTTCTATATAATTCTATATACATTTCTTGGTGTGTATTTTCTTACAATATTCTCTAAAGACCCATTTTCCCCCTCTGGTGTGAGGATTAACTGCTTCCTTTTCATCTCTAATTTTGAGTTATATCAGTTTTGTTTTGTTTTATTTTAACTTTTAAGAATGAAATCTTTGTCTTACTAATATTTTATTTTGTTTTGTATCTTGTCCTCATTTGAATCACTCATATACTGATCTTTATTATTTGTTTCTTTTTTTAAATTTTTTTATTGTTTATTCAATTGTGCGTGTATGCATGTGTGCATGTGTGTATGTATGTGTGTGTGTAGAACCACGGACAAATTAGGGAACCACCATAGACGCTTCCACCTCCTCCTTGTTTACTCTGCCCCGGGATTCACAGGCTCCGCCCTACCAGGACCAGAAATGCAGGCCGCCCCCGTTCCGTCTGGCATCTATATGTGAGGTCTAGGGTCTGAACTCAGGACCTTCCGCCTGCAAGGCAGAGGCTTAACCCCTGAGCCGCCTCTCCAGCCCTATTATTTGTTTCTTTAATGGTTGCTTCGCAGTTTATGTACTTTTATTTCTCATTTCTTGAAGTCCTAGGATGGGTTGTTATTCAGCTCTTTGTACTAGCTTTTCTTTTTAAATATTAGTTTATTCCTAGTGCAAAGTCTAGTGATTTAATTGGAAACTGTGGAACCAGATGTCCTGATATTGGAATGTCATGCTAAAAAATAGTAGCACACACCCAGATTTGGCAAAAGAGTGCTTGTGATTTTTTGTTTTCTGAAGTTTTTAAAAATATAAGAAGACAGAATTAATTAAAATAATTACTAAATTCTTTTTTTTTCTTTTTTAAACATTTTTTATTATTATTTCCGTTCATACAAACTTAATAGGTACACCGGTTCCCTCCCTCCCTCCTCCTCCCCCTGACCCCCCTGCTCCCTCAGCCCTCCCTCTCCATCCCCCAGTGCCCCCCCCAATCCCCGGAGAATCCTTTAATGTGCATGCCAGACTCTCCTCTGGGCCCTCGTCTCCCATGATGTACAAGGACCCAGTGGCATTTCCCTGAACCCTTTCTGTGTTCCCCTAATCATAGGAATACTACTGTGGCTGTCAATCCCTTGCCTCCAAGGATCTTGGAGCCTTTAGCAAATGCTAGACTTTGTGGGGTTAGTAGTGTGTTGGACATTGCGCAGGGCATGCAAAGTCCAATTATGATTGCTTCAGCCCTAACTTGTGTGGAGTATCTTCCATATCATTGCTCCTCCCATCCTTGTGCTCTTACACTCTTACCGCCCCCTCTTCCGCAAATTTCCCTGAGCTTCAGGATGGGGATAGATTAGGCTGGCCTAGTTTTAGGTGGTTGATATAGAGTCTCTGAAGTTCTGGATTATGGTTTGTTGATTTTCTTTTGCAGTTTTGCTGCTCCTGCAATGCCCTTCACTCCATCCTGATGGGTGGATGTCACCCCCTGGCCAGAGATAAAAAGCTGTGAAACTAGAGTCTTGTTATAAGAGTATATTCAAAGGTAGATGTAATAAAAGTAGGAAGCCACAGTGAGGGAGGGGTTTCTTATCAGTCATGTTTAAAATTCTAGCATTTGCCATATTTTCTTATTTTTAAAATTAATCATCATAGAAATTATTTTAATCTCTGGTTTTTATACTTCAATCTTTTTCACCCCCTGGAAGTAATCATTTTCTTGAGTGAATGCTTTCAGACCTTATTTTTGCAATTGTACTATTTTTATTTCATTGCATTTTGTCTGCATGAATACATATTCATTCTTACCTAAGCCAATCAACTGAAATGTACTCCATATTTTTTCTTACAGGAATTTTATGGTCTTTGGTCTAGAATTTTATAGTCTCAAGTATAGAATCCTGACATGGAGGTCTTTGATCCATTTGGAGTCAGTTTTAGTGTAGGGAAACAGATAGAGGTCTATTTTTATTCTTCTGAAGGCAGATATTGAATTTTTCCTATACCATTTGTTAAAAATGCTGTCCTTTTTCAATTCTATTTTTAGGCACTTATGTCAAAAATCAGTTGACTATAGGTGTGTGAGCTTATATCCCAATCTAAGTTCTAATCCATTGTTGTTTGTCTCTCTTTTGGAGCCAATGGCATACTATTTTATTACTATCACTTTGTAGTGTCATTTGTATGACAATTTTGTTTCTCAGCATTAATTTTGTTATCCAAATCCTTTTGTGCTTCAATATGAATACTGATATTGTTTTATCACATTTCATGAAGAATTATGCTGGAATTTTGATTGGTAATACATTTTTTGAGTTTTGGTCTTATTTCCTATGTGTTTACTGTCCTGTATATCCTTTAATATGGTTATCATTTTCATACACTTTAAAGGATGCTCCAGGGATGGGGGGAAGGCAAAGGGAGATAGGGAGGAAGGGGGGAAGAGCAGGGGAAAGGAAGGGATAAAGGGGAGAAGAAGCAAGGGGGGGCCAGGAAGGAGTGGAGGGAGAGGACCAGGGTACCTATTAAGTTTGTATGAGTGGAAATAATTAAATAAAATAAATAGGGTTGTCATTTATATAATGTTAATTCTAGGATCCAGGAACATAAGTGATCTTTCTACTCTTCTGGTGTCTTCTGTAATCTCTTTCTTTATGATTTTTAAAACTTTTAACCTCTCTCCTTCCCTCCCCTCTCTACCATTGCCTCCCCGGCTTCCTTTCTCCCATCCCTTGGAGAATTCTTTTATGCGAATGCCAAACCTCCCTCTGAGTCCTCCACCCTGGTGATTGGTAAGGACTCAGTAGCATAGCCAGGAGCCCCTCCTTGGGGTCCCTGTTAGTATGGGAACTCTATTATGACTGTTAATCCAGGCAGGGCTTTTTATCATAAGCCCATATCATATTTTGTCTTGAACTTTTTCTGTATCTATTCAGAGGCTCATTTTTAAAAATGATTTGAAGTGTTCACATGAAAATGAAATGAATTTGATTATTTTCCTACTCTAATATCCATCCTCATGCCCCCTTCAGCCTGTCTGAAGAGGCTTTTCTCTTCCAGTTGGTGTCCTTCCCACTCCCATGTCCCTCTGCATGTGTGATTCCCTGAGCATCATAAAGGATTCTTGTATTGACGACTATCCTGGTATCTGCTGGGGCATGAATGGCCCACCAGTAGGTCAGTTGTCCAGTAAAGAAACTTCCTCTCTCCTGTCTGGAACCAATTCCAAACCATCTCTCAGGTTAGGGCAACATTTTCTGGGATCCTTCCTATTCCATGGTGAAATATTGATAGGCCAGCTAATGTGGAAGATTAGTTGAAGTAGGCTGTATTGTGTTCTTGGGTATGTCAGTCCTGATATAGACAGAGGGTATTATCTGGAAAGCGCCTCTTCTCTTTACAGTGGTTTCTTTACTCTCTTGTCCTTTTTCTCTGCTTTCTTTTACTGCCTTTTTTCCTGTGTTCCCATCCTCTCCTTTCATATTTTCTAGTGTTATATTACAGTCACTATTATAACAAGCATCCTTATAAATGTCCTTTTGTGAACATGTGAGAAAGCATCTGTATTTGAGTTGATAGGCTTAGGGAATACATATTTTAAATTTTATAATGGAATGGAAATTTGCTCTCTAAATGTCTTCAATATTCCTTTTTTCCATTCTCTCTCAAGCTGAAGATATTAACAAAAGTTTAAATTTTTGATTATAAAACTGGGGTGAAGTTGGTGTTTCAGTATTGCTTCGTTAAGTGAGGCTTAGCATTTCTTTATATCCTTATTGGCCAATCAAGTTTAATAATCTCCAATTTTCTAAACTCTGAAAATGTTAAAATTAGAATTCTTATTATTTTATTGTTGACTTATTTTAGGCTATCATATATTTGAAATATAAAAGCCTTGCATGTTACATAAAACATGTTGCAGATAATCCTCTTAATATATTGCACATTTTGGTTAATGTGCATATGTTTTAAGATTTTCTAGTGATAAGATTGTTGGAGTCTAAAGGTGTAAGGTCCACTCAAGACAGGTTTGTCTAAAGGTGTAAGGTCCACTCAAGACAGGTTTGTTGCATGGAGGTATTCACTACAGTGAGGGTTATCTTCATCACAACTGTACACTGGCTAATATATTAAGATTTCCCCATAGACTTGTGAGGAACATGAAGTGGGAAGCTTAGCAGGAGGGTGGGAGAGAGAGGGATGGATTGGTGAAAGGAGAGGAGGCTGGGAGAGGAAATGGGGAGGGAGTGAGGAAGGAGGAGGGTAGGGACAGCCATTTTATTATGTTTGTAAAATTAGAAAAAGAAAAAAAATATTTTTCTCCCTAATTTCTGAATATACTATGCTAGTAATTTTTTTTTTCTTTTGTGACCTTGCACTCTTATATTGTCTAGTCTATGTAGTCTAGGTTAGTCTCAAATTTTCTGTGATCTTGTCCCAGCTTTGAATGCTAGGAAGACACGCATCACCCTGCATGCTAGGCCTTGCATTTCTGAGGTAAATTTTCTGTAATAACTATGTATACATATTTACATTTGCTTTTGTCTTTATATTCATATCTCTTTCTACATTTGAGTTCTCTTGCCTGACATCCTTTTTATCTTTCATTACAATTCATTTTACTTTTTAAATTATGCTAAACACACAACTCTGAATATGCCTGTCTTCTTGTAGGCTCATAAATACTTTTATGTTAATCTCTAAGATTGTCCATATCTTGGTTATTCTCTTATATAAGATACATATGTGTTTGGCATTTCATTTGAATCATGTCATGTTGCTTTTGTTCTTCAGTAGTTGACTTTCTTGTTTTTGTGCTATAAAATCAATAATCACATGAGATTTTTTAAAGGAAAATTTCCCTCAAGATTGACTGTCCATATTATATTTTTTTCTTTGTTTATTTTGTGTAATTATAGTGAAGAAAGAAGAGAAAGCAAGTGATAAAAGAAAGAGAGGGAGAGGAAGAGGGAGAGAGAGAGAGAAAGAGAGAGAGAGTAACCACTTAGGAGAAAAGAGGTGAAATATGGGGAATAGTGAAGATTTCATTTATTAGACATCTTGCACCTACAGGAGACACATCTTTGCCAAGATTACTTTAATTATTGTTATTGATGCAGTTGAACTATAGTAGAGACAGGTAAATCATTGCCATCCAATCTACTCTCTTCTTCAACTCATTGGGCATGACATTATTGTTTTCTACATGTAAATAAGTGCTTTTTCCTGAGTTTTGAGTGAAGTTGAGAGCTTTGCACTTAACCTTAATTTTGGCACTTGTTGATTTGTTGTATTTTTGTTCTTTCTGAATATAAAGTAAATTATTGTCAGTTTGACTGTGTCTGAAATTTTCTCTTCTATCATATGATATCAGGAACCCAAGATCAGCAAACCTAAATTCTTTTGTAAATGCTTTTCTTCAACATGCTCAATACACAAATACACATCACAAGAGCATAGGTAATAAAGCTATTCAATGAGCACGATTAGATGTGAACACCATCCTCTTCTGAAAATGCTGTAATGTTTTTGATTCACCTTCATATCAGGGAAAAGAAATCTTTCTAATTATTTCTTTAATGAATCAGTTACTCTATGGAGCTTTTGAAAGTGTTATTTTTCACATAGACTCAACAATCTTACTTCTATTGTGTAACTTAGTGGTAAGCTTTTTGCATTCATCATACCTGGGAAGGTCAAGCATTTTATAACCTCAAAAAGCCTGATCCTTGTTTGTACAGACAATTACCTAAATGTTCCTTTTATTTAGAATGGGTATTTCAACCATCTCAAGGTTTACTTACACTAGGATTCTCAAGTGTTTTCTTTTACTGAATACTGAATCCAACTGAAGCAGACTTTATATTATCTAAGTTCTTACTTTATATTTTCTCATTTTATTTTAAAAATTGCTGTTGTGTGGTATGCTGATGTAACTGAATGGTAAACTTCATATTCAGTTGGTATAACTTAGTATTTTTGCAAGTTTCTAGTTGAAGCCATAACACATGCTTTTACATTATATATTCAGTAGATTTATGTAACTAGAAGAGAAAGAGTAGAACTGAATGTCAGAAGTGTAGAGTGCAATTAGTTATTTTTACTGGTTGGGATGAATCTTTTTTTTTTTATTTCCACTCATACGTACTTAACAGGTACACCAGTCCCCTCCCTCCCTCCAACCTCCCACCGCCTTGTGCCCCCCTCCCCTGCCCCTCCCTCACTGTCCCCCAGTGCCTCCCCCTTCCATCCCTGGAGCATTCTTTAATGTGCATGCCAAACTCTCCTCTTGGTCCTCCTCTCCAATGAGGTGCAAGGATCCTTTCCTCTATTCCCCTTAAGCATAGGAACACTACTGTGGCTGTCAATCCCTTGCCTCCCAGGATCCTAGTGCCTTTAGCAAATGCTAGACTTTGTGGGGTCAACAGTGTGTTGGACATTGCGCAGGGCATGCAAAGTCCAATTATGATTGCTTCGGCCCTAACTCGTGTGGAGTATCTTGCATATTATTACTCCTCCCATCCTTGTGCTCTTACAATCTTACTGCCCCCTCTTCCGCAAATTTCCCTGAGCTTCAGGATAGGGAGTGATTAGGCTGAATCTTAAGGAAGTTGGTTGGTAAGAGAGATTATTATAGCAATAATGGAGATAGAGAATAGAAATGATAATATTAATTAATAACTTTTCTCATGACAGTGTGGATCAATGTAATGCTATCTAGAATCTTTGCCAAGTTTTATTTTGCCATGTAGCTATTTTGCCATTTGAATGAAATTTCAAAACCATGTAATGAATTTAAAATATGCTTTCAAAATAAGTTATCAACCTAGTAGAAGAAAAGGAGTATTTAATATACTTTGTAGATACATAATAATGGGATATTCTAACTGAGAAATTTATGTTCTAGAAGATCTGGAAGATAAAACAATTCTTACAATTGATACAATATAAATTTAATTTAAAGTTGCCTTACAGGGCATGTGACAATATTCTCAAAAAAAAAAAAAAAAAAAAAAAAAAGGAACTCAATAAGCATCTTAAAGAGAAACAGATTACAGACAATGAAAAAAAATGACTTTAGTACAAATAAATCATTTTTACGGCATTAATAGTTGCTTAAAATAGAATTTCAGCATTAACTTGAATAAAATGTGTTTGTGAATTTCAACCAATGTTCATTGACGAAAATTTTTTTAAATTAATTTTTCCCCAATCATACAAGCTCAGTAGGTACCCCAGTCCCCTCCCTCCCTCCACCCTTCTCCAGTCCCCCTTGAACCCTCCTCCCCCTTTTCCCCTTTCTTTTAGCGCTCTCCCTCTCATTCTTCCAGTGCCTTCCCCTTCCACACGCCTATCCCCTGGAGCATCCTCTTGTGTGAATGCCAAACTTCCCTCAGAATCCTCCACTTTAGTGAGGTGTAAGGACTCAGTGACATAGCCTAGAGCCTTTTCTTGGGCCCCCTTTAGTATGGGAACAGTATTATGACTGTTAATCCCTTGCCTCTAAAGATCCTAGTGTCTGTGATCCAGCTAGAATTTGGGGGTCGTTGACATGTCAGTCATTGTGCAGGTCATGCAAAGTCCAATTATGGTTACTGCGGCCCTAAGTTGTGTGGAGTATCTTGCATATCGTTGGTCCTCTCCATCTTTAGGTTCTTACAATTTTGCCGGCCCTTCTTCCGCAGGTTTCCCTGAGCTTTAGGATGGGGAAAGATTTGTCTGGTCTGGCTCCAGGTGATTAATGTAGGGTCTTTGGCATTTTGAATTATGATTTGGTATTGTTTTTAGTTTTGCTGTTCCTGCACCGCCCTTTGCTCCAGGGATGGATGAAATTTTTATGAAAATATGATGAATCTAGTTGAGACCAAAATGTGATTTCAAGAATAACTCTAAATTGATTGCTGAATTGGGTGGCTATGATCAAGCAATGCATGTTCCCTATAATCTCCAGCATGCATGTATACATACATATATACATATACATTTTATAAACAGAGTTCTACTAGAGGATAGTCAAACTCATTTCATTATGTTTTTAATGCCTATGCTTATTTTAGACTAGAATGGCAGGTTGAGTAGCTAGAAAAGAAAGTATCTGAATTGTATAGCCTAGAAAAAAAAGTTTCCCATTCCCTGGTTTGATTGAACCATTTTTCTATAACAGTAGAAACATTTAACCATTTTAATGTTTGGACAAAAGTACACAGTAAGGATTATGCTCAATGGGGAACAATTGGAAGCATTCCCACTTTGATCAGGAACTAGACAAGGCTGTCCACTCTCACCACTTCTATTCAATATTGTACTTGAAGTCTTAGCCGAAGCCATAAGACAAGAAAGGGACATAAGAGGGATTCAAATCGGCAAGAAAGAAGTCAAGCTATCCCTATTTGCAGATGACATGATCTTATACCTGAGTGATCCCAAAAACTGTACCAGGAAACTCCTGGAACTAATTGAGAAGTTCAGCAGGGTGGCAGGATACAAAATAAATGTGCAAAAATCAGTGGCCTTCCTATATGCCCAGAATGAAAGAAGTTAAAATGCCTTGAGAGAAACAATCCCATTTACTATAGCCCCTAAAAAAATGAAATACCTTGGTTTAAACCTAACCAAGGAAGTAAGAGACCTTTGTAATGAAAACTTTAAAACCCTAAAGAAAGAAATTGCACAAGACACCAGAAGGTGGAAAGACCTCCCATGTTCTTGGATTGGCAAAACCAACATCATAAAAATGACCATCCTACCAAAGGCAATATACAAATTCAATGCTATACTAATTAAAATCCCAAAGCAATTCTTCAAAGAAGTTGACCAAACAATCTCAAAATTCATATGGAGGCACAAAAGACCCAGGATAGAAAAAAGACAATCCCGAGTAACAAAAACACTGCTGGAGGTATTGCCATACCTAACCTTAGTCTATACTACAAATCCATAGTTGTAAAAACAGCCTGGTACTGGTTCCAAAATAGACTCAAAGATCAATGGATAAGGATTGAAGACCCAGATATAAGCCCACAAAGTTACAGCCATTTGGTCTTTGACAAAGGGGCCCAAAGAATCCAATGGAAAAAGAATAGCATCTTCAACAAATGGTGCTGGCAAAACTGGATCTCCACATGCAGAAGACTTAATTCCAAATGGATCAAAGACTTGATATAAGGCCAGAGACTATAAAAACCATAGTTGAAAGTATAGGGAACTCCCTCGAGATGATTGGGCTAGGCCAACAGTTCCTAAACAGACATCCAATGGCACAGTCACTGCTACCAACTCTCAACAGTTGGGATCTTGTGAAATTAAAGAGCTTCTGTTCAGATAAAGAGATTGTAACACGAGCTCAAAGGCAACCCACAGAATGGGAGAAAATCTTCACTAACCATATATCGGATAGAGCTCTACTGTCCAGAGTGCACAAAGAACTTAAAAAACTAAACACCAAGGAAACCAATGGCCCAATTAAAAAATGGGCCCTGGAACTTAAAAGAAACTTTACCAGAGATAAAATTAAAATATCTAACAAACATCTTAAAAAATGTTTCACTTCCTTAGCCATCAGGGAAATGCAAATCAAAACTTCCCTGAGGTATCATCTCACCCCGGTCAGGATAGCAAAAATCCACAATACAAACAACAAATGCTGGAGAGGATGTGGAGAGAGGGGAACTCTCCTACATTGCTGGTGGGAATGCAGGCTCATACAGCCACTCTGGCGAGCCGTCTGGAGATTCTTAAAGAAATTAAAGACTGAAATGCCATATGAGCCTGCTATTCCACTTTTGGGAATAACCCCCCATACAGCAAAAATTCACCTTGATAGCACAAGCACGACCATGTTCATAGCAGCACTGTTTACATTAGCAAAGTCATGGAATCAATCCAAATGTCCAACAGTTGACGAGTCGATAAGGAAACTGTGGTACATCTATACAATGGAGTACTACTCAGCCATCAAAAATGATGAATTACTGGAATTTGCCGGGAAATGGATGTCATTAGAAACAATTATATTAAGTGAAGTATCCCAAACCCAGAAAATTAAGCGCCATATGTACTCCCTAATAGGTGGCTCCTAGTACCGAACCCACCCAGCCCACCTTGAGACACTCATAGGTAAATCTATGTATTACAGTAATTGCAAGGATTATGAATAGGAGGGATGGGGTTGGAGGGCCACACCAGAAACAAGGAGAGAAGTGACCATGTTACAGTAGAGAAAATAGGCCTGCATCAAGGACTGCAAGTAAGTAATGTGACACCTGGTTAAGTTCACAGATGTTCGTTCCTGATCATTTACAACTAAGGGGGTATGATCTCACCAGAAGGGGAGGGCATATAGTCTGGCAGATAAAAAGTAACCATTTTGCAAATGGGTGATTGACCCCTCCCTCACTGAGGTTTCCTACTTTTATTACATCTACCCTTGAATGTCCTCTTATAATAAGACTCCAGTTTGACAGCTTTTTGTGTCTGGCCAGGGGGTGACATACAGTGCCAGCAGAATGGAGTGAAGGGCATTGCAGGAGCAGCAAAACTGCAAAAGAAAATCAACAAACCATAATCCAGAACTTCAGAGACTCTATATCAACCACCTAGAACTAGGCCAGACTAATCTCTCCCCATCCTGAAGCTTAGGGAAATTTGAGGAAGAGGGGGCGGTAAGAGTGTAAGAGCAAAAGGATGGGAAGAGCAATGATTTGCAAGATACTCCACACAAGTTAGGGCCGAAGCAATCATAATTGGACTTTGCATGCCCTGCGCAGTGTCCAACACACTATTGACCTCACAAAGTCTAGCATCTGCTAAAGGCACCAAGATCCTTGGAGGCAAGGGATTGACAGCCACAGTAGTGTTCCTATGCTTAAGGGGAACACGGGAATGGGTTCAGGGAAATGCCACTGGGTCCTTGTACGTCATTGGAGAGGAGGGCCCACAGGAGAGTCAGGGATGCACATTAAAGGACTCTGTGGGAATTGGGGCCGGAGGCACTAGGGAATGGGGAGAGAGGGGTGAGGGAAGGGGGAGCAGGAGTTTCGGGGGGGAAGAGGAGGGAGGGAGGGAACCGGTGTACCTATTAAGTTTATATGAGCGGAAATAATAATAAAAATGTTAAAAAAAAGTTTGGGCAAAAGTAGAATATTTATGTCTTGCGTGAAGAAATAACTGACTTCACGTAGGATTTAGTTACACCTTAGGCAAAATTAGAACTTCTGTGTGCTGATGGAGAAATGACCAAATTCTCTGTGTGTTTTGTTTCCCTGAGTCTTGATTGTTTCCTGGGAATTGAAATTACTTTTCTTTGCATATCTGAGATGGTATGTCACTGTCACTGCTGTATGTCAAGTCCATTCAACACTTCTTGACACCATGAAGAGTGTGGCATTTCAATAGTGTAGTGGGCATTTTGTAAGGAACAGGATTGTGAACCTAGTATTTGTTTTCTTATATATCAAGATATTTTAGATCTTATTTTGAAGTACTCTGTTTTATTAAAGAACTTTAAAATAGTGTCATTAGATTAATTTTAGACTTTTTTCTCATAAATAGCCATGCAAGTGACAGAACATTCATCAGCCTGTGAATTAACTAAAAATATCTTGTTTATTGTAGGTATTTGATAAATATTTATGACCTGAATATTAATAACCTAATGATTTTGCATATGCATTTTTTCAGATATTTGAGTGGTTACTATGTGCCAGGCATGACATATCGGGACAAGCAATTTGGCAATGAACAAGACAGATAGCATCTCTAATAAAGAAGCTAGTCAATGAAATGAATTCATAAGCAAACAAAATAATTGTAGACAGTGATAATCTGCAAATGGCAAGTGAACTTATGACTGAGTTGGGTCAGAGAGCTCAAATAGCAGGATAAAGAGCAATGAGGTGCTGATTGAGCTAAGAATTCAACGATGAAACAGAAAACCATTATGAAAAGACCAAGGAGATCCTACTCAAAGAGCAAGTTCAAAGGAACAGCAGTGTGTGCAGCTTAAGAAGGACAAAGATTGTATAACTGGAGTCATTTTACAATGTGTTTCAATATTTTCTGATTAGATTGAATGTGTATGATTTCTACATTATTTTGACAGTACAGACAGTATATAATAGTACCAGATTGTGGTACTATTTTATAAGCCAAAAACTTAAGATTTGATGTTGTGATTAAGAATTTTTGTACATAAGGGGTAATACTAGAGAGTCATGTATACTTATTTTATTGTGGGAATGAGGATAATGTGGATACAGATAGACGTTGAGAATCAAAGCATATTTGAAGCATACTTTCGATGTCAGCTTGCTTTTTATTCTCATCCCAACTTGGCTGAAATTGGAATCAGTGACTTAATCGATCCACCTCAGTTATCAAGACTTCATTATGGTTTTCATTTGTTTTTATTGAGCCTTAATTTCTTTTCTATATTCCTGACCTTTAACCATTTTTAGATTTTAATATGCCTTATTTTTCCTATTATTTTTGTGCCTTACGAAGTATATGTTTGCATTTGTAAGTAGGAAATAATTCAATATCAGTTAAATCGAACACATTTTTTTGCAGTAAAATCCTCTAAATTATAAAGGCAGGATTTATTTTTTATAGGCTGTGGTATGGACCTTTGCTCTTCACATAACTACTCAATCTGTAAAGGTTGCTATACTAAAGGCAAATCTTGTGCTGCAGATTGCTTGTCATCTCTGGTAGCAATCTGTCAGAGAAAAGGATATGCCAAGAAATTACTTACATTGCTGCAGCTTTGGCCATTCAAACCACTTGCCTGCCCTCGCTAAAATATGCATTTCAGTTTAGTATTCTATTTCATTCACATTATTTAAGACTACGATGGAGAAAATTATACTCTGTACCTCTCAGACAAATTAGGATATCACATAGTCTCATAGTTACTGTATTATAGTACATATTCATATTGGTGCCTTGGAGAACCTTGCAAGTACATGGTAGTCTCTTCAGAACTAATTTGAGAAAAGGAAATGAGGCGATGGTTTTTAGCGTGTGGTTCCACATTTATTAGATACTATCATCTTATATCTATCAGGGACACTGGAAAATTTGTAATGGTATCCAGTTATCAGTGTCCAAAAATGGTGGTGCAAATTTTGTTAAATTATTAAATATTCCCTAATGAATTCATCTGGATGAAATTATATGTATGTTTCCTGCATTGTTGTAAATTGGTGGATTGTTGTTGTACATAAAATTACACAGTAAATGCTTCTATTTCATAAAAGTTGGATACTGGACCTATGCTACATGGCTTATAAAACTTAGTTCTGCAGCCAGATTGTGCATGAGTCATAATTCTGTCCCTCTCCATAGGAATATGCTTTATATGATTACTGATAGTATTGTTCCTTTGTTTACACACCAATAAAACGAGGAAATGTTATTTTCCTACCTCCTAGATTTTTTTTTTTGAGATTGAAATAAGCAGAAGTACGTGATGGCATAGAATCTAAATGTAGGGAATGCTTATGTATTTGTTAGTGTTTTTTTGCATTCTTTCTTTGTTTACAAACAAATTAAGTTTATGTTTGTGCCCTGACCACCCCCCATTTCTTTTCTTTCTCACCATCCCCATCCACACTTTCTTCTCCCCCCCTCCCTTCCCTTCATCCATCCTGTTCTGTCCGGGTGCCTGTGTTGGTAAGGGAGTCAGATTAGTGTTGAATTTTATGTGACTCTTCAGTTCCTAAGACACTCTCTGAGAGCTACTGTATCTTCTAAGAACCTAGTTAGTCCTTGGGGAGACATAGATATATTGACCATTGTGTAGATCTGGAGAGGTTATTTTCCAAGTAGCCTTTTGGATAAAGCAGCCCTGTCTTGGGTGAAGAGTGCTGTTCTAGAATATATCATTCCACAGTTAGGCTTTTATAATTTTAATGCCCTCTCTTCAACAGGTTCCCCTAAGCCTTGGTGTGGGATAAGATTTGATGTGCTGATTAAGGCTCAGTATTCCATTTTTTCTGATATTCTATACTCTGCCCCAATGTGATCTTCTGCCTCATTAGTCTTCCATTGTAATAGGGTGCAACTTGATTGAGTGCTGAAAGTTTTTCTTACTTCTTTTCCTTTGCCTCAGCACTCTTGGGATTTCCTCAAGGTTTCACCTTTCCTCCCAAGTTATGTTTGTTTGTGGTTATAGTGGGTTTTATAAAATTTCCTCCTGAGTGTATCATATTGATGGCTTAGTACTAGATTATTGCCTTTCTGTGTCTCGGGATATTTCATTCAGTATAACTTTTTCCTACTTCATTCATTTACCAGCAAATCTCATTAATTCATTTTTCTTGATAGCTGAATAGTATTTCATTGTATATATATATAAACCACATCTTTATTTTCTAATCATCTGCTATTGGGTATTTAGGCTTTTCCCATGACTATGCTATTGTGAATAGAGTTGCAATAAACATAGATATATGAATGTTTCTATAGTAAAATGAAGCATTCTTTGGGAATATTCCTGAGTGGTATAGCTGGGTTATATGACATTTCAATTTTTAACTTTTTTGGGAGTCACTATACTGATTTGATTTTTAACTTAAAATGAAAGTTGTTTTCGTTATGATCCTGCTATTACTATGAAATTATAAGTAAAATATTACTACTACTTTTAAAAATGTAGGATTCACATACAGCAATATTTTGCTTTCAGTCTCTAAGTACTAGTACTTTATTGCCCTATAAGGAGACATCTTCAACTTTTTCTTAAGAATAAATTAACCACCCATTCCTCACCCTCCTGGGAAGCATGTAGTCCAGCCAGGACACACAGCACCCTGTGTAAGCACCCCCTGCTCACCCCCAAGCCCCAGGTAACCCACTAGTCCCAGTTCCTCCCTCCAGCCAGTAAGAGCAAGTGCTGTTCCAACTAATTCAGTTCAGTCAAAACACACAAAAATTGAAAGAAGGTCTTAAGAGATAAAATGACAATGCCCAAGTCAAAGTGCAAATCCATGAGAAACAAATCTCCCACTGAAGGAATTAACCCCATAATGATAGACTCCAATCAGAACAAATCCACAGAAAATAGCCAAGAAAGCCTGACCCAAGATAATGACTTTCAAAACATGATCATTACTATGATCAACATTATGAAAGAGGAAATCCAGGAGGAGTTAAATAACTGCATCAACCACTTTGAAGAGGAGCACAACAGATACTTGGAGGAGTTGAGAAAAACAGTTCAGGAAACAAAAATAGGCATAGAGCAGTTAAAACAGACTCAAGCAGAGTTTAAAAATAGGCATAAAGCAGTTAAAACAGACTCAAGCAGAGTTTAAAACATTAAATGTTAATGGAATTAACCGATCCAGAGACATAGATTACAAACTTGGATTAAAAATTACATACCCATGAATTTGCTGCCTGTAGGAATCCCATCTAAAGATAGGCACATCCTAAAAATAAAAGGCTGGTCCAAAATTATACAAGCTTCTAGAACCAGGAAACAAGCAGGGGTAGCCATTATACTATCGGCAAAGTGGACTTCAAACCAAAAAAGTCATAAGAGATACAGATGGATACTACATTTTAGTCACAGGTACAATTCACCAGGAAGACTTCACAATACTGAACATATATGCTCCCAATACGCCCCCCCATTCATTAAGCAAACCCTACAACATCTCAAGTGATAAATTAACCCCCAAAGGATAATCCTTGGTGATTTCAACACCGCCTTCTCAACATGGGATAGATCAACAGGTTAAAAAAAGTAACAGAGACACTTTGGAACTTAATCAAACCCTTACTGAAAAAGACCTTACAGATCTCTATTGAACTTTCTGTCCACGCACCAAACAATACACATTTTTCTCAGCAGCACACAGAACTTTCTCCAAAATAGATCACATTTTGGGCCACAAAATGAATCTCCACATATACAGGAAAGTTGAAATTCTAGCCTGTACCTTATCAGACTACCACGGCCTAAAGCTTGACATCCACAACACAACAAGCAACAGAAAATACACTAACTCTTGGAAACTTAACACTATGATGTTGAATGAGAATTGGATTCAGGAAGAAATTATAAAGGAAATTCAAGATTTCCTTAAAGTAAACAATAATGAAAATACAATTTACCAAAATCTTTGAGACACAATGAAAGCTGTCCTAAGAGGTAAGTTCATAGCTCTTAATGCCTACATCAAAAAAAGGGAAACATCAGAAATAAATAACCTAACAATGCAGCTTAAAGCTTTAGAGATGCTAGCAATCCGATCCCAAAAGCATAGAAGAGAGGAGATTAGCAAAATAAGGGGAGAAATATCTGAAATCGAGTTTAGGAAAATGATACAATCAACCAGGCAAAAAGCTGGGATTTTGAAAAAATCAATAAGATTGATACACCCCTAGCTAAATTAACCAAAAGCAAGAGAGAAAAAACCCAAATTAACAAAATTAGAAATGAAAATGAAGTTATCAGTACTGATACCCAAGAAATCCAGAGAATTATGCAATATTTCAAAAACTTATACTCATTGAAGTTTGACAACACAAAGGATGACAACACTTAGGATGAATTCCTAAGTAAATACAACTTACCTAAATTTAATCAGGAAGTTGTGAATTATTTAAATAGTCCTATAACATATGAGGAAATCGATGAAGTAATCTCAAATCTTCCCACCAAAAAATGTCCTGGACCACACAGATTCACCAGAGTTCTACCACACATTTAAGGAGCTAATAACACCAATACTCCTTAAACTCTTCCATCAAATAGCAAAGGAAGGAACACTACCAAATACTTTCTATGAAGCTAATATTGTCTTAATCCCAAAACCTAATAAAGATACACTTAAAAAAGAAAACTATAGGCCAATCTCTCTGATGAACACAGATGCAAAGATTATCAACAAAGTCTTAGCAAATCAGATTCAAAAACATATCAAAAAAATCATTCACAGGGACCAAGTAGGCTTTATCCCCGGCATACAAGGTTGGTTCAACATACGCAAATCAATAAATGTAATTCATCATATAAACCAGTCCAAAGTCCAAGGCCACATGATACTCTCGATAGATTCAGAAAAAGCTTTTGACAAGATCCAATAGCCCTTTATGATCAAAACCCTAGAGACAGAAGGAATGGAAGGAACTCTATCAATATAATAAAAGCTATATACAACAAGCCCACAGCAAGGATTATACTCAATGGGGAAAAATTTGAAGCATTCCCACTTCGATCAGGAACTAGACAAGGCTGTCCACTCTCACCACTTCTATTCAATATTGTACTTGAAGTTTTTGGGACATAAAAGGGACATAAAAAAGATTCAAATCTGCAAGGAAGAAGTCAAGTTATTTCTATTTGCAGATAAGACTCAGGTCTTATACCTGAGTGATCCCAAAAACCCCACCAGGAAGCTCCTGGAACCAATTGAGAAGTTCAGCAGGGTGGCAGAATACAAAATAAATGTAAAAAATCAGAGGCCTTCCTATATGCCCAGAATGAAAGAAGTAAAAACACCTTGAGAGAAACAATCCCATTTGCTATAGCCCCTAAAAAAAATGAAATACCTTGGTATAAACCTAGCCAAGGAAGTAACAAAAACACTGCTGGAGGTATCACCATACCACACCTTAGTCTATACTACAAATCCATAGTTGTAAAAACAGCCTGGTACTGGCTCCAAAATAGACACATAGATCAGTGAATAAGGGTTGAAAACCCAGATATAAGCCCACACAACTACAGGCATGTGATCTTTGGCAAAGGGGCCCAAAAAATCCAATGGAAAAAAAACAGAGTCTGCAACAAATGGTGCTGGCAAACTGGATATCCATATGTAGAAGATTAAAACTGGACCCGTACTTGTCACCATAGTACAAGAATTAATTCCAAATGGATCAAGGACTTTGATATAAGGCCAGAGACTATAAAAACCTTAGTTGAAAGGGTAGGGAACTCCCTCGAGCTGATTGGGCTAGGCCAACAGTTCCTAAACTGACATCCCATAGCACAGTCACAACAGCCAACACTCAACAGATGGGATCTTGTGAAAGTAAAGAGCTTCTGTTCAGATAAGGAGATTGTAACTTGAGCACAAAGGCAACCCACAGAATGGGAGAAAATCTTCACTAACCACAAATCTGATAGAGCTCTATTATCCAGAGTGCACAAAGAACTTAGAAAACTAAACACCAAGGAAACAAATGGGCCAATTAAAAAATGGGCCTTGGAACTTAAAGGAAACTTTACCAACGAGAAATTAAAATGTCTAACAATTAACTTAGAAAATGCTCCACATCCTTAGCCATTAGGGAAGTGCAAATCAAAACTTCCCTGAGATATCTCACCCTGGTCAGGATGGCAAAAATCCACAGTACAAACAATACCAAATGCTGGAGAGGATGTAGAAAGAGGGGAACTCTCCTACATTGCTGGTGGGAATGCAGGCTCATACAACCACTTTGGTGAGCCATCTGGAGATTCTTAAAGAAGTTAAAGATTGAATTGCCATGTGACCCTTCTATTCCACTGTTGGCAATAACCCCCCATATAGCAAAAATTTACCTCAGTACCACAAGCAGGATCATGTTCATAGCAGCAGTGTTTACAGTAACAAAGTCATGGAATCAACCCAAACAGTTGACGAGTGGATAAGGAAAATGTATATTTATACAATGGAATACTATTCAGCCATTAAAAATGATGAATTAATGCAATTTGCCAGGAAATGGGTGGAATTAGAAACAATTACATTGAGTGAAGTATCCCAGACACCGAAAATTAAATGCTGTATGTACTCCCTAATTGGTAGATCCTAGTACCCAACCCACTTAGAGACACTCAAAGATAAATCTCTGTAATACCTACAGTAATTGCAAAAATTATAAGCAGGAGGGATGGGGAAGGAGGGCCCCACCAGAAACAAGGAGAGAGGGAACCATGTTACAGCAGAGAAAATAGGCCACCATCAAGGACTGCAAATAAGTAATGAGATATCTGGTTAAGTTCACAGTTGCAACTGAGGGGGTATGATTTCACCAGAAGGTGAGGGCATATATTCTGGCAGATAGAAAGTAAACATTTTGAAATGGGAGACTGAACCCCCTCCCCCCACCGCAGTCTCCTACTTTTGTTCCATCTACCTTTGAATATATTCTTATAGTAAGACTCTAATTTAACAGCTTTTTATCTCTGCCCGGGGGAGGGGGTGACATCAATACCCATCAGAATGGAGCCAAGGGCATTGCAGGTGTATCAAAACTGAAAAAAAAGCAATAAACCATAATTCAGAATGTCAGAAACTTTGTATCAACCACCTGGAACTAGGCCAGCCTAATCTCTTCCCATTCTGAAGCTCAGGGAAGCGGGGGCGGTAAAAGCCTAAAGTTGGGGACGAGGAATGATATGCAAGATACTCCACACAAGTTAGGGCCAAAGTTGTCATAATAGGACTTTGCATGACTTGCACAATGATCAACACATTATTGACCCCTCAAAGTCTAGCATGGACTAAAGGCACTAGGAACTTTAGAACCTAAGGATTAACAGCCACAATAGTGTTCCTATAATTAAGGGGAACACAAGAATGAGTTCTAGGAAATGCCCCTGAGTCCTTATACCTCATCAGAGAGGAGGACCCAGAGGAAAGTTTGACATACACATTAAAGGATGTTCCAGGGATAGGGGGGAGGAGGCACTGGGAGATAGGGAGGAAAAGGGGGAAGGGAAGGGGAAATGGGAGAGGGAGCAAGGGGGTCCAGGAAGGGACCGTGGTACCTATTAAGTTTGTATGAGTATATATAAAAAATAAAAAAGAATAAATTAACCAAATCATTTTTACATTTATTTTGGAAGACATGAAAATCTTAAGAAAATAGCTAATTGAAAGGAACCTTAAAACAACTTTTTGTTTTATGTTGTTGGGTCAGTGTTTGGTCTGTTCCATTTCTGTTTAAGTATTTAGAATTCTGTACTAGAAGGTAAGGGGGTTTCATATGGGCCACTGAAATCCTGGAATTAATATAAGTTTGGGGACCTGAGTGATAGCAACATTTGTGTGACAGTCCTGATGATCTGTGTTTGAGTCCCAGGACCCATATAAAAAGCAAAATCTATGGTAGGCATCTATAATGTTTGCACTACGAGAGAGAAATGAAGGTTGAGTCAGGAGAATCATTTGAAAGATTGAGACCCAGCTATCATGGATACTGAATAAAGACAAAAATAAGAGAGACTCCCCCTCAACAAGGAGGAAGATGAGAACTAACTTCTGAAATTTGTCTTTTCAACTTCCCTTTCCCATGCATGTGATTGGTCACATGTGCACACGCGTATCCTCCCACTTCCCCCTACAACCTCTACAAATATACCACACACACACACACACACACACACACACACACACACACACACACACAATTTTTGAGCTTGTTTTATCTTTTTACTGCTCTTCTTGTCAAAGTGATTTAGTAAGAGGCCCTCTGAAGGTATTTTATACATATAAAATATAAATGCTAAGCATAATATTACTGACACAGACAAACCAGTTAGGATATTTTACACCTTTCATAAACTGAACCAAAATGAAAAATTTTCTCTTCTAATGTAACCTGAAAATTAATTAAGCATCATTTTAGGCAATCAGTTATTACATATACCAAGCAGCAATCATTCCTTAGGGTGATATTGATTAGATACTTCAAGAAAAATGCTGACTTTTTCATCCTTTGTGTTATTTCTCCCGATTTGAAAATTATTACCATTTCGTAGTTTTATAATTTCATTTTTATGGTATGTTTTGAAATAGAAATAGCTTACAAATTATTGTTTTACACCACTATTATATCAACTGATTTAATGTAACTTAGTGTTGACTCCTTAAATTCATTTTACTCAACCATATTATGAAATAGATTATGTGAAATGGAAAGAAAAGAAAAGGAAATGTAGTGTTTTTTGATTTCTAAAAAATATGTTTTTGTGCACTTGTGCAAAGTTTTCAGTTCATATTTGACTTTTAAAATTAATTTTATTAAAAGACCCAACATCATAGAATATTTTGAAGTCATTACTTTAAATTTTCTTTAAAAAAAGTACACAGTTGAAACTCCTAAACTTTAAGCTTCTGGTTGACGGAAATTAAGTAAATAATTAAAAGTGCATTGTTTACTTCTTAATAATTAAGTAGGTTAGACTGTGTACTTTTTTGTAGTCATCAAGTTTTAATTTATTTATTTGTTGGTATGTTGGTTTTTAAGAATTTATTTAAGGCATTCTGCTAAAGGAAAATAAGAACAAACAATGGAGTCACAGAATAAAGGAAGGGCTTAGATTGCTTTTTTAAAAAGACAAGGGGAATTAGAAATGGATTGGAATTTAGGGTCGAAAGCAGAAAATCCTATATTGAATGCATAATCATGCTTAATTTTCCCTCAGTATTTATATGTGGGAAAACCCACAGTGCCTAAGAGCAAGGATAAGTGAGTTAGATGAATAGCCATATCTTCTCTCTCTCCCTCTCTCCTCTCATTTCTCTCTCTCTCTCTTCTCTCTCTCCTTTATCTCTCTCTCTGTAATCCATTGAGTTTATTAAAGGTTGGTTGCATTATCACTAAATTACATGCTGGAGCATGGGCAACTTAGCAATGACTACCCCTCTGAACAAAAATCAGCACAATGAATACTCCATTGAGGAGAGGTGGAAGTGTCCTGAGCCCTGCTTCTTCCAGGATGCAGTACTGACTGTCCCAACTTTGTCTTGTTCAATCCACTACATCTGTAAGTTCAAGAGTTCAACAACCATCCAACATCAAGAAAAAACTGTTTGGGAGCACTCCTTTCCGGTCTCTGGCTCTTACATTCTGGCAGCTACACTATCCACAATGCCTTGGGAGAGAGCAGGCGATGCAGATGTTACTTTTATGGCTGAGCACACCTTAGTCACTTTTTGCATTTTGTCTTTGTATTAGCCATGATGCACTGTAAACAAAGCTCTTTTGATGAAGAATGAGAGCAGAACTAAGGTATAAGTATAAAGATAAATATTTAAAAGCATATCCATTTAGCCAAACAATAATAGTAGGTTCTCCTCTAAGGAGCTGCTCAACTGGATTTCTTGGACACTTTTACACTACCAATCAAGAATTCTTTCCTGTGGTATGCCTTTAAACCCATTAAGAAAGCAGTTGGTTAACCCCATAACATTCATGCCATTATTGTATCTATGGTAACTTCTTGTCAGGGTAATAGTTGTTGCAGTACTGTTGTTCATAGTTGGATAAGGATGTTAGTGACTTCTCTCCCCTAGTAGCCAGTAGCACCTTCTGTCAGTTGAAAGCTTTCAAGTTGGTTCCCAGTTGACTTTTTATGTCCTATGGTCAAAAGTATATAAAATCATCAGCAATATGTTCATACCATCAACTTTTGTTGGAAAACCAAAAGCAGTGGCAATATCCTGTTTTGTTTTGGGGACTTCTGAGGCCTTCTTATTCAACATCCAACAGTAGGATTTTATTTTAATAGCCTATAAATTCTGGGAGAAGCATTATTCCTTCCCCCATGATGGTACTTACGTTCAAACATTTTCAAAATTTTATATATTTTAATAAGCTTATAGAATATGGCCTTTATACATCCTTAGTGTTAATCATCCCTTCCTTCAGTGTTTTCTCTGCCCTCTTCTGTGTTTAAACACTCTCCTCATTTAAACCCTTCTCCCAGTTATTCCCTTTTCCACCCTATAGACCCCCTGCACTCTCTTATTTCCCCTTTGTAAAAAGCTCTGTATGTTTCTTCCAATGCCAGTGCCAACATCTTTCCTATATTTATCGTTTGTAAAAACCTGTTTCTATTCTATACTCTTTTGCTAGAGGACTGAGATATTCTTTTTTTTCCTTTTTTTTGATTTTTTAAAAATGTATCCGTCTCTTCGTGGCTTGCTGCTTTGGGCTAAATGTGAAGATCAGAATAATTGGCAGCCCTGGAACCTCAGGCTTATAATCCAGATACACAGAGGTTGAGGCTAGTGTATCCCAAGTTCAAGGCGTGCTTGAAGTCAAACTGGAACACTTAGTGCCTCAAAATAAAAAATTAAAATTAGACAGTTCAATCCCCAGAACTGCAAAGAAACAAAACTCATAGAACTCAAAAGCATTAAAGGCAGTTTTCTTGGTTTAAAAAATGATTTTAAAAGAAATATCTTCTGTTTTATATTATAAATATTTAGGTGAGTCAAACACTTATGTGGCTGAGTCTTTGTGTTTAAAATATATTAAATATATAAAAACAGACTCAGTATGCAAATTAGCAAGATACTGGCCCAATATTAACAACTTCATTTTATATTTGTTGTTTTCAGATCTTAACTTCTATCCCTGCCAATTTTTAAAATAATTTTTCTTTTTTCTTTTTGTTGATATAGGAAATATTAATTATTATGTGATACTGGTTATAGTGACTCAGGAATGTGAAATATAGTGACTTTTTCAGTTTCCCATAGTCTGTTTGTGTTGTCTAATTAATGAAGTAACAATAGTCTTCATTTCAGTTCTGTAAATGTTTACTGAGTTTTCATGAGGCACTATTTAAGGAGCATCAGTGCAGATACTTTTGACAAATTCATCATCTACTGGGAAAATTAACAATTTATAAAAATAATAGCATTTTAAAATTGGTGAGTGCAGTGTTTGCTGTGTTGGAAATTGTTTTCAAAAAGTAGGGTAATACGTACTATCTCACTTAATCTTACAGCAGTGCAGATAGTTCCTCAGTTTTTGACTCTCTCCCCTATTACAGGTTCTTTGTATTGTCAATTCTAGTGAACTGTATTATCCAGCCCTCCGAAATATCAGCTAATATAATCTCAATGTTTTCACCTTGTTCTATACAACTTATATGAGATAGATTTAATAATTTACTTGCTTGTTGCTTGTTTCTCTTGCAAAAATATTGATAAGTAAACTGTCAACTGTACGAGTTTGGAGTTGGGGAAGGGCAAATTTAAACCAATGCATACCATAAATTTTTTTTTGGTCCAAATTTCTGTCTTTGTGTTGTAAATGCAAACATAGAATCTGGTTCATAGGTTGTCACTATTCATGGAGAGGGAAATGGACTGAAAAAGACAAAGTTTGTGCTGTGATGTTTTTCCATTCTAGTAGGGGGAGAAATAATAAATAAATAAAAATTGTTCTTACAATGTATCCCACAATGACCAAATTAGTATTTTCAAAATGTCTTTCTGTGCCTCTTCGCAATCTGAACAGTTTGTCTCATGTTATTATTTATTGTCTGTTCATTCCTTTCTTGATTTTGATTTTGCTACTTCTAATTCCAATTTTCTCTGCTTCTTCTACGTTTGCAGTTGCAGGGTAAGCAGTGTACTTTCATGTATACTAAATGTAACAGTGTTGAATTTTCCTTTTCTGGACCCCATTTGTCTTCCAGCCCAACCAAAAATTAGGTTCGTTATGGTTTATTGGTGTGGCTCTTGATTACTTTTTTCTTTTCATTTATAGATACATTTTTTTGCATCTGCATTTAAAGATGCAATGAATTAAAATCTTCAGACTTCTTTTAAGTGTATTTTTTCAGATATTCTGATTTGTAGGGTTTTCCTATGTTTATGTATTGCATTTCAATGACTTTGAATGGCTATGCTTCTGTGGAGATTATCAGTAAATATGACATCATTGTTATCTTTGAGACTTTATAGAAAATTCAGTGAGATCAGTTTCCAAGCACATATAATATCTGCTCAGTTTTAATGGGAGACTTGTTTCTAATTAAATCTTTTAATAGTGAAACTCAACCAAATTATCTTTAAATGCTTCCAGCCAGTTCCTGTTCCATCTCTCACAATCAGCTTTGATTCCATTTTGTCAAAATAGGTGTGGAGGGAAAGAATTTTCAGTGACTCCTCCATTTATTTGTATCCATTTCTGCACCCATATCTTGTTGGGACTTTATTAATCTTGCTGCTAAGACATAAATTATAAAGCAGTGTTATAATTTAGAGTTCAAGCTCATCTGAAGGGTTATCCTCTGCTTCTCATTCTTTTTCACAGGTTTATAATTTTTTTCTTTAATTTCAATTATCTGTGTTTATGGAAATGGATCCAGTCTTACCTGTGATTCTACTATTTTTATGATAGTGTCTGTATGTTTCCATTGTTCCTATTTCACTAGCACTTATTAATATGTTATACATTATAAATTTTGCAAAGTCTTTATTATAAGTTGTGATTGAGGTGTGGCTCAAATGGTAAAGCACAAGTCTTGCAAATGAAAGGAAGGACCTGAGTTCAATTCTCAGCTCCTATGTAAAATTTAGTCATGGTAGTATGTATTTGTAATCTCAATGTTACGGAGACAGAGACTTGAGTGTCTCTGGCGACTCAGACCAATGAGAGATCCATTCTCAGAGAAAATGTGTGGCATTCATGAGAATGACACAGGCATATAATAGTAAGCTAATAAATGATTTGGGATCAGTGCTTTTAAAAACATTGTGTGGGAGCCATTATTCATAAAATTTACTAATGCTTTTAGTAGTGTTCTATTGGATTCTCTTTGCAAAACTATAAGTAGTGTTCTTTAGATTGAATATTAGTGAAATGTTTTATAGAGGACTTGCATACATATTTCCAGAACTTGTTTTGAATATGTATATTTTTAATTTTTTCTTTTAAAAACTAGTGATACTACCACACATAAACCAAATTACCTATTTCTCATGGATGATTATACAGAAATTTTGGAAATGCAAATTATTTCTTTGAAATGTTTCTAATTTTAAGTATTCCTTTTATTACAGATAAATAAAAGAAGTGTCTGCATTTCCCCTTAATACTTTGAAGGCTGAAGGTAAGGTCCCATGTTTTTTCATGATTTTTATTTCCTCAGACATGTTTTATGATTTTTCAAGTCTTTGGATTATCTACTTAAGTTCTTTAACATATTAAATCTCTACATAAAAATGATTTGGAATTGTAAGTAAAACACAAGACACCTTAATTGATCTCAAAAATTTCATCTTAATGTATTGCTCTCACAGCTCTTCATCTTCTGTAGCTTATACTTCCATTGTATGTTTGAGGTACTTCTGATTTTTAATCTTTGTCCTGTATTTTGGAAGACACATAAAAACAAGGAATAACTTAACAATTCACTCTAAGAGATAAAATCTGAACAAAATTGTTCAGATGACCTTTAGTAGCTTATAATGTTCAGAAGCTCAGAATTTCAGGTGAGAAATTTACCTAGACCTGTGTTGCTGCATTGTGCATAAAAGGGATCATAGGCTTTGAAGGAGGTTTCTCAGATAAGAAGAAACTGTTACTACTTTGTTTCTTACATGCATGACTACATCTTCTAAGGAGAATAACATGCTAGGATAATTCATTAAAGAAGAGTAAATCACAGATTATACTGATGGGAGATGGGGCTACGTGATCCAGCCTTCAGTCTTATGCATACCTACACTTAAGCATGTGTAATAGCTTGTTTTTAATTTCTTTATGCCACTGCACACCTCAAACATTCCATTTAACAGTGGGATATGCAAATTGTTCCAAATGCAGAAGCAGTACTTTCACCTGAATGTCAAAACTGTCAGACAGCTTTAAATCAAATCTTTATAACAGTTTTAGAAAAGCAGCCAGCCCCAAGACAAGGCACCAAACTCTCAAACATGATTCCTGTACTTCCAACAAAGTCCCGTATGTCAATATAGTAATGTCAAAGTTCTAATTCACCTGCTTTCTAATTTTAACCTTTTAAGGATTTTATTTTATTTGGCTTAATTATGATATTTTCTACAAATTAATGATAAATGCTTTGATTAATAAAACCAAATGTCAGAGAAAATGACAACTTGATGAAAAATTAATACTTGGCAATATTTTAAGGTACAGAAATACTAAAGACGTTCTTTCAAACTGCATATTTCATCATCTGTTTCTGAAGGTGGGTGACCAGAATTCTTTAAACATTGAAGTTTCCACAACTCATGTGTAGAGACACTCTAGTGATACTATTTTCATCTGCTTTAAAACTATTATAAAAGATGCTATTTATTATAAATGGACTTAATATTTTGCCTACTGTATTACTGGTTTTTAATTCACAATCAAGACATATCCTGGGGTGATTATAAAAGTCATGCTAGCATAATTATTGTTAAATTACTAATGTATTTGTGTTTTATGAAGTTGGGCAATATAAAATTTGTAACTGGTAATTGGATATCTGCCATACTACCTTTGTTAATATTTTTACTAATGTATTTAAAATTATTTAGTAAGAATAAGATAAATACATAATAATCAATGCCTTTTAAAGAGATAAATTTTAAAGTATGAATTTGCTCTGTGCTTATGTGCGTGTGTGTATATGTGTATCAGTGTGAACTTCATAGGTGGAAGTGATCCATGGTGGTTCCGGAATTCAGCGATGGTTCTACACACACACACATACACACATGAGCACACACACACAATTGAATAAATAATAATATAAAAATAAAAATAATGCAAAATGATAATTTTACTCTTGTCAATTTAGCCACAGTCATTGGTTAAAATTCAAAAATGAAATATCTTCTTCAGATGTTTCTCTACCTTATTTATTCATTTACTTATTTATGAAACAAGCCTTTTCCCTGGACCTGGCGTTCATCCACTTGGCTCAACCGGCTGGCCAGTAAGTTTTATGGTTCTACCTCTTCTCCCTTCTACCCACAGCTTTGGGTTACAGATGAGCCTTGGTTCCTGGTTCTTCCTTTTGGTGCTGGGGATCTATCAGGTCCTCATAGGTATAAAGATACAGCTTTACCAACTCAGCCATCTCCCTAATTCCTAATAATTTGCTTTTAAAAAACATTTTCCTGAGAGTTTAGTAAAAAACTGGATAAAGAAAAATAAATATTTTGATTGTTTTAGTAAACGATTTAGCTGCTTAAAAATAATACAAAATGGGAGCTGGAGAGGTGGTTCAGGGGTTAAGCCTGCCTTGCAAGTGGAAGGTCCCGAGTTCTTATCCTAGACTCCACCTATAGACGCCAAGGGAAGCAGGTGCGGCCTGAGTTTCTGGTCCTGGAAGGGCGGAGCCTGTGAATCCCAGGACAGAGTAAACAAAGAGGAGGTGGAAGTGATCCATGGTGGTTCCGGAATTCAGAGATGGTTCTACACACACACACATACACACATGAGCACACATGCACAATTGAATAAATAATAATATAAAAATAAAAATAATGCAAAATGATAATTTTACTCTTGTCAATTTAGCCACAGTCACTGGTTAAAATTCAAAAATGAAACATCATTTTTCTTTTTTAAAAAATTATTATTCAATTATTGCTCTTTGACTGTATTCTCCCATACTTTTTCTCTCCTCCCTTTTCTCATCCTTCCCATTAGGCCTTTTTATTTTCTTAACAGTTTCACTTCTATCATTTTTTCATATATATGTGTGTATGTGTATACAGACACACACATATATGATTTTTTTTGTATGTATATGAAAATCTGTGAACTCCATATGAAAGTACAACCTAATACTTGTCTTTATGATACTGGGTTAATTAACTTCTCATCTCTGGCTGCATCCAATTTCTGCAAATGGAGAAATTTTGTTTTTCTTTCCATGTATTTTCCTTTTTTTCATAAGTGAAATGACTTTTAACAGGAATACTCAAATACTAAATTCAATGTTATATGGTGTTATGTAGGGTTATAGCCTGTGTTGGTGCTATATTTTCTTACTTCATTGTCAAAACTGTGCACCTGAGAGAGGGCACAATGACCTGCTCTTTCTTGTGCTTTTGTTTTGCTTGACTATTAAGATACAAAGATTCATTAAAAACACTGACAGTACAATGGACTGCTTTGGCCATCTGTTCATGAAATGATGTGATACTTATCAATAGAAATTTTTGCTTACTCATTCTGTAATAAACTAGAAAGTTTTAGATAGATATGTCAGGCATACTGATCTTCATAGTAAAATAAATAGAGATAACTTTTGGTCAACATTCTGTAAACATAATATATGCCAATCTCAAGGGAAAACATTCTTTAGTGTGGGTTTCCAGTAATATTTAAAGTTGGAAATGGATTGTGTTGAATCTTCCCTTAGTTGGCTCTAGGTTTTATTGTTTTTGTGTCTTGCTTGGTTCCAAGCATCCAGTCTGTACTGGCAGAGATCTTTGGTGGGTAGAGGCCACCAACATTGCTGCCCTTACTGCTTACATACCTGCCATGAATAATAGCTCTGTCAGCTAGTTAATCATTGTTTTTTAACTGTCGTCTGTTCCATCTTACTGCCCAGAGGAGTGTTTGTTCTATTGTAACACAAGACTTCTATTATGTTTCTCCTCTACAAGCACATATTCATAGGCAAAATCATCTTCTTAGGGATAGCAGCTTCTTCTATATATGCCACATTTCTTTGATAGTTCTTAAATGTTTCCCTCTTTCTTGTTCTACTTACGGTTAAATCAATTTATTTCTGCATATGAACCAACTATATGATAATCATTTACCAATACTTCACAATTCTTCTGTATCTTTAAGGGTCTTTTCTCCAGTGTGTATGGACAAAGAACAAAGATTGAAGCCAGTTTAATTTCTAAGAGGGTTTTGCTTGTTACATTGCCTGAACTTAGAATTGAAGAGAATTAGCTCATCCTTCAGAGAATCTTTAGTTTTAGTGAGTTGTTTTCAACTTTATTCTTACAGGACAGGAAACAATCAACTTGTATTCTGTGAATGATCTAAACTTATATAAAATCAAAAGTGTTACATTCTTCATTTTCTATTTTTTACTTTCATTTTTAGCTTTTTAAATTCATTTTCTATTTAAACCTTATGTTTTATTCTGTAAAATCAGTTCAGATGTTTTTCACATGAAAAGGTGAATGTGCTTTCAGTTTCCTATGAATATCATACACTTTAGTAGGATTATCAGTTTTTTTTAAAGTAGAGATCTTTACCCCATTTATTTCTTTTATATACCTGTATGTATTAACTAAATAACATATGTCTGTTAAAACACTGTGTTGTTTAAAAATCTATTCTTTTTCGACTTCTACATCAGCATCTTACTATGGAGATCAAACTGCCCTTAAACTTGTGATAATCCTTCTTCCTCTTTTTCCTTAGTACTGATGTTAATCATGTTCTGCCATTTCTGACCATGAAACACAATAAGAAAAAAATCTAGAAAAAAATGAAGCAATGTATGTTTTTTGTTGTTGTTGTTGCCAACATTTCCATCATTGTTGTCCAGTTACCATACCTTCATATGTTCTAATATCTCTTTAGATCTTTCATGAATGACAAGAGGTTTTTTTCCTCTGATTGAGTAGGAAGTAAATGAACATGCTTTGGGGGTATTTAGATTACTTATTGTAGTAATGTTCCTCAAGTCTTTGTAACTCTCTAACTCCAACCCACAACTAATTAGTGACTTTTGGAATGAGAAAATATATTATTTGTGTGGTAGCTCAATATCTATTAGTTATTAAAGAAATGTTACTAATTCACTTGTCAGTATTAGAAAAGTGCAAAGTAAATAAGGGACCAGTGTGGGTAGACTGGTCCATTACAATGACAGAAACATTTACCAGGCCATATGGAATCAAAGTTAAGTGTTTACTTATACCCAGAAAGTTATTCAAATGTGTTTTCTTATAGTCCTGTAATTTATATCTGCAGATATAATTAGTCCTAGTAATACTGAGAAACAAATATATGCACTTGTATCAGAAATGTCTCTTACAGTAGTCACAGTGTCATTGCAAAATAAAGTGATTACCATGGAACAATTTTTGTAGATTCAGAATGTACCATTTTTTTCTTATATAAACCTTTTTTCTCTTTCATAAGACTTACTTTTTTTTCTGATACCTCATAATGTACATCAGTTTGGCCTTTAAATCCTGTTCTTTCTTCCATCTACCAAATATGAAGATTAAAAGAGTATTTTACCATATGCAGTCGAAATCTGGGTTTGGGCTGGAGAGATGGCTCAGGAGTTTAAAGCCTCACAAGCAAAAGACCTGAGTTCAGATCCCAGGTTCCAAGAGAATCACCAGGTGGAAATGGTGCTGGCCTGTAATTTCAGCCCTGGAAGGCAGAGGCTGGGAAACCCCAGGGCAAAGCAGTAAGGAGGTAGAGCAATCCAGCATGATTCTTGATGTCTCTCTTGGGGACCTCTATGGGCACACACACTTAGTGCCCTCTACTACATATAGCATACCCACATACATACATGCAAAAATAAAAAAAAACTGGCTTTCTACCATTATAGACATTGCTAAATGAATGTTAGTCTCTTCCAGTAGATTCTCTGGTGAGAGAGAGAGAGAGAGATGAGACAGAGAGAGAGAGAGAGAGAGAGAGAGAGAGAGAGAGCATTTTAACATTAATAGTATATTAAGAATGATTAAATTTAGGGCTGGAGAGGTGGCTCAGGTGGCTCTGCCTCATAAGCAGAAGGTCCTGAGTTCGGATCCCAGGTCCCACATAAAAAAAAAAAAAAAACACCAGGTAGAAATGGCAGCAGCCTGCGTGTTCAGCCCTCGTGGGTGGAGCCTGGAAAATCTCAGCGCAAAACAAGAAGGAGGTAGAAGCAATCCAGGATGATTCCCCTAGTCACCCTTGCTCCTCCACAGGGACACATAGTGCCTTTTGATACACACATACAATAAATAAACAAATAAAATATTTTCAAAAAATTTTTTATTTATTCAGTTGTGTGTGTATGTGTGTGTGCGTGTGTGTATGTATGTGTGTGTGTAGAACCAGGGACGAATTCGGGAACCACCATGGACCGCCTCCCCCTCCTCCTTGTTTACTCTGTCCCGGGATTCACAGGCGCCGCCCTACCAGGACCAGAAATGCAGGCCTCCCTCACTTCTGTCTGGCGTCTTTACGTGGGGTCTAGGATCCGAACTCAGGACCTTCCGCCTGCAAGGCAGAGGCTTAAACCCTGAGCCACCTCAGGGTTTAAAAAAAAGAATGGTATTTTAAAAAAAGAATGATTAAATTTAGTCATTAAATCAATAATTCCTATTTTCTGTTTTGTGTAGTATATGTGAATACTCTATCTATCTATCTATCTATCTATCTATCTATCTATCTATCTATCTATCTGTCTGTCTGTCTGTCTGTCTGTCTGTCTGTCTGTCTGTCTATCTAATTGTGTGTGTGTGTGAATTGCAGATAGCAGTTTCCTATTCTTATATCCGTCTTTTTTCTTTTGAAAAATCAATTGTCTTATAAATACTTTAGAAACTTCTAGATGTTTTGACTTTTTAGTATCAAATCTTTAGACAGGTAGCCTGTTTAAATGGAGTGCATATTGTTTTGCTTTCTTCTTGCAGCCACATAATTCTTGAGATTAGCTAATTTCATTCTTCTTACCTTCCCACCTCCACTCTTTTTTCCATCCTCCTGCAAATTTATTTTGACTGTTTGTTCTGTATCAGAAACTTTAGTGGTCTTAACCCACCCAGCCCACCTTGAGACACTCATAGGTAAATCTATGTATTACCTACAGTAATTGCAAGGATTATGAACAGGAGGGATGGGGTTGGAGGGCCACACCAGAAACAAGGAGAGAAGTGACCATGTTACAGTAGAGAAAATAGGCCTCCATCAAGGACTGCAAGTACGTAATGTGACACCTGGTTAAGTTCACAGACGTTCGTTCCTGATCATGTACAACTAAGGGGGTATGATCTCACCAGAAGGGGAGGGCATATAGTCTGGCAGATAAAAAGTAACCATTTTGCAAATGGGTGATTGACCCCTCCCTCACTGAGGTTTCCTACTTTTATTACATCTACCCTTGAATGTGCTCTTATAATAAGACTCCAGTTTAACAGCTTTTTGTCTCTGGCCAGGGGGTGACATACAGTGCCCAGCAGGATGGAGTGAAGGGCATTGCAGGAGCAGCAAAACTGCAAAAGAAAATCAACAAACCACAATCCAGAACTTCAAAGACTCTGTATCAACCACCTAGAACTAGGCCAGACTAATCTCTCCCTATCCTGAAGCTCAGGGAAATTTGAGGAAGAGGGGCCGGTAAGAGTGTAAGAGCAAAAGGATGGGAGGAGCAATGATATGCAAGATACTCCACACAAGGTAGGGTCGAAGCAATCATAATTGGACTTTGCATGCCCTGCGCAGTGTCCAACACACTATTGACCTCTCAAAGTCTAGCATCTGCTAAAGGCACCAAGATCCTTGGAGGCAAGGATTGACAGCCACAGCAGTGTTTCTATGCTTAAGGGGAACACGGGAAAGGGTTCAGGGAAATGCTACTGGGTCCTTGTATGTCATCGGAGAGGAGGGCCCAGAGGAGAGTCAGGCATGCACATTAAAAGACTCTCTGAGAATTGGGGTGGGAGGCACTAGGGGATGGGGAAGGAGGGCTGAGGAGAGGGGGAGCAGGAGGTTCGGGGGGGGGAGGAAGGGAGGGAACTGGTGTACCTATTAAGTTTGTATGAGCTGAAATAATAATAAAAATGTACTAAATAAAAAAAAGAAACTTTAGTGGTCTTAAAGATAACCATTGAACAAAAATAATAGATTTTTTTTTTTTTACTAAAAAGATGGTAATCTAATAGGGAAAGTTAGTAATTGGAATGCATTATGTGCATGTGTGAAATTGTCATGGAACGAATGTCATAAACAAAGGAGAAAAGAGGCAAATGGCAAGCATTGCAAATATAGACATAAATAATGTAATTTGCTGAATTTTGCATTTACATTCTGGATTGCATTTACAATTTGGTCTGCAGTATTATTATTTAGTTTGCATTATCTTCTTTTTTTAATTTTTTCACTTTACTTTTTTATTATTATTATTATTTCTGCTCATACAAACAACAGGTACACTGGTCCCCTCCCTCCCTCCACCTCCCCCCTGCTCCCCGCTCCTCTCTCCCCTCCTTCCCTATCCTCCAGTGCCTCCCCTCCCAATCCCCAGAGCATCCTTTACTATTATCTTCTTAGGAATGGATTCTTTGTAGATTAAACTTGTAGCAAAGTGAATTTTTTTCAACTTGTTTAAACATGCAACTGGCTTTGAGACTAACCTAGATGAAATAATGTTTTGCTGCAATGTGACCTGTAAAGAAAACGTCTTTAAAACTGCTTGCTGTCTATGGTGTGTCTATGATGACCTTCATAGATATTTAAAACCTCAATTTTTCAAAGGAATTTCTTGTATTTTTTTAGATTAAGGAAAGTAATTTCTTTCAAATAGTGTTTATTATTGAAATCTCATACATGTTTGAGTTGAAAGCCAGGGGATAGAAATGCTTCTATGTTTCACTCTCATTGGGCATGTGCACAGAGTATTTTTGTCTTACTGATCAGATTGTACATTATGCTTCCTTTTGAATGTGCACATTGCTTGGCCTTCCAGTCTGCATGCACATTCATTCCAAGGCATTCCAAGTCATTATGCTGGACTTCAGCCTTGTCCAGTAAAAAGGCCATTTCCACTATCAGCTGTCCACTTGGACATACATTCCTTTTTCTCTCAAAAATATTTTGCATGCATTCAGTGTTTATTAAATGGATTTGTCAAATTACTCATAGATAATCAGTTTTGTAAAGTTA
This sequence comes from Typhlomys cinereus, assembly GCA_023101885.1. Taxonomy (NCBI): domain Eukaryota; kingdom Metazoa; phylum Chordata; class Mammalia; order Rodentia; family Platacanthomyidae; genus Typhlomys; species Typhlomys cinereus. The sequence goes on along the minus strand of JALPQD010000006.1, from coordinate 13,614,329 downwards.
TAATTTGAGCTATGACCTCTCAAAATGTGAATTATAAGGTTTGACCCTTTGTCTCACATTTTGACTTAACAGCCATTAATTATAGTTTTTAAAGGACATTTTATTTCAGTTAGAATTGTGTTGCAAAAACAGTTTGACTATTTTCCTTTAAACTTTCTGGAATAACTACTTGAATATAAATGTATATAAATATTTTTATCTGTATCTTCATGTAATATGTATGTATATTCAAATATGAATCATTGGTGTGCTTATGTAAATTATATTGAAGTATAGTATTTATGAGTATCTACAGGAATACATTGTTGTACATGTTTATGGATATTCTATGTATATTCTTGCGTTACCAGTAAGACTATACTTATTTTTTGTACTTCTGGTTTGATTAAATATGAATGTCAGTTGAAAAAGACAAACAAGTGAAATGTTTACCTGTCCGTTTTCTGTTCTTTGAGCAGAGGAACAAAAGTAGGTGCCTAAGAATGGCATTATCTGAAAAAAACTTAAATGTTCTAGAGACCATTTGAAGTATTGTGGTTTGGAAAAGTGAAAGCTATTCAAGGGAATTTTGAAAATATACATACCTGAGATTCAGAAAGGAAAACATACTATAGAAAGTCCAGTTCAGGTAAGTGCAGGAATATTGCCAGATGTGTGAACACTTTCCTTATAGAATAAGTATATTAAATTGTAGACTTTAGTGCTTTTTTAATTACATAAAAATAAGATGTTCATATGCCTAAGAATAACAGCATAGTTTTCTGTTTTTAATTAATGAAAATTTATTAATATATACATTATTTCTTTGTCTTAAAACTCTCGCTTTTCACTAATCCATATGCTTAGGTCCTTAATATTTTGGAAAAATTAATATGTTAGAAATTTGAATAATTTTCATAAATTTAAATAAATGCTTTTTTATTTTAAGCCTAATAAAATGTTTAACTTAGTTTTTTTCAGAGTATTCTCTTGGCTAATATGTTATTTTCAACTGTGAAGTGTTTTCTTACAAAATTATTTAGGAACATACATTGAAAACAACTAGATCTAAAGGAAAGTTATGTCCTATATGGCATATAGTATAGCTCCTGAAGCTTTTCTTATATTAAATTTCTCACACATATGGTGGCTTATATTGCTTTAAGCTAGTTAATTTTTTAATGTGCTCATTTTAGTTTCAAAATTATGTTTCTTAGTTAACTATACAGCTTTAAGCAGTTTCTGTAATTAACAGACTTACATGATTTGGTAATGCTTTGTTAATAGCTATGTGGAAACTCTGGTTTATTTAGTGGACATGTTTTGTACTTTATATTTAAAGTTACAAATGAGTTTCAGTTTTGTTGAAGTACTGTGTGTGATTAAGGTAAGTTTCTTTATATCAGTAAGCTATTTCCTATAAGGAAAATAGAAAAATAGTATCTATCTCTTAGAGCTATAGTTACCACTGAAGATGCTATTTAAAAAATTAAATTCAATAGCCAGCATACAGTATCAATAACCCAATTGTTATTTCTAAAATTTTTGATTTTCTGATAAGTTTACTGTGTTTTTCGACCTCCTGAATTCTTTTTTTTTTCTTTGCTCCCTATTTTATCCACCAATGACCTCTTTTTTTAACTTTGCACAGGGAGCTGCTATTTCACCCATAATATATTTAAAATGAATGAGATTATTCCCTAAAAAGAAAATCATTATACTATAAAAAGGAGTAATTGATGTTCCAAAAGGAGGAATATATCTATTCCAGGCTGTTTAGGTGTTTTTTTTTTTCTGTTTAGGTATTTATAAAATACTATAGTAACAAATAAAATATTTTTCTGGTTATGTATGTAATTCAAGTTGTGTTATTTTTATTTTAAACTCATTTTCATGAGCTAAAAGAAATGTTTGTCTAATTTTGTTTTCCAAATTAAAAATATTTACAGGAACACAGAAGTAAATAATAACCTAAGGAAACTGGAAAATATAGTTTTAAACCATGCATCTGATAAAAATTCTTAATGTCTTCAACAATGTTGACTCATAGATAAAGGATGTGAATAGACATTTCTTGCAAGAAAACATAAAAATCAGTCAATGGAAAAGGAAAAAAATTAACAGAAGAATACAAGTTAAAATTATCTAAGTCCAGTAAAGCAGTGGGTATTTAAAAGGGAAAAGACATGTTGCTGAGGTTGTTCAGACAAAGAGTCCTTTGTGCACAGTTGAAAGGAATGCAGATTAGTACATTATGGAAAACATGTTTGAGGTCACTCAAAAAATTAAAGATAGAATTTCCATGTGATCCTGCAATGCTACTACTAGGTATAGTTCACAGTATTGTGGAAGTATTATATAGAAGAAGTAGTTTCATTTTAGTATTCTTTACAGTGTTGTTCGAACCAGCCAATATATGGAATCAAGTCAGCTGATAAATGGGAAACACGCAACACACACACACACACACACACACACACACACACACATGCACACAACACAGAAATACTTATTTAGTCTTAATTTCTATGTTTCTGCCCACAAATGGGTACTAATATTCTTGTAGTTATTGGAACTGCAGCTATATTTAATGAAATAAAGTAGGCACACTAAAGAAAATATTGTGTCATTTTTTTCTATGCTATGCTTAATTTTTTAAAGATTAAGTTAAAAATGATTAAAAATTAACTCATAGAAACAGAGTTAAATGGTAGTTTTCAGAGGTATAGGAATAGAAGGAAGATATTGGTTAAAGACCTACACAGACAATAGGAAATATTTCAAGAGATCAAAGAAATTAAATGTCATGGAGACTATTTTAAATATTGTGTTAATTTCCATATTGCTAAGAGAGTAGGTTTTTTTAATTCTTACTAAATAAAAAAAAGAGGTTTGAGGTAATTCATGTATGTTTGGACATTGTTCTCTATACCATATATTTTTATGTACCTGCAGTTTTTTACTTGCTAATTAAATCAATAAGTTAAATTTCAATGAATTTGAAGCAGAAAATAGTGTCAGGGTATACTAAGATAGAATTTTCAAAAGGCACAAAATTTCTGAAATTACAATTAAATTTCGATTTCATCACATTTATTTAACCCTTTCAAGTGCCCCATAATTTCATATGGATGTGAACCTACAGCTTGTTTCATTTCTCACTCACTTCCATTGTCGGCAGCCAGTCTTTCAAATAAAACACTTTAAGATTATTTGCCCCACGACACAAAGTAATCCATTGACCTAAATATAATGACTTCTAATAATAATATTCTGGTAACTTTAAACTTTGAAAATAGTGTTTAGAGCTCTGCAGGCTTAGGACAATTGCATGTAATTGGCAGGATTTATACAGATTTCCTCCTTGCTTTGTAAAGTTGACTCTTTATTGAAATGCTTCATATTTCTTAAAGCTAACAAAGGATTACTGCAAGTTCTTAAAGTGGTTCCAGCCTACTTTTTCAACCAGATTTCCTGTATCTTTCCTGCTACCCTCCATACCTTTTTTTCCTGGTACACAGTTTTTGCTGCATACAATCACAATCCCTGACTTAGACACACTCTGTGTGCTGTAGGGTTGTTGCCTTCACCCTCACCCTTCACTTCAGCTATGATCTTCCTGTGGCCTAGAAAACAAATTTTGTCTCATTAATAGAGGTTTTGTTTAACATCTGATGGAGAGTCAACAGATGAGACCTATGTGTCTTTAGCATTGACTTACGAGCATCATGAGTACTGCATTTGTGAGTTAGCTTTCACTGGTGCTTTAGGTGGAAAGTCATGTTTCCTGACAAAATGCAAATTATCTACCCTATCTTTGTTCTTAAATCAGATTAGGTACATAACAAATATTTACATGATTGACTCTTGTATGGATAGACTGGAAGAAATTGCATTGTCAACAGCACATAGTGACACAAAATTTTACTCAAGAGGTTTCTTTAAAGAAATGGGCACAACATTTCTGTTACTCATTACTTGGTGTTTTAAAGCTTAATTTTATGTCTGCTGGAAGAAAACCCAATGTCCTATATTCTATAATATAGGTGATTGACATTTTAAGAAACAATTACACAAAAATAACTAGAAATTTGTCCAAGTAAATATCAATCTTAGTTTTATTAATTAAAATAACTATGTTGAAAGATTAATACAGGACATCTTAGAAGTGTTTGGTATTCTATTATTTTAATCTATGCATTATTGCTTTTTCTTAATTTGAAACACATTTTATATATATGTATAAATTTTACAAAAATCTGGGATTTATACAATCATTAACATCTTAAGTGAATATATTTGATAAGCATAAAATTGATAGTTCTATTTCTGAAGAAAGGTGCAGTTGTATGAGAACTGCACTCAGCTACTGGTATCTCCACTGAAACGGTGCCTTACTTGCTTTGTTCTCCAGAAATGACTTCATAGATTTAAGTGTCGAGGATACAGTACACAGAGGCACTATTAAGGAATCAAAGAAAGGCCAAGGGAAAAGTCATGTAGGATCTACACACCTAAATGAAGTTTGTAAACAGAGACACTAGCTTTCATTAAGCATAATTAAACCTAATATTGACTGTAAACTGTTACTTTCCTTAAACCTCTCTATAGAGATTGAGAAAAAGGATTATTCTAGCAGATTAGGACATTATTTACTACCTATTTCACATTAAAGTTACTATCAAGAAGATCTTTATTCATTAATAAAACATGGAAAGTTTTGAGAGACTGAAAATATGTAAATTCAGTTTATAAAAATTAAAGAAAATTCTTTTTTTTTATTTCAGCTCATACAAACTTATTAGGTACACCAGTTCCCTCCCTCCCTCCTCCTCCCCCCGTACTCCCTGCTCCCCCTCCCCACCCCTCTCCCTCCCCATCCCCCAGTGCCTCCCACCCCAATTCCCAGAGAGTCCTTTCTTGTGCATGTCTGATTTTCCTCTGGGTCCTCCTCTCCGATGACGTACAAGGACCCAGTGGCCTTTCCCGAACCCTTTCCCGTGTTCCCCTTAGGTATAGGAACACTGCTATGGCTGCCAATCCTTTGCCTCCAAGGATCTTTGTGCCTTTAGCAGATGCTAGACTTTGTGAGGTCAACAGTGTGTTGGACAATGCGCAGGGCATGCAAAGTCCAATTATGATTGCTTCAGCCCTATCTAGTATAGAGTATAAAAATTAAAGAAAATTCTAATTTTCTGTTTTTGTAAATTCTCTAAATGATGCTGGCCTTAGGAAAATGGAATTGTAGCTAATTGCTATGCCAAATAGGCCAAAATAAGAGAAGCTTGTTTTACTTTCCTCCTACTGACAGAACTGACTTCACAGAAGATTTTAGCTTAGCTGAAGATGCACCTTTTCATGTACTTCCCACCACTTTCTGAGACTATTGAGTATGTGTGAGAGGACTATAATGCCATTTGCCTTTTCCTGGTCACTAATAGCAACTTATTTATGAAGTTGATTATAAGGATAAGGAAATGTTCGGTTTGTGAACAAGTAGGCACAGCACTGTTTTGTTTTTTTTTTTTTCCCTCAGTCAACATGGTCTGGCAACTGGTCTCCTGCTACTATTTAATAATCTCTTTCTTGGGTGCAATCTAAAGAATATGTTGTGAAGGATATAAAAATGTCAGCTAAATTTAAGGTCGACAGTTAAGTTTTTATATTGTACTGCTGCCTCAAGGGAGGAAGCATGGATTTAGGAAAGAAGAATTTAAAGACAAAACAAAATAGCAATACAGACATCTACTATCCTAGAATTGTCTTTCAAATATATCAGGCTGCTTTCAGTGAATGTTGGCTTTTATTGATGACCCATATTCTATTTATTTTCCAATAACGACATATACACTCAGTCCAAGTTTTCTCATTACTTCACCATGGTGCAATTTTGACATTTGGAACTGAACCCACATACAATCTTTGGTATGAGTTATAATTTCAAAACATAGATGATGTTTAACTTGCCAGACTCTTAACCCAGTCTTAGTGCAATTGTGCTAAATTTTGCCTTTAGCACACCATGGTTGTTAATGTTAAAAAGAAATGCTTTAAAAGTAAGTGTGCAGAATAGATTCATTGTTTTTGTGGATATTCAGTTTAATTTCAGAATAAAATAGGTAATTTTTATTCCTTAATTTCAACTAGTTTCCTAACTTATGAGATGAACTAATGCAACAAAAATAATTAATGGACAAAAAAACCTCATCCTTCATTTCTCCCATTGAACAAAAATTCCCTGATTGGTTGGGTGACAGAGGATGAACAAAAACAGTGAGAGTAAGAGTACTTCTATCCTCTGTTCTTGCAACAATCGTGACATTACAAAATAACCATAACAATGGCATTCTTATTAATCAGACATATTTATACAGAATTAGTGCTGGCTTTTGCTCTATATTACCTTTAGTTTTACATGAACTTTTATTATCTATGCATATCAAAAGAGACATGGTGAATGAACAAAGAAGCCCTGTTATGAGACAAGTTATTATTTGACATTTTGGGAAGCTCTTATTATAGGGTTTCCTCTTAAGTGAGAACAAGGGGAAGGTTGTCATTAGTTACTCTATTAAAGACACATTGGAATTTTAAAAACAGAAATGGAGCCCACCTTTTTCCTCAAAGAAATTCATCAATTAGAACAATTAGAAGGATCCAAGATTTCTATAGGAGACTTGCCATCCTAAGCTTGTTTTATCATATGAAACAGTGACCTCAGAAGGCATCTCTTAATCGGTTGTTTTTCTTTCCTATATCAGAGCTACGCTAGTTGTATTACTCAGTTTTTTTTCCAAAGATTAAAAATAATTTTAGACTTGTGAGGAAAAAAGCTCCAGTTAAACCAAAATGGAGATATTTTACAAGGTATTCAAACTTAGTGCAAACCAGATGCTATATATGTTTTTATTATTATTTATACTAAAAGAGAACAGCTCAAAGTAAATTCTTTTGAGGCCATTTCCCAGACTCCTGAAGCAGCTGTGAATGGGGAATGTGGTGAAAAAAAAAGTTGTCATGTTTATATTAAATTTCCTATTAAAATCACTGGGTGACATTTTCAGAGTTAAAACATTTATCACATATTATTTTGGCCACAGCTTTGGATAAAATCTCAAGTCCAAAGAAAAAATATGATTTTTTTTTGAAAAGTAAGTAGGTGTGTTATTGCAGCTGAAACATGCCTGTTGCTGAGTCTGGAGAGTAAAAGTTCTTTAGGTGGAGGCAGAGGAGATAAAAATCACCACCTGTGGTGGACTTCACATTATTTTACCAAGATGGCAGTCTCAGGGAAGGATTTTTGCTTAAGAACAAAAAAGATCACAAAGCAGCCAAGCCAAATGATAATTTAGTTGTTTTAACCTTTCAATAGCTAATAATCGTAATGCTTTTATTTTGTACCCTTATTCTCTTCTCTTCTGTCTTATGTCACCAGATCATGAGTTTGATGGTTAAATGAAAACAGACAGTCCTGTCCACCAAAAAAAATCCGACATGATTGATACTTAATATATGAAAACAAGCTACATTTCTTAATTAACCACAAATACAAACAAATGACAAAAATACAACTTTTAAGTCAGTCCGGAATTACCACCTATCACACACGGTAATAGGAAAAGACAAAAATCTTGTTTATACTGTATTCTTAAGTTGAATTGCTTTAAGAATTATTTATTTGCTTGCTGTTTAAAAAAATCTTCTATTTTCTATTATTTTATGGGTTTTTATTTGGCTTAGGTCAGAAAAGTGATTTTACTTGTGACTGTACAATTTCTAAGTAGGTGCACACTTAAGATGTATTTAAATGTGGAGTGAAGGTCATCCTGCTCTGTAGCTAGAAGATTCTTTGTCTTTTAAGACATTAACCCAATATCTATTTATGGAGAAGTCACTCCACACACCTTCTTTTTACTCATAAGATAGTTGTCCAAAAAGCACTTAGAAATACTTCAAAGTGATTTATGTTTCCATGGATCTTGACCTCTCTCTCTCCAGATACGAAAATATGAGTTCAGGAAACGAGCATTACAATTTTGCAACCTTCCTAGAGCTTTGGATATTACATGTGTCTTTAAGTGATTCTTGTTAAATATAGGCAAGCTGAAGTCAAGGAGGTAAGTCAAGGCATTGAGAAGTATTTCATTATCAAAATGTGATTTGGGCTTAGTTTTCAGTGAAATAAATGTACCTGCAGTTCACAATACACTAGCTTCCCTTAGAACCGAGTTGTATACATCACATATGACCCAATCTAAGCTAGTCATGCTTTGGGTGTGTACCAGATTTTTAGTAACAAATCAATTATTTTCTTTACTTAAAAACATTTATTAGTATTTATAATATTTTAAATATGGAAATAGACAAACAAAAATGAAATATCTACTTTGAACTATGAGTTATTGGAGTACAAATGTAATGACAATCTATAAACCTGAGTATTTAGAAAAGGACATGATTCTTCCTGTGAGATTAGAAGGATCTGGAGTTTGATAGGTGAAGGAATGAGATTATGATTGCTCTGGGGGAGGAAATGTTCTGAGATAAAGTAAGAATGCACATAAAGGGCAGGAGGGATAAGACTGTCTGGCTTATGGAGAAGTGTCATATAATTCAGTGTATCTTCAAATGGGGGCCAAATTGAGAAGTTAGACTGAATGTAAAGCCACAAGTCATATACTAAAGAGATTTCCTTTTAGTCTACTGGTTTTGGAAATCATTATAAAATAACTTTAATATAGTATCATCAAGAGTTTAGAGATATGATATATATATTTCATAATGGTCAAATAGTTAATAAAAGATGGCAGCAGAATCTTGAATGACTCATTTCTCTAATTTCAGCCAGTTTTGGCTTCATTTTATACAGACAAAAATGCCGTTCTCTTTTTCCTTTATTTTTTTCTCTCTTCCCCCTCTCTTTCTTTCTTTGTGTACAAATTTCTCCAAATAGGTATTTATATCCCCTGTTTCTGCTTGCTAACCAATCTGAATTATTCTTCAGCCTACCTCCATGTGTGGATCAAGGACATCTATCACATTTCCAAAGTATTGCTTATCAAACTCTCATTGACCATTTGACCTTGGAACTCCTCTTTGTTAAATGCTTCATCCTTTATTTTATATTGTTGCTTTCCTAATTTCCTTTTGTCCTTCCTTCATTATGATTTAATGTGAGCTTTTTCTCTAATACCTAGCTATTAATTGTTGACGTTCCCATGGATAGATCCAAATAACTTCTTTTGATACTTGTCATCTGCATCATTTGCATTTTTATTACTAAAATACATAGAGATTTTCAGAGAATACAGAAACAATTATGTTAAGGTGCTTGTTTTGGGATCATATTTCAAAATACATGGTCTTGGAATGGGGAGTTTAGCTCAGTTAGTTTAATATAAGGACAGAGCTTTATCTTTGTGCTTATATTTAAAAAAACACACACATGTGTTTATCCCAGTGAAATGCAGAGGCGGGTAGACCCCAAGGTCTTGATGACCAGCCCACCTAATCTACTTGGAGAGTTTTTGACCTTTGAGAAACCTTGTCTCAAAAAACAACAACAACAAACAATTGCAGAGTACCAGAGCAACATTAGCTGATGTTGTCCTTTGGCTTCCACATGCATGTACATGCACAGTTGTACATACAAACATGCACACACAAATATGCCTAAACTTGTGTTGTCATTCGTGGTGACACAGAATGTTCAACTCATCCCCTTGCAGAAACTTGTATTTGCTTCCAATTTATAATGCTACAAATTCCTGGTATTAAAGTTCCTTGAGCAATTGTTAATCACACTTGAATCCCAATTTCTTAATCTACAGCACCTGGGAAACTCTTTAAACTTTCTTGGTACTGTGGTTTAATGTTCTAATAATTGGAGAAGGATGGTAAAATACGAAGAATGTGAAGACGATATTTCTCATTTCATAAAAAATATTTAAGAGAACTTTTATTCATCTTTTGCACATTATACTTCATGTTTCATTTCCTATATTTAACTTAATTTCATACTTGTGAGAATCTATCTTATCAATATTATTTTGTGTTAGTTTCTTTCCAGTTGGATGAATATCTACAAGAACAACTTAAAAGGAAATGGTTTATCTTTGACTCATAGTTTCAGAGGATTCACGATGGTTACCTTGGTGTATTGGTCTGAGCCTGTTGGGAAATAGAACATCATGGAAGCAAGGGTAAAATTTCATCAAGAAAATTTACTTATATCATCTTGACAGAAAGCAGAGAGAAAAAATGGGAAGGCACCATGTAGCCAAGATATGCCCTTAAAAGGCACATCCCCAAGTGTCATTCTTTCTCCAACTCTGCTTTACCTTCCACAATTGCACCGCCTTCCAAGAGTTCATTCAAATTTCACATCCAGCAATGGATTAAATCATTGATTATACCAGAGTTTTCATGACCTAATCATCTCTGGAAAAAACCTTTCATACACATTAAGAAACACACTTTTCTTATCTCCAGAGTATCTCTTAATCAAGGTCAAGATCAAGATTAGCCATCACATATAACTACTTAGAATGTCTTTGTACAAATTTTTACTGTTAAACTTTTATCACAGAAGTTTTGAAGACTCTGAAGAGATTATGTAGCCTTGTTCCTGCATTTAAAGATACTTACTTAATGTCATAAGAAGTCTGGAGGTAAGAGGCTTAATTCCTCAAGTAGGCATAAGCTCTTACATTAGGTTCTCTGAAAACTTGTGGAAAAAAGTGTTTTGCACATTTACAGTCTGTAGCCTGGGTTATGAGGGCTGTTTTTAATTCTTTTTCTTTAGTTTGTTTTTCACGAGTGGATTAAAAGGGCCACTTATGAGGACTGGAGAAATGGCTCAAAGGTTAAAGCTTTTGCCTTGCAAACAAAAGGATCTGAGTTCAGATCCCAGATCCCGCATAAATGGAGTGGCCTGGAATTCTGACCCTGGAAAGTAGAATGTAGGAAAGCCCACAGCAAAACAATAAGGAGATAGAAAAATCCAGGAAGATTCCTGATGTTATTTGTTGGTCTCCATAGGCACACACATCCAAGTAAGTGTCTTCCTACACACCCACCCGCCCACACACACACACACACACACACACACACACACTGTCCATTTGTGCACAATTTTAGAGATTCATGGAACTTGTTATCAATGCACATTTTATACCAGCAATTTGCATGCATATAGTTTATAAATTAACTATGACTTTAGTGTTGGTCACCATAAATTCAGAGCCTGCTTATTCATGTGTTGCAAAAATGCATTTGAGGCATAGAAAACTAATATTTTCCATTTTTGAGTGTATCAGTTTTTTCAAAATTTTTTATTATTTATTATTTATTCGATTGTGCGTATATGCTTGTGTGCGGATGTGTGTATGTATGTATGTGTGTGTGTAGAACCACGGGCGAATTCGGAAATCACCATGGACCGCCTCCACCTCCTCCTTGTTTGCTCTGTCCCGGGATTCACAGGCTCCGCCCTACCAGGACCAGAAACACAGGCTGCCCCCGCTTCTGCCTGGAGTCTATACGTGGGGTCTAGGATCCGAACTCAGGACCTTCTGCCTGCAAGGCAGAGGCTTAAGCCCTGAGCCACCTCCCCAGCCCCTTGAGTGTATTAGTTTTAACTCAAAAACTATCTGTGAATTTTTCTATTTCTTGCTAAATGATTTACTCCCTTTGTCTTATAAAAATCTCTTTAGGGTTGACTTTGATATTCCTTATTCTGGAATTCATTTCTTTTTCTTCTTTCTTTTCATCCCCTTATATTTAAATGCTTTTCTTCCTGCATTGGATAACTTTTAATGTAAGTGTACAGTGTGAAATTTGCCCAAATCTTCCTCAGATCTTCCACTACTACTTACCTTTCCTATTTCTCATTTAGCCTTCTTTCTGTTTAAAAGAATGAGGAGCTTTGTCATATTTTTGATCTTTTGGTTATTTATTCATGCAGTATGATGCTCTCTTCTCCCATTTCGCCATTCCTTCATGTCAGTTTTTCTATTGTCGTTGTTTATAGACATGTTATTGGCCAATAAAATGTTTGAAAATGAGGTTTAATCAACATGTGTGAACTGTTTTAAAAGCATAGTTAAGTTTTACTTATTTGTTTTTATTAGTAATTCATATTTGCTAGGGCAAGTAAGAAATCAGATCAATTTCTTTTGAAGTTCTAGAAATATAATCAGTGAGGAATTCAGATAAGATTTTAAATTTTGATCTCCTCACAAGTTTGTTATATATAAATGTAGTACCAAGCTATTGAGAAATACGTGAATATTCTTGCAAAATAAATTCAGCATTACCATTTGTAGGTCATTTATGAATCATTGTATTTTCTTTGGCACCTTCAAAATGTCTGCTGTTTTTTTATTACATTTTTTGCCTAATTATACAAGCTCAATAGATATCCCCTTCTTCTCCCTCCCCCTCCTTTCCCCATTGTTCACCATTTCACTTTCCCTCCTTCTTACCCTTTCTTTCTGACCTCCTCTCTTGGTGCTTCCTGCTTTCTCCCTCCTATCCTCCAGAGCATTTATGTGGGCTCTAAATTGTCCTTTGAGTTGTCTACACTAGTGAGGTTTCAGGACTCAGTGGCATAGCTTGGAGCCCCTTCTTGGGCTGCCCGCTAGCATGGGAAATCTATTATGACTGTTTCATCCCTCCCCTCTAAGGATCTGACTTCCTGAAGCTTTCTCTCTTGTGATTCATGATGGACTTTGGGGAGTTGTTGACATGTCAATCATTGTGCAGGTCAGGCAAAGTCCAGTCACCTGCTGCATCCCTGCTTATATGTAGTATCTTGCATATGTTCGTGCTCCCCATCTTTAGGCTCTTACAATCTTGCCGCCCCCTCTTCTGCAAGGTTCAGAGCTTTAGCATGGGGAGAGATTTGGCTGGTCTGGTTCTGGGTAAATATTGTAGGGTCTTAGGTTTTCTGAAATCATGGTTTGTTGTTTTCAGTTTTGCTTTTCCTGCACTGCCTTTGGCTGCATTCTGATTGGGTGTCGATGTCATCTCATAACCAAAGATAAAGACTGTTTAAATAAAAATCTTAATATAAGCTCTTCCCTTCTGTGGCCATTGCTGGAGCGGCAGCCGCCACAATGAAGTTCAATCCCTTCGTGACATCTGACCGGAGCAAGAACCGAAAAAGGCATTTCAATGCACCTTCTCACATTAGGAGGAAGATTATGTCTTCTCCTCTCTCTAAAGAACTAAGACAGAAGTACAATGTTCGTTCTATGCCCATCCGAAAGGATGATGAAGTTCAGGTTGTACAAGGACACTATAAAGGGCAGCAGATTGGCAAAGTAGTCCAGGTTTACAGGAAGAAATATGTCATCTACATCGAATGAGTGCAGCGGGAAAAGGCTAATGGCACAACTGTTCATGTGGGCATTCACCCCAGCAAGGTGGTTATCACCAGGCTAAAACTGGATAAAGACCGCAAAAAAATTCTGGAGCGAAAAGCTAAATCTCGCCAAGTTGGAAAGGAAAAGGGCAAATACAAGGAAGAAACTATTGAGAAAATGCACGAATAAAGAGATCTTGAAAACCGCTTTCATTAAAAAACTTGTTAAATGATAAAAAAAATCTTAATATAAGGAGATGCTTGAAGGTAGATGGAAGGAATAGGACACAGCAGTGAGAGGAGTCAGTCTTCCTTTTTGCCTGGTTGGTCACCATCTATCTGCTAATCCTTATATCCTCTCTGACTGGGGAGATCCAACCTTCTCAGTCCCAAATGAAGAGGAAGGGAAGTGAGAGTGAGCTGCATCAGTTGTCTCACTGCTTACATGCAGCACATGACCATGGGCTAATTTCTCTATTGAAGTGTGTTCTTTTGCCTCCCAAAATATTTACTATTTTAAGTTTGATAAATGAGTTTTTTAAAACCAGTGACATAAAAACTGTAGTTTTTTCTGTAAAGAATAAAACCCTTCACTCAAATACAAGTATAAATATTTTGTTTCAAAATGAAGCCAATAGAAGATTGTGTCTTCATTTTCACACTGATACAAATTTCCCAAGAGTCTTTGCTTTTCAAAATATTTAGAGAATGTTGCATTGTGGTTTTAAGGAGCAGAGTTGCTCCTGACAAGCTGACCATTATACTGCTAATTCCATCATGTCACTCACTTCAACCTGAAACAATGATGCGTATTTTAGCTAGTCTTCTTGGTTCTCATCTGATGGAGGGAAAGGTTGATGTGAGTAGCAGCTTATATAGTTACTTCAAGTGCCCTCTTACTTGAGGCTTATGTTTTGGTAATAAACCAAATGAGCTGAGCTGAGATGAGCAGTGGAAGTTTTCTGCTGTCATCATATTTGCTCATGTGTTACTGTCCATAGTATTTGTCCAGGTGTTTGGTTGAGAAGGGCAAGGTTTAACTTCATCTGCTTCTTTCTTGTGTTGCCCTAGTAACAATTGCAGAATGCCCTGAGTACTGATTTGGAATTTGTATTTTGGAAATGAGATCCTTAGAATCATCTCTTTCTCAGAGCTAAGTTTGATTAGCATTTATTTATATTTTGCAGTGAGTTATGTATTTATGTTCATTATCCCTGGTATTGTTTTTGGCAGTAAAATATATTTAATACTAAATATTTTAAAAATTCTATTTAGTATTTCATTTCTTTGCATGAGTGAATGAAAGGGAAAAAGATATAGAAAGGTAGATGGATAGGTAGATAGAGGCACAGCTGTCTTGTTCATCTATGCATGTCATTACACATTGGTGGAGTAAGAGGAAGACAGCTTTCAGAAGTAAGTTTAATTCTACCTTTGTGGACTTTGAACTCAGATCTCCAGATTTGTGAGTCAATACATTTCTTGCTGAGTTATTTAATGAGTCCCTAATACTTAATCTTTATCTGTCCATAAGGGTTTATAAAGCAAAACCAAAGTATTTCATCAAAGACTTTAAAACAAACTTAGGTAGTCATTAGACCTAGCTTATTACAAAGCTCATCTTTTCCAAGTATGCTTTTTACTAGAACCTTCTCCCAGTTATTTTTCACTCTTATTATTCCATTTATGAAAAAACTCATTTCACTTATAAAACAAATACAATAAAATACATCTTCTGCTTTCATTTTTTTTTGCTTAATGTTACCAGAAGAGCATTTCCTAGAAGTCCAATGTTAGCCATGTGATGAAATGAAATGATTGTCTTTCTATTTACTCTGAGTCTCATCCTTTTCTAGTTGAAGAAAGATATCTACTGTTGATCCAGAATTCCCTTCCAGCAAGAAATGCTTTACTTGGAAGACAAAAAATGATTTCATGGTTACATACACAAGCTAACATTATAAAGCTTGTCCTACTTGAGTTAGTCAGTACAAGAAGAAACAGAACAATTTGTTGTTTTATGTCTAAGTCCTTAAAGTGGTTGTCTTAAGTCAGTGAAGTCAACATCAAAAGACTTGAACAATAGTGCAACTAGCAAGTGATTCCAATCTAAGGTTAAAGAATGAAGCAATGGACTATGGGGAGAAAAAAACGTGACCTACTCTCTGAAGTACAGGCATTTATCCTCAAGTATATGACACAGACGTTTGTATGACTCATAGCTGGAGTGCCCAGGGAGGCTGCAGGAGGCACAGCTGTCTTGTTCACATCTATAGACATTTGGGAACTTACCCATGAGTTTCTGGAGCTCTGGTTACTAGAATCCATTCATACTCATGAGCAAGCTGAACATGTTAGTGATTCTGGGGTTCTGAGGATCTAAAAGCTATATCTGTACCTCCATTTCACAATGTAATGCCATTTCACCAGGAGTACCATTCACATCAGAGTCTGCTTTAATGTCTCAGTAACTCCTCATTCTTCTGATACCAGATGTGTTCATTTCATCTACCTGTTTCTGAATTTATGAGAACGAGGGTTTTATTGCAACTTGTGTTTCTCTGTTACAAATCATCAACATGGCAGATGAATTCATAACAAAGTCAGGAGCTGAAGGAACTGACTACACTATATCCAAAGAAAAATCTGAAAGAGAGACAAATAATTTTGTTTGCCAGGATGCCAGCAAGTTACTCTCCTCCTGCCCAGGAATTGGTCCATCTATTAGATAATCTCCCACAGGCTGTCTCAGGATTTGCCTTAACTACTAATTCTACCACATGTGTCTAAAGTCTCAGCCTTCCAGTTGTCTAGATAACATCTTCAACCAAAGACTGGACACAGGGACCATTTGATTTAGGTAGGCTGAAATAGAAAACCAGATTTCTGCTTGACAGTTAAGTGATTTAGTTTGGAAGAGCTAGTACCCTTCTGTGGGAAGAGTAACCTGGTTCCAGGCAATAAGCAAAGTCCAACCTTTATTTAGTTAGTCCCTGTGTATAAGATGGGTCAGGGTAAGAACAACCTAGTTTTACAAGGTATTGTTAAAACAAGAAAAATTTTCTGTTCTGAAATTTCTACCAGAGAGACACTGACTTCTAAATATATTTGCTTTTTAATGAATCTGATATGCCCCAAATCTTTTCTTACTTTGGTGAAGATCTGTCACAGTTCACCTACTTTCTCAGTGTGTTTGAGGAGGTATATTGACAGTACAGTCACTTTGATAGTTATTCATTGACATGAATTAATTACACACTAATGGTGTTCACTGTTTTACCTTTATACTTGGATGGAACATGTATCAATTAAACACAGAATTCCTTTTTCCACACTGTTATTCCCCTAACACACCATTCTGGACTTCCAGTTGTCTCTCTTCTGCTTTTAAATTGACTTTGGTTTTTAGCAGTCCACTTGTGAGAGTGCATATTTGTTACTTCTCTTTCTGTGCCTGGCTTATTTCACTTAACATAATGTCCTTAAGGTTCTATAATACTCCATGTGCACCATTGCTTGTTAAATTCATTTCATGCTTTGTTAATACTTCCTAAGTAATACCTCCTCAGGGCAGCTTTCATAGATCATACAATCTTATGCAGGCCCTCTGATCAATCTATCCCAGATCACCATGGTTCCCTGATGTGTAAATGGCTTTTTAGGACTTTAAACATGCATGTAATTAGAAACAGGAAATAAGAAAATATTGCAGGGGCTGGAAAGTTGGCTCAGGGGTTAAGTCTCTGCCTTGAAGGCAGAAGGTCCTGAGTTCGGATCCTAGACCCCACGTATAGACGCTGGGCGTTTCTGGTCCTGGTAGGGCAGAGCCTGTGAATCCCGGGGCAGAGTAAATGAGGAGGTGGAGGCGTCCATGGCGGTTCCCAAATTCGCCCGTGGTTCTGCACACACGCACACATGCGCACACGCACAATTGAATAAATAAAAAAATTTTTTAAAAAAGAAAATATTGCATTCATTTCAAATCTGTTAAACATTGTGTCTGCATGTGTGTGTGTATGTATGTGTTTGTATGTGTGTCAGTATCAGAAGGCACTAGGTGTACCTGTGGAGGTGCAAGGTTGACTGCAGGAATAATCCTAGATTTCTCTACCTCCTTTTAGTTTTGCCCTGAGGTTTTCCAGGCGCAACTTCCTAGAGTCATAAGTACAGTGCACCACCATTTACTCAGGGTGTTTTTATGTGCTGGTATTCAAACTGAGGTCCTTCTGCTCAAGAAGTGGAATTTTAATTCTTGAGCCATCTCTCGAATCCCATAAAAATATTTTTATGTCTGTGTTCTTGCTAATGTACTGCTTTTACAAGAAAATACTCATTTCCTGTCTATGGAAACTTTCTGAGCTTAGATTATTTTCTTGGACAAAAGTTATCTATATTTTTACATAGGGTTCTAATGTATTGATAAAGAGGTTGTATAAAATCTTTGAAGCAAATATTCAATTTATTGCAATGAAAATGATCTGTACAGAAATAGTAGCAAACCTAGTTCCTAAAACAATGGTAAAGCTATTTGTACTTGCACAGCGAGAGCAGCAGCTCTTTCATACAACCAGTGATGATGCAGGTCCTATCTTAAGGCAATTAACCTCTACTCCCACAAAACTGTCCTCTCACTAAAGCATCACTACCATACTCACATTTACCAAATCTGTGGTGAATGCAGTCTCCAAGAGGAATGCAGTCTCCAAGAGTATGTTCTGTGAACTTTTATAAATAGGCTTTATAAATAGGCTTTCTAAAACTCTGATTTTTAAGATTGTCTATATCCTCACTGATTTCCTTTCTATCAGTTCTTCTAGTATTCAGGTTTGATGTTACCAAATTTAACTTTTTTTGTAATTCCAATCCAAATACATTGATAAGGATATTAGTGCCAGCATCTGCCTATAAGAGAGAACATTTGATGTTTAACTTTCTGTGTCTGAGATACCTCGCTCAATATTAAATTTTCCAGTTGTATCTATTTACCAGAACATTCCATAATTATTTATCTTTTTCTCTTCTCTGTTCTGTATGTACTTTATGTATTTTGAAGTTCTATTGTTAGGAGCATGTTCATTTAGAATTGGGTTTGATGGTCTAATTAACCCTTTATAATTATAACCCTAAGAATATATATTGTCTGTCCGTATCCCTAGTGATCACTTTGAAAACCATTTTGTCGAAGCTAAGCAAAGTCATTCCAGCATTAATATAACTATTTTGCATGATATATTTATTATTATTATTATTTCCGCTCATACAAACTTAACAGATACACCATTCCCCTCCCTCCCTCCACTTCCCCCCGACCTCCTGCTCCCCCTCCCCTCTCTCCTCCCTCCCCATCCCCCAGTTCCCCCCCCCCGGCCAATCCCTGGAGCATCCTTTACTGTGCGTGCCAAACTCTCCTCTGGGTCCTCCTCTCTGATGAGGTGCAAGGACCCAGGAGCATTTCCCAGAACCCTTTCCTGTATTCCCCTTAAGCTTAGGAACACTACTGTGACTGTCAGTCCCTAGCCTCCAGGATCCTAGTGCTTTTATGCATGATATATTATACCTGCATATGTGCTTGAAACACTTATGCCTCCATATGTGTGGATCTGAAACCTGCAAATTAAATTAGTTGAATATCAAAAACAAAATTCTTTTATTCTTACTGAACACATACAGACATTTTCGTTTCATAATTTTCTGGAAACAATCAGCACAATGACTTTTTTATTATGCATTTACATTATATTAGGTATTATAATTAATGTAGATGAGTTAAAGTATAGGAAGGGGTCTAGGGAGATCCCTCACCTGGCAAAGCACTTGCCATGCTAATATGGGGACTAGAGTTTTAGATCCACAAAACCTACATAAATGCTGGGTTGAGTGGTAGCCCACCCAATAATGTCAGAGTTCAAAACAGAGACAGCAGATCCCACACCAACATCATTAGCTAGCCTAGCCACAACCTGAGTACTGGATTCAGCTTGATTCCCTGTAGTGAATAAAGAAAAGAGGTATCAAAGAAAATGCCTTATGTCAGCCACAAACCTCCTCAAGCCCTTGAGTCTGCAGATATTTGTATTCACACACATGCAAGTATGCATGCACATATAGACCATGCACATACACATAAAGAAGTGTATAGTAGAATATGATTAGGGCACCTAAAAATACCATGCCATTTTGTATAAGTGACTTTGAACATACATGAAATTTTACTTCTGCGGATAATAATGGACAATTATATTTTCCTGATTATTTTATTAAAAAAAACTATACCTTTATATTTAAATATTTTTGAAAACTGTATGTTTCTAAGTATAATTGCTGCTGTCAAAATATCTGTCTCTACTTGACATTTTTAAACAATTTTATTTTACTATTGGTATGGAATTATATTTACCATTTTATTTTTTGTTTTATCTCTTGTTTATTATTTCTAAGTTATCATGTAGAGTGATATGCTTCACTGTGTAATTTTCATAAGCAGTTGTCATGTTTCATTCTTACCTATTCTTTCTCTTTTGCTCTTCCTTTCTAATTTTCCCTACTTTTGCATATCCTTTTTCCCCCTTCTAATGGTACTTTCTTCTGTTTTCATTTTACCCGTGAACTCCATTTACCCTTTCTTTTTAAGATCTCTTCTTTTCTTCTGTGTTCCCCTTTCTACTTTCATGGTCATATCCACAAATCTAGAGTCTACAAAAGAGAGATAATACTTAGTATCTGTTGCTCTGTGTGCGGTTTTGCTTAATAAAAAGACCTCCAATTCAGTCCCATTTCCTGGAAATACCATAATTTAATTTTTATTTATACTTGAAAAAATTTCCCATTTTGTCTATATACCCTATATTCTTCAGCTATCAACTTGTTGATGGACATGAAGACAAACTCCATTTCTTAGCTATTCTGATTAACTCAGCAGTAAACATGAATTTGTATAATATGTGAATCAGTCCTTAGGATATAGACGGAATAGGAGTTGAGTTTTCTTTCTTTTATGTTTTGTGGCCTGTATACTGATCTTTACAGTGGGCTTACTTGTTTCCATCAATTTCTAAAGGTTCATCTTTCCCTACATCATAACCAACATTTGTTCATATATGTTTTCTTGATGAATGTCATTTTAATTTGTTTAGCATGAACTCTAAAGTTGTTTTAATTTTCCCTTTTATGATTCAGGGTATTAAAATATTTTCAAATACTTTTTGTTCATTTATATTGTAAATATCATCAGTGAAAGTGTCCAATACTGAGCTTTTCTTTGTGGAGAGACTTTATTACTCTTTCAGTTCCATTGCTTGTTTTTTATATTTTTAAATAGTTTATATCTTCGTGATTTATATTTATCATTCATATGTCCTTAGAAGAATTGTTTCTTCAAAAATTTGTAATTGTTATTTTGTAAATCACTATTTGTTGAAGATAATTAATTTCCTGTATAATCTATCATTGGCAAATATTTTTCCACACTGTAGAATTTCTGTTCATTCTTGTGAATTTTCTTTTCTATGAGGAAAGTTTTTAACTTCATGTACTCCATTTTTCATTTGGTTTTCAGGTCTCCTCAGGGCTTTTTTGCAGAAAGACATGTTGATTTTTACCCAGGAACTTTTACACGTAATTGCTATTGAGATTTTTATTTGATTACTGTTCTTAGTCTGTTTGGTGTCTTATCTCTCAAATTAATTTTTACATGTTGAATCAGCCTTGCATTTCTGGTTATAATCATGGCATGTAATTTTGTGTTTTTATGATTTCATTTGCTAGTATTTTGTTGAGTATTTTTGTATGTGCATCTCTTAGGAAAATTTTTCCAAAACTGTTTTTGTTTTGTCCTTATTATGTTTTGTGGGTAGTGGAAATACTATCCTAATGATTTGGTAGTGTGTCTTGTTTTCTATTTTGTGAAATAGTGAAAGAACTTATTTTTAGTTCTCTCTTAATGTTTCATAAAATTCAGAAGTGAATATGTTCAATTCTTAGATTTTTCTTGTCGAAAGACTTTGTTACTATTTCACTTTCATTGCTTGTTTTGCATAATTTTTAGTGGTTTATATTTTCTCGATTTACATTAATAGGTCACATGTATTTATTAATTATCCTGTTCTTCTACGTTTTAATGGCTTTTTTTAGAATATAAATTTTCGAAGTATTCCCTAATGAACTGCAGGTTTTCTTGCAATAGTTTGTTATATCCATTTTTCAGTTTTAATTTTATAAATATAAGTGTTCTCTGTTTCTTTTGATTCATTTGGCTATCATTGGTTGGTTATCATTCATCTTTTCAAAGAGTCAGTCATTAGTTGGAATGATTCTACAGAGCATTCTTTAATTTTTATTTCGTTATCCTTGCCTTGGTTATTTTTACTTTTTGTCTACTTTTTTGCATTTGACTTATTCATACTTTAAGGCTTTGAAAAAATCAGTAGATTATTCAAATTTTGTGATTTTAATGTAATCATTCATAGCTATAAACTTTCTCCTATGGATACTGTAGGAATTTTTTAATTTCCTCCATGATTTTTTCATTGACCAAATGGTCATATAGGAATATTTTATTCAATCTCCAAGTATTTGTTTACATTCTATAATTTTTCATTCTGTTGGTTTCTATTTCTATACCACTATAATCTTGTAAGATATAATAAATTGCTTCTTTCTTCTAATTACATTGTTTCAGAACCTGCTCCATTTTACAAAAGTTTCATGGACTGCTAAGACAAGTATCCTCTGTTGAGTTGAATAAATATAAATGAATTGTTTGATCTGTGATGTAATTCAGCTCTATTTTCTCCTCAGTGTTCCAGTTCATGAAACCTTTGTAAAGGTGAGAATGGGTATAGAAGTGACTCAACTATCATGCTAAGACTTCTATGAATTTTTATGTCCTTTATTGTTTATTTTGTGAAATTAAGAGTCCCAACATTAATGCCTGTATATCTACAATTGTAATATTTTCTTGATGCATTAGTCCCTTTGTAAGTCCTTGATCTCTTCTGAATAGTTTGGTTTCAAGTTTACTTTATCACATATTAAAATAGCCCTGCAGTCTGCTTTCAGTTTCCATTTGCTTTCTAGATCACTTCCTTCCTATGATGCTTTGGTGTCTTTTGTGGTGAGGTTGTATTTATTTGAAACAACAAGTGAACCCTTTGTGTGTGTTAAATCTACCCAGCTATTCTGAGTCTCTTTAGTTATGTTTTATGATGTTCACTGAGCGCTGTAATTTTTTTTTTTTTTGTATGGTTAGTTGGACGATTGTTTGTTCTGTTCCTTCTCCCCTGTTAGTATTGGGAGTTTGTTGGTTTACTTTGTTGGTCATGATTGATTTCTTCCTAGTTCTCTGTTTATTTTCTCCCTTCATGAAATTCTTTCCAATGCTCTCCTGGTGAGATGCTCTTCTGCATATAGTTTGTATTTAAATGTTTCTACAAGTCTGCTTTAATAGTCATGAAATATCTTAGTTTGTGCTTAGGATGAATTTTCCTCATTATTTGTAAATTTTCAGATATCGATCGAAGATACAGACATTATTAACAGTTGTTTACTTATAGGGTTTAAAATATGCCCTGTGTTTTCCTGGCTTTGGAGTTACTAATGAAGATTTGATCTTATTCTGATTTGTTTATCTTTATAGATGAGTTGACATCTTTTCCCTAACAGTTTTTAATACTGTTTTCTTTTTTTCTTTGTAAATTTATTATCTCTACTATGATATTTCATAGAGATTCTTCTGTGACCATGTCTATTTGGGGTTCTAAATACCTTTTGTATTTGTTGCTATTTTTTTCTTTAGATTTGATAAAATTTCTCCTGTCATTCCATTGAAGAGATGCTCTATGTCTTTAGCTTCAATTTCAGATTTTCCTATACATGAATTTTCAGATGTTAACATAGAATTCTGAGATATTTTGGTAAGTCATTGTTATTCTTATTCATAGATGTTTGGTATATATTTATTTTGATAACATTTTACGTTTTCTGGAGAATATTAGTAAATCTTTGAGAGGTTTCCTGAAAGTATCTTTTCTTGTCCTCTGTTCATCATTATTCTATTTTCTGCTTAGTCGACTCTGTTGTGGATATTCTCCAATGTTCTTTTTTAAAAAAAATTAGAGTGAGTTGTCTTTTCCAGCCATTTATATATTTTTTTTGTTTTGTGTTTTACAATAGTCTCTTGTTTTCATGGTGAATTCTCCATCCACATTCTTTTTTTTTTTTTTTTTTTTAAATTTTCGGGAACCACCATGGACGCCTCCACCTTCTCCTTGTTTACTCTGTCCCTGGACTCACAGGCTCTGCCCTACCAGGACCAGAAATATAGTCCGCCCCCGCTTCCGCCCAGCGTCTATACATGGGGTCCAGAATACGAACTCAGGACCTTCTGCCTGCAAGGCAGAGCCTTAAACCCTGAGCCACCTCTCCAGCCCCTCCATCCACATTCTTAACTTTTTTAATGTTGTTAAAATTTTCTCATCCACTTGCTGACCCTTTTCCTCTGTGGTTTCCTTTCAGGGTTCTAGTTGAATTCACCCAATTTTGTCCTCTGTGGATACCTTCTTATTGAGTTACCTTCTTATGACCACTCACTCCCCAAGATTATTCATAGAAGGGTGAACAAATTGCTGTCATAACATTGTTATCAAACAATACATAATATAGAAATACTGCTAAAATTGCTTAAAGTTCAAGAATATGTCACCAATTTTCATGAAATAGACAATTGGCAATATATACAGATACACTATGAAATTAAATGTTATTTAGGGTAAATGTTGGAAATTTAAATGAATGGGATAAAGGAAACAGGCACAGAAAGGAGATAAAAGAAACATTGTTAATTACTAGCAAGAATAATTAGCAAGGAAAGTTATAGAGAATAGAAAAGTGCTAGATTGGGAAAACAGTGAAAAAATAAAAGAAAAACAAAATAATTTTTTAGTAATGAGAAAGTTGAAAGCAAAATTTAATAAATGGAAGAACAGGCATTTTATTTACAAAGAAAGTCAAATTAAAAATCAATAAGATAAAGTCAAAATAATACTAGAAGTACAATTGAAAGGGAAATAAGCAAAAAGAAAAAGGTAGAAGAGAAAAAAAACAAAATGGCTACTCATCATAAAATATGCATAAATAAAATTAGTAAATCTATGAAGAGGAATAAAAAATGATAATGTAGAAATGTAATAAATATGTAAGAAGAATAAAATTGAAGTACTGTGAAAAATTGTATAATTTATTTTTCAAATAACTGCCTATTTTTTTCAAGTATATTTTTCAAGTATATTAATTTATCTGTGATGCTTTTGACTTATCCCTTTGTACTGATTTCCTTAGAAATTTATCTGACACTTTTAATATCAATATTTAAATTTTTGTGGCCTTCCTGGAATCCATCTTTTACCATCTTGGCTAGAATACAGAAAGTTTGCAAACATATACAAGTATAAAATATGTAAAAATATACAGATTATGTAAGCCTTTTTGCTCATATTTCTCAGTATTCCTTCTCATATGTATCTATAGACATCAAAAATCCCATCAAATTTTGTTATAGTTTTACTTTAAGTTCTAAAATGTTTAGAAAATTAACAAGGACAGTTTCTTATGCATACTTATCCTTTTATAAATTGTTTCTCTTTTTTTCTTGCAAAAAATATTAAATTCACTGAAACTTCAAGGTTTTTCATAATGTCATTTTCCTTCTGTTGGAAGAGTTTTGTCAACTTTTGAGAGTAGGTCTCCTAAAAATAACTTTTCTTAGTTCTTTATCTGACAGTGATTTTTTTCAATTCATTCTGTAAAGATTTTTTTAATTGATATAGAATTGTATGTTGACAGCTCTTTACTCTCAGCACTTTAAAAATTGGTGCATCATTTCCTTCTGGCTTCCATGGTTTCTGCTGAGGAATGAATACACAGTTTTTTGAGTCATGCTCCTCAAAGATAAAAATGACTTCCTCAGAATGTTTTAAAGATGTTTTTCCTTGTTTTGAGCTTATATCAGGTTAGTTTTATTTAATCTGGACAAGAATTACTTGTGTTTTGACAATTTTTGGAATCTGCTTCAATTCAGTTCAGGACCATTTTCTTAGTTTTTTATATACCTGGTGGAGTTGGATTATATCTTTTGGATTTTGAATCTTTGTTGTATGAGATTTTTTCTTTTTAAAAGTGTTCAGAGAATATTGACTTTTTTGTACTAGGTAGTAAGAGGTTCTTATCTGTGAGGTCACTATCAATTTTGGTTTCAGTGCTGTTTGCATCTCCGTTTTGTGCAAGCCAGTGGTCATCTTGGACTTTGGCATTGCTCTATTTGTTAATTTTAGTCCCCAGTTACTTTCATATGCAGATTAAGATCAGTTGCATGCATGGGCCCAGAATTTCATAACAACCTAATGAAGTCACTTTATTGAGGCCCTTTGATTCTTTGATGTTGTTGGTAGTTGCCGTTCTCCGAAGTTCTCTTTTATAATCTTCCAGCCAGCAAGCTGGGAACTTATTTGATTTACTCATGAGCATTTCTGACTGTCCCATCTTAAAGACCAATTGGCTTACAAACAGAGAGAAAATAGAAATAATGGGCACTAATCCGACTTGAAATTAATTTTATATTAATGATTTCAGTGCAAGAAACCATACTTTAAGTTCAGATATAACAAATCATAGCTAAGTGAATCTTCATCAGATGACATATTCATGTATATAGCACTCAGGCCAGAAAACAAAACATAAATTGATATTTTAGTACTCAGTATCTTTATGTTTAGTCACTACTTCTCTAGATAGGTATTAATATTACTATGACATATTAGTTTTGACTATAACCAATGTAGAAATCTTGTGTTTGGCTCAGCATCAGTTTTAAAGATTCATTTATATTGTGTTGTTTCTGTGGAGAGTTTCAGATTTAGAAAAACTGAATTTTTGTAATATTATTGTTCAAAAATATCATTTATACTTTTTTATCTATTCTAAAACAGATCAAGCTCTTATTACCTGAAAAACATTTATATTACTCCAATATATATGTATGTAATATAGGAAGAGAGATCAAACAATAATTGATGATAAACTTATTTTAATATCGCTTTCAGTACAGAGTTAGCATTTTTATCATTTTTCAAAATTGATTCATACCTTCATTTTATCCTTGTCAGTACTGAAAAATTATTTCATATAGATATGTAGTGAAAATATGTTTAGGACCATTTCAGAAACGTTTGGAAACTCTTTCCTAATCTTTATTTTAAATTCACTTGATGATTTTTTAAAATTTTTTTTATTATTAATTCAACTGTGCACATGTGCGTGCGCGTGTGTGTCTGTGTGTGTGTGTGTGTGTGTGTGTGTGTGTGTGTGTAGAACCACGGACGAACTCACGAACCACCATGGACGCCTCCACCTCCTTCTGCCCCGGGATTCACAGGCTCTGCCCTACCAGGACCAGAAGCGCAGGCCGCCCCCGCTTCCGCCTGGCGTCTATACGTGGGATCTGGGATCGGAACTCAGGACCTTCCGCCTGCAAGGCGGAGGCTTAACCCCTGAGCCACCTCTCCAGCCCCACTTGATGATTTTTTTATGAAACCTAAATCCACATTTCAAATATCAATATCAGATTTTATTTTTAGTTTTTTTTTTTTTGAATGATGGAAAACCCTGGCCATTTTATTTCATTTTCTTTTTTTATGCATTTTTATTATTATTTCAGCTCATACAAACTTAATAGGTACACCAGTTCCCTCCCTCCCTCCTCCTCCCCCGAACCCCCTACTCCCCCACCCCCTACTCCCCCTCCCCTCATCCCTCCCTCCCCACCCCTAAGTGCCTCCCGCCCCAATTCCCAGAGAGTCCTTTCTTGTGCATGCCTGACTCTCCTCTGGGCACTCCTCTCCGATGACGTACAAGGACCCAGTGGCATTTCCCTGAACCCTTTCCCGTGTTTCCCTTAAGCATAGGAATGCTGCTGTGGCTGCCAATCCCTTGCCTCCAAGGATCTTGGTGCCTTTAGCAGATGCTAGACTTTGTGTGTTGGACATTGCTCAGGGCATGCAAAGTACAATTATAATTACTTTGGCCCTAACTTGTGTGCAGTATCTTGCAAATCATTGCTCCTCCCATCCTTTTGCTCTTACACTCTTACCGCCCCCTCTTCCTCAAATTTCCCTGAGCTTCAGGATGGGGAGAGACTAAGCTGGCCTAGTTCTAGGTGGTTGATATAGAGTCTCTGAAGTTCTGGATTATGGTTTGTTGATTTTCTTTTGCAGTTTTGCTCCTCCTGCAATGCCCTTCACTCCATCCTGATGGGCACTGTATGTCACCCCTGGCCAGAGACAAAAAGCTATTAAACTGGAGTCTTATTATAATAGCACATTCAAGGGTAGATGTAATAAAAGTAAGAAACCGCAGTGAGGGAGGGGTCAATCACCCATTTGCAAAATGGTTACTTTTTATCTGCCAGACTATATGCCCTCCCCTTCTGGTGAGATCATACCCCCTTAGTTGTACATGATCAGGAACGAACATCTGTGAACTTAACCAGGTGTCACATTGCTTACTTGCAGTCCTTGATGGAGGCCTATTTTCTCTACTGTAACATGGTCACTTCTCTCCTTCTTTCTGGTGTGGCCCTCCAACCCCATCCCTCCTGTTCATAATCCTTGCAATTACTGTAGGTAATACATAGATTTACCTATGAGTGTCTCAAGGTGGGCTGGGTGGATTTGGTGCTAGGAGCCACATATTAGGGAGTACATACGGCGCTTAATTTTCTGGGCTTGGGATACTTCACTTAATATAATTGTTTCTAATGTCATCCATTTCCCGGCAAATTCCAGTAATTCATCCTTTTTGATAGCTGAATAGTACTCCATTGTAAGGATGTACCACAGTTTCCTTATCCACTCGTCAACTGTTGGACATTTGGGTTGATTCCATGACTTTGCTATTGTAAACAGTGCTGCTATGAACATGGTCGTGCTTGTGCTATCGAGGTGAACCTCTGCTGTATGGGGGGTTATTCCCAAAAGTGGAATAGCAGGGTCATATGGCATTTCAATCTCTAATTTCTTTAAGAATCTCCAGACCGCTCGCCAGAGTGGCTGTATGTGCCTGTATTCCCACCAGCAATATAGGAGAGTTCCCCTCTCTCCACATCCTCTCCAGCATTTGTTGTTGTTTGTATGGTGGATTTTTGCCATCCTGACCAGGGTAAGATGATACCTCAGGAAAGTTTTGATTTGCATTTCCCTGATGGCTAAGTATGTGGAGCATTTTTTAAGATATTTGTTAAACATTTTAATTTCATCCCTGGTAAAGTTTCTTTTAAGTTCCAGGGCCCATTTTTTAATTGGGCCATTGGTTTCCTTGGTGTTTAGTTTTCTAAGTTCTTTGTGCACTCTGGACAGTAGAGCTCTATCAGATGTGTGGTTAGTGAAGATTTTCTCCCATTCTGTGGGTTGCCTTTGAGCTCGTGTAACAATCTCTTTATCTGAACAGAAGCTCTTTAATTTCACAAGATCCCAGCTGTTGAGAGTTGGTAGCAGTGACTGTGCCATTGGATGTCTGTTTAGGAACTGTTGGCCTAGCCCAATCAGTTCGAGGGAGTTCCCTATCCTTTCAAGTATGGTTTTAATAATCTCTGGCCTGATATCAAGGTCCTTGATCCATTTGGAATTAAGTCTTGTACATGGTGACAAGTATGAGTCCAGCTTTAATCTTCTGCATGTGGAGATCCAGTTTTGCCAGCATCATTTGTTGAAGATGCTTTCTTTTTCCATTGGATTCTTTGGGCCCCTTTGTCAAAGACCAAATGGCTGTAATTTTGTGGGCTTATATCTGGGTCTTCAATCCTTATCCATTGATCTGTGTGTCTATTTTGGAGCCAGTACCAGGCTGTCTTTATAACTATGGATTTGTAGTATAGACTAAGGTTTGGAATGGTAATACCTCCAGCAGTGTTTTTGTTACTCAGGATTGTCTTTGCTATCCTGGGTCTTTTGTGCGTCCATATGAACTTTGAGATTGTTTGGTCAACTTCTTTAAAGAATGGCTTTGGGATTTTAATTGGTATAGCATTGAATTTGTATATTGCCTTTGGTAGGATGGTCATTTTTACAATGTTGATTCTGCCAATCCAGGAACAAGGGAGGTCTTTCCACCTTCTGGTGTCTTCTGCTATTTCATTCTTTAGGATTTTAAAGTTTTCATTGTAAAGGTCTTTTACCTCCTTGGTTAGGTTTATACCAAGGTATTTCATTTTTTTAGGGGCTATAGTAAATGGGATTGTTTCTCTCAAGGCTTTTTCACTTCTTTCATTCTGGGCATATAGGAACGCCTCTGATTTTTGCACATTTATTTTGTATCCTACTACCCTGCGGAACTTCTCAATTAGTTCCAGAAGCTTCCTGGTGGAGTTTTTGGGATCACTCAGGTATAAGATCATGTCATCTGCAAATAGGGATAGCTTGACTTCTTCCTTGCCGATTTGAATCCCTCTTATGTCCCTTTCTTGTCATATGGCTTCAGCTAAGACTTCAAGTACAATATTGAATAGAAGTGGTGAGAGTGGACAGCCTTGTCTAGTTCCTGATCGAAGTGGGAATGCTTCCAATTGTTCCCCATTGAGCATAATCCTTGCTGTGGGCTTGTTGTATACAGCTTTTATTATATTGATAAAGGTTCCTTCCATTCCTACTGTCTCTAGCGTTTTGATCATAAAAGTCTGTTGGATCTTGTCAAAAGCTTTTTCTGCATCTATCGAGAGTATCATGTGGTCTTGGACTTTGGACTGGTTTACATGATGAATTACATTTATTGATTTGCGTATGTTGAACCAACCTTGTGTGCCGAGGATGAAGCCTACTTGGTCCCAGTGAATGATCTTTTTAATGTGTTTTTTAATCCGATTTGCTAAGACTTTGTTGAGAATCTTTGCGTCTGTGTTCATCAGAGAGATCGGCCTATAGTTTTCTTTTTTAAGTGAATCTTTATTAGGTTTTGGGATTAAAACGATATTAGCTTCATAGAAGGAATTTGGTAGTGTTCCTTCCTTTGGTATTTAATGGAACAGTTTGAGGAGTATTGGTGTTATTAACTCCTTAAATGTCTGGTAGAACTCTGTGCTGAATCCATCTGGTCCAGGACATTTTTTGGTGGGAAGATTCAAGATTACTTCCTCAATTTCCTTATATGTTATAGGACTATTTAAATAATTCACAACTTCCTGATTCAATTTAGGTAAGTTGTGTTTACTTAGAAATTCATCTATCTCTTTTGTGTTGTCAAACTTCACAGAGTATAAGTTTTTGAAATATGATGTTATAATTCTCTGGATTTCTTGGGTATCAGTAGTGATAACTCCATGTTCATTTCTAATTTTGTTAATTTGGGGTTTTCTCTCTCTTGCTTTTGGTTAGTTTAGCTAGGGGTGTATCAATCTTATTGAATTTTTCAAAGAACCAGCTTTTTGACTGGTTGATTTTTTTCTATCATTTTCTTAATCTCGATTTCAGATATTTCTCCCCTTATTTTGCTAATCTCCTCTCTTCTACTACTTTTGGGATCAGATTGTTCTAGTTTCTCTAAAGCTTTAAGCCAGATTGTTAATTTGTTTATCTCTGATGTTTCCATTTTTTTGATGTAGGCATTAAGAGCTATGAACTTACCCCTTAGGACAGCTTTCATTGTGTCCCAGAGATTTTGGTAAGTTATATTTTCATTATCATTTGCTTTCAGGAAATCTTGAATTTCCTTTTTAATCTCTTCCTGAATCCAGTTCTCATTCAGCATCATATTATTAAGTTTCCAGGAGTTAGTGTATTTTCTCTTGTTTGCTGTGTTTTGGATGTCCAGCTTTAGGCCATGGTGGTCTGACAGGGCACAGGTTAGAATTTCAACTTTTTTGTACATGTGTAGATTCGTTTTGTGGCCCAGTATGTGATCTGTTTTGGAGAAAGTTCCCTGTGCTGCTGAGAAAAATGTGTATTCTTTGGTGCATGGGTGAAAAGTTCGATAGAGATCTGTAAGGTCCATTTTTTTAAGGGTTTGATTAGGGTCCAAAGTGTCTCTGTTAAGCTTTTGACCTGTTGATCTATCCCATGTTGAGAGGGCGGTGTTGAAGTCCCCAAGAATTATCGTTTGGGTGTTGATTTCTTGCTTTAGACGCTGTAGGTTTTCTTAATGAATATGGAGGGGCCCGTATTGGGTGCATATATGTTCAGTATTGTGAAGTCTTCCTGGTGAATTGTACCTGTGACTAAAATGTATTTCCATCCGTGTCTCTTTAATTTTCTTTGGTTTGAAGTCCACTTTGTCTGATGTCATAATGGCTACCCCTGCCTGTTTTCTGCTTCCATTAGCTTGTAGAAATGTTGACCAGCCTTTTATTTTTAGGGCATTCCTATCTCTTGTGGTGAGATGGGTTTCCTGCAGGCAGCAGATTGATGGATTGTGATTTTTAATCCAAATTTGTAATCTGTGTCTCTTGATTTAGTGAGTTAATTCCATTAACATTTAGTGTTATAATGGAGAAACTATTTTCAATTCCAGACATTTATTATGTTTTTTAGTTTTTATAAGTATATTGCTTCGCTTTTAATGGTGTTATACTTGCCCTCTGTTCTCCTGGATATGCCTGTTTTTTTCTTCAAGCTTGAGTATCATTTCTAGCATTTTTTGAAGGCCTGGTTTGGTGGACATGTATCCCTTCAAGTTGTCTTTGTGCTGGAAGATTTTTCTTTCTCTGTTGATCATGACTGATAGTTTTGCTGGGTAAATCAGCCTAGGTTGACATTTTTGCTCATTCAGTACTTGAAGTATGTCTCTCCAAGCTCTTCTTGCTTTTACTGTTTTGACAGAGAAGTCGTTTTGTTATTTTAATAGGTTTACCTTTAAAAGTGACTTGTTTTTTCTCCTTTGAAGCTCTCAGCACCAGTTCTTTATCTTGAATGTGGAGTGTTTTGACTATTATTTGCTGTGGCGAGCTTCTGTTTTGGTCATATCTGTTTGGAGTGCGGAATGCGTCTTCTATATGGATGGGCTTCTCTTTTTTTAGATGAGGAACGTTTTCCTTGATAATGGTTTGAAAAAATTCCTCAGGGGTAGTATTTTGAGATTCTTGCTCTGGTATTCCATGAATACGCATGTTAGGCTTCTTCAGCGTGTCCCATATCTCCTGAATATTTCTCTCAAGTATCTTTTTGGCTTTAATAACCTCTTCCATTGAGCTGGTTAATACTCCCACTTTATCTTCAAGGTCTGAAATTCTGTTTTCTGCTTCCTTAGTTCTGCTGATAAGAATCTCTGGAGTTCTGGGTTGAAGATTACTTGTCTTTTAGCTCAGTTTTAAATGCTGCTTGAGTGTGCTTTAACTGCTCTATGCCAGTTTTTGTTTCTTGCACTGTTTTTCTCAACTCTTCCAAGTGTCTGTTGTGTTCTTCTTCAAAGCGATTGATTCGATTATTTAATTCTTCCCGGATTTCCTCTTTCATAGTATTGAACATGGTAATGATCATAATTTGAAGGTCATTATCCTGGGTCAGACTTTCTTGGCCATTTTCCATGGGTTTGTTCTGGTTGGAGTCTAACATGGGATTAATTTCTTCAGTGGGAGATTTGTTTACTTGAGTGTTGTTTCTCATGGATTTGCACTTTGACTTTGGCATTGTCGTTTTAACTCTTAAGATCTTCTTTCAATTTCTGTGCGTTTTTCACTAAACTGAATTATTTGGCCTGGGGTTCTGGGGGTGGGCGGGAACGCAGCTTACCTAGGTCCTGCGGTGAGGCCTGGCTGGACCACGGGGGCGTCCTGGGCAGAGGAGTGGAGGGAAGGGAGGATGGGCCGTCGTGGGGCGCTATTTAACCTGGGGGACCTGGGGGCGGGGGCGCACAGGAGGTGTCCTCCTCCTCCTCCCAGGCCCTGCGCGGCTGCTCCGGCTGGATGGTGGGAGGAGCTGGGTCCCTTGGGCGGCCTGGGGTTCTGGGGGTAGGCGGGGACGGAGCTTACCTAGGTCGAGTGGTGAGGCCCTGCTGGACTGCGCGCGTGTGTCTGGGGCGGGGGAGTGGCGGGAACGGAGCTATTTTTAGTTTTTAATATCAACTTTTAAAAGCAAACATCCTAACCCAATACAATTATTTTATATTAATTTTATATATACATTAATGGAGAATGACAAAACAAAGTATTGAATCTTTCTTTTCTTTTTTTTATTCTTTCTTTCTCCCATGTTTCATTTTTTTCCTACTTATACAAGCTCAATAGGTACCCCTGTGTTCTCCCTTCCCCCTCCCTATTTGTCCCCTATTGCACTCCCTCCCTTTTCCCCTTCCTTTTATCCTCTTCCCTCCCTTCCCCTTTTCCAGTGCCTCTCCCTTTCTCCCATACCTTAGAGCATCCTTCTGTGTGAGTGCCAAACCTCCCTCTGAGTCCTCCACCCTAGGACTCTGGCATAGCCTGGAGGCCCTTCTTGGGCTCCCTGTTAGTATGGGGACTCTATTATGACTGTTTAATCCCTTGCTTCTAAGGATCCTACTGCCTGGAGCCTTCTCTCCTTTGATCCATGCTAGATTTGGGGGTCTTTGACATGTCAGCCATTGTGCAGGTCAGGTAAAGTCCAATTCGGGCTGTTGCAGTCCTAATGTGTGTGGAATATCTTGCATATCATTGGTTCTCACCATTTTTAGACTCTTACAATCTTGCTGTAGCCTCTTCTACAAGGTTTCCCAAGCTTTAGGATGGGAAGAGATTTGACTGGTCTGGTTAATAAGTGAATAATGTTGGGTCTTTGTTGTTCTGAATTATGGTTTGTTGTTTTCAGTTTTGGTTTTCCTGCACTGCTTTTGGCTGCATCCTGATTGGTATCAAATGTCACCTCCTAACCAAAGATAAAAGATGGTTTAAATAAAGATATTAATGGAAGAGGAAACTCAAGGGTAGATGGAAGTTTAGGAATAGGACCCAGCAGGGGTGGCAGTCAGTGTCCCATTTGCCAGATGTTTACAGTCTATCTCCTAGTCCCTATATCCTCCCAGAGTGGTGAAATGAAAGAAACATTTTGTTTACATATGAGCGTAAACTTCTTTCTTTTGCAATATTTTTACGTCTGAGCTGAGATGTAAATCAGAAATGACAGTGTTCATTGTGTGGCATGGTGGTATGCTCAATGTTAGTTGTGTATGCTTTGTTTTTAGTTCAGAAGTGAAGCTTCAGTGCAATCACAAGAAACCATATAGACATTCCGGTAGAAATATACAATAGAAAAGTACTACTAGAAACATCTCAGATCAAAAATGTTTGATTTTGAATTAATTTTGGTTGCCATGCATTCAAAGTCCTTTTATTAATATCATTCTTTTTGTACCTCACTCATTGAGGTATACAGTCCAATACAGTTGTAATCCACTGTTTATGAATACATGGAAGAGATGGATAGTTTACTAGTTTCCAGCACATGGCTTGTATATTTCTATTATATAGGAAAAGCATTGTTAATAAGCTTATGTTCAACTTTAATAGATATTGCCAGTTTCCAAAGTTATACAAATTGATGCTATCAGTAGCATCATAATTACAAGTTTGTAATCCTTGTCTTTTATCAAAGACTGAAAAAAGTTAAAATTTCTTTTATGATTATTTATGTATCCTTTTTATGTATCCTTTTATGTATCCTTTTCCTTTCTGCTAAACAATTCCTGATTTTATGCAATAGTTTTGGTTCTGTAGTAATTTATATGGAGATATCTTCTGAATAGACTAAGTGGAACTGTCTATTACTTAAAGCTTTTCTTGAGCTATTTCTATTTCTGGCATTATGTTCTACTGAGACTATTGTAATCTGTGACTATCCACTACCTTTTTTTTTGGTATTCTGTTAGTAATATTCTTCATTCTTTTCTTTTCAGCATATCTGTGTACTCATATTTGAAATGTGAGTCTTGCAACTATCATATTGTTGCTGTTTCTTAAAATTCTAATCAAATATTATAGATTATAGTGTTTATGTTGAATTATTCATATAGGATATTTAATTCTGTTACATTGTTATAATTTCTAATATCTATCTGCTTTGTATCTTCATATATTTCTTTTTTAAGTATTAAATTTATTATTTGTGTGTGTGTGTTGTGTTTGTGTGTTTGTCTGTGTATATCAGAGGGCACTCTGTGTGCCTATGGTGGGCAGAGGGTGACTTTGGGAATCACCCTGGATTTTTTCTACCTCCTATTTGCTTGTCTCTGGAATTTCCTAGGTTCTGTCTTCCATGACTGGAAGTACAGGTTGCTACCATTTCTGATTGGCATTTTTAAGTGTGAATCAGGATCTGAACTCAGGACCTTCTGTTTGTAAAGAAAACTTATTTAATTCCTGAGCATTTCTCTGGTCCCATGTATTTCTTTTTAACTTCTTTGCCTTAGACATTCATTTTTTTATTTCCCTCTCCTTTCTTACAGAATTTATATAGATAATTTCTGAAACTGTGTCTTTTTCAACATTGCTGCATTCTCCATGCCCTTACACACACACACATACACACACACACAACACACATACACACACACACCACACACACACACACACACACACATTGCCTAGCCAGTGGCCCCCACCATTTACTCTACTTTTTTATGTTCTACATATAAGATTTTAACGTTAATGTATGTAACTTACTAGATATATATGTATAATATATATATTGTTGTAAATTACAGTATATAAGTACTAAGTAGTATTGGCATTTTTTTTTAAATGTTCACCTGCTGCCAGATATTCAGGTTCCCCTATGTCTTGACTTCAGTGAACTTGTAGTGCAGATTTCTCTTTCAAGTTTATGTCTCAGTTGCTATGATAACTCCATAGCATATAGCTTTTGCTTTTCAGCCTGGTAAGACTTAATGTTTAGATGTAGATTTTTCTGTTCATTCTTTTCATCACATTGCAATTTGCAAATCAGCAATGTCTTGAGTAGAAAAAAGTGGCAAGTAATGGTTTCATAGTTAGATCCTGGTGTCAACTTGACAGCTGAAGGCTCTGAGTTCTGGGCAGAGATACAAGAAATTAATAGTTATGTCTCAAACAATCCTACAAGAGATTGTATAATTGATGGAAAAGACCCAGCCCTGGTGGGTAGGAATAGTCCCTGGGCAGATATATAAGGAAGAATGTAGTGGAGGAAGTTCACATCCTTCTGTATGTATACCTGACATATGAAGAAAGTCCCTGTCTGTCCTATAGATATAATGTGGCCAGTTCTGTCAGAAGTTGTATGCTCTTCTTGGCAATTGTAAACCAAACTAAAACCCTTGTTCCCTTAAGTGATTTGGTTCTGAATTTATCAATTTATTTATAACAGAGCAACTATTATGAATGATTGACTTT
The DNA here is from genome assembly GCA_023101885.1 of Typhlomys cinereus. Classification (NCBI taxonomy): domain Eukaryota; kingdom Metazoa; phylum Chordata; class Mammalia; order Rodentia; family Platacanthomyidae; genus Typhlomys; species Typhlomys cinereus. Next base: position 13,577,613 of record JALPQD010000006.1, on the reverse strand, counting down.
AAACTTCTCCTTTTACGACATTGAATTTTTATGTCGGTGGTAATTTGCTTGCTCCTTAGTCCCTTTAAGATGTTTTTAACAAACATTATTCAATGCAGCATTTGTAGTTTGCTTCTCAGTGGAAGGGATTTTTGTTATAAATCATTCTATCATAGCGAAACTGGAGATCTGCTCAGGATTCTGAGTTAACTGACTTCACACAGGAAATTCTGGAGATAGTCTGTTCTTGTGGATTTTACACTTCCCTCTATATCTTTTCCTTACCTATATTTAGATATAAATATTGAAATTCTAATGAATTTTTCATGTTTTATTTATCTTAAATCATCAGCCTTCATTCATTTACCTAGTAAAAAGTATGCTTTCTGAAATTGAAAATCATAAGAATTGCTTAATTTAGGTAATTAAGTAGTATACATTCTGAATCTGTGAATTTATCCTAATGAAATAATATCAGTACTAAAAAAATTCGTAGTCTTATGAACTGTGATGCTTATCACAGTATCTTCAGACACAAAGATTTGAAAAGTAAATGTGGATGACTTCTTTGCTAGAACATGATGGAACTTTTAAGGTGTAATATGCTTCCATTATATCCTTAAAATTAAATATTAAGACTCAAAATAATGTATCCTTTGAAATTAAGATTGAATGTTTAAAAAGTACATACTTTTAAGATTGAAAGAAAATAAACCAACATTGTACTAGGAAAATTTTCTCTTTAGTTTTTTTTAATTTTTCAATTTTTCTTTAATAAAAATATAACTTTATTTAGGGGAATAAAGTATTTAAAATAAAAGGAAAGGAGGCAAAATATTTAAAGTGATTTGAAGTGGAAACTATTTCAGATAAAACAAAATAGACAGAAAGTATCTTTTTAAATTCTCACAATGGTCCACTGGTCTGTAATGCACTTGTATCATTCCTCTGCAGCAAACCATGTATCGTCTACACTGAAATATAAAATAAGTAATTATGAAAAGCTGCTTTATGAACCAAACACAATATTAATCAGAGTCAATGATAGGAAAGAAGATGGAAATCTTTTTACCTTAGTAATGGTGTAGACTTTTTGGATTAGCACTGGTGTTGCATGTGCACTTCAGGGAGTACTCGAGTAAGTGATCTAGCATCAAGGAAGGCATGTCTTGTGCATAAAAGTGTGTGCATTCACTATTACATTAATTTTCAACATGCAATTCAATATTTTTAGAAGTTACCATACTTAAGTCCTGTATTATTAGCAAATCATAATTCACAGTATGATACCATAAAAATATCTTTTAGCTTTTTAATTTAAAATCATTTTTAGGAAGTGCTTATTTCAAGCTCATATTTCTTGTGTACACAAAGTATCTGTCTCTTGAATGCAGGGCATTTCTTTTTCGTTCTAGAATCTCTTCATCACACATATTAGTGGCAGAGTCTGGTTATAATATGATTAATTCATATGAACTAAGAAGGGAGAATATTACCCATTCGTTTCTGAATTTCTTTGGACCATGGAAAGAATTCTCTATAGTCCGCCAAACTCTCTCTCAAGCTTCTTAGATTTCTCTCAAACTCCCTAATTAGACAAGCATGTTTTCTAGGTCTATTTAAATGACATGTCTGATGCAATTCATTCCTATCTTCTTACTCAGCTTATGCATGTTTCCTTTTTCTTTTAAAATTCATTAGATTTGTAAATGACCTGTGGAACAAATGAAAAGACCACAGATAACGTTTATGACTTTCTATTAGCGCTGTAGTAGAATGCCTCCTGCTCGCCTTCCTCCCTGGCAAGGCAGGGAGTTCTAATGTAATGCAAATACAATCAAAGTGTATATTAGAACGCATGAACATGAGTGCATGTGCCTCTTTGTGTGTGTGCGTGTGTGTGTGTGTGCATGTGTGTGTGTGTGTGAGAGAGAGAGAGAGAGAGAGAGAGAGAGAGAGAGAGAGAGAGAGAGAGAATTTTCATTTTGGGAGAGAGCGATAAGCCTTAACACTTTATCTTTTGTGTTATATTATTTTCTGTTAATAACTTGCTATTTTTTCCTTTGTTTTTTTTCTTCCACTTTCTTTTTCCACCTTCATTTACAAGATGTCTCTGATCCATCAATTCATATTAGGTAGCTAAATTATGCAAGTGCCAATCTCTGTGTCCCCTAACACACACAGGTAATCAAGAATCACACCATTTATTGTAAATTTACTTCTAGAATGAATCCTTTCTCTGATTCTGAGGATGGATAGATGCTCATTATGATCTGGTAGACAATTACAGCATGCACATTTAGAGTGTAGGTGCCTAGAAGAGTACTCCATGCTAGGTGTTAACATTTTTTATTTTACTCATTTAAAGACAAAGATTTAAATGTTCTTGTTTAAATTCAACAAGCCCTCAGAGTCATGAGGCCTTGGGGGTAAGAGGTGCTTAAAACCAAATAGCATAGGAGCTGAGAAGTAATTATATGCCAGACTGAAGATGGAACTGAGCAAAGAGTGGGCTGATCTGGGAACAGGGGTGATAAACCAAATTGTGTCCCAGGTATCCATGGACTAAGAAGACAGATGGGAATATGCTTTTTCGTACATTTTTAAGCAGATTTTACAACATGCTTTTCAATTGTTCACTGTCCTGATTTCATCCTTTTTGCTTTATTTCTTTAACCTAAATGTTTAAATATCTTACTTTTAAGTATGTTTTAATGACCAATAAAAACTTCATAATGAAATGTTTATTCTGGATTCAAGGTTGCTGAATATAAACAGAAAATAGATGTTGTGGAATGTTCGCATTCTTATTCCCTTTCTAAAAATCCAAATAACAAAAACCAAAAAATAACACAAAAATTAACAAAAACAAAACCTGTAGAAGGTCAGTCTTTGTGTCCTTATCCAGTGTGCAATGTGGTGGACTAGAGTGACAAAGTTTAATCATTTTAAAGCGGTGCCCTCAGCTTGCTATTAAAGACTTAACAGGTACAACTGATTAATACCACCCCTGTGACTGCCTTCCTCCAGTAGGGCTCCACCTCTCAAAGGTGCCATGACCTTCCCAGACAGTTGAGACTGTTGGGGGACACAATTCAAACCAAGACAAAAATAAAAAGCATTCCTATAAAACTGATTTTGATAGGTTCATCTATTTGAGTGTAGAAGGGTATTATTTTGCACTTGTAAAAACATTTTCTTAAATGAGTTAGTTATAAATATATGTGTACTTTTTGTATATGAATACCTTTAATTAATTTTTAAGTTACCATGCAAAGTAATGAGTTTCATTGAGATATTTCATTCATATATGACCTAATAATTTGTTCTTTTTTTCTCTCTCCTTCATTACTCTCTCTCCATTCCTGTTACCATGTCTTGCTGGTCTGCTTCCTCACCTTGAACAGTACCCCTCTGCTTTCTTTTCACATGTATTCCATTTTAAGCTTGAACACATCTCAAATTTTGATAATGAGAAACAATTTATTTTAAAAACTAATGTTGAAGTCTGTTTTGCTATAGCAGTATATCTAAACAGAATTTCCTGAACTTCTAAGCAAGTAATTTTGTTCCTTTATCTTTAAATAAACTGTGCAAACAGGTAAGGGTTTCCATTTATTTGATCTGCCTTAGACTTCACTGAAGACCAAAAGTAGAATGGGAAAAGGAAGGGCCATGACATGTACAAATTTTGCACTAAAGACCATGGTACACATACCTTGTATGCAACCTTTACTACAGCTACTCTGGACTCTCATGAGAGGAGACTGAGAGCCTCGTTTATTCATTCAGTAAATATTGTTATGTGTTAATCATCAACTATGTTCAACTGTGATAGAACTGTATGATATTTGGAGGAGCTTTTGTTAGGTGGGAGGCAGAGAATATCAGAAAATTGATTTTCATGTAGTGCAGAATGTTGTATTGAAAGAAGTAAGCATCCATTTCAGGAGTAGTTTGCAAACAACCTAGTGGAGCCTTTCCATAAGAGTTAATGACTAAGCTGAGATCTATCAGTGGAGTTTTGTCAGGTAAGAATTTGTAAAGGACTGGATAAAGGGTACATTTCAGCATCAGGCATACAGTGTTATATAAAGGTCTGGAGGTTTGGGTTTCAGTAGTTCCATAGTTTTATCACATTAGCATGCTGAGTTCCTCAGAGGTTCTAGTGGGTTGGATACACACAGGTAGAATGTGACGGAGTTCTCTTGTTGTGTGCAATGAAAGGGTGTGAAGGGATATGAATGCAATTCTTTTTTGAGATGCAGCAAGAATTTGATTTAATGATCTTTGTCTTCTTACTGGGGTAGACAGCAGATTCATTTGATGATACTGGATGTTGGCATGGTAGAATAGAAAATTTAAGGAATGAGGCAACATTTGAAATATGTAAACAATTCAAAAGTAAAGAGAGATACTTAGGGAGTTTCAGAAGATTACATAGCAACATTTTGGGTCCAGACAAGTTTGAAAGCTGTGGATGTGTAGTGATTATAGTACATAAGCTTGTTTAGCCTACTTTAGCTCTGCAATCTGGAAGGAGTGGACAAAGCTGGTAGCTGGCATGTTTCAACATTATGTTTTTACCCATGTCAGTGTGTTTTCTTGTCTCCTCACTTCTTGTCTTCTATTGCTGCACTTGTGACTTTGTTTCTCTGAAGGCTATAATTTAAAAAGCTAATGTCTTTACAAGAAGGTTTAAACACAAATAGTTGGTACCAAGTTAGTGGGTAAGTAAACCAGCCTTCTTGTTCCTAGAATGCTATTTTCTATTCCCAGAGTATCTTGTATCATAATTGGAGGGAATTCTAGCTTTTTATTGCCATAATGCATTGAGAAATGGTCCATTTATTAGCCCTTTTCTTTTATATATATGCAACAAAATACTACAAACTCTGTGACCCCCCCAAAAAACAAGGATTTGCTATTTTTCTGTTTTCTGTAGTGTCTTTAGCTTTAACTCCTAGTTCTGTTTTTTTTTTTTTTTAATAAAGCTATGTAAACATGTAGCTACACTTGGATAGAAACATTTCTAGCACAAAATTATCCATGGGGGTTTGAGAGATGGCTCTTGGGTTAAGACTGTGCCTCGCAAGCAGAAGTTCCTGAGTTGGGATCCCAGGTCCCACATAAAAAGGATAGGCAGAAATGGCAGGCACCTCTACTTCCGTCCACCTCTACTGGTGGACGGAGCCTGGAAAATCACAAAGTGAAGTAAAAAGGATGTAGAAGCAATCCAAGATGATTCCTAAAGTCATCCTTAGGCGTTCACAGGCATACACAGTGCCCCTCCCCCCTCTCACACACACACACACACACACACACAAATTTAAAAAAAAAAATCCATGAACAAGATGGCTGGGATCCAGATACATGCCTTTTTCTCTCTCTTTATATCCTTTTAAAACATGTTCAAGGCCACTCAAATTCCCTATAGTGAAAATCTGAAGAGCAACCTTCCAGATCAGGGCTCCATGGAGTTCTTGGTTGCTCGTCTTTGTAGTCATTCTTAGTCCCTTTTCTACTTCAAATCAAGAAGTCCTGTCAGACACTTGAAAAGTGAGATTTTTTTTTTCTTCTAAAATCCTTGTCCTGGATCTTAACTAAAAGAGATTGGTGATATAGAAAAACAAAGAAGAAATTATAAAGATTACTAAAAAACAAAATGGTGAAGTGGAATAGGGGTTATATTAAAAATATAATGACCATGGATTTGAAAGAACAGGAAACTCAAGAGGCCAAATTATTGAAGATATCTGAGATGTGGAACACTAGATACGCTAACTTTTGTGAAATGCTTCTTGAAATTTCCCAGGTCCAGAAACCACTGGAGCAAAGCAGTCTTACTGATCATTCATTGGTTAGGCAGCTGTTACAGAGAAATCTATAGACTACATATTAGGAAAATATTACTTCAGCTTGTTTTGTGGAAGGTGACCAATGTCACTTTATATGTTGATGAAATAGACATTGACACCATCCATACAAAACCTCTAGCAGAACTAGGTTGTACAAACACAGTTGTGGAAACTCTTTTGCTTACCAGAGGAGCAATCTTAAAAACAGATTTTTTTTTCATTTGTTTCTTTCAAAATTGGGGAGGGTGGGAAAGGAGGGAAGAGGAATCAGGGCAAAGGCATAAACTCAGTTTGTAAATAAATTAATTAATAAAATAATTAGAACTGGACTGAAATAAAATGTGTGAAAAATAAGAGAAGCTTCATAGTCAGATTGGAACCATGTCATAGTTCTATAGGTTAAGTCTCACTCCTATAAGGTCAAACCTCACTCTTTTTATTTATATTCACACTATCAATATCCACTAGATGTAATAAGATAACATAATACATTTTCTGCTTACCTAGGACAAAATAGAATATTCCCATTCTTCTTCATTTTATCTTAAAAAATGGAAAGCATCACACGAAAGGGCTCTAGGCCCATGTTTTACGGAGATCCCTTACACCTCATCAGAGAGAAGACCCCTTCAGAGGGAGTCTGACATTCACACTAAGGTGCTCCAGGATGGGGAGTTGGGAGGGGACACCTGTGAGAAAAGGGAGGGGGGAGAAGGAAAAAAAAAAAAAAAAGGGGGAGGGAACAAGGGGGTAGGGGATGGAGGGAGGAAGGGGACAGGGGTACCTATTAAGTTTGTATGAGTGGAAAAAATAAAAACTCAGGAGGTGATGCAGAATAGCAGCTTGAAAGACAGGCTGGGTGAACCAGGGGGAGGAGGGGGAGGGGGAGAAAAAGAAAGAAGGAAAGGTATCAATATGCTTTTTGGGTTATCAATAGCATTCATGTTACTGAGTAGTAATGAATAGTATTGGAATTCAGAAAATTATTGACTTCTTAGCACTTTCCACCAATGTGCAGTGGGAGACACAGATTTGTTTTCGTTGAGGTCGGGTCTCATGCGAATTTTTTCAATTTCTTTGTAACATTGGCAAATGACAATCCAAATCTAAACACTTTGACTGAGGCCTTTAATTGCCTGCTTTCCCCTGGAATATGAAATCGTACAAAGTAAAATGTGCTGAAGTGACTGTTCTAGCTGGCTGGAGTTGACCTAAGAAATCAGAAAAAAAAAAAAGAAATATAAAAATGGTTTCACTTTGGACATTGCATGCCCGGCGCAATGTCCAACACACTATTGACTTCACAAAGTCTAGCATCTGCTAAAGGCACCAAGATCCTTGGAGGCAAGGGATTGACAGCCACGTAGTGTTCCTATGCTTAAGGGGAACGACAGAAAGGGTCGGGAAATGCCACTGGGTCCTTGTAAGTCATCAGAGAGGAGGCCCAGAGGAGAGTCAGGCATGCACAGGAAAGGACTCTGGGAATTGGGGCGGGGGGAGGCACGGGCGGATGGGGCGGGGGGAGGGTGAGGGGAGGGAGAGCAGGGGGTTCGGGGGGAGGAGGAGGGAGGGAGGGAACTGGTGTACCTATTAAGTTTGTATGAGCTGAAATAATAATAAAAATGTATTAAAATTAAAAAAATGGTTTCACTATAACTATTTCAAACATTTCTTTCAGAAGTATGTAAAGCAAAAAAGTAATAAACTCCCTTCCATTCAGAGTCTCACTTTTAGAGTCATAATAACAATTAAGTTCATGTTTTGTGACATATTCTTTTATAATATTGTGTAAGTTTTCAATAAACAGCTAATTCTAGTAAAAAATCAGAAAGATAAAGGAATAAAATTGATAGCAAATTTGATCAAATTATTCTTAAAATTTCCAGGATAATATAGAGCATTTTACTATACAGATATATAGATGAATTGAATGTGAATGTTTTCAAAAGTTTATTTAGTTTCACAATTATCATGAACATAGTAGCTATGGGTATTTCTAGTAGACTTCGACAAGGAAAAAGATACCAAAGAAGGAAAAAAATGAAGGAGATTGTAGCAGTAGGTATGGAGGAAGAGAGGGTAATGGGGTGAACATGTTCACAATACTTTGCATATGTATAAATGAAAGTGTAAAAATTTAAATAAAATATACATACAGTTAATTCTACATAAAAAAAAGAAAATGGAAAGGCATGGGCAAAACAGTGATGTTACTCTTATAACCATGAGATTTGATTTCTAAGAAGCAAAGTGTTTCTTAGTGTCTAGGGCCCCAGTGGCCTCAGAGATTTCTTCTTTCCCGTAGTTCTTCATTACAGAGCAATCCCTTAGTGGAAAGACCCAGTCAAAGAATGATTTCGTTTTTATATCTTAGTTTTACTGCAGTCCTAGAAGCTACATCTACACTAAATAGCTTAAGCAATCTGTTTGGAAATATTTGCCATTCATATTTATTTATCAGGATATAAGCTTCAGTTGAACTCTTATGTCTGTATTCAAATTTGCTGAAATTGATATGCTGATGATTATAGTTTTATCGATGTAAGAATGAGGAGAAGCTTTCACTTTATAATTTGTGTTTATAGATTTTTGTGAATTGTGAGATGAGCTTCATAAGCAGATTTTTAGGTGATAGAAAAGTGCTAGGGGTGTGTGTGTATGTGTGTGTGTGTCAACTTGACAATTACAGGATGAGTTTTGATTGTGTCTGTGAAGAATTTATAGTTAAGGCAATCCTAAATAAACCTGCAGGAAATTGTCTAAATTGAGGAATACCCATCCCATGATAGATTAGACTTTTCCTTGGGAGGTTAGGTAAAATAGGGGAATCTGGTTCATTAAATTTTCGTTTTCATTTTTTTAGCATATTTGGACAGATTTGCAGTCTGTCAGTGACGTTTGCCTCTCTCAGCAATGGATATGGTGGGACCAGTTTCCTTGGCTATTGGTATTGATATGAATTCTCTTGTAAGCTACATTAAGAAATGTAAATATACAGTTGTAAGCTAGAGTAAAACGTCTTGTTCCTTTAAGCTGTTAGATCGCGAATTCATTGACAACATTAAGGCCAACTATAAGAAGAAGCTAAAAGTAACAATGAAATAATGTAAATTTTATCTGAATTTTAGATTTAATTTAGCTTTCCAGACTTGGCCAGAATTCATGGTTACAAGAGAAATGCTTGATTCCTGCCTTTTGAGTAAGAAATTAGGCCCTATCTTCTAAACAGGCATATAATTAATCATCAATTGATCACAGATTCAGGTACACATCCCCATAGGAATCTTAAACCCCCCCACCCCCCCGCACACAACAACATTTCTACTGCCGATTGGTAGTTGTTTTTTGCCTGCTGTGTGGTTTAACAGCTCCTGCAGTATGATGCAAAGGAAATAGGCTAGATGCAGAAGGAACGGAAAGAAGACCGAAGTGCAGGAAAAAGAACAAAGTAAGAAAAGGGAAGCGAGAAGAAAATAGTGAAAAAATGAGGAGGCAAATACAACGAGAGAAATGGAAATGAAGCTGTAAAAAGCAAAGGTAAAAAATGAATGAACAGGAATCAAGAGAACAGAGATAACAGAAAAAGGCAGGGAACTCGACAAGCAACAATAACAAGAGGAAGACCACAGAACCACTGCCCCTCCTAACTGCAACGCGCCTATTTTACCCCTACACCCCAGCCTCTGTTCTCTCAATCCCCCCTCTCCCCTCCCTCCTCACTCCTCCCTCTATCTCTTTTCCTCCCCTCCTCTCTCCCTCCTCCCTTTTCTTCCTCTCCTTCTCCCCTTCCCTTCCCCTCCCTCTTCCTTTCTCCCTCCCTTCCTTCTCTCTTCCTGATCTGAAGAATTTAGATATTTTTTATTTCAGCTCATACAAACTTATTAGGTACACCAGTTCCCTCCCCTCCTCCTCCCCCCGTACCCCCTGCTCCCCCCCCCACCCTTCTCCCTCCCCTAGTGCCTCCCCCCCCAATTTCCAGAGGTCCTTTCTTGTGCATGTCTGATTTTCCTCTGGGCCCTCCTCTCCGATGACGTACAAGGACCCAGTGGCCTTTCCCTGAACCCTTTCCCGTGTTCCCCTTAGGTATAGGAACACTGCTGTGGCTGCCAATCCTTTGCCTCCAAGGATCTTGGTGCCTTTAGCAGATGCTAGACTTTGTGAGGTCAACAGTGTGTTGGACAATGCGCAGGGCATGCAATGTCCAATTATGATTGCTTCAGCCCTAACTAGTATGGAGTATCTTACATATCATTGCTCCTCGCATCCTTTTGCTCTTACACTCTTACCGCCCCCTCTTCCGCAAATTTCCCTGAGCTTCAAGATGGGGAGAGACTAAGCTGGCCTAGTTCTAGGTGGTTGATATAGAGTCTCTGATTGACAATATTTTTTGTGTAAAACATATAATATGGCCTCAGACATTGAATATTTCAGAAATAAAGTGTTATAGTCTGATAATTAACATTAGCGATAGAAACCTCTCTAGGCTCCTATTTCACTGGTAAAGAATGCCTGGTTAGACGGAGGACTTGTCCACAATCTCACACTTGCTTAATGGCCTCCTGCTTTCTGATGGTGGGGTGCTGCTACCATAACCTAAAGCAGCAGGGCCAGAGATATGCCAATGGAAGAAAAGGTCTCAGGAGAGACTTTTGTCTTGTTTTGATATGTTTTGCTTTCAGACAAAGTCTTACATGGTAGCCCAAGATATTCTGGAATACACACCATTAGCCCAGACTATTTCTGCTTCAATCTCCTAAACTCTGTAATTACAAGTATGAGTCAGCACTCTCATCTTTCAAATGATGAACCTCTTGCAAAGATTATAGTCTCAATGTAGTTTATATATTTTTCTTATGTGTTGACCTTAGTAGGTGCTATAATATATCAGGTTTGAAATTGTTTATATTGGTGGAGGTATCTGGACTCCATTCTCTTTGTAGAGTGATTGCTTTAGCTTCAGTGGTGTTTTGTTTTGTTTGTTTCATCCTAATTTTTCATTTTAGTGTGTGCTTGTTTTTAATTTAGAAAATTCAGCTTGAATTTAATTATTGTGGTTTCTTGTGATAGTCTTTGAAGCTTTGGGATTTGCCATGGGTTACTGTAAACTTGACTGAAAAAAATAACTTTGGGCAGAAATTATCTGTTTTTTTATTTTCTGTTTTGGTTCTGGTATCTAGTGAAAAATACTGGTTTTGAAACATTTGTCTTTAAAAAGGCAAGAAAATTTGGTGTTTATTTTAAAAATTATTTTATTTATGACAGAAAGAGACTGACAGAGAGAGAGAGAGAGAGAGAGACAGAGAGAAGAGAGAGAGAATATGGTACATGCGTGCCACGGCTCATGTGTGGAAGTTTTCTTCTTCCACCATATGGGCTTCCAGGTATTGAGCTCAGGTTGGCAGGTCAACACGTTTGAAAACAGGCACTTTTCCTGCTGAGCTTTCTTGCCAGGCTGAATTTGGTGTCTTTAAGTTTCACTTGTTTTCTTTTGAGTATATCTACTAAGTGCTTCATTGCCCTGGCGTATCCAAGCTTCTCCCCAAACAGGGAATAGTTCTCTGCCATTTTAATTTGAATCTCTTGGTATTGTTTTCAGGAACTTCCATTCCCTGTTTGTAGAGAGCCTTCCATTCCTAGCTTCATTGTATTGTATGTGTCTTGCTTCTGGTTTGGATAAACCTAGTGAAAAAGCTCACTTGCGTATTACCACCATGCATTCCAGAGAGCAGCCAACAGAACACAAAACAGAGTTTAATTGTGTGAAATTTCTTGACAAGGTGAAGAGGGAAATATTTATGGTTCCTAAAACTTTCATTAAATCCTTAAAGACAGTATTAGGTGTAGAGTTTATATGGAAAAGCTATATTCGAAAAGGAACCCTGGCAAGGAGTATGCTTGCAATCAGAACCTGAACAGAGTATAGAAAGGAGAGCTGCAACCTCTAATTCTGAGTGCAAACTCAGCTTAAGTCTTTGGATGATCCCTGAGGTTCAGATAGACAGGGAAGAGTGAAAAGCAGTGTATATTAACATCCATACAGTACAGTATCAGTTTGATACCAGGAAAGAGAATGGCCTGCTGAAATAAAATATCAGCATCATTAGTCCATGCAACAAAATCCAGAGAACTCACATTAATATTGCCAGGACTTAAGGAGAAGTACTAGCATATCCCCAAATGACAAACGATGAAAGCATTCTCTTTTTTTGAAGAGTAAATGTAATGTCCAAGTAGAAGCCTTGAAATCATCTGTTTCTTGAAATTATTAGGCAGGAATGTGAAAAGTTTGGAAACTATGCTATCTTAAGTAAAAGAAAAATACAGTTAATAAATAAATCTCTGCAAGCATATCAATAAGAATAAAACGTACTAGATAGAATTTTAATATAGGAAATGGTCACATTAAGTGAATACTTTCCTTCCTAGTATTACTCTATGATGGAAAGAGAAGAAAAAAGTCAGTGAACTTGACAATGGAAATCATCTAAAAATTTTTGTAAAGTATTGAATTTTATCTTTAATTTTTATTTAATTAATTTTTTGAAACAGGATCTTAGGTAGTCCATACAGGCCTCAAATGCACTATGTATACTTCAGATGGGCCTTGACCGTATGATTCTCATGCTCTTGCTTTTGCAATGTAACTACTGACCTGAGCCAACATACCTGGTTTACTCTTCAAATTTCAAAGTACTTTTTCTTTATATGTTAGATTCTAAGAACTGTACCTCAGGAACATTGGCAAGATGGTGGCATTGAAGATCTGTGCTCATACACCTGTACAGCTATAATTTTGTGGCTTTCACATGGCAGCCTTATGGATTTAGGTAGAAGTTTGTGAAATCTCCAGCAAGTCCAGGACCTAAGGACTCTGTTAGAGGAATGAACCACACAAAAATAGTAGATTTACCAAAGGAGATCACAGCTTCAATTTGGCGATAGTCTTCGAGGTGAAGCTGCATCTGTGTTTGACTTCGATCATGAGTTACCAAAAAACCCAGGAGAGAGATACACATTGACTTTAATCTTCACCTTTGTGCAGACCTTGTAGTTTTTGGTAAAAGGACTATTTCTATTGAGATTTAAATTTAGTTGCCAATTAGAGGAGATGACAAAATAATTTCAGGGTTTTTGTGTATGTGTGTGTTTTGAGACATACTATGTACCTTGATAAAGGGTGAATTTTTGTAAAAGTTTTATGTGCAGTGGGAGGCATGCATATCTTATGATTTTTAAATGTAAGCTTCATTAGCATTTAGTACTTGTTACTTATATTATTAAATTGTCATTCATTAGCTACTTGGCAATTGATGATAGAAATATGGTTAAACATGGTTATAGTCAGAGACTTTGTTTTGCTGCTTTGTATAGAATATGTGTAGTATATTCTAGATGTTTAGAGAGGCAACATATTAGATATTTGTTGATACGTTATCTAATTTTTATTAATTAATGACTTTTTATTCCTTAATAATGGCTTTACTTAAAGTGTAGTTTATTAGACTGGAGAGACGGCTCAGTGTTTGCCCAAAAACAAAAAGATCTGTGTTCAGAACCACAGATTCCAAGAAAAAGATACCGAGCAATGTAGTCCTGGTCTTGACTTCATGCTCTACAAGGCTGTTTGTTATTCCTCAGATCTTCCTATATATTATTTCTCCATCTCCCCTGCATTATGTAACATTTCTCCCCATTATTCCCCTTTTTGCTTTACCACCTGTGGTCTAGGTTCTACCTCAATGTACCTAGAATTGCTTTTAAAAATTTCTAAATTGTTTTAATTAAATGGAACAAACAAATATAAAGTGCCTTGCACCTGAGTTTTCCATGTGATGAGGTTGAAGTAAAGGCAGTAGAAAGTAGCTGTTAGCTACCTAATATCCTCTGTTTGGGATGAAAGTTGCTGCTAAAAGTCTTTATCTGACAAGTATTTACTAAAGGTTTAGTATATGTCAGGTAATAACCTGGACTCTAGATACAGAGCAGTGAACCAAATAATGTGTCCTGTATGGATTGGAAAACAAAGGGATAATAGAATAGTAAATGTACAACCCAGTCATCAATCCTGTACTTCAATCTCATAAACAGCATAAAATAAGATTAGTAGAGGAATCTATGTTTGGAGCAGTGTCTGCAGCATCTCTTGTCACACTGGAGAAATGACACAGTTGTTGGGAGCTGTCATTCTCTAGCTCCTGCCATTTTAAATATCTGATTCAAATATGGATTTAATTAGCCATTAAAAATTGGAAGGATTTTTTTCTAGTAATATGTTTTTTATGAACTGTGAATTTTATTAATCATGATGATTTATGATAACACAATTCTTTCCACATTCCGATTACCAATTTTATTATTATTATTTATTTTTCTACATTTACAACCATATTAAGTATTTATCCTAGCTTCCCTCCCTCCTTCTCACTCCCTTCCCTTCCCTTTATCATTCCTTCCCACCCCTTCCCACCCTCCTGCCTGTATGCATTTATGGACTTCAGTGTTCACTCTGATTTATCTACTCCTGTGTGGACTCAGGCCTCCATGGTATATCAAGTTACCTATCTTCAGGCCACTCTACTGATATGTACACTTCACTCATCCAGCTTTAGACCCAAAGATTTCCACTCTTAAGTTCCCATTCTATGGGTATAATAACAACTACCTACAGAGCAGTTTGCTGTATTGTCATTCTACCTATATGTTTAGGTGACCACCAGTATAATAGCGGCATGAGTATCAAGGAGACAACCAACAGCTTTCTAATTGGATTACAGACCTGCTTTTCAGAATGGTACACATCCATGTTACTGTAAACTAGAACAAGAACCTGAAAAAAGAGAAGGAAATAAATCAAAACAGAAGAAAGTCAATAAACCTTTACCAATATTTAAGCCATACCTTCTACACATGAGATGCTGTCTTAAAGATGAAGGAGTAATGGTAAATAAGACAAACTTCATGCCCTAAGCCTGCATTTTAATGGAAATAACAATCACAATGCAGTGTGATGAGTGCTGTGACTAGACTAAGCATGGAATTTCAGACTTAGAAAGAGTTGGTATGAAATATGATCCCAGGGATTTGACTGAGCAGGTGAGGAAGAATTCACACATTTGAGATTAAGTCATTCAGTCCATTGTTCATAGCTTCAAGTTGTCAGTATTCTGAAAATATAATTCTCAATATTTATTTAAAAATTTCTTCTAGTCATTTAGTTCAGTATTCCAAACTCATTTAAGAAGTTCTCATGTTTAAATAAAATCATCAATGAAAAGCAGAGCTACTTTCTTCTTAATACACTATGAAGTAGGGATTAAAAGACAAATAGAGTTAACAGTTAAATCAAATTTCTAATTGAGAGTTCAAATTCATCAGTTTTATACATAGAATTTGATATTAAATTTTTAAGTGGTAGCCATCAGTCCTACAAATTTAAATTTAGCATTTTAAAAAATAAAATCCACACATCTTTGAAACTTTTTTTCTTGGTCTTCCAAGCTCTAAGCAGATTAATTTTATGCTATATACTTCATATGTGTTTATCATGATTTTGTTTTCTTTATTTCCTTTTATCTGTTTCTAGTTCATAGTGTTCTAAATAGATAAATGTTACTTCTGCACTTTCTCTTTCTGATAGGAAGGTAACTTTTAAGTATGAAAGGCTAGATGACTCAATTATATTCAGAAATAATCATGAATTTTTCATACACAGTGAAAAAGTTTCCTTTAGTTCTTCATACAACTTCTCTTTTACATAAATAACAGAACGAGGGACATTATGTTTTCAAAACTAATGTTGTCTTTATTAATTATTAAAAGTCAATATCACAGTAACAATATAATATAATAATAGCAGTTTAAAAATAAGCAGCTCAGCTCTCCAATATGTAGAGAAGACAAGTTTTTAAATCTAAATTTTAGTTCCAGATTCTTTTTTTTTACTGAACTGTAGCCAATAAAACTCAGGTGAAAACATTTTTAATGTCCTGAGTGAATTAATATTTTGATTTGATAATGTTATGCTAGACGTATCTAACCAGACCCATTGTCTTAGTTTATTTTCCTGTCATTGTGATAAAATATCCTAAGTTGAACATCTTAGCTGGAGATAATGCTTGATTTGTCTCCTACTCCATCACAACAGGGATAGTGAATATGTTGGGAGTTTGAACCAGCTGGCCATATTCCATCTAAGATGATTAAACAAAGAAGTGAATACTGATACCCAGTCACTTTCTCCTTTTCATTCACTGCAATACCTTAATTCAGAAATGGCGCGGCTCACTTTTACCGAATTAAGGTAATCACTAAGATTTATGCTCTGATAGAAGTGCCTACAGTTCTTTTGCCCAGTAGTTTCCGACCCTTTGATTTTATACCTCATATTACTGTCACACCCACCCAACAGGCAGATAATACAAATTTTCTTGTAATTCACAACATGGAGTCAAACTTACTGCATTTCCACTGGACTGGAATAATGGGTTACCTTCCATAAGTTAAACATTTTTTTTAAAAAATCCCTTTTAGGTTTTTAACGATGTTGATAATAACTTCACTCTATATCATCCAAACAATTGTAGAACTTATACAATATTTACCAATCTTAAAAGTAACCATTTAGCAGAGTATCTGTATTGTCCTTTGAATCAAAATGGAAAAGAACATTAGAAAAGCATCCATTATGCATCCATTTCTGTTTTCGAAGAGAGAAAAACAGCTGTAAGTAATATCAATATAAATATCACCAATATTTATAAACCTTATACTACAAGATAGCTTGGATCATGTGAGTGTCATTAGAACAGATTTTTTTAAAAATAGGGAATTTGTTTATGTGATCACTAAGGCCTGAAGGATACTTTGGATTCAATGTGAGTAATTATGCTTGTTTTCCCCTTACTTTTTTTCTAATTGCTAGGTTTAAATATATAGAATTTCCCCACAGTGGTTGGTTAGTATCGCAGGACATTATAACTGATTGCCTTTCTCTACAATAATACAAATGATGCCTAAAGCAAGCTCTGCGTTACTACGACTATTACTATTGTTAAAGGGAGTTCCCGCCAAGGGTACTGTGAATACCAAGCATAGGAGTGGTCTTACTTGAGTGTTGCTGCACAGTATTATATATGTCTATTAAGATGCCTTTATTTGTATACTCTCTATTTAGCTTGGCTCCTTAGCATATCATAACATATCTAGTCCCTTTTCTTATAGCTGTATTGTTTGCAATAGACACCTATTTAGCAAATGCTTATTTTATCGCAGATACTGCGATCATTCTTTACATGCCTGTAAACACTAATCACCATAAATAATCCTACAGAGTAAGTAAGGGATCACCATTTTATAGACCAAGAACATGTAGATTGCTGGGGGTAACAAACTGATAGCCATTCTAATCACGTAGTTATCTCCTACCTTGTTGCCCTTTTGCTGACTACAGCTCACAAATATATATTTTACTGACTATTGATCATATGGGTGCCTGTTTTTAGTACTTGCCACCACTTCACAAGGACTGACTTCATTGACTTCAGCCTTATAAACCATTTCAGGTCACTTGCTTCATAGGAGCAAATATTAGGTTTCAAACCTCAGAAAGGCTGACTGGTTATTGAAATAGTCTATATACTATATCATTTTTACCTGTGCAGCATAAATGATCTGTCCAATATCTTTTCCCTGGTGATGTTTGCATTATAGTTACTTCAGGAGGATTAACAAGTAACTAAGGTATTTACCTAGTTTGCCAATAAATGACTAGTCTGTTAATAATTGTCCATTTGTTTCCAGCAGCCCTAGACAGTCCGAGACAATCTTCTACATCCAGCATCCCAGATTTAATCAGTATTACTTCATACTCGATGCATTATGTTCCCATTGGTGAGAAACAAAAAAAGAAAAATATAAGTGATTTTTCAAGCATTAGTGTATTTTCAAGCATTAACTTTTTTTTAACATTTTTTATTATTATTTCCGCTCACACAAACTTAGTAGGTACACCGGTTCCTCTCTCCCTCTTCCTCCCCCCCGACCCCCCTGCTCCCCCTCCCCTCACCCCTCCCTTCCTATCCCCCAGTGCCTCCCCCTCCCCAATCCCGGGAGAATCCTTTAATGTGCCTGCCACTCTCTCCTCTGGGCTCTCCTCTCCGATGACGTACAAGAACCCAGTGGCATTTCCCTGAATCCTTTCCTGTGTTCCCCTTAAGCATAGGAATACTCCTGTGGCTGTCAATCCCTTACCTCCAAGGATCTTGGTGCCTTTAGCAAATGCTAGATTTTGTAGGGTCAATAGTGTGTTGGTTATTGCGCAGGTCATGCAAAGTCCAATTATGATTGCTTCGGCCCTAACTTGTGTGGAATATCTTGCATATCATTGCTCCTCCCATCCTTGTGCTCTTACAATCTTACCGCCCCCTCTTCCGCAAATTTCCCTGAGCTTCAGGATGGGGGGAGATTAGGCTGGCCTAGTTCTAGGTGGTTGATATAGAGTCTCTGAAGTTCTGGATTGCGGTTTGTTGATTTTCTTTTGCAGTTTTGCTGCTCCTGCAATGCCCTTCACTCCATCCTGATGGGTATTGGATGTCACCCCCTGGCCAGAGACAAAAAGCTGTTAAAGTAGAGTCTTGTTATGAGAGCCCATTCAAAGGTAGATGTAATAAAAGTAGGAAACCACAGTGAGGGAGGGGTTAAGCACCCATTTGCAAAATGGTTACTTTTTATCTGCCAGACTATATGCCCTCCCCTTCTGGTGAGATCATACCCCCTCAGTTGTAAATGATCAGGAACGAAAGTCTGTGAACTTAACCAGATGTCTCATTACTTACTTGCAGTCCTTGATGGAGGCCTATTTTCTCTGCTGTAACGTGGTCCCCTCTCTCCTTGTTTCTGGTGTGGCCCTCCTACCCCATCCCTCTTGTTCATAATCCTTGCAATTACTGTAGGTATTACAGAGGTTTATCTTTGAATGTCTCTAGGTCGGCTGGGTGGGTTTGGTACTAGGAGCCACCTATTAGGGAGTACATACGGTGCTTAATTTTCTGGGTCTGGGATACTTCGCTTTTGCTTCTAATGACATCCATTTCCTGGCAAATTCCAGTAATTCATCATTTTTGATGGCTGGGTAGTACTCCATTGTATAGAAGCATTAACTTTTTAAAAAATTTTTTTAAATTTTTCATTATTTTTTCAATTGCGGTTGTATGCATGTGTGCACATGTGTATATGTACGTGTGTGTGTAGAACCACAGATGAATTCAGGAACCACCATAGACCGCCTCCACCTCCTCCTTGTTTACTCTGCCCCGGGGTTCACAGGCTCCTCCGCCCTACCAGGAGGTAGGGCGCCCTGCTTCCGCCCGGCATCTATACGTGGGATCTAGGATCTGAACTCAGGACCTTCTGCCTTCAAGGCAGAGGCTTAACCCCTGAGCCACCTCTCCAGCCCCTCAAGCATTAACTTTTTTAAAAAATTTTTTATTATTATTTATTCAACTGTGCGTATGTGCGTGTGTATGTGCGCGCGCGTGTGTATGTCTGTGTGTGTGTATGTGTAGAACCACGGACGAATTCGCGAACCACCATGGACGCCTCCACCTCCTTCTGCCCCGGGATTCACCGGCTCCGCCCTACCAGGACCAGAAGCGCAGGCCGCCCCCGCTTCCGCCTGGCGTCTATATGTGGGATCTGGGATCCGAACTCAGGACCCTCCGCCTACAAGGTGGAGGCTTAACCCCTGAGCCACCTCTCCAGCCCCCAAGCATTAACTTTTAATTGAATGTTACCTATATGAAATTTTTTGCTCCCTATATAAATTATAATCCTGACAAATGCTTTCTTGTATCTGATGAACTGTTGCAGATTTCCCAAAAGTGCCTATATTTGTGATCTTTATGTCCTTATTGGAGATGTTTTTATATGTTTTCAGTGTTTTAAATCTGTTAGTACCAAGAGGATGTACCCTAAGGTATCTCTTTTCACACTGCAGTGACAAACACAGCACCTTGCATACAGTAAATGCTCACTGAATGTTGTTGACTAAATGTTGTTGAATAAATTTTATCTGTACTAGATTGAAAGATTTGAAGCTTTGAATTGTTCTTGCCATCATTTCACTCTGCATAATTAAAGAAGTTTTACTAAGTTGTTTAAAAATGTGTTATTGAATTACTAGTGTAGATCCTAGACTAGTGAGATAAAAATGAAGTCTGACTTCTATGAGGAAGATATGTTTCTCACTGTAGGTATACTTAACTGGATTTTCTGTGTAACCAAATAAGTTTATTTCTGTTAAAAGGCAGACTTATGTTTTCCATGTAATGCTTTATAATTTATTTCCTTTTATATCTATCTTACTAATATTTTAGTAGGGCAAAGGTAATGTTTATTGTAAATGGTTATTTATGAATGTAATTATAAGTAAATTTCAATACATCATAATTTTAAACAGATTACTTTCAGTAGTTTTTCATTTTTATTTTCATTAATGTGTTTTTCCCTTCTCTTCATCCCTCCTCCCTTTCTTCCACCTCCCTTCCCTTCATCAATTCATACCATTCCCTCCCACTATCTTGCCTGGTCACTTCTATGGACCTCAGTGTTCTCTCTGGCTTGTGTACTCTTGTGGAGAATCAGGCCTCTGTGGCATACCAAAATACCCCTCCTTGTACTACCCTACTAATAGTGTCATCATCTACCTGTAGTCCCCAAGGTTTCCATTGTGTTCTTGTCTCTTTTGAGTTCCTCAAAGTCTATAGGGGCATGTTGGTGTGTCAGCATTATGCAAATCTGGTAAGAACTTGCTGCAGTGAGTTCCTGGCTATAGCAGTCCTGTCTTGAATGGAATGTCTTGTCCAACAGTGAACCTTCCCATCTTTAGGTTCTTATAATGTTACCACCCCTTTTCTGCAAGGTTCCCATAATCTTACCCCCCTTTTTCTGCAAGGTTCCCTAAGCCTTAGGATGGGAAACAGGTTAGGCTGGCCTGATTCTGTGTGAGCATTGCCAGGTTGCCAGTACTCTGCATTATGGCTGGCCATTGTTGTCTACTTCACTGCTCTTCTACTGGCCTAGACTGCTTCCTGTTATGGTGTTGAATTCCTTTACCTCTATTGTAGAGAAAGACTTCTAGGCTGAATGCTAAATATTCTTCAAACCTATAGGTATAATATTAGCTATTTACAAAGCAGTTTGGTATACTGTCTTCCTAACTCTAGATTCATTGGCTGGTTTTTCTGTTTATCTATTTCCTTCCCTTCTTTCTAGTTCTAGTTAATAGTAATAGGAATATGTTCCATTTTGACAAGCTAGTCTTGTGTTCAATCAGAAAGTTGTTGGTTATCTCCTTGATACTCATTCCACTGGTCACCTGTTGCCATGGTGATTTTTTTTGCAACTTTTGGTCTTGTGAGTTGATGAGGTCTGTGATTATTTTTCTCCTCCAGTGGCTTCTACAGTATTCCTTGGTACTGTTTAAGATATCCAGCAAGGGCAAAGTTCTCAGACCAGTTCCATTTGATGTATTTTGTCCATGGCTTGTTGTTTTGTTTTGTTTTGCCATTTTCCTCACTCTGTGCTTCCCTTCATAGGGATTGTCCATTCTTGTTCCTTTCTATAAAAAATATGTTTTTGTTGTATTATTAGCATATAAGTTTCCTATGGAGTTACTTCCCACAATCTTAGGATTTTTCTGTAAGTCCCTCTGTCCCTCCTATATCCCATCCCCTCATTCTCCCCTAATATTTTCTTAATATTTTTATGTGTGCATTACTTTTAAAATAATTTACATAGCTTATACTTTTCATTCAAATGATAATGTACATGTTTACGTAAGAAATTGTCATATAAAAATTTTGTATTTTCATAAAATTTAAAATTTTTTATGACACCTTGCGAGGCAAAATATTCTTTGTATGTGTTCAATATAATTTAGTTAACTATCTTCTTTTGTTATTGATAGCTTCTATTACCATCAAATTTTCTTGAATATAAAATTCTATTGTATTTTTATTTGGTTTTGGGATTATTGTAATATTAGCTTCATAGAAATAATTTGGGAGTGTTCTTCCTTTGCTATTTTATTGAATAGTTTAAGGAGTAGTGGTGTGAATTGTTGTTCAAATGCTTGGTAGAATTTGGCACTAATTCCGTCTGGTCCTGGACTTTGTTTTTGGTAGGGAATTTTGCAATTACTTCTTTAATTTAATCACTCATAATGGAACAATCTTTCTGACTGTCAAACTTTGTAGAGTATGATTTTTTGAACTATGTCCTTATTCTCTGTATCCTTAGAGTCAATTGTAATGATTCCATTTTCATCTCTAATTTTATTCCCAAACCAAATAAAAATGCAATAAAAAAGAAAACATCAAGGACCCAAATAAGTAATGAGACATCTGATTAAGTTCACAGACTTTTGTTCCTGATCATTTACTACTGAGGGGGTGTGATCTCACCAGAAGAGGAGGGCATATAGTCTAGCAGATAAAAAGTAACCATTTTGCAAATGGGTGATAGACCCCTCCCTCACTGTGGTTTCCTACTTTTATTACATCTACCTTTGAATGTGCTTTTATCACAAGACTCTAGTTTAACAGCTTTTTGTCTTTGGCCAGGGGGTAACATACAATGCCCACCAGGATGGAGTGAAGGGCATTGCAGGAGCAGCAAAACTGCAAAAGAAAATCAACAAACCACAATCCAGAACCTCAGAGACTCTATATCAACCACCTAGAACTAGGCCAGCTTAATCTCTCCCCATCTTGAAGCTCAGGGAAATTTGAGGAAGAGGGGCCGGTAAGAGTGTAAGAGCAAAAGGATGCGAGGAGCAATGATATGTAAGATACTCCATACTAGTTAGAGCTGAAGCAATCATAATTGGACATTGCATGCCCTGCGCATTGTCCAACACACTGTTGACCTCACAAAGTCTAGCATCTGCTAAAGGCACCAAGATCCTTGGAGGCAAAGGATTGGCAGCCACAGCAGTGTTCCTATACCTAAGGGGAACACGGGAAAGGGTTCAGGGAAATGCCACTGGGTCCTTGTATGTCATCGGAGAGGAGGGCCCAGAGGAAAATCAGACATGCACAAGAAAGGACTCTCTGGGAATTGGGGTGGGAGGCACTGGGGGATGGGGAGGGAGAGGAGTGGGGAGGGGGAGCAGGGGGTACGGGGGGAGGAGGAGGGAGGGAGGGAACTGGTGTACCTAATAAGTTTGTATGAGCTGAAATAATAATAAAAATGTATTAATAAAAAAAACTATAGACCAGTTTCGTTGACGAACACAGAAGCAAAGATCCTCAGCCTATAATTAGCTAGATATCTGATCTAATCCATAGTCAGTCTTCTTCCTAATCACTGGTGTTTGGATTGGTTTGAAGCATTGGTCCTGTGTTCCTCATTATGGAGCAGCAGTGGGGTGGGGAGTTAGTTTTAGTACACAGCAGGATGATGTCCTGGAGGTTGACCCCACCCATTACTGTTCCCTACTCCTGAACCATCCTTCCCTTCAAGCCTTCTCTTATATAAAGTCCTCTCTGTAACAGAACTCGCTGTGTTTAGGCTCTTTTATATTGTTGGATCCTCTCAACACCCAGATACTATGCAGTCTTGAGTAGTGCAAGAATAGCAAAATGGACAACAGACAACCTGAATACAAAACACTGGCAATCCTACAATGATCACCTGGAACTGGGCCAGTAAAATCTCTCCCCATGTAGAGGCTCAGGGAACTTTGTGGAAGAGGGGGCCTTAAGACTATAGGACCTAAAAATGGAGAGTTCTGTTGCTGGATATGTCACTCCACTCAAGATAGGGCAGCCACTGTAATATTGGAATTCATTGGAAGTGTGATTTGATCTCATCAGACCAGCACTGTGCTGAACATGTCAACATGATCCCATGGACTGATGTGGATCCCAGGAGAAATGGTTTCAGGCAATAGGATCCTTAGGGGTAAGAGGTCAGACAGAAGTAGGGAAGTACCCATTTCAGCAGGCCACCCAAAGAATGACCTCTCTGTATGCCACAGAGGCCTGATTCTCATAACAGATGGTACACAGGGAATCCCAGGACCTATAGAACCAAAGGACAGGAGAATAGAATGTAGTAGACTAGGCCCACATAGGGATGGGAGGGAGGGTAGGATGGGATGATAGTGGGAGGCAGGGAGAGAGGAAGGCAAGGGGAAACAAGGGAGGCAAGAAGCATGTACAAAAATGTTAGTTTAATAAATTTATTAAAGAAAAACGATATATAATGTCCATTTATTTTGTAGGAATAGTTTCCAAGAAGCACCATAAAAACTGAAAAATATATTCATCAAAAATAAAACATGCAGTTTTACAAAAATTAAAATTGTAGTTGCTATCATGTAATATATTTGTACAACTAAAATTATTGAACAAAAGTTTTAAGCTTTTACTCCTTAATATATACACATAGTAAATTTTCAAAATCTCTTAGTGTAAAGCCACCATAAAAATATTAACAGTATGTATGTATGGTTTACTAAGTCCCATTGCACCTGGGTTCTTGGTAATGCCATGTATCTGGGAAGTAGAAAGCTCGTAGTAGGAAAACAATGGAGACTGGGCAAGAATGAAGGGTGAAAATGTTATGGATTCATGTGTGAAGTCAAAAAGTAAATTTAACAAATGAAAAACTTGATTATTGCCTAGCTAGTCCTGTAAGTAAGATTACTGATTTTTAATATACCACTATTATCAGTCATGCCTAGGAGTGTAGAAGCTAAATACTTCATTTACTTATGGGGAAGAATTATGAACTTGTTAGTGTGTATCCTTGATTTTGCAGTGTAGCTCTCACCAGAATCCAAATCAATTTCAAATCTGATTATAAATGGTGGATTTTTTTCTTGAATCACGCTTATTCATTCCTCTGTTTTAAGCATCTAAGTTTCTGGCAGTTGTGACTGTATGTGGGATTGAAGCATTATGTCCTATGCCCCATGTGGTTTGAGCATTCCTTCTTGCAGCAATCATTCTCAAAAATATTGGTCAACAAAACAAAGTAAATGAGAACTGGAAGTTACATTTGTTTATGTGTGCAGTTTTGTATGTTGCTCCATAAACCTACCTTCCTTCCTCATCGGCATGCTAGCTAAACCGAGTGCAGATGAATTGGAGCAGTTTCATTTTAGAGAACAGCAGTCATATTTGTATTAGGGAGGCAATAGTTTTGGAAGACTACCAAAAAATTCATTTTTAAATGTTTACCTTGTCCTCCAGTGAAAGCATTTGTGTTTCAGAGGCCATGGTGAGTGTCCGTCCCTTGTTGGTGTCTGATTTTGAGAACACCACAGAGGGGATATTCATGTTCCCAAGGAGAACAAATAAAAGAACTAGCCTCCCTTATGCACCCCTTTGCTTCAGAAATTGTCTCAGCATACTGTTTTTTAGCTCATTAAATTAATTTTTACTCATGGGAAATGTTTGTTTTGCATTTCAGAGTACCTGATAAATTGCAAGTCTGTGTGTGCCCATAGCTGTACCAGGTATGTATATGAATTATCTATGGATATGATGTCTACGCATTGACAAGTTATGATGTTTTATATATTAAAATGCTTATAGATTTCAAAAGATAAAAATGTTAATTTGGGGATACCGGACTTATAAATATTGAGAGCTTCTAATAGTTATGCTTTCTCCATGCATTACATGCATTGAATCTCATTGTAAGAATAAAATAAGCATTTCTAAGATTTGATGAAGCAGAATAATTTTAATTACCACACATTCATCTGGTGAAGATTAAAGAGTGTTTTTTGGATCTGCCCTGTTAAAACAACTGATGCTGCGAGGTTGGATTAATATTAAAACCATGGTTTTTGATATTTTTGTTTTATTTTGAAACTTTCTTTTGCTGTTTCTGAGTTTATTTTCTCACTGGTTTCTTTAGTAAGGAGTGGCTGCAGATGTACACTGTCTTCTACACTGTCTTGAGCTCTAAACAAATAGAAAAAAATGTTTGCACCTGTTTAAAAATCTCTCTCATGCGGTGTTGTGGTTCCTGGGCAACAGGCAGGAATTCTCAAAAGCTTGGTTGCACCTGCTCAATTGTTATTTGCAGCTGTGTCACATGAAGGGGCGTACAGAGAAGCTTGTTAGCAGTTTGCTTATGCACTTACATATGCACATTTGTGTACTCGAAAGATAGAATTGTAGACCTTGAGCTACTGAATTGGTTTATTCTAAATCTCATTGGTTATGTTGCTTCCTTTTTTTCCTAATCCTGTGTTTTTCTCTCTAAAATATTTTTTAGTAGCTGCTGACTGAATGTGTACATTGTACACCTGAGAGAGTAGAGCTCTCCAGATAACTGTGTTGATGATTTTTGCCCTACTGCGGCATTTTATATTTGGCCCACTTTTACTATGTTGGCAGCCCCACTATGTGAGGCTGGATGTGGTTATTGATCCATTTAGCTGAACAGATTTAAAAGCATTTGGCTATTACTGGACACATGGAGTATGTTCAGAAAATTTAAGAATATATATAAGATGATTTCTTGATTCACGCATGTGTCTCTCTTTCAGGAGGGGTGGAAGTGAGGGGATAATTAACAACTAATACTAAGTTCTTTAAGAGGGGTTAAAATCACATTTAGGCTATAATATCTTTCAGTCAAATAATAGTTGTCCATCAAAAATTTAGTAGAAACAGGTATACTATCATTTTGATGCTTTTGTTAATGTTTCCAAACAATGTACTTTGAAATCAGAATCACTTCTTACCGTTTTCATATACTTCTGATGCTCTTCATCATATTTGTGATCAGAAATGAGGTGTAGTTCCCCAGCCCCTGCCCACAGGAGCTAAGTAGCATCTTACTGTAAGTTGAAGGGAGTTCCCCCTTAACTCATGGATTGTGAAGAATGAACTGCTGTTGGGTCTGATTGACTGTCAATCGATTGTGGTGTGGTGTATCTGGAGGCTAATTGAATGCAACTTACAATGCTTAATAAAAATATTTTTCTTTTAGTATAAAAAATAATAGTTTTGTTTTGCTTTTTTTGTTTTGTTTTTACTGGTGGTGAAACATTTTCTTTTGTACATACTTTTTGCAATCACGTATATATTTCAGAGATTATTATAGTCTTCATCTTACATTACGAGAAATAGCTGCAATTCACTATAAAGGTGATCAACTAATTTGTTGAGAGCTTCAACTTCCTGTATTAGAAACCTACTCAAATGGCTTGTAATTTTTCTACTTAGTATATTTAAAATATTAAGGAATTTCTATTGACATTAAATACCATGCATTGTAAGCCTTATAGCTGCTTTGTCTTTTCCTTTCATTACTCTATACAGAATCTTTTGGTTTCATAATAAATCACTATAGTATGTATTGACCCACCCTTTTGGAAAGCAATAACCATTGATGCAAAGAGAGATATAGGGATTCTGTAGTTTTTTAACCACACCTTTCACATAGTATTATGTCAACAAATGTTGAATGAATTCATATATGAATAAAACATTTCTTGTGTTACATTAGAAATAGAGAAAGATTGTCTTAAGCTAATACTTTTTATTCATTTTAGTGAGTTTTGATGAACTTATTTTCCTCATGTAACTAAATAAATAGAAATGAAGATACTGATAAAAACTTGCTACTAAAATGAGAAATTGTTGTATTCAAACTGATCCATTGATTGTTATAGATCAAAAGTTAAAATTCCAATATTTTCCTTTTATTATTTTCTTACTGACTGTTACAAAGTACTTTCGCTGTCTCTATTAAACACAAGAAAGACTGAGGCATTGATAGTTAATTTTTTTAATCACTTTGAAAACTCTTTGGTGCGTGGGATAAACAATTCTCTGTGTTGCATGATTAATGCCTTCAAGATCTCATACGCTCTCCTAAAGCCATCTCACTGAAAATACAACATTAAAGCCTATGTTGACTTTTTGAGTTAAGGTAATATCAGGATAATTAAGATTGTGTACTTATTTTATTAATCAGAAATAATGGACTCTGTTTACTACAAACATATTTATAATTATGGTTTCACATATTCACTAAGTTCCAACTGTAAATACATAAAACCAGGCAACAGTAAAATCAAAACCGAATAATTGGGACATGCTTTAAAGACTCCTAATGGTATATCTGGTGTGACATAAGCCAATCCTTTTAGAATAGGCCATATCTCAAAATAAGATAATAGCATCAGCTACTGCATTGAAATGCCATACTAAAACTCACATTTTGATTTCACTAATTGATGGTATTTGTGGATACTTTTTTGTATTAAAATTTCTTTCATCTGGGGACAGTTTTCCTTTTATTATTTTATACTAGTTATTCTAAGGAAAATTTATAGCAGTTTGACAACATTTTGCCCTCATTATCAGTGTGATAGGATACCCTATTTCTTTCATTGTTCTCAGTGCTAGAAATTAGCCAGGAATATATAGGAGCTGAATATTAATCCTGAATGAGAAAGCTCTCCATAGCTGCTGTAACACCAGGAATGACTGCAGAAAATCTCAGAGAGAAGTTGCCACACCTAGAATTCTTGGGTATATTGAAAATTTCCCTGTAATTTCATGGTTAAAGGCTCAAAGGAAGAAAATGAATACTTAATGAGAACATGGCATGCCTAAATGTGATTTCTACTATTCTTTCCATAGCTCCTCCCATACTTATTCTCTTCTTTTATTTTGTGTGGTTACTGAGTGCCTAGCCTTGTTAGATTCATGACAATTAAAACTAAGTTCTTGTCTTCAAAGATCTGAAACTTTTATCCTCAAAGCTCATACTGACCATAGGTAAGCATAGATATTTTGATGTGGTTCTCTTGGGTCTTAGCATGTATTCTTAGTATGGTTATTAGTTTACAATTTTTGTCTCCATTGTAAAATTATGACTCTACAGTGCATCTAACATAAAATGCAACTTTTTAGCCCATTGGAGTATATAATTCAACGGAATTACATATATTAATAATACTTATTCAACCACCACAACAATCATCTCTATAACTGTTAAGAATTTGAAATGTGATATGCCTTAAAAATAACACCTTCTATGGCTTAGAGATTTTGATTAGTGGAAGAAAACCTGCAAAGCCCAGAGTGGGTCCCATAGTACTGAAAAAAAAATTAAAACTTCTCCATTCTTCCCTCCCTGCAATCCTTAGAAGTCATCATTCTGCTTTTCTCTCAGTCATCTTGTTTACTCTTATCAAAACCAGTAGTGTCATGTGATATTTGTATTTTTATGTTTGGCTTCTTTCACTTAGATTAATGTGTTCCATGTTTCATTCATATTGTGATAAATTTCAAAATTTCCTTTTGTAAAGCAGAATATTATTCAATTGTATGTTTGATTATTCACATGCTGCCCTGACTATTCTTTGGACAATGGACCTTTGTATTTCTTCTGTAGTTTAGTTTTTCGTAATTATGGAGTTAACAGAAGTATACAGATAGCTTTTTTGAGAACCTACTTTGGTTTTTTTCCTGAGTATATATTCAGCAGTAGAATTAGTGGAATATATAATAATTCTATCTCTAACCTAGTTTTACGAAAATACTTTTATGAACATTTCTAGTCATAATTGAATTCTTTCAGTGGGCATGTGGAAATGGAATTAGAATTATTAGAAGTTTTGGGTTCAGAAAGAAAGCATCTAGTATTGATGTGAGTCAATGTGATTTAGAGACATTTGAGACTGTCTTGTGTCAGTCAATATCTTGGAATGTATTGAAAGCTTTTAGGATTTATGGGTCCTATCTCTCATGTTCATGTTTGCTTCTAGGACATTGGGATTCTAATTGATCTATACTGAGATCTAAATACTAGGGTTTGTTATTTACCATAAGAGTGGGTCTCTTGTCAGTCACAAAAGTTTTGATTACAATCCATCAGGTAAATATTGATGACTCATGAATTTTTATTTAGATAGATAGTCATTGTTAGGAATGTCACTAACAAAGTACTGCAAAAGATTGTGTCCTGGGTGAGATTCATTTCCTCACAGTATAGAAGTCTCAAGTCAAAGTTGATGAGCAGGCTTCATTCCTTTTGAATGCTG
Source organism: Typhlomys cinereus (assembly GCA_023101885.1). Lineage (NCBI taxonomy): Eukaryota > Metazoa > Chordata > Mammalia > Rodentia > Platacanthomyidae > Typhlomys > Typhlomys cinereus. Next base: position 13,547,697 of record JALPQD010000006.1, on the reverse strand, counting down.
TGCATGAGGGGATGTTTGAGAACTTCCTCTTTTATTTGCAAGATATCCTTTCCTTGTGTCTCTTCACAGTACCTTCCTCCTGCATGTGACTGTCTTAGTGTATAAGAACATGAGTAATATTGTATTAACATCCATCCTAACAACCTCAGTTTAAATTCATTACCTCATTCCCTATCTCTAAATATGTTCACACTTCTTAGTACTAGAGGTTAGGAATACAACCTATTTGTGTGTGTGTGTGATAACACAATTCAAAATGGTTGTAGTATCAGTTAATATTTGAGTAATTTGGCGCACACTGAACATGTGTAGGTCATTTTTAATTTTGCACTATATTTATTGATAGTTCTTCCATCAATACTGTTAAATAGATCTTCTTTTCTTCATTTTACAAGTGTATAATTGGAGTATCAGAGAGCATAACCAATTTGTTGAAAGTTATATAGCTAGTCAGCATTTAAGGCTTAACTTAGATGCTGCAGTTTTTTAAAGAATTTATTTTTTTATTTATTCAATTGTGCATGTGTGTGCATGTGTATGTATGTATGTATGTATGTGTGTGTGTATGTATGTGTGTGTGTGTATGTATGTATGTGTGTGTGTGTGTGTGTGTAGAACCACCATGGACGCCTCCACCTCCTTGTTTACTCTGCCCCGGGAATCACAGGCTCCGCCCTACCAGGACCAGAAACGCAGGCCGCCCCTGCTTCTGCCTGGCGTCTATACATGGGCCTAGGATCAGAACTTGGTACCTTCTGCCTGCAAGGCAGAGGCTTAACCCCTGAGCCACCTCTCCAGCCCAGATGCTGCTCTTTTAAGATGAACTTTTTCACAACTCTGTGAAAAGTCCCCTAAATATTTTGAGCACTTAGGTTGTGTTCTGTTTTGTCTCTGGGGCCATGCCTAATGGGTTATAGTGTTATTGCTAAATCAGTACACTGACTGTGATTTCACTCCTGATATTTTACCACCAATGTCTTTGAGACCTTAGTGTTTTAGTTCTGCCCGTGTTGAGGCTTTTAGACAGGATGGATTCTAAACATGGATTTCAGGAGTTTATTCTGGCCCCCATTTGTGTGGGTGGCACTGAGGGCCAAGACAGGCCTGAAGGCAGCTACTTAGCACATGCTTGTTCAAACTCCTGCTAGAGTGTGTAGCCCTCCATCTTGTACCCTTCTCTTTTTCTCTCTCATTCTGTCTCCCTCTCTACTTCCCTTCTTTCTCCTCTCTCATCTTTATTATTTTACTTTTCCAGGGAGGTTCTGATTAGTTTTTCCTTTTACAGAATCCCTGTCTTGAGTGATAAGCGACAAAAGAGTTTGGTGCATATGGGGAAGCCAGTTCTTGAAGGTGTGTGCTATAATCTGGCCACACCCATATTACTTACTCACACTAAAGAATCTTGTATAAGTTCCCTATCTTCTTAATGAAAACATTTTGTTTCTTGCTTGAAGTTTCAAAGCAGAACTAGCCCATGACCCAATTTCACTAATAATTCTCTTAAGTAACCATTATACTCATTTATAAGATTTTTTTTGCTTCCTACTGTCTAGCCCGATTTAAAATTTTATATATGTACTTTTAAAAAATTGATTAGCTGGAGAGCTGCCCATTCCTCTGTGATGTATAATAAGGATTTAAAAGCTGCACACTGAATTCTGTATAGTGTAATTAAAACTGACCCACATTTGGACCTGAGTACACCAGGACTTAGCCAAACTTGCCATGAGCTGAGTTCTGGTGGCAGATGGGAACTAATGAGGACACACTCCACTCCAGAATTTCCCAGCTGCTTGGCCCCTTTTTGTACAAACAAGGTTTGGAGCGAAGTCCAGATCCCAAGAGCATGTTCTGCAAATGTGCTGTACCCAATGATTTGGGAAATGTTCTCAAAAAATTAGGCTGTTTAAAAGTATCCTTGAGACTCCAACAACTGTCCATTTTATAACATAAAAATTCAAAGATGCTTTCTTGTTCTCCCTAACCAGTGTTTAACTTTAGTGTGAATAAAGTCATACACACTTCACATTTTCTGCTATGCTTGCACTGGGATGGCCACTTACATGAATGAGATTTGTAACCAGTTATCTCAGGAGCAGTTGTACTTCAGGATAGACAACATTGCTTTGCAACCTATGGATACCTTCAACTGGTTTGATATCCTGGGACTATTCAGGCAGATGTAATTGAATCAGTTTGAAGCAGCTGTAGCTGGCATGTGGTCTCTCAGATTGCTAGCACCTGCTTGTTTTTCTGCAACTCACTAGAGTGAGTGAGGTGCCAAAACCAGCATTGGTCTTGGAGCAGCTGAAACACTCCAGATATCTGTCCCATTCCCTTCCAGCCTAGTCACATCATCACTGTGCCTGAATTAATAAAACTCTTTGCAGGATTGTATCTGAAATATACTTCCCTTTCTCATTCTTCTCAGTATTCAGATCCTGACAGGACTGACCAAGAGTCCAAAAAAATCAGGCAGGATAATGGTGATCAGGTGGCTTAGGGGCTCTCTTATCATTAGACAACTGGGTAGCCTGTGGTTTGCAGGATCATTTAAATGAACATACCAAATTCATTTGCTGTTCCAGCACAGTCTTATTGGCACAGAGAATGAGCAGTTAATGTATAACAAACTGTGAGCTGTTGTGGAATATGATGAATACACTTCCTTAGCAGGGGGGAAGAGTAAAATGGAACTCGTTCATGAATGTAAGAACTAAACTAATTGACATAGGTTGCTGCAGCACTTACTATGTGCAAGAAAGTGTAGTATACTAAGAGAGGGATTAAAATCTTAGGACATAAATAATAAGCTTTGGAATAAAAAGGTGTGTGTTTATAATTTTCAAAATTCAGGTATCTGTTTACAAAATATTTTCTTACCCTTGTTGCACATGCACATTGACAGGTATATACTTTATAATGTTATTTGTATCCAGATATTTGATTTGAATCTGGGTATTAATAGTCAAATATTTACTTAAGATCAAAACAATATATTACATAGTTCCCCTAAAATTATCTAATGTTGATAATATTATGAGAGATGTTATGAAATTAGTTTATGAGTATATTATTTCCTTTTATTCAGCTACTGACTAATCTTTAAAACAAAGATAGAGGGTGAGAAGGACCTATGGTCCTTGTTTAAAGGTATCTTTTAATATATGCTTAAAGACAAATAATATAGGATTATATGACATAGCAAGGCATTGTTTTCTTCTACGATTCACACCTCCCTTGTCCCTTTTACTGTTAGTAAACCACATCTGCTCCTACTTTGTTTTTTGCCAAACCAGAACTTAATCCTCGGAATCCTTCTATGGATAATACTGTAGACAATCATTGCTATTGATGTAACCCATTTATGGTTGCTGGGAAAAAAAACATTAAGTGTTGCTGATGCTGACTGGAAATAAAGATCTCTGTAAAACACTAGAAAGATGGAAGAGTTGATGTAGGTCTTCAATGAAACACAAAACATATAAATTGAGTTACTGAATAGAAAAGGTAACACATTATGGGTAATGGGTAACATGTGCAACTGAGTTCAGATGGAAATCTTGCAGTTTATTAAAGATCAGTTTATCAAAAATAAAGTAGTGCTTATATAATTGCATTAGGCAGGTGTTGACTTGATAGTTGCAGACAGTGGCACAGCTTTTAAGAATTAATGGTTTCTTGAACAAGCCTAATGTTAGCCTTTCCTGCTTCATTATTAATTGTGCTGTGACATCTTATTTATTATATATTTTCATAGAGACTGTACTTTACATCTATATGTATATGTTATATCCTTTAAACAATTCACCAGATTTGGAAGAACCTTGTCTTTGCCAATCTTTTGTGAAGAACTGAGGAACACTTAAAAGGACTATGTTCTGTGTAACTTCACATAAAACAGTACATTTAACAAAAACAACAGAAATCTTAAATGTATTAAGGTACTCACAATACTGATTTGAGGTAATTTTTGCTTTAATTGAAATGGGGAAAAAGTTTAGTTCATAGCTAGTTTTAAGAAAAAGATGGTTCTAAATTAGAACCAATGTAGAGTTAGGAATGAAAGATCTGGTCTTAAAACCATCGGTTCTCATGTGTTGGCTGTGAGCTATTCAGAAGCTCTGTGTGACCTTGTAGATAGAGTCTTTTATCTGCACACTACAGGTACAGTGTACAGAGCACTCAGATGAAAGATGTCATTGCCATCCTACTTCCATTTGCACATCTAATGACTGTCTTCTGTCTATTAATCAGACTGCATTCATGTTCCATTTACTTTTGTGTGAGCACAGTCACCATCTACATCTTACTCACTTATAAAGTTTGTGGAGATTAATGTTTCAGAAAAGTAATTCAAATTTAAATAAATTCTTCTCTGACACACAAACAGTTTATTCCCATCTTCAGAATATTTTGTGTCTTGATCAAAGGTTTGGATAAAATTTATTAACCACAGAAGCAATTTCATTTGCTAATAGCTACCAAACACCTGTTAGTGTATTAAAAACAAACAGTTTCCCAGAAGTTTAATTCCTTCCATTTTACTTTGAACATAAAATGTTTAATAAGGATTTTGTTATTATTTATTTATCTGTGATCTGTCAGTCATCTATATCTTATTGATCATTTATACATCATTGTTTTGAGAGTATTTAAGTTAAAATATATGAATACCTATTCTTTTCAAAAAATATTTTCTTAGAACCCTGTGAGCTTTTTGATGATTTGTTATTCTAATTTTTTGTTAAGTATATGAAAAGAGATTTGTCCTTTGGGTCCTGGCTGTAAATCAAAAAGATAACTTTGAATATTCTGAATTTGAGATTTGGTTGATTATAACTGCATGGTATTGATTACATTTATAGAAAATACAAATGAAAATTGATAGACATGATTTTACGATGCCTTAAATTTCTGCAATAAATAGGGTGACTGAGTTCAGTATTCCTTAAGAAATGGTTAACTTTGAGCATCAGGAGACAGCCCAAGTATACTCTTTAATCATGCTGCTCTGATGCCCCAAAGAAAGCAATGTATACTTATTAGAGTCACTGCAAGTGTCAGATAGCATGTACTGCAGGCCAAAAGAAAATTGATTTTGCCTGTGTAAATTTGTCATTTGAAATCATATTTAAATTTCTATCGATCAGATAATAGGTGTGTGTACTACCAGAAACCAGTCTTTGACAACATAAGTAATTTTTCATCTTGTGACTGAGTTGAATTATGTGCAATTAAGCAATTTCAAGCTTAACTTTGGTATTGATTATATAACATCAGAAAATATTTGTTATTCACCTCAATATGCATTTTGATATTTTAAATTATAACTATTAATTTTATGTTTTTAAATAACCTATATTAATTCAAGATTGGATTCTGCCTTTCGTATTCTTTCAGAGTTCTGGAAGCCAGAATCACACAGGCAAGGTTCAGCAGGGCCCCATTCATTCCATAGATTCTAGAAGGGAATTTGCTTACCTGTTCAGCATTGTGATAGCCCCAAACTTTAAACTTCACATTCATCATTAATTGTCCTTCCTCTCTGAGTGTCTTGTTGGCTTATAAATATCAGTCATTGGATTTTAGGTCCTCCTCCTTAAATAAAAAATGATTTAGTCTCATGATCCTATTTATACAATAACATCCTTATTATTATTAATTGGCAAGGTTTATTCTGTTCCATGTTTATAGAATACTTGTTACTTTAATACCATGCTGTTTTTGATAAATATGATTGTGTTACATTCTCTCTTACTACAATTTTAGAATCCTGTAACATTTTTCCTTATATATGATGAACTTAAGAATATGTAACCCAGGGTTTAAAGCCACTCCGCAGGTGCATTACAAAGGTAAAAGCTGAGCTTGAAAAATTCATTCTTTGTGTGACTCCAAATGTTGAAATGCCAAATATATTTTTATATTTAGTGCATTCAGAAAACCTTCCTGCATTATAAGTTATAATCATAATGGTCTCTAAATACTGTATGTCAATTATTTTTCTTAAATTTAGTGTTATTTGTCTGTTAAACCATGAAATAATGTAATTTCTGTATTTAGCATTATTAGGACATTGTTTTACAACTAAAATGCATATGTAAATACATGTCCGTCAAGTGTTCACTGCAAGCCTAAGCATACAGGACATAATTGAAAGGGCAGCACTGAACCCAGAGGGATCCTCTCTATCTTTGTGTATGTAGAATCACTGTGAGATGAATTTCAACTCAGCTCTTTCCAGCCCAGATATTTTTTCTGCTTTTCCTATATTGCTTCTAAAAGGAGTTTATCTTTTTCGGTTCTTATAAATGATGGTTAGACTAGGATCAAGATGACGGTAGGAAGAGAAAGCCGAGGAGTCATTCTTAAAAGAATGTAATATAGGTAGAAGTATTGCTTCCCTCCACACCTTGCAATTGTGGAATATTAACATGCTAATTTGAAACTTTGATTTTTAAAATTATTAAAATGATTATGTGAATTATGTTACCTGTTGCTTCATTTGTAGCTATTTTGGTAAACTTACATTCTTTCAAAAACATATTCATACAATAGAAAAATTAAGAAGCAGATATAGAATGGCTGGCAATAAGAGATTAGAGAAAATAATGCTTAAACTTAGTCACAATTATACTTCTCTGCTGTTGTGAGCCAACACTCAACCAGCTTAATGGGGAGAAAGGGGAGATTTATTTGACTTATGGTTCCAAAGGGTAGATACAATCCATTGTGGGAAGAGGGTATGCAGGGAGCAGAAGTTGTAGTCGGCTTATGTCACTTCATTTCTGGAGGGTTGAAGAAGTTGGGTTCTTGTGACAGCAGCAGGTATTCTGAATTTGCCATCACAGGGCAAGAGAGTCCCAGACCTCTTCAATCTTGTAATTCCTTTTATCTGGTAGACTATTAGGAGGTTCCATCTAGATTTAGGGTTGATCTCTGTGTTGCAAATATCTTAATCCAGATAATCTCTCCAGGTGTTGTGAGGGCTAATCTGTTAGTTAGTTCCAGGTTGTCCTATTGACAACCCAGGCAGACTATTACAAATTTTAAACATGAGTAATGCATAGGAGTCAGTCACCGGTGATTCCAGGTCCAGTTTATACACATGCTTAGGATTTTTCAGTCAAGGAATATGGATGTAAGGGTAATGGAGCTCAGGATGGATGTCCTGCTGTTGACTATTTGTAATATATAGCTGGGAGACTGGTTGCAAGTGACTGATTTTTCTCTTTCTCCAACTTTGCAGTAATAAGAATGTATGAGTGAAAATTCTTAGACATACCTTGCTAAAATATTGAGGATTTATTTGTGAAAACAGAAGATAATTTAGTCACAAAAGGAAAGACTGGGTTATGTGTGTTCTTAGGTCTCCCTGGTAATTCTGTTGTTCATTAGAGTACAGGACTATTCAAGGACTTGGGGATTTGTGAGCAGTCATTCTTCTCTTAGAGAAATCATATTTTAAAGAACTGTCATACTTTAACTTCCTTTTCTGCATATCAAGAATGAAAACCATGGGAGGTCCAATGGTACATGCTTTGCCTTATTCTGTCTATCTATCTATCTATCTATCTATCTATCTATCTATCTGTCTGTCTGTCTGTCTGTCTGTCTGTCTGTCTGTCTGTCTATCTATCACCTATTTATCATCTGTCTGTATGTCTGTCTGTCTGTCTATCATCTATCTATCTATCTATCTATCTATCTATCTATCTATCTATCTATCTATCTATCTATCTATCATGCTTTTGGTGCTAATCTTACATTAGCCTGATTGATTGACAGGAACACTCCACTTCTCTGATACCACAGATGTGTCAGTCTCTTTACTTAGTTCCATTGCTGCCCTGGATGCATGATTCCAACCGTTTAGGAGAATAAAAGGATTTTAGTTTAACTTTCAGGTTATAGTTCACTATGTTATGAGAGTTGCCAGTAAGGGCTCATAGACCTTTTCACACCATATCCACAGGAGCAGCTGAGAGAGAGGTATTCTAACCAGATATTGCTCCATGTTTTGCACCTTGCCAGAGAATGGTTCTACCAAATGATGGGCTGTATTTAGCCACATCAGTTAGGTTTAAGATTGCTCTAAGATGTACCTTAACTAGATGATTCTTCATAGACGTGTCTAAAGACCCAGTTCCCAGTTGTCATGCTGGCACCTGAATTTAACTGTCACATATCAAGATTAACATAAAATATTTTAGGACTATGTGGTTTTCATTGCATCTAAGCAGCATAGGAAATCTGTAATCTACATTTTCATCTCTGAAGAGAAACTTCTCCAATGATTTTTTTGAACATTAAAATCTTTTTTTGTGTAGTGATAAAGAAGTGTATGGGTTGGTAAATTATTGAAACTGACAAAATTCTATGGAGTTTTCTGAGTTTAATATATCTAATCAGTTTATCTTTTTTATTTTTATTAATGATTTTTTGATATAGGAACATGATGAATTCTGTCCATGCCCCCTCTTCCACCCCTTCCACCTTCACCTTTTCCTATCTCTCCTATCTTCACACATCCATCCTGGCCCTCTGCTCTCATGTCTTTCTACATGATTGAAATACATGGCTCCCTTTGGGTTTCTTGTATTAGTAAGATAACAGGCCTCTGTGGTAGGTATAAGTGGCCCTTTAGTGTCAGTGAGTAAACCCACAAGTAGGGAGGTTCGCCTTCACTTGTGTAGCACATGCCCCTGCTATTCCCATTGAGTTGCTGGTTCATAGGGGAATAATGATATGTCATTCATTCATTGTGTACATCTGATGTTGGTCTTATTTCCTGGTATTTGGGTTTCTATTCAGAAAATGTTGACCTAGGCTAATCAGTTCAAGTATATTCTCTATTCTTTCTTCTAGGATTTTTGTAGTCTCTGGTCTATTATTGAGGTCTTTGACCCATTTGGTAGTTAATTCTCAGACAGAGTGACCCTTTATCTGTCACTTTTTTTTAATTGCTTGATACTAGAGCATATCATAGGCTGATACTCTATGAGAGTTCAAAAGGAATTAGTCAGTCTGCTGGAACATTTATAAAAGACAATTTAGCATTTTCTCAAATGGTTAATTTTTCAGATGATAGGTGTTGATTACATTTGAGAAAACTAAATGTCCCAATAAACTTTTAGAAGGTGAACAACATCCTTATCAAACCAATTGTGCTGCTAATAACACACCACTCTTCTCAGTTATATTTTTGAACAGTAACAGGGACAGTCTCTTGGATCTCCTCTTATCAGAGTAATGGAAGCCAGGAATCAGGGAGCCTACTGCTTGGCTTTCTAGAAATACACAGTGCACACTTTCCACCAAATAATTCACATATTTATAAAAATTTTCATGCACATCATACCTGAGATATTCAAGATATATTAACTTACTATGGAAGAAAGCTAGTAATATATTAAAGGCTAAATATTGTTAGTTAAAAATTAGGTATGGAGGGCTATAAAGACCACTCAGGGTTTAAGACTCAGCCTCCCAATCAGGTGGTCCTGAGTTTGGATCCCAAGTCTCATGTAAAAACGCCAGGCTTAAAGGGCTGTGTTTTGTACTTCTGGCCCTGATGGGTAAATCTGAGAAATTCCAGTGAAACAAAAAGGAGCTAGAAGCAATCCAGGATGATTCCCAAAGTCACCTTTGGTCCTCCACAGGGACACATTGTGCCCTCTGATACACAAACACAAATTCTCTCTCTCTCTCTCTCTCTCTCTCTCTCTCTCTCACACACACACACACACACACACACACACACACAGAGAGCAAGTGAGAGAGATATGGAAAATTTCTTATGACAGGCACTGAAAAATAAAAGATAGAGACTTATGATCAGTTTTGTTTAACAAGTTTCAATACCCTAGAAGGACTAAACTGAGACCCATAAGCCTAGTTGGTATAGCTAGCAAAATAGCATTTAGTCCAATATTTAAGATATTCCCTCTGCCACATTTTGCCTCAATTACATTTTTGCTTTTGATAAAGAAAAAGTGGTTGCAGTCTACATACAAAACTCCAGAAAGGCTTTCTGCCCCAGACCTGGACCCTGGTGAACTTCCTGCTCCTCAGGTGAGGCCGCTAGACCAGACCCCAGGTTCCAGGTCATCTGCACACCTCAGTAGACATTCTGCCTGTCTGTAGAACCAGGACCAGACCAGGGCTGACTCCCTGCTCCTCAGGTAAGCTAGACCACTCCCCAGACCCCATGCCATCTGCGCACCCCACTAGTAGCCAGCCTGCCTTTTTGGCACTGGGGAAGGCCCCTAGGCCATGCCCCAGGCTTCAGGTCATCTTCAGTCACTCTGCATTTCTGCCCTGGACCCTGACCCAGATCAGGACATGGACCAGGGCAGAATCCCCATTCCTCAGAATTCAACAGAATCCAGAAAAAAATCAAACAAAGAGCTAAGGGACTAACACCATTCATATGAGGTCCTCTAAAATGATCTCATCATATAGAAAAGAATCTTCACAGCCAGCTCTAAGATAAGTAAATCCTTTTTTACATTTTGTTCCTCTCAATTATTAGTCACTGTAGTTTAACATTTCCATATAGCCATTTATCCTCACATGTCAACAAGGAAGTAAACCTAAAAACTGCACTACCATACTAATCTTCAATCCCTGTCTACTAAACCTGCCTTAGTTGATGTACTAACAATCCAATAGCCTCATCTAGGAAATATCACTAACACCAGAGAGGCATAACCAACTCCAAGGCAAACACTAGCAATAAGTGCTCAAGTGTAGTAATACTAATTAAGTTCAGCCTAAAACACACAGAAACAAAAAGAAGGACATAAGAGATAAAACAGAAATGCCCAGGTCACAATGGGAATCCATGAGAAACAAACAAACAAAAAAAAAAAACAACAAATCTCCTACAAAAAGAATCAACCCTGTAATGATAGAATCCAACCAGAAAAAACTCACAAAAAAAATGGCCAAGAAAGCCATAGACAAGATAATGATTTTCAAAGCATGATCTTTACTATGATCAAAACAATGAAAGAGGAAATCTTGGAGTTAAATAGCCACATCAACCACTTTGAACAGGAATAGAACAGACACTTGGAGGAGATGACAAAAGCAGTTGAAGAATAAAAATAGGTCTAGAGCAGTTAAAACAATCTCAAGCAGAGTTTAAAACTGAACTAAAAGAGAAGTTATCTTCAACCCACAACTCAACAGAGAGTCTCATCAGCAGAACTAATGAAGCAGAAAACAGAATGTCAGATATTGAAGACAAAGCAGAAGAACAACCAATTCAATTGAAGAGGTTGTTAAAGCCAAAAAGATACTTGAGTGGAATATTCAAGAGTTATAGGACACCTTGAATAAATCTAACATGCTCTTTCAAGGAATACCAGAACAAGAATCCCAAAATACCACACCCGAGGAAATTTTTCAAATTATCATAAAGGAAAACTTGGTATATCTAAAGAAAGAGAGGCCTATCCAAATACAAGAAGCATTCCACATCCCAAACAGATATGACCAAAATAGAAACTTGGCACAACAAATAATAGTCAAAACACTACATATATAAGACAAAGAGAATGTGCTGAGAGCTTCAAGGAAAAAAAAGTAAATCACTTTTAAAGGTAAACCTATTAAAATAACAAATGATTTTTCAATGGAAACAGTAAAAACCAGAAGGCCTTGTAAAGACATATTTCAAGTATTGAATGAGCACAAATGTCAACCCAGGCTGATATACCCAGCAAAACTATCAGTCATGTTAAAGGGTGAAAGAAAAATTTTCCACCATAAAGACAACTTAAAGGCTTACATGACCACCAAACCAAGCCTCAAAAAATGATAGAAAAGATACTCAAGCTTGAAGAAAAGAACAAGCATATCCAGGAGGACAGAAGGGAAGTATAATACCACCACAACCTATAAGCTTAATAATACATTATGAAGGCCTCTAACCACAAAGACTGCCAGGAATTAAAAGTAATTTCTCCATTATAACACTAAATGTCAATGAAATTAACTCACCAATTCAAAGGCACAGGTTACAAACATGGATTAGAAATCACAAGCCATCCATCTGCTGCCATCCATCTCACCAAAAAAGATAGGCACATTGTAAAAGTAAAAGGCTGGTCAAAAATTCTTCAAGCTAATGGAACCAGGAAAGAAGCAGGGGTAGCAATTATGCTTCTGACAAAATAGACTTCAAACCAAAGAAAATCATAAGAGATATAGAAGGATACTACATTTTAGTCACTGGTACAATTCACCAGGAAGACTTCATAATGCTGAACATATACGCACTTAATATGGGCTTCTCCACATTCATTAAACAAACACTATAATGTCTAAAACAAGAAATCAATCCCAAAATGATACTACTTGAGGATTTCAATACTGTACTCTCAACATGGGATAGATCAACAGGTCAAACACTCAAAAGAGACACATCGAAACTGAATCAAACCCTTACTGAAATGGATTTTACAGATCTCTACCGAACTTTCAATCCAAGCACCAAGAAATACACATTCTTCTCAGCAGCCCATGGAACTTTCTCCAAAATAGACCACATATTGGGCCACAAAATGAATCTCCAAATATATAGGAAAGTTGAAATTATGGCCTGTATCCTGTCAGACCACCATGGTCTAAAGCTTGATATCCACAACACAAAAAACAGCAGAAAATACACTAATTCTTGTAATGAGTTATAAGAGTGAGAAATGGGTTAAGAAAGAAATCAAAAAGGAAATTTAAGATTTCCTAGAAGTGAATGACAGTGAAAATACAACTTATCAAAATCTCTGGGACCAATGAAAGCTCTTAATGCCTATATTAAATGCCTATCACAAGTAAATAACTTAATAATGCAGCTTAAAGCTTTAGAGACACAACAGCAATCCAACACCAAGCAGTAGAAGAGAGGAGATTAGTAAAATCAGGGTAGAAATATCTGAAATTGAGATAAGGAAAACAATACAAAGAATCAACTAGTTGAAAAGCTGGTCTTTGAAAAAAATCTATAAGTTTAATATACCCATAGCTAAATTAACTAAAATCAAGAGAGAGAAAACCCAAATTAACAAAATTAGAAGAGAAAATGGAGTTATCAAACTGATATCCACGAAATTCAGAGAATTATAAGGTCATATTTCAAAAACTTACACTGTATGAAATTTGATAACACAAAAGAAATGGATGCATTCCTGAGTAAGCACAACTTACCTAAATTGAATCAGGAAGTTTTGAATTATTTAAATAGTCCTATAACATATGAGGAAATCCATGAAGTAATCTCAAATCTTCCCACCAAAAAATGTCCTGGACCAGATGGATTCAGCACAGAATTCTACCATACATTTAAGGAACAACTAACACCAATATTCCTTACAATGTTCCATAAAATAGCAAAGGAAGGAACATTTCCAAATTCTTTTCATGAAGCTAATATCATATTAATCCCAAAACCTAATAAAGATACACTTAAAAAGGAAACTATAGGCCAATCTCTTTGATGAACACAGATGCAAAGATTCTCAACAAAATCATAGCAAATTGGATTCAAAATCATATCAAAAAGATCATTCACTATGATCAAGTAGGCTTTATCCCAGGCACACAAGGTTTATTCAACATAAGGGCATCAATAAATGTACTCCATCATATAAAGCAATACAAAGTCCAAGACCACAGATACTCTCAATAGATGCAGAAAAAGCTTTTGACAAGATCCAACATCCCTTTATGATGAAAAGCCCTAGAGACAGTTGGAATGGAAGGAGCTTTATATCAACATAATAAAAGCTGTATACAATAAGCCAACAGCAAGGATTATATTCAATGGGGAAAAACTTGAAGCATTCCCGCTTCGATAAGGAGCTAAAAAGGCAGTCCTCTATCGCTACTTCTATTTAATATTGTACTTGAAGTCTTAACTAAAGCCATAAGACAAGTAAGGTAGATAAAAGGGATTGGAATCGAAAATGAAGAAGTTAAGATATCTTTATTTGCAGATGACATGATCATATACATGAGCGATCCTAAAAACTCCACCAGGAAACTCCTGGAACTAATATATAAGTTCAGCATAGTGGCAGGTTACAAAATAAATGTACAATGATCTGTGGCCTTCCTCTACACCAAGGATGAAAAAAAGTAAAAAAGTCCTAAGAGAAACAATTCCATTTACTATAGCCCTAAAAAAATGAAATATCTTGGTAGAAATCTAACCAAAGAAGTGAGACCCCTTTATAATGAAGTATTTAAAACCCTAAAGAAAGAAATGACTGCAGACACCAGAAGGTGGAAAGATCTCCCATGCTCCTGGATCAGCAGAATCAACATCATAAAAATGACCATCCTACCAAAAGCAATATACAGATTCAACATTATAACAATCAAAATCCCAAAGAAATTCTTTAAATAATTGACTGAACAATCTCATAATTCACATGGAAGCAGAAAAGCCCCTGATATTGCAAAAACAATGCTGAGTGACTAAAACACTGCTGGAGGTATCACCATACCAAACCTTAATCTATATACTGCAAATCCATAGTAATAAAACCAGCCTGGTAGTAGCTCCAAAATAGACATGTAGATCAATGGATAAGGGTTGAAGATCCAGTTATACACCTACACAATTATAGCCATTTGATCTTTGACAAAGGGGCTCAAAAAATTCAATGGAAAAAGAATAGCGTCTTCAACAAATGGTGCTGGCAAAACTGGATATCAACATGTAGAAGATTAAAACTTGACCCATACTTGTCACTGTGCACAAAAATTAATTTCAAATGGATCAAGGACCTTAGTATTAGGCTAGAGACTATAAAAACCCTAGTTGAAAGGGTAGGGAATTCCCTGGAGCTGATTGGGGTAGGCCAACAGTTCCTAAACGGAAATCCAGTAGCGTAGTCACTAGAACCAACACTCAGCAAATGGGATCTTATGAAATTAAAGACCTTCTGCTCAGATAAAGAGATTGTAAACCGAGCAAAAAGACAATCCACAGATTGGAGAAAATCTTCACTAACCACATATCTGATACAGCTCCATTATCCAGAGTGCACCAAGAACTTCAAAAACTGAACATCGAGGAGATAAATGGCCCAATTAGAAAACTGGCCTCAGAACTCAAAAGAAATATTTCCAGGGACGAAATTGAAAGGTCTAACAAATATCTTTAAAAAATGATCCAATCCTTAGCCATCAGGGAAATGAAAATCAAAACTTCCCTGAGATATCATCTCACCCCCCGTCAGGATGGCAAAAATCCTTAATACAAACAACACCAAATGCTGGAGAGTATGTGGAAAGAAGGGAACTCATATACATTGCTGGCAGGAATGCTGGCTTATACAACCAGTCTGGCAATCACTGTGGTGATTTCTATAAAAATTAAAGATTAAAATGCCATATGAGCCCCCTGTACCACTGCTGGGAATTATCCCCCATAATTCAGAAATTCTCTACAGCGACATGAGCACTATTTACAATAGCAAACTCATGGAATCAACCCAAATGCCCAACAATTGATGATGGGCTAATGAAAATGTGGTACATTTATACAATGGAATACTACTTAGCTATAAAAAGATGAAATAATGAAATATTTTGGGAAATGGATTAAATTAGAGAAAATTTTATTGAGTGAAGTATCCCAGACACTGAAAATTAGACGCTGTATGTACCCCCTTAAAGATAGACCTTAGTTCCAAACCCACTTAATGACATATTTAAAAAGGAGGGAAGGGGATGGAGGGCCCCCCAAAAAAGTAGATAGGGGATCACGCTTCAGTAGGGAAAGTCGGTCACCATCAAGTTTTGCATGTAAGTATCAAGTCATCTGGTGCAGGTCACTCTCATTTCCCTTCCTGGTCACTTGCGACTGCAGAGGTTTGATCTCACTAATCAGGGAGGGAATAGAGACTGGCTGATAGATGGTAACTATCCCACAAGTGGGACATTGATGCTGTATTCTACTCTACCATCTATCTTTGAGGCTTCTCTTATATTAAGATCTTCATTTAAACAGTCTTTTATCTTTGGTTAGTAGATAAACATTGATGACAATCAGGATGCAGCCAAGGGTGGTACAGGAAAACCAAGACTGAAAAGAATAAAAAACCATAATTCAGAACACCAAAGACCCTAATTAATCACCTGGAACCAGATCAGGCAAATCTCTCCCCATTCTAAAGCTCAGGGTACCTTGTGGAAGAGGGGGTGGCAAGATTGTAAGAGCCTAAATACGGGGAGGACCAATAATATGCAAGATACTCCACACAAGTTAGGACCTGCACAATGGCTGACATGTCAAGGATCCCCCAAAGTCTAGCATGGATTACAGCAGACAAAGCTCCAGGTAGTAAGATCATTAGAGGCAAGGGATTAACAGCCATAATAGGAGTTCCCATGCTATATAGGGAGACTAAGAAAGGGCTCTGAGCTATGCCACTGAGTCCTTCCTTCTCACTCAGAGGGAGATTTGGCGTTCAAAGGCATGCTCTAGGGCACCAGAGAGAGGAAGGGGGCGAAAGGAAGGGGTAAGGGGCCAAAATACTGGGGAGGGGAGGAAGAAGGGAAAGGACGTGGGTACCTATTGAGCTTGTATGATTAGGAAAAAAATAAATTGTGGGAGAAAAAAACTACAGAAAGATATTTGTTCATTTTCACAGATACACATACCAAAAATTGATATTAACTTCTAACGTAGTTTTTTTTTCCATTTTTGTATAGTGACTTAATATTCTTGACACATGACTAGAGCTTCTAAAAATTCACATATCTTAGGTATGATGTGCATGACAGTTTTTATGAATATGTAAAACAAGTGCATATTGTGTGTCAGATTATTAACACATAAAAGCATATATCATAAGAACTATAAAGTAGCTAATTTGCAGAGTATCATGTCAATTAACTCAATTATTTTACATATGAGGGAACAAATGCATTGATGTCGAGTGGTTAAGGGATCTAGACAAGTATAGTGAGTAATTGAATGACATGCTACGTTTCAATGCACAGTGATTTTCAAGATCTGCCAGTCTAGTGATCAATTTCATTTGCTGTTTGTATTTGCTGTATAAAACGAAAAGAATACTTTTGACAGCATGTCTGTTTCATCAGAAATATATTTTAAAGTATGTGAATATTTACATTGTTTATCATATTTAAAAAAGAAAGGGGATCAGTGTCTAAACTTTCAAAAGTCTATTTTTTCTTAATAAATCTTTTTATATATCTAAGAAGCGTTTTGATATTTGTCATATATAACATCCTCTTTTTAAAAATGCCTAATATTTCCATTTTATGAATTTAACAAAATATATTAAAGACAGCCTAATTTGTCATAATTTATTTCTATTTTCATTGCCATTCAAAAAATCAACTTCAATTATAATTTGTAATTTATTTTATCATATTTAATAAAATTTATTTTTGATATATAAAATGTTGGTGACCATTAAAAATTGCTTTCTAAAACATTGTTCTAGTGTAAAACAAAGCAGTATAAAAAATTCTTGCTTCCCTACACTGTCATCAGTATTGAGTTTCAAGTTATTTTTCTTTTTTTAAAACTGAAATTTAGGCTGTAGAAATACCTCAGAGGTTAAAACTCTGCCTTGCAAGCAGAAGGTCCTAAGTTCAGATCTCTGGTTCCACATAGAACTGTCAGGTGGAAACAGCAGAGGCCTGTACTTCTAGTTCTCGTAGGTGGAGCCTGGGCAAAAGGAGGTAGAAGCAATTCAGATGATTCCCAAGTCATCCTTGTTCCTCCAAGTACATATAGTGAGTGCCTTCTCACACACACACACACACACACACACACATACACAAAGAGTAAAAATTATTAAAAAATAAAAAGTGAAAAATATATGTCATTACTGTTTTTGTATTTGTCATTATTCGAATTAAGTAAAAAAAATTAGTTTATCACCCTTTCATATTTTTTATCTGTTTATTGAGTTTCCATTAAGTTGGAGTTGTTATTGATTTATGTAACCTCTTTGTATATTATGGAATGTGAAACATTTCCCATTTAGTAAAATATTTCTGTTACCAATTTTGTTTTGTAGTCTTTGTGTAGTTACATGTACCACTCATTTATTTATTTTTATTTATTTAATTGTGCATGTGTGTGTGTGTGTGTGCGCGCGCGCGTGTGTGTGTGTGTGTGTGTGTGTGTGTGTGTGTGTGTGTGTGTGTAGAACCACGGCTGAATTCGGGAACCACCATGGACGCCTCCACCTCCTCCTTGTGTACTCTGCCCTGGGATTCACAGGCTCTGCTCTACCAGGACCAGAAGCGCCGGCCGACCCCCCCCCCCCTGTTTTCTATACGTGGAGTCTAGGATCCGAACTCAGGACCTTCCACCTGCAAGGCAGAGGCTTAACCCCTAAGCCACCTCTCCAGTCCCACCACTCATTTATTTTATGGTTTAGAAAATCTTAGGTATTGAAGCAAGATACTCCACAGTTAGGGCCACAGTAGCTATAATCGGACGTTGCATAACCTGGGCAATGACTGACATGTCAATGACCCCCCAAAGTCTAGCATGGACCACAGGCACTAGGATCCTTAGAGGCAAGGGATTAACAGTCATAACAGTGTTCCCATTCTAAAGTGGAGCCCAAGAAAGGGCTGTGAGCAATGCCACTGAGTCCTTACACCTCACTAGAGTGGAGAACGCAGAGGGAAGTTTGACATTCACACTAAAGGATGCTCCAGGCAATGGGAGATAGGGAAGACGGGCAGTGGAAGAAAGGGAGGGAGGGGGGTGAAAGGAAGGGGAAAAGTGGGGGAAGATGTAAAGGGACTGGGGAGGCGTGGAGGGAGGGAGGGGACCAGGTACCTATTAAGCTTATAGATTGGTAAAAAAATAAATAAATATAATAAAAAGAAAAAGAAAAGAAAAGAAAATCTTATGTATTGAGAAAGCATCTACATTTTCTTCTAGAACAATTGTGATTTCATCTTTTTAATGTGTATATGTATTTTATTATAAATATGTAATAACACTTTGTTTTCAGAGTGAAAATAATCAGTTTTTCTTTTGAAATAAAAGAATCCCGTTTTTGTGCTATCAGCTTCTTAGTAAGGCAGTAATCAATATACAAGGGAAAAGAAAAAAATGAATTTTAGAATGAGAACTGAGATGCCAATTTTGACATATTTTTCTTTATTTATCAATCACCGATGTCTACTGTTGTCACATAGGAAATCCCAAGAAATTCTCTAATTTATAAGAATAAATTATTATATTTTGATTGTCTAAGCAATGATTAAACAGTGAAGGCATCATAGATTAAATCAAACCCCTAGTGAGATACTTTTAACTGCAAAAAACTGTTCACATGGTAATGTTAATTTTACTTACTTAAGAGAAGCACTTATCAGTAAGATCCTGTAACCATAAAAATGTTGTAATTTAAGCTGGATGAAATAACCAAGTGATAAATAAATCTATTTGTGTCTTGGAAAGTTCACTTCATGTAGTCATTATTATTAAAAGGCAATTAGTTCACATGGCTTTCAATATTTTAAAATGGAGCTTATGTTGAATGTTCTTTAAGAATTGTAGATAGGTAAAAGTTCCAAAAGTTGAATGTTTACAAATGAACGATCCTTATCTATTTTGACACATGTTTATGAGCACAGTTGAGAAAGAGACAGGAAGAGTATGTGAAATTTCTAACTTTAGTGTGGGAGCAGAATCAGGAATATTTAACTTTTCTTCTTTTTTAAAATTTACTGATTACATATATGCATGATTACATATGTATATAAATAAGTATATATATTTATTCTATGAATAACACACACCTCATGTGAAATTACTTGGAAAGTTCAAAAAGTCAAAATAGAAGCAATAAGGTCATTTTTTATTTAACTCCCAACAAAATAGTTATTAATATTTTGTAGGTATACTCAAAAAATATTATAAACATTTCTTTGTTTTAATAAATTTTTTCCATGACAATTTCTATAACAATTTTCATGACAATAAGAGTTACATAAGTTGTATGTGTATTACATTTATCTAGCTAAACGATTTTTCTTGCACGTTTAGTTACAACTAGTTTCTCTGCATTAACAGTAACAAAAAAATCTGTATGAAAATATTTTAATGAACATTTCTGAACTTTTTTGAGCATTTGTTGCATTCAGCCCTACTCTCTACATATCATGCTCTCTGTATTCACAGTCATTGGAAGTATTTATGTTTGCATCATTATTTGTTTTAAATATAAAACTTTCTGTGCCTTATAGGAAAGCTCATCGTAACTTGAGAAAGTGGGGAGGAAGAGGTAGGAAGAGGGCAGACAGAGTCAGGTGATGTTCTCATCTAAGAGTTCCTTGCAAGGGGCCACAGAATGTGAAGAACAGCTTTCTTTAAAGCGAGCCTGTATTTTCAGGGATGGCTCTGATTGCTAACTTGACACAATTGAAACCTCCCTGTTTGCTTTAAGGTGGTGTATTGATCCTTCAAAGCACTCTGCATATTCAGTGATTGGGATCACTTACTCATACTAATCATTGCACACAGAAAATACATAAAAGATTTGTAGTCATCTCGCTGCTCAAGTGTCATGAAACATTCAGGGTATATTAACTGGCAAATGCACACCTGGAGTACGTTACTTAGCTTTAGAAACTGCTAATTTAAAAAAATCAAATATTTAATTTTGAGGGAAAAATCAGTTTTGGATTTTGAGCATATATATCATCATTCATTTTGGCCCAATTAACCCAGCAGGTGTGTGTAAATTAGGTCACTATTTTGTCACCCTGGTAACATGAGTTAGGGAGGTGGATGTTACCACCTCCAGCACAGGTGATGTTGGCTGAGTTAGTATTAAGAGTGCTTTTAAAACAAACATGCAGAATGTAATATGTTAGAGCTTAAAAAATTCAGTCTAGTGCTGAGTGCTGACAGATAGTATTCTATAACACAAAACAAGTAGTGCTTTGAATCTGCATTCACAAGTAAGGTCTAATGAACCCCCAAATCAGAAATGTCATGTAAAACTTTCTGGGCATTTCAGAGAGGGCAGATGCTACAGCACCATGGAGAAAGATTTGGGGATTCATGACTGCTTCTCTGAAAATTAAGGACGGTTTAGAGATAAATATGGCTTTCAGAGAGTCAGGGACTCTTAACTATTGACCTCAGTGCCTAAAGGACCTGGAATCTAGTTAACACCTAGAGTTGAATTTTGTTGTGGTGGTTTTGTTGGTTTGATTTAAGTGCAGTGTGTCTACTTCTTTCTTTTATGCACTATTTTTAATCAGTGTTCATAACTGTTTATGAGGCTAGACATTGGAGGAGTTGGCATGTGCCAGCACTCCATCACTGGTATTGTCTCTAACTCAGGCTTCTTCTCCCCAGGTGGAAAATCAGACATGTTTTGAGATCTCTTGTAGAGCTTGTGCAATCTGTTTGGCTGCCGAAGGTTCCAAATCATGTGGGTATTCTGCAGCCCCACAGAGTGGTAGAATTTCTTCACTTATCACTGACAAGTTCACACCTCTTTTGGTCATTAAAATTGTAAATGTGACTTATCAGATACAGAAAACAGGCCAAATTAGTGATATTAAATATATTTCTAAGGAAACTCTTTCTTCCCCGACTGCCTCCAGCACCCAAAAAAAGGAAGCTATTTCCTTTTAGCCTGTGATGTCAGTTCATCTGTGGTTTTATGATTTTTGTTTCTTCTGTCATCTTTATTTACATTTGTATCACTTGTTAAAATTTTTATAAGCATTTTTATACCACACTTTGTTTTTGGTATTATTTTTCATGTGGCATTTCATAAACTCAAGTCCTTTTGATTATTTTCACTTGGTTATGACCTCAGCTTTATTACTTAGTGTGTTTTCAGTAGTTAATATTTACAAAACACTGAACAAACTCTCTGAGATTGCTTTCTGTAATCTTCCTCTCCATGAATCAAGCCTGAGAGTTATCAGAAGTGGCATAGTAGATTTATGGACTATGTGGATGGATTCCCTTTCATAGGACACTCAAAAATTTCTAATTTTTAGGCTTCTTTCTCTTCTTTCTTTCCCCAGGAGACATGCAGGTTTGGAAATCTGTGAAGGGGAAGAAGTTCCTAGTGCAGGAACAGTTGTTCAAGCCTCTTTCCCCTGTTACCTTAACATAGATTCTTCTGTGTGTTCAAGTATTCTTCCACATCCATCTTTTGAAGAGCTGGTTATTGCAATAAACATCTGAAGTCTTGGTAAAAACTGATAACTTGTTAAGGGAAAGAGTATGCATTGTTTGCTAAAGAACAGCCATGTTCTACCTTGTCCAGGAACAAGGCAAGTGGCTGCACAAATTAGTATTGGAATGGAGCTTTATCACATCAGAATCCCAGATTTTTTTAGGGATAGGAAACAAAAAAAATGGTGAAAGGATTAAAGTACCAAATCTAATAAAGGGAGTTGTGGTAAAATTAGAGCACTTGGATCCATGAATTGCCATAACCAAACTGTGGGATAGGGATGGACAGTTAAACAAGGTAATTTCTTTCATTGCTTGATAAAATAATTTTTACACCTTTTAAGAAGCATGTTAAAAAGAGAGAGAGAGAGAGAGAGAGAGAGAGAGAGAGAGAGAGAATGGTATATCTGAAACAAAGAGCTTACACAGTCACAGAGCTGGTTGGTTTTTATACCTTCCTAAACCGAGTATTGTCCTTCAGTACAATACAGAGCCATTTCTTTGTTCTCACAAGCTAGCAGTTAAATTGTATGTAAATGTATGCAAATTAGATGCTGTCTAATAAAGAGAGTCATTAGATGGAAGAAATATTTAGTTTAGAAAAAAAAGCAGGTGTATTGTGTAAAAGAAAATTTAAGGCTACAAAAAAGCCCAAACTTCTGTGGACACTCACAGAAAAAAATTATTAAAATAGATTTTTAAAAGACTTACGTCTTCTTGACCTTTCCTTTGTGCTTATATATATGTGCTTGTTTTTAAAATATTTACATAGAAAACTAGGGAATTGGCTTCTTTCCCAGAATTACTGGAAGTACCTTCACCAGGAACATTTGGACTTGAATAATCTCTACAGCAGCATTTTCCTTCTTGAATTAAGTGAATTGTGAAATGAAAGATTGGCCAAGAAAGAAATTGCTCTCCTTTGCTTAGATTGCTCTCTCCCAAGACCTTATAGCTTCATAATAGGTGCCTCCCAGTTAGTCATTCTGTTTATGTTTTGGGCATCTTTCCTCAGAGGAATGGAGGTTTTCACTTTGTCCAAGCCTATCAACTGCTAATGTAAATACCTTAAATATACAAAATATAAGTTCCTTCAGACCAATAAGTACTTTTTTTCAAACAATACTGCATTCAAGATGCAGCAAAATGCATAACATTTCCCAAACATTCATATTTTGTTTTGAGTGACTGAGTGAATAATGATCTTAAGAGCAGACACTTAGTCCTGCATATATGAAATACCTCTGTTCTCTGTAATTCATAGTGTTTTAATTCCTCAGGCTTGCATTTAACACTTATATAATATTATTTTTTTCTGTTCCTTTTCCTCAAGTTTACTATAAAAAGTTTGGAATTCTCATTGCAAGTATCTCTCATTCTCATTCCAAGTATCTCTCATAGTGCATGTATTCTTGGGCAAAAGAAGACATAATATTCTCTCGCAGTTCTCTCATTCTACCAAGGAAACCATATATACAAATGCTTAACACATATCACACTGTAAAAGTTACATATATAATATTGAAAAATAAAACAGTAATTCTGACTGAGGGATATCAGAGAAAGGTTTCTCAAAGGAAGGTGAAGTTGAAGTAACATGTAGTAAGGAACAGATGGTTGGCTATGTTAGGGTAGAAAAAAAGCAGAGTTGCAGAATTCTCCATGTTGCATTCCCAAATTAGTAGAAACATACTAGATTTCCCTCTTTCTCTCTTGTGAATTTCCAGGAACAGCTTGATTTTAACCTCTGTGGAAACACAAATGAGAGCTATGATGGATACAATAATTGCTAAAGTAAAATTATAACTCCAAGTCAACTTTTAATCATATTCAGCCATTGACCAGAAAATATGGAAAATTTATGCAAAAGATTTCAGAACTTTTGATTCACAGGCATTAAAATATAAAATTTCATTATTATTCACTGTGTTGATGTTGTTTGTGGTATGCAATAAAGTTTGCGAACTAAGAGTTTTAGGGCCATAGAACAGGTTAACTAACATATTGTTGAAATATCATTCATTAAAAAGCACTTTTCCTTTAATTAGGCAGAATAGAATGTGTCATAGTTTCCATTTTTACAGATGAGAAACTGAGGTTATGAGAGGTTGAATTGCCTTCCTGGATAGCAATGTAAAGGGTACAGCCAGACCACCCTGATACGTTGTTTCACTCTTGGGCTGTGGCTCACCCTCACCTAGAGGCAATCCATAGGGCAATGATGCTGTTACAGAGCAGCATATATATTAGATTCTATTCTATGTATTTTCCATACATAGATTTGGTGTTATAGTTCTCATTTTTTTCAACTTCAGCATGAGTAGAGTACCTGAAACCCAAACTGAGGGAGACATGTAGAGGCAAGAAACCAAACATTTTGGAAACTAAAGCTGGTTATAAAAACCATAATGTGCTTATGGATTGGAATAATTTTAATTACTTTGAATTTTGAGTTAAAGAAAAGATTTCATTGTGAAGGTGCAAACTACACTACACTGAACTAATCTTGGAAGTAACCAAAAGGCTGTGGGACTAACAGCTTTTGATATTACTTAGTGCTTATTATTGTTATTATTATTATTTCTTTTTAATTATGCAAAGTGCTAATCAGTTTGATTATGCACAGTGCTAATCAGGTTAATTATGCAAAGTGCTAATCAGTTCTTCTTGAAGCACACGAGGAGAGCAGAGGTGCTAGCAGTGAATGGCATAGCTAGATGGGGGTAGTCACGGCAGTCATTCCTTATTAAGATAGGAATAGACAAGATAGCAGAGGTGATTTATCTATAAAAATAAAGAAGGAAAGAAAGAGGGAATGGTGGGCACCTGAGAGATTATGGTTTTGGCAGGACAGCATTTCTGCACAGAGAGCTTTTCCCCCTATTGCACAGTTTGGTTGGATAGTCTTTGCTATATTTTGAAGGCACTCATTTGAAGCCAGAAAGACTGCAGAGGGAAAGAAACAGAGTATTGTATAGCTAGACAAGTTGTCAAAACAACTTATTGTAGTTGGCAAGCACAAATTCCTGGGAGGACAGTACAGGAAGTAGAATCTAATAGACCTATACATGAGAGAGGCCATCAATACAGAGAACTGAAAAATTAAGAGAATGCCATTGTAATAAAATAAAAGGGGCCCTCTCACCACTGACTTGCTCTTGGGTTGAGCGCCTGTGCAGAGTGTTTTCTGTGGTGAACTGAGGACTGGCTTCTTGGTGCTGGCAGTGTCTCTGCTGAGGGTAGTGATGACGATGCCACAATAAGGGTTTTATGTAATTGTTACTAGCTTTGTTGCTGTTGAAATTAAAGTGATTTTTAATATTAACTTATAGGTCTGTGCTTGTTAAGCGAATGACTTCCTGTGAAGATGAGTTCATACAATATGTTCATATGTTTTTATAGAACAATGGTCAGGCAGCTCCCCTAGGAAATCCCTTTTTATTTTCTCCTCCTGTTCCATTCTGTGATTTGATAAGCCATCAATGAAATGCTGAGATATCTACTTGTTTGAATATATTCAAAGAACAGGGAGCATTTCAGGAATATTTATTTTTAAGAGAATTGTTGTCAGTCTATGTGATTTTGCCTTGACTCTGGAGTTTGAACAGGAGATTTGTAAGTTATTTATAAAAGGGAGAGTCTCTAGTTCCCCATTTATGACCTGACACAGCATTTACTTTCTTTATGCACATTTAAGCATGACTCATCTTCACAAGTGCCTTATGTGAACTGGATTTCTGTAGATGTCTGAGTGACGATAGTAACACTGCAGATGCAGAACTATTGGTGATACTACCACAAGAATGCGTGTTAATAGTCTGTTCATCCAGTCAGCATAGATTCTTGAATAAAGACAGGATTTCAGTTTTTATTTTTCCTTTTCACCAGGACTGATTCCATTTTCAAATATGAAGAAAAGGACATATATCTTTGGTTTCCAAGGAAAGTCTGGAATGAAATAGATTTGTAGAGGACAGTGCCCACAAATTGAGAAAACCTGTTGGGAACCCTTTGGGAATTTGGTTTCAAGTTTCTCTTCAAAGCAGTGCTTCTGCTCAACTTCATGGGAACTTGGTATATAAAAGAAACATTGCCTGTATGTCCCTGCCCTTGAAAAGTAAGATAAAAGGTGGGCTGTTCATATCACCACTTTGATATTTGATTTCTTAATAAGTTTTTAAACTTTTCCTAATAATTCTACCAAGAGGGCACCCTGGAGATCTTGCTCTTTAATGGATACTAACTCCCCTGGAATACTAGTAAAGACATTTGAAGCCAAGATCATTGCTTCATAGACATTTGTGATGCCTCTGAGAAGTGCCAAGGAGAAAACAACATGGTTTTAAATGCCAAACCAAAACAAATTTAGTAACACCTAACTAACATGGCCAGTCTCCTAATTAATTATATATTTATACCCTTAACACATACATGCTCCTGCATAGACCCATTCATTCCTTCATTTCAAATCACTATTTGGTCAACTGTTTAGTTAAAATGTATATGGTGTAGTAGTTAGAATGCCTTGAACTTTTCTGAGTACCGAAGATACAATTAATCAAAACATCACAAATATCTGCCTTCATTGTAATTTGCAACATAGATCGAGATTTTTTTTTCAAGATCTCAGCCTTCAGTAACAAACTTTTTCTGTAGAGGACAGTGCCCATAAATTTAAAAAGCCTGTTGAGGATAATACATGCATGTTTATTTCTCCTTCAAATTTCTTTTCATAGAAATCTGTATATGTCAACCACCAGACTTCAGTATTAAATTAATTGGAAGGGGAAATCATATTTCAAAAGGCCCTAAAACTCCCTGGGAACTGTTGAGTGTTGATGCTGATCAGGGGTCAGGCAAGATCCTTTCCTCAATAGTATACCCACTATCAGGGTTGGAAATGTGTCCCCCACAGTCTCATGTATTTGGCAAGGTCATAGCACCTTGAGAGGTGGAGCCTTGTGGAGGAAGGCAGTCACAAAGGCTGGGCCTTGAGGTGGATTAGTCCCACCCTACCTCCAAGAGAAGTCTGCTTTTTGCAGCAAGCAGTCTTGTAGCTTTCAGCTTCCAAGATGTCTGCAGTGACCTAGCCTCCTCCAGCTTTGACCAATCAGCCAGGCTGCCTCAGCTATGAGAGATCCTATCTTCCCTCTGGAACCGTAAACTGAATAAATCTCTCTTTCTCCCTTAAGTTTCTTGATTTTGAGTGCTCTCTACAGTAACAGTTAAGAGTAACAGTACAGAAATTGGTACCAGGTAGTGGGATATTGCTGTGAGAGTAAGAGCATCTGGTACCACAAGGTGAAGCTGTTAATGAAGCTGAGAGAAGTTGGTACCCAGCAGTATGGCCAATGCTGTGGTGTGGCTAGTGTGCCTTTGGAACTGTTTGTTGGGAGAAATATGGAGAACTTTGGGACTTGGTGCTGGGAAAAGTCTTTGTGTCTTGGCAAGGGGGCCAAATGGTTTCTTGTGAGAGCTCAGAGAAGAGGAATGCTGTGAGAGATGCAGGCAGTGTAAGCCTGCTGGGGAACAGAGACTGTGTTTGCAATGGGATGAATGACACATGGAGCCATGTGTTGGCAGAGTTTTTAATGAAGTCTTGCCCTCATCGTGAAAGCTTGCCTGAAGTTAAACTGGAGTGCTTGGAGGAAGAAATTTCAACACAATATAATCTTAATGTGATATGGACACTTTTAGTTGTCTTCAGAGTTATGAAAAAGAGCAAAGAATCAGGCAGGAAGAAGCAAAAACTGTAAGATCTGATGATTAAAAATGCAATGGCAAACTTAAAAAGCTGAACCAGGAAGAAGCAGAGAACAAAAAATCGCTATTAAATAGACTAGCTCCATTTGTAAATCAAAGCCTGCTGTCAATTTGGAGAGGCTCTATCTTGAGGGCAGGATCCTCAGAGAAGGCTCCCACCCATAAGAATGCAAATCCTTTCAGAAGATGTGAGCTAAAGGGTGGAGTTCCAAAGCAAGAGTTGGTTTCTCCTACAAAGCAACTGCCCAGGAGTGAAAGAGATGGTCAGCATAGAGAAGCAGAATCAGCTATGATTCAAGGGAGCCAGTCTTAGCAATGTCGTCCACGTGGTTCTGGTTTAGAAGCATGAAGGATGTAAGAGGGAGGAGATGGTGGAGTCTTCCTCCAAGATTTCAAAAAATTATGGAAGTCAGGCAGCATGTGGCAGAAAGTCTTCAGTTTAGAGGCCCAAGAAGGGCAGTTTTTGCTGTGGGTTCAAGCCTGGTTTGCCATTGAGAAGTAAACATGTTAGAGATGCCAGAAACAACGTGGGACACCTGCCAAGGAGAGTCGTATATCCTAGTTGTCAGCCCAAGAGAGTGATGTGTTCTACGGCCAGCTGTATTGGAGCATTGGAACCAAAGCCCTTTGGAACTGAGATGATTTCTATGAGAGGCTCACCTGTTGGATTTGGAGCTACAGGATTTGGAGTTTGTTCTGCCTGTGTTCGGTCCTGTTATGGACCAATTTTTCCTATATATGCCCCCATTCCTTCATTTTGGAATGGGAATTTTTTTTTCTGTTCATACAAACATAATAGGAACCTCTGTCCCCTCCCTCCCTCTACCCCTCCCTGACCTCTCTGTTCCCTCCCCACTTTGTCCCTTTCTTTCCCCCTTCCCTCCCTTTCTCCCAGTGCCCCCTCCCCCATCTCTGAAGCATCCTTTAATGAGTATATCAAACTTGGAATGGGAATATTTATTCTGTGCCATTTTATGTTGGAAGTATGTAACTTGTGTTTTGATTTTGACTTTGGACTTTGGACTTTTGGACTGTGTTGGGACTACAGATGTAGTCTATGAAGACTGTTAAAGTTTCACTGAGTATGGTTTGCATAATGAGATGGCAATGAGCCTGTGGGGGCCAGGGGTGAAGTATCATGGTTTGAAATGTGTCCCCCACAGTCTCATGTGTTTGGCAAGGTCATAACACCTTGAGAGGTGGAGCTTTGCTGGAGGAAAGCAGTCGCAAGGGATGGGCCTTGAGGTGGATTAGTTCCACACTACCTCCAGAAGTCTGCCTTTGCTGCAAGCAGTCTGCAGCTCTCAGCTTTCAAGATGTCTGCAGTGACTTAGCCTCCTCCGGCTTTGGCCAGCCAGCCATGCCACCTCCAGTTTTAGAAACTGTATCTCCCTCTGGAACCATAAGCTGAATAAATCTCCCTTTCTCCCTTAAGTTGGTTGACTTTGGGTGCTCTCTCATGGCAATAACCGGCACACCCACTGATATATGATTCATGCTCCAACAAGTGCTCAGGCACATGGCATGAGAAGCAACTCAGATGAAATACATGTGAAAAGACATGAAGACAGGACCGAGACTAGTAGGGAAGAAGAATGGCTATTATGGGAAAAGGATGGGGGATTAGATCAAGAACAAAGTGAACAGATCATGAATTCATTGTATTCATGAATGAAACTCTAAAAGAATTTTTTTAAATTAGAAAAAAGTAGTGGCTTGAGTTATATGGTTTCCAAAGTGTCATCATGCCACATATACTGTTTTACCATCTATTTGGCTGTTAATAAAATCAATTTATCCACTGTTACTAAATGTGAAAAACCTTAGAATTTAGGAATTTCTTTATATTAATTAAAATATTAAATTAATATATTAATTAAAATATTAATATAAGCCATGAAAACCACTGAACTCAGTGCACAGTGGCACAGGGGATATAACTTGATTTCATAGCTTTTCTTTATTTGAGACAAGTGTCACCTCCCTGGTCATACTACCCCAAATACCATCAACTTATGCAATTTCCTTTTCCTCATCTGCTTTTTACTGAATTATGCCTGTATTTAAGCAAGCTCTATTTTTCTTTTCTAATTGCATCTTTTTTATTTCATTTCTTCTTGTTATTCTTACATGCCTTGTTTCCTAATGTCTTAATCAATTTTTGGTAGTTTTATTTACTATATGTAACATAGTCTTCTATATAATAAGAATATATACATACATATAGCCACAATTAAAGCAAAATAAGTAAAAATATGTTATCCAATCTATGCTATTGCTATTGATGACTTGAGTCTTCTTGACTATGTTGGAAAGTTCTGATATCTAAAAGTCTATTTTAAATCCTTGTATATCCAGTATTTATCATGAGCTCTACCAACTTGAATCCCACAAGCTAGCCAGAAACAGGATTTCTGAAAAAGAAAATCTATTAATGATCTACTAATGAGTGAAAAGTCAAGGAAGTGGATAAATAGTAGGAAGGCTCGTTACAGCCAACTGTTTGGATCTGACTTTTTAAAAACTACTTTAATTTATTCTCTGCTGGGAACAGAGAAGAAAAAAGTAAATTCTAGATAACCTGAAAAGACTAAAGCATAGAGAGTTGATTGGTAGCTGGGAGGTAAGTGGATTAGGTGACTGCAAGGAAGTTAGAAGGATACACTGTGGTTCATTTCAAGATAAGGGAAACTGGTATAGAACAGTTCAGTATTCTTCAGCACCATAGTGGGACTACTGAGATATAATGACTCCTGAACTGAGCTAGTAAGACTGGTAAAGATAGGACTGTGTACAAAAAAGTGATTATAATGTGATTTAAAAAGTGTTAACTTTTTTTTTGTTGAAAGAAACTGTAAGATTAAACAACAAAAATATAGTCAAAAGTAAAACGAAGAATCATGTAAAAATGAAGGTTCATTTCAGGGTTGTAACTATGCTCCATTGTACTTGCTTTGTGGGAACAGGTAGTTAGTTCATCTTCCTGAACTGATACATACCTTATTTCATTTAAACATATATCAGTTTCAGTGACTCTTCCTGGTTGTAATTAAATAGAGCAGTTGCTTTCAATATCTTAAAGCCCATAAGCTGAGGATGATTAGTATTTTGTAACGAGAAAGATGAATTTTGTACTAAAAGCCTATTTAAGAAAATGAAAGTTAAAGGATTGTCATATTGTTCTGACTAGAAATAGTAAAGGGTATCTCCACATGAAAATGTAAGATTATGGCTATAACTAAGAAAGAGATAGTGAAAGAT
Organism: Typhlomys cinereus; assembly: GCA_023101885.1. NCBI lineage: Eukaryota > Metazoa > Chordata > Mammalia > Rodentia > Platacanthomyidae > Typhlomys > Typhlomys cinereus. Next base: position 13,516,448 of record JALPQD010000006.1, on the reverse strand, counting down.
GGGCTTTGTGGAGCTCTGCTTTGGGGAGTAAATATAGACCTGTGCTTGTAAAACAGAATACCATGGACTCCCTTATTTTGCCTGTACTGTATGTTGGCAATATACTATGCCTGGTAACTAGATAAAAAATGAAATTGAGGATAAATGGAACAGGGAGACATTAAAAGCGATGTGGCCAGTGATTTGCAAAATTTTGAGGTCTGGATCTACATGGAACAAAAATAATTTCATGTGCTTGTTAATAGCTTTCTCTTTATTCAATCATAGAATAGGCTCTTCTCATTTCTTCCATTTTTACTAAGAACTTTGTTCATTGCAAGACCTTGGTAGATAGACTGGAAAACAGTTTGCAAAGAACCATGGGTGAGAAGGTTCATTGTAAAATGTCGAAAGTTCAGTTAGATAAGATTAAAAGATTAAAGAGTAAAAATGAGCAGTATGTTCATAGATTACATATATGAACTTGACAATTGAAGGCGCTAACTTTGAGCACATTTGCAAGTAATTAGTATTTGAGTTACCCCATCGAAAGCCTTCAGAGATTGTATAATTGATGGGGAAAACCAATTCCATGGTGGGTGTTTCACCAGGTAGACAAACAAGGTAAGGGACACTGGTATAGAAAAATTTGGTATTCTTCAGCACCATACTGGGACTACTAAGATATTATGACTCCTGAACTGAGCCAGTCTAAGACTGGTAAATTCCATGAACATGAGCCTACTGCCATACTTTAGCTGGTTTAGTGAGCTGGCATTCTTTGGCATTTGTAGACAGACATGATGTCTGCCAAGGGAAATCTAATCTCTCACAGTAGGCCTGTGGATATGGTGAGGCAAGTTCCTTGCTTCTCGTGTTTGTATGAGCTCACCTGTCAAGCTGGACTAAAAAGCTGTTTCCAGACAATGGTAAGACAGAATGAAATCCCTTATTCCTATAAGCCATTTTGTTATGAATTTATTGGCAACATGCAGACTAATTGCAACAACTACCCATGAAAGGTGGATGTGCTGAAGAGAGGTTTAAAGAGGACAATATGGGTAGAAAGAATTTCAAAACACAATGACTATACAGGTAGAGAATATTTAAAGCAACCAAATCTGAGAAAGGTGATCCCCTTTGATTGATTGATGCTTTCTTGAGACAGTGAATGAGAATTAGAATTGTTTTTGAGCATATGTTTCTGCTTGGCTACCACTTTAGATGTAAACTGGGAATTACATGGGACACACAATTCTATTCCCACATGCTCACCATCAATACCTGAGACAGTGAGGGAGTGTGTCTCAGACTTTCAGTGTTTCCTAAGTAGATGATAGATTCTTGTGATTGTACTCAGTGTACTGCTTGCGCCTGATGTTAAGTTTAAGCCTGTAAAAATACAGAAGTAGAGGGAGAATGTCCCTCCAGAATGTGATTTGTACAGGACCAGAGTACTCTGAAGATGTCCTGATAACTTGTGACTTTTCTCTGCATGCTAATCTTAGTTCACATTTTGTCAGCTTTCAGTAGTCAGGTATACAAAGAAAGTTACTCGTAGCTATGATCAGTTTGTGCTTAGGCGAGGGAAAATACTTTTACTTTTCAGGTATTATTCTAGAATAATCTTCAGAGGATTATATGATTAAGTAATCAAGATTCATATGGAAACAAGTAAACGTTCAATAAACAATATTAGGCAATATTGTGACTCAGGATTTAAAGTTTGCCTCATTTAGCTCTTGAGTCATGAAGCTGTTCTAGTAAGATTGACCAACTATTATTGACATTTCCTGTGATTTAGTTGATGTGTTTTGTAACTTGGTGCCAACCCAGTGCTGACTTCAAGGACTGTGCGACGATTTCCTAATTTGCACTATATATTTTTGTCCCTTTTGGAAACATACTTTCTTAATGAAGTGGCATTCAAAAAGGAATACATACTTAACATACTTATATTTTTCTTTATGTTTTCAAAAAGAAATTCTGAGTGAGTAATGCAACATTAAGCATATGGCTACACAAAGATTAGAAAAACTGTAGCCATCAAAAATGAATATTAGTAGTAACACTGATGGAATTTCACACATATGAGAAAAGAAAAAAGACTAGCATATAATAAGAAAATAAGGTTTCTAATAATGAAAGCATAGTTGGAGGCATTTGCTGTTAAAATAGTAGCCTTTGAAATAAGAGGAAGCACCTTAAGTCAGATAGGCTTTTTATACTGTTGTTAATAGCATTTGCTCTAATATTATTGTAAAACTAAGCATCTGTAACGATAACATATTTAAAATCAATAAAGTATGTGAATGTAAAAAATGTATTCCTGCTATAAAATTCCCAAAGATGTAACAATGCACCTAGTGCAGAGCAGCATAGTTTTGGATATTATTGGTTTTGCTTTTTTGTTTTAGCTTTGATTTTAACTCCCCTTTTCTTAGTAGAAGTACAGAAAAAAAAGCGACCTCCCAGGAGGTTGCAAACATTCTTCTGATCTTTGCGATATGTTGTTACTTAGGTGTTTCCTGAAAACATTTTATGATTCATCTGTTGCTTCTGATATCCACAATCTTTGGGTAGGAGTCCAACTAGAGTTAGTCTTTTAAATTTTTTATTTTACATTTAGACTTAGAGAAGCACTTACTTCTTAAGTGCAGTTGGAGAATGGGTTGAACAGTCATCCTTGGAGTGTCTGACAATATTTAGGAGAAACACGTATAACTGAAACAAAAAATATGAAAGAATGGGAGAGAATTGAAAATTCGTATGAGGGTCATTCTGCAAAACATAATACTCATTATTTAATTTAAATTTACAGCAAGAATCTGAGTTTGTTAGCAGCCTTTATGTTAGAAAAATTGAAGAAAATAATCCATTCAGCTGTTGATGATTGTCAGGAAATAGTCGAAATGATAAGATTATAGTCATGAAAATGAGTTGAAAAGTTTGGATTTGATTTAATAGTCAAGGGAAACAGGGATGAAAGGGAAGATAAGTAGAAGATTGTTTTAATTTTATGAATGAAAAATCTTGACAAATGTGGAGGAATTTTATTACTGAACTTGGTTTATGTTGAGTAGACTTAATTAAAACAAGAGTTGGAGCTAGAATCTGAAGAATATCTGGGGTCTTTTATTCATGCACATATAGAGTATTCCAGTTCACAAAACTGGGGATTTATAAATCTTTTTTTTTTCTTTTGGCATTGACATAATGTCAGCAACCTCCTAAATTGAAATCTTAGCTCTAGAAAAAAATGAAGAGATGTTAATTAGTCCTCAGAAGCAGCTTCACTTCACACTAGAGAAGGTACCGTAAAGCTATGATATATGTGGATATTTAGCTATAGCATGCATACTAGTAGGGTGTCTCACCTGTTTGAAAGTGGCTTTAAGATATTTAAGATAGTTATTTCTGTTATACTCTGTACCTAGCTTTTCTTTTCTTCTTACATAGTATTTCCTTATGAAGCTGCTATGTTATAGTGAAAATAATCAAGCTAGTCTACATATATTTTGCTATGAAAAAAAAAGTTGAGAAATGCTATTGGACCAAGCTAATGACATGTTCAATTTGTTTATTGAAAAATGTTTTTGAATATATAGTTCCACTAATCATGTGCAACAAGTGTAAACAAAGACCCTGTGTATGACACAATATTCATGTTTTTATTTCCTTGCATATTGAGATGCTGTTTAGCAGAACTTTTATTTTGTTTATTGATGTTTATTTTGTTTATTTTGTAAAATTATAATGTACACATCACCAGCATATATTTGGTTATAAAATCAGAGTAGTTTTTTTTAAGAAAATGTAGAAATAAGGAAAAATATAAAAATATATTGTACTAGTTTTACTCTTTTGGGCAAAAGTCTTGAATAGCATAAAACAAAATGCTGTGCTTAGGATACATAAAAACAGATTAAAAGTCAAGCAAAGCAGCATTGGTTCTTCAGGGAGTGCTTGGCTATTTATCTGCTTGAGGAAGAACCAGGTATTATTGTAATCGTCTAGTGTAATTGCCTCAGATCAGTGCTGAGAAGTATGCCAACTGTGTTTACTTTGGGGGTTTTGGCAATGATATATAATTTTCCTTGAGTAGAGTAGAATAGATGGCACATTTTCCTTGAGTAGAGTAGAATTGGACAAGTTGCTTTTGCTTTCCATTTTCCTTAAAAATTAAATTTGTTTTTCCTTCCTTTCCCAGTAGTTACAGCTACTTTAGTTTTTAGTTTAAAACGATTAGATAAATACAAGTTACCTGAAACCCAGAGTAAATGTCATTTATGTTCCTCCTATGTATATTTACTGAAGTCATGACACTGGCTCTAACCCTAACCAAACAAAGATATTCAGAAGATTTGGCAAGGAGTGTGTCCTTGCATGATGAACTGGGGTCCTTGAATCAGTTTTCCTTTTAAATATATCTGTGTAACTCAGTGTCAGAAAACTAATTTTCTATCCTCAGCAAAGCCTAAGATTTGATTTAAAAACTTCAGGAGGCCAGCCTGTTGCATAGAGTAGTTTATTCTTTAGTGGTTTATAGCAGGGAACAAAGTACATATGTAGAAGTTGGGTTGGATGGATTACTGCACAGTAAGGTATTAAACAAGCCTGACCTTTTCTTCTAATTCCTTTGATTTCCTGTAACCTCTTACCTCCCAGAGTGGAAGGTCACACCTGTATTCCCAGTGAGCTTGCCATCATGGTAAAAAATCGGGCTAAGAAAATAGCTTTTTATTCTTGACTTACAGATCACCCACTTTTTTTTGTTTTTGTTGTTGCTGTTTTTAGCATTTTTTCCTCTGAATTCATTTAAGGATTGTATTTTAAATTTTACTCCCTCTTCTCTCCTGCCAAAAAATCCAGCAATCTTCCAATGTCATTCTCCTCTGGACTGAGTTTGGCTATTCTTCAGGGAGGCTTGGCCATACTGAGATTTCTCCCTTGCAAGAGGGTCAGACTTATAGCCTTATACTTCTTTTCATGTCTTCAATTGATTACAGGGGACCCACACATCCAATACTGATGAAAACACAACCCACAATGTTATGAAGTTCATTCTTGTGATTTTTATCACCAAATTAGGTGAATATGCACATGGTTTCTGGACAGATATCTCTTTCACATTCTCCAGATCTTACTGTTTAATGACAGGCAAGGTGCATGACCTGACTTAACTCAGATAACACCACATACATTTTCAGTATCATGGTTATGTCTTCAGGTTACTATTTTGACCACAGTCCATGAGTATTCAAGTTTCTTACATAAAATTACTAATGTTTGTGTATGACCTACACATATCTTTTCAAATACTTTAAGTTGTGTTTACATTACTTCAAATATCCAATACACCATAGATGCCATGGAGATACTTGTTTTTCTTGATTGTTTAATAGACAAAGCACTGTGCATTCTCATCAAGGAAGCATAATTTTAGTTGTTTTTTTTTAAATCCATATTCACATGATTCCTCAGATGCAGAATCTCTAGAACGTGAAGGATTGGTAAGCTATTTTAAGAATTAAATAAAATAATGTTTATTAAATACTAACTTTCACTGTACAGTATTATCTATACATACAAGAAATACAGATTTACAGTGGTTAAGATATGTCCCCAAGACCATTAGTAAGTGTTGACAAGGGACTTGAACTTATTCAGTCTTCCTCCAAAATCAAGTGTTTAGTCATTGCTGTCTTTTAACCTCTAGAGGGAAGTAATATAATATAATGTCTACGCTTGTTACGTTAGACTTCCAGGGGTTAAAATCCTAAATTCTCACTTGCCAAAAGATTTTAGACAAGTAATTTCTTGTGTTTTCTCATTTTTAAAACAGAAATAAAATAGTATCTTTCCTAGAGTAATAAAAAATCTATGAATAATACCTTCATCCATGCATTTTAGGTAATAGAATTCAGACACAAGGAAGCTTATAGAGAGGTTTCTTCATTTGCCCTCAAATGACAGTGTTTTATCAAATCCAGGGAAATACTGAAAATCTATTGGCCTATTCTCAATGTTTCACCTTGCCATATATTGCAACAAGTTTCTTTAGAAGCACATTTTGAGAGACTATAAATTATGTTTTCTTATTTAGACTAATTGTAAATATCATTAAAATGAAATTGTAACCAGTAAGTAGGTGGAAACCATCCTAGAAATGAAAGTAGCAGTACTCTGCTTGTTCCTTCCCTAACACATAGAAATGTGATGGAAGAACCTCCACCTAAAGCCAAGTATTTACCTTTAGTGTACAAAATGAGAAGACTCAGGAATTCAGAATGTTGATTCAGAGTTCTCATTTGTCAAGCAAAGTAACTTAAACTTTTAATACAAATGCATAGGATTTTTATGTATGTTTATTTGAATGTCTTCCATATATATATATATATATATATATATATATATGGAATAAGATTTTATAAATGTACATATGGGATAGGATTAAAATTGACATAAGTAAAAGCTCAAGAGAGAAACATAATCCACATTAGGTTAAAGAGAATGTGGAAATAGAGGAACAGATATTATAGTTATAAATTTTAGGATAATTATATATCATAGTGGTATAATCCTCACTTCTTTGTAAGTTTTAACCTCTAGATTCATAGCTAGAAACTTGTCTTTCTTTTTTCATTATTATTATTTCTGCTCATACAAACTTAACAGGTACACTGGTCCCCTGCCTCCCTCCATCTCCCCCTGACCCCCCTGCTTCCCTCTTCCCTCTCCCCTTCCTCCCCATCCTCCAGTGTCTCCCCCCCCCAATCCCTGGAGTATCCTTTAATGTGCATGCCAAACTCTCCTCTGAGTCCTCCTCTCCGATGAGGTGCAAGGACCCAGAGGTATTTCCCAGAACCCTTTCCTGTTTTCCCCTTAAGCTTAGGAACACTACTGTGACTGTCAATCTCTAGCCTCCAAGGATCCTAGTGCCTTTAGCAAATGCTAGACTTTGTGGAGTCAATAATGTGTTGGACATAGCACAGGTCATGCAAAGTCCTATTATGATTGCTTTGGCCCTAACTTGTGTGGAGTTTCTTGCATATCATTACTCCTCCCATCCTTGTGCTCTTACAATCTTACTGCCTCCTCTTCCGCAAATTTCCCTGAGCTTCAGGATGGGGAGAGATTAGGCTGGCCCAGTTCCAGGTGGTTGATATAGTCTCTGATGTTCTGAATTATGTACCTGTTAAGTTTGATTTTTTTTTTTTTCGGTTTTGCTACTCCTGCAATGCCCTTGGCTCCATCCTGATGGGTATTGGAATTCACCCCCTGGCCAGAGATAAAAACCTGTTAAATTAGAGTCTTGTTATAAGAGTATATTCAAAGGTAGATGGAATAAAAGTAGGAGACTAGGGTGAGAAAGGGGTCAATCATCCATTTGCAAAATGGTTACTTTCTATCTGGCAGCCTATATGCCCTCCCCTTCTGGTGAGATCATACCTCATCAGTTGCAAAGATCAGGAAGGAAAGTCTGTGAACTTAACCAGATGTCTCATTACTTACTTGCAGTCCTTGATGGTGGCCTATTTTCTCTGCTGTAACATGGTCCCCTCTCTCTTTGTTTCTGGTGAGGCCCTCCTTCCCTATCCCTCCTGTTTATAATCTTTACAATTACTGTATGTATTACAGAGATTTGTCTTTGAGTGTCTCTAAGTGGGTTTGGTACTAGGATCCACCTATTAGGGAGTATATACGGCCCTTAATTTAACATTTCTGGGATACTTCACTCAATATAATTGTTTCTACTTCCATCCATTTCCTGGAAAATTGCATTAATTCATCATTTTTGATGGCTGAGTAGTATTCCATTGTATAAATGTGCCACATTTTCCTTGTCCACTCATCAACCTTTGGACATTTCAGCTGATTCCATGACTTTGCTATTTTAAACAGTGCTGCTATGAACATGGTTGTGCTTGTGCTATTGAGGTGAATTTTTGCTGTATGGGGGGTTTATTCCCAAAAGTGGTATAGCAGAGTCATATGGCATTTCAATCTTTAACCTCCTTAAGAATCTCCAGACCGGGGGGGGGGGGGAGGCTCAGGGTTTAAGCCTCTGCCTTGCAGGCGGAAGGTCCTGAGTTCGGATCCTAGACCCCACTTATAGACGCCAGGTGGAAGCAGGGGGGCCTGCGTTTCCGGCCCTGGTAGGGTGGAGCCTGTGAATCCCCGGGCAGAGTAAACAAGGAGGAGGTGGAGGTGTCCATGGTGGTTCCCGAATTCGTCCGTGGGTCTACACACACATACATACATACACACACATACATACACTCATGCGCACACATGCATACACATACAATTAAATAAATAATAAAAAAAAAGAATCTCCAGATGGCTCGCCAGAGTGGTTTTATGAGCCTGAATTCCCACCAGCAATGTAGGAGAGTTCTGCTCTCTCCATATCCTCTCCAGCACTTGGTGTTGTTTGTATTGTGTATTTTTGCCATCCTGACTGGGATGAGATGATATCTTAGGGAAGTTTTGATTTGCATTTCCCTGATGGCTAAGGATGTGGAGCATTTTTTAAGAGATTTGTTAGACATATTAATTTTGTCCTTGGTAAAGTGTCCTTTAAGTTCCAAGGCCCATTTTTTAATTGGCCCATTTGTTTCCTTGGTGTTTAGTTTTCTAAGTTCTTTGTGCACTCTGGACAGTAGAGCTCTATCAGATATATGGTTAGTGAAGATTTTCTCCCATTCTGTGGGTTGCCTTTGTGCTCATGTTACAATCTCTTTATCTGAACAGAAGCTCTTTGGTTTCACAAGATCCCATCTGTTGAATGTTCCTTGTAGTGACTATGCTATTGGATGTCGGTTTAGGAACTGTTGGCCTAGCCCAATCAACCCGAGGGAGTTTCCTACCCTTTCAACTATGGTTTTTATAGTCTCTGGCCTTATATCAAGGTACTTGATCCATTTGGAATTAATTCTTGTACATGGTGACAAGTATGGGTCCAGTGTTAATCTTTTGCATGTGGAGATCCAGTTTTGCCAGCACCATTTGTTGAAGATGCTGTTCTTTTTCCATTGGATTTTTTTGGGCCCCTTTGTCAAAGATCAACTGGCTGTAGTGTGTGGCCTTATATCCATTGATCTGTGTGTCTATTTTGGAGCCAATACCAGGCTGTTTTTACAACTATGGATTTGTAGTATAGACTAAGGTTTGGAATGGTAATACCTCCAGCAGTGTTTTTGTACCTCAGGATTGCTTTTGCTATCCTGGGTCCTTTGTGCCTCCATATGAATTTTGAGATTGTTTGGTCAACTTCTTTAAAGAATGGCTTTGGGATTTTAATTGGTATAGCATTGAATCTGTATATTGCCTTTGGTAGGATGGTCATTTTTATGATGTTCATTCTGCCAATCCAGGAACATGGGAGGTCTTTCCACCTTCTGGCGTCTTGTGCAATTTCTTTCTTTAGGATTTTAAAGTTTTCATTACAAAGGTCTCTTACTTCCTTGGTTAGGTTTATACCAAGGTATTTCATTTTTTTAGGGGCTATAGTAAGTGGGATTGTTTCTCTCAAGGCTTTTTCACTTCTTTCATGCTGGGCATATAGGAAGGCCACTGATTTTTCTACATTTATTTTGTATCCTGCCACCCTGCTGAACATCTGTATTAGTTCCATGAGCTTCCTGGTGGAGTTTTTGGGATCACTCAGGTATAAGATCATGTCATCTGCAAATAGAGATAGCTTGACTTCTTCCTTGCCGATTGGAATCCCTTTTATATTCCTTTCTTGTCTTATGGCTTCAGCTAAGACTTCAAGTACAATATTGAATAGAAGTGGTGAGAGTGGACAGCCTTGTCTAGTTCCTGATCGTAGCGGGAATGCTTCAAGTTTTTCCCCATTGAGTATAATCCTTGCTGTAGGCTTATTGTATACCACTTTTATTATATTGACAAAAAGGTTCCTTCCATTCCAACCTTCTAGGGTTTAATCATAAAGGGTTGTTGGATCTTGTCAAAAGCTTTTTCTGCATCTATCGAGAGTATCATGTGGTCTATAAACTTTGGTTTATATTGTGAATAAAGCTTACTTGATCTCCATGGGTGATCTTTTTGATATGTTTTTGAATCCGATTTGCTAAGACTTTGTTGAGAATCTTTGCATCTGTGTTCATCAGAGAGATTAGCCTATAGTTTTCTTTTTTAAGTGTATCTTTATTAGGTTTTGGGATTAAGACAATATTAGCTTTATAGAAGGAATTTGGTAGTGTTTCTTCCTTTGCTATTTGATGGAACAGTTTAAGGAGTATTGGTGGTATTAGCTCCTTAAATGTCTGGTAGAACTCTGTGCTGAATCCATCTGGTCCAGGACATTTTTTGGTGAGAAGATTTGAGATTACTTCCTCGATTTCCTTATATGTTATAGGACTATTTAAATAATTCACAACTTCCTGATTCAATTTAGGTAAGTTGTGTTTACTTAGGAATTCATCCATCTCTTTTGTGTTGTCACATTTCACAGAGTATATTTTTTGAAATATGACATTATAATTCTCTGAATTTCTTGGGTATCAGTAGTGATAACTCCATTTTCATTTCTAATTTTGTTAATTTGGACTTTCTCTCTCTTGCTTTTGGTTAATTTAGCTAGGGGGTGTATCAATTTTATTGATTTTTTTCAAAAAACCAGCTTTTTGACTGGTTGATTTTCTGTATCATTTTCCTAATCTCGAATTTGGATATTTCTCCCCTTATTTTGATAATCTCCTCCCTTCTACTGCTTTTGGGATCAGATTGCTCTAGTGTCTCTAAAGCTTTAAGCTGCATTCTTATTTATTTCTGATGTTTCCATTTTTTGATGTAGGCATTAAGAGCTATGAACTTACCTCTTAGGACAGCTTTCATTGTGTCCCAGAGATTTTGGTAAGTTTATTTTCATTATTGTTCACTTTAAGGAAATCTTGAATTTCCTTTATAATTTCTTCCTGAATCCAATTCTCATTCAACATCATAGTGTTAAGTTTCCAGGAGTTAGTGTATTTTCTGTTGCTTGTTGTGTTGTTGATGTCAAGCTTTAGGCCATGGTGGTCTGATAAAGTACAAGTTAGAATTTCAACTTTCCTGTATATGTGGAGATTCGTTTTTGTGGCCCAGTATGTGATCTATTTTGGAGAAAGTTCTGTGTGCTGCTGAGAAACATGTGTATTCTTTGGTGCGTGGATGAAAAGTTCGATAGAGATCGAAACTTGTCTTTCTTATGAACTGAATTTCCTACAGTCCATTTGCCTTCTGTAAGTTGGAATTTTCTCAAAGTAGGCAACAATTATGGACATTATTATGTGAAAACTTTTGGAATCAGTTGAAAATTGTGTGGTATAAATCAGATGGATATGTCGTCTCTTCCATAAGATAGTAGTTACTTATTATATCTTTTTTATTTTGAGAGAATTACAAGGCTTACTTTTTTTTCTTTTTGGCAATTCATATGAACATTACTCAAAGGGAAAAAATTTGCTTAGGAAATAGATGTCCAAAGGATTAGGAGATGACTCAGTTGGTAAAGTCCCTGCCTCACAAGCATAGCACACATGTAGACATCTGGGTGTGGTGCATCATGCCTATAATTCCAGTTCTGGAGAGCTGGAGACAAGAGAACCCCTGAGGCTTGCTGGCTAGCCCATCAATCTGAACAGCTGATCTCTAGTTTCAATGATATAACCTCAATATGCATCAATATGTTTATGTACCCTTGCCCATGTGCATAATTAAGCACATGTGGCATGTATGTAAAAGATGTGCCATAAATAAAATAGAGATAGAATTCCAGAAAGACAAATGTAATTGATTCTGGAATAATTTTTCTCCTTTAACTAACTAAATAAGAAATGATAAATGGTTCAATACAATAATAAAAAGATGTCACCCCCTGGCCAGAGATAAAAACCTGTTAAATTAGAGTCTTGTTATAAGAGTATATGTAAAGGTAGATGGAATAGAAGTAGGACATGCAATACCTATCAGGATGGAACCAAGGGCATTGCAGGAAAAGCAAAACTGAAAAAAAATCATCAACAAACCATAATTCAGAACATCAGAGACTCTATTATCAACCACCTGGAATCAGGCCTGCCTAATCTCTCCCCATCCTGAAGCTCAGGGAAATTTGCGGATGAGGGGGCGGTAAGATTGTTAGAGCACAAGGATGGGAGGAGTCATGATATGCAAGATACTCCACACAAGTTAGGGCCTAAGCAATTGTAACAAGACTCTGCATGATCTGCGCAATGACCAACATATCATTGACCCCTCAAATTCTAGCATCGATTAAAGTCACTAGGATCCTTAGAAGCAATGGATTAACAGTCACAATAGTGTTCCTATACTTAAGGGGAACATAAGAAAGAGTTCTAGGAATTGCCACTGAGTCCTTACACCTCATCAGAGAGGAGGACTCAGAGGAAAGTTTGATATACTCATTAAAGGATGCTTCAGAGATGGGGGTAGAGGGCACTGGGGGAAAGGGAGGGAGGGGGGAAAGGAAGGGACAAAGCAGGGAGGGAACAGGGAGGTCCAGGGAGAGGTGGAGGAAGGGAGGAGACAGGGGTTCCTATTATATTTGTATGAGGAGAAAAAAAAGAATGCAAAAAAAAATAAGGAAAAAGAAATACTAAAGTTCAAGCAGATTCACGTTGAATTCCATTGACAGTTACAGACCTGGATTTGGTAGAGACCATTTCATTGACTGTGTATTCAGAAATTTATATGGACTGCTTAGGCTGTTTTATCATTGCATTAAGTAAACAGGTAGAAAGTTATGCTAAATAATCATCAGTATAATGATGGTTTTTTATATGAATTTCAGTTTTCTAAATTCACAGAGCCAGCAGGATGAAGCAGATCTGTCACCTGTGTCTAGTTTCTTATTTTAATATACTAGAAAATACAACTATCATGTTTCAGCTTATTCTTCCTTTCCAGAGACTTCAAGAATGTTTTCCTAACATTGCTCTTAGGAATGTGTCAGCTTTGTGTTTAGAAGAATAAAACTTAAGTGAGCTGCTAGCACTAGTGTTAAACATCAAAGTTGGGCTCCTTTAATGTGTATATTAAGTGAGATATATCTCTGAGAGTATATATGTGATTTTCTATATTAGGTTAACTGAGGTAAAGACTCATCTTAACTACCAGACCTTATGAAATAGAGAAAAAGAAGGCGGGGGAGGTAACTTGGAGGTTGTCTTTGCCTCACAAGCAAGGGGACCAGAGTTTTGATCCCCATATCCCCTATAAAAGGTGCCGAGCAGATAAGGCAGCTGCTTGTAATACTGGCCCTTGAAGACAGAGCTTGTGAAACCCCACAACAAAGCAATAAGGTGAAAGAGCTATCCAGGATGATTCCCAATTCCATCCTTGGTGCTCCACAGGCATACACACTCAGGTGTCATACCCCCGAGAGAGAGAGAGAGAGAGAGGGGGGGGGAATAAAATTAAAAAGGAAAAAGCAGGTTATTTTGGTTGGTTGTTCTCTACATTCTTACTATGGATGCACAAAACTCCTGACCTCTTCAGCAGTATGGATATGTCCTCAAACTCTGGCGTCTTAAAGTCACTTTTGTCAGATATGTAAATTCAGATGTGCTTGTTCCTCAGCTAGCATCACTTCTATTAGTTATATTTTGAAGTAGGTAATTTAGAGGTGATTCCTTTATGGTCCCACAAGTAAAAAAATAGATGAAGTTGTCAGACTCTGCACAGGGGCTGTTGTATTTTGTACACAAATTGTGGACAGTTCATAAGCCCTTACTGTGCAATGTTTTTCGATGTTTGTGTTTTCATATACATGGAACTTCTCTAGTAAAAATTGTGTCTAGGCTTTGAGGTTGTCCAGGTTCAGCTTAAGTGTTTGTAAATGAATGACTAAAATGTATGACACCTATTATTCAGATATCTTTCTGAGACCTTAATTATTTAAAACTGATCCTTTTTATAGATAATTGTAAAAGAGCACCCTACCTTATGAATATATTTTACATGTCACTCTGCTAGCATTTTGCTATATTTACCTCATGGATCCTAAGAAATAAACAGTTTTTGAGGCATCAGTAAATAAGGTGGTAAAATACTAAATACAAACAAAAGTCAGAGAATGATGGCAGATATTGCCTAGATAATCGTTCACACAAATGTGCCAACATCTCAGATTCATAGCAAACAATCTAAATTTCAAAGCAACAGGGATGTTGCCTTTGTTGCTAGAATGTCTTATACCATCTGACACATAGTATGTGTTCAGTAAATCTTTGATAAATATATATACTCTTTTGGAAAGAAGGTCAATGCTATTATAAATTTATTTACATATGTTCAAATCAAATTTATTTCACTTATAAGAGGAAAAATGTAAAATATTGCCTCCAGCTTTCACAATTCAGGCAGTTTTGTCATTTGAAATGATGAATTTTTTTCTAACCAAAAACTTATTAAAAAATACTGACTTTGCCAGCACTTGCTCTAGCTCAAGTATAGTTCGAAGCTCTGGAGATAGATAACAAAAAAGACACAAAATTGTTTTCACACAGACTCATACACTGTAGCTCTTACAACTGGTTCTCTTAGAATTGTGTCTAACACATAGTACAGATCAATATTGTCAAATACTATTGTTAAAGAGTAACCTGTTATTTTCATAGTTTTTTTTTTTTTACAACCCGTAGCTTCTGATTGAAACAAAATTCAAGTTAAGGAATTAAAGACAGATGGTATTTTAAATATGTATTTTATTGTAATTCATCACTCTTCCTGGATGCCCACTTTTTTTAAAAGGAAGCGTCTTTCTACTTGGCCTTTTTTTTTTATTATTATTCTGCTGTGTGGCCTTGGCAAGCCAGGGCCATGTGATTCTCGCCTAAAAATAATGAAGATATCATAATATTCTAATTCACATAGAGAACACAGCAGAACTTAGTAAATTAATGTTTGCACAGTGATTAGAAATCTGAGGATGAAAATTGCTAAGAGAAATGTACAGAACTATTATTGCTACTAAAATTATGATAGTGAATATTTTTCTCTACCAAAAAAGTCCTCAGTGAATTAGTGTTTATATTTTTAAAACTATGCCACATTTTAAATAGGTGTTTGGTGTGTATCTAAAGGAAAAACAAATAACGATCTTGTCATTTAATTCTTGTGTGATGGGGCTGGAGAGGTGGCTCAGGGCTTAAGCCTCCGCCTTGCAGGCGGAAGGTCCCGAGTTCGGATCCCAGATCCCACGAATAGACGCCGGGCGGAAGCGGGGGCGGCCTGCGCTTCTGGCCCTGGTAGGGCGGAGCCTGTGAATCCCGGGCAGAAGGAGGTGGAGGCGTCCATGGTGGTTCGCGAATTCGTCCGTGGTTCTACATATACACAGACACACACACACACAGACACACACGCGCGCACATACGCACGCACATGCGCACAGTTGAATAAAAAAAAAAAAAAATTCTTGTGTGATATAAAAATTCCTAAGGAATCACCACTTGGAGGAAGTAAATGACATTTGAATCCTAATGATATCCAGTCTGGATAGATGAGTGATTATTCTTGTTACATAAGTGAAAGGTGGCATTGGTAGTGAAATGAGAACTAAAGTCCCATCTTTTGTCTTTCTTCCTTAGCTAATGTTTGGCTTGAAGCAACTACCTTAATTTCAAATGTAAAGAGAGTTTGTTAAGGAGAAGACAAATGTTTCCTTTTAGATTATTGTTGACAGATCACAAATTCTTGATATCAGTAAGCTGTGATTTCAAACCCTGTCTGAGCACATTTTCCTAAAAGAGTTCCAACACCCACAACTTTTAGACACTATCAAGTATGAAAGAAATTCCTTTGGATTTACCTTCTTAAATTTGCAGGAGAGAAGGTTAAAATATAAAATTTACACAGAATAAATCAATACTGAATTTTAATTCTACAAGTACATGGTGAGCACCAACCAACTATCAAGAACTGCTCTTAGGCAATCTCAAAAACTCTAAGAAACTAAACAAAGAATTTGTCTTCCATAGTATTTATTTTACTATAGACAAAGACAATGAGAGAAACAATGACTTTGCAGAGAATATGTACTATGGAAGACAAAATGGGCTGTGTTAGCTGCTGATCAATGTGTGTCACTGAAAGGGTGACATTGGAGACCAGAGAAAGAAGCAAGGGCACGTGCTGCCCGCGGAGAAGCATTTTAGGCATCAGACCAACAGAGTGGAGCCTGAGCTAGATGCAGCACGAAAATTCGAGAAACTGGAAACACTTTGTGATTTCTGAAACTCTTTAAGATTCTGAAGAACCAGGGCAAGCAGCCAGAGGATAGGGACACATTCTTTCTAAGTTACGTGCGGTTTCAGAATGTAAGAAGTTGTGGTTATATTTGTGACTGTAGTACTTCCATAAAAGATGTGAGTGGCTCGATCAGGTATCTCAGACCTTGCTTCTGAAAATGCTGTGGAGAGGGAGCACCAAGATCAGGCGTAACACAGCCGCGACAGCACTGCTGCCGTGGGGTGGGCCTTTGTTTCAGTTTCTTCCATTTAGCATTGACTGTCTCCCTCCTGTTGTTCTACCTAGGGGAATTGTAGTGACCTGAACTATTGAGTTTTCTTAGAGAGTGACAAGCAGCACTCTTGAGGAAGTTTATGAAGGTGAAACCTAAAGCTCAATTTCTAGCCTCCTTTCTGATACTGTCTCCTCAGTGGAAGTCTATAGCAAACTAATTTGTCAAAGAGATCTTAATTTTGTTGTAATGGCTGAATTTTATATATCAAATCTTTGCAATAACAAGAATTATATATCAGCCCATGAAGACGGACATAGTCATTGCTGTTCTTTAACCTGTGAAATGTTGTCTCAAGCCTTAGATCTGAAGGTAGACACATGCAGAATAGCAGGACCTCATCTAAGTGACACTGCCTTTGCATGGTACAGTCTCAACTGTACTCTTTTGCTCTATTTATGTTTGTATGATGCTGTGGTTCACCCAGTACCTTATAAAAGTTATCATAGTCATTTTTAAAAGACTACCTTTGCTTAAATGTTGTCACAAACAATAGTGAAGAATATTGAGGCTGTTATAAGAACATTTGGAACTAGCAGATCTCTGATATCTACAGAATAAGAAAAAAATCATAAAAAGCCATCCAAGATCCCTACGTGTCTAAATATTCAGTTTGAACTGAAAGGTTTGTGGGTCACAAAACAAAGCTATTCTTTATTTGCTCAAATTTTACCACTTCCTCCTTCAAATTAGAAAGTAGGAAAGCAAAAAAGAAAAGTGGGAGAGAAGAAAGGTAAGAAGAGAGGAAAAAAGGAAGAAAAAAAGACAGGAAGGAGGAAAGGAGAGAGGAAAAGGAGTGAGAGAGGGAGAGAGAGGAGGGACAGATCAGAAAGATAGAGAAGACCATAGAGGCAGAGAAAAACAAGCAGAAGCAGAAAGAGAGGGAGGGGACAGTGCATCCTCATCATCAGAAGAGAGGGAGGGGACAGTGCATCTTCATCATCAGAAGAGAGGGAGGGGACAGTGCAGCCTCATCATAGGAAGAGAGGGAGGGGACAGTGCAGCCTCAGCATAGGAAGAGAGGGAGGGGACAGTGCAGCCTCAGCATAGGAAGAGAGGGAGGGGACAGTGCAGCCTCAGCATAAGAAATGCTCTCTCAGATTCATAGATTTTTCTATTTTTACAGTATTTATTTACTACAGTCTTCAAAGTTTGCAGTCAACTGGTTTACTGTAATAAACACTTAGTGAATGCAATTTTTATTTTAATAACTGTGGCTCAAATTTTGTGAGATCATACCAGCTCTCCAGTGAAATCAAGTTTATGCTTTTCTTAGGCAGTCACTTCAAATACCCATCATGTGTGGTAAACAAGGTATTTCTTTTTTTTTTTTTTTTTTCTGAACAAGGAGTAGTATACCACAGCAGTCAGTAAAGCAGATCCCACCAAGTAATGGGAAACGTGGGAAAATTTTGGTTTAATTTGTCTGGGAAGACTCAGTCCAGTAAACTCTGTTGGACCTAGAACGATAAGATCATTCTGCTTCTGAATGAGGAAGATAGGTATAAAGAAGAGTCCTATGCAGGCTGTGGATGCCTTTGAACTTTACAGGTTCAAATGTGGGTTTACAAAAATGGAGTAGGAATTCCAAAAGCAAATGTGATGTCCCTTGATTTCTTCAAACATCACTCACACAAAAACAGTCACTAGTAGAAGCTGCAGGTGCTCCCTTTTCACTGTATAATGTAAAGAGAAAATGTAAAATGGACAAGCTTGCGACAATCACGTTCTCTTCATCAAGCTGTTATTGTTATTTTAGTGAGGACACTAAAAAGAATTATCTAGAGCTTCTTGTTTTTACTTCTTTGTGTACTTGATGAATGTGATTGCCATTTTACCTCCTGTATTTAAACCCTTCTGCCATAATCCCACATTCTGCCTAAAAGCCCTGTCTGAGTTCACCCCTTTCCTTGTCATAGATTTAAGCAGGTGCAATAAATGTATTTTGGACCATTTACAATGTCTTGTGCATGTACAAATGCCTCACATAATTAAACTAAGATTAATAGAGACTCTTAGCAAAGTAAGTTTATTTTATGAATAAGAAACACCACACTATTCAGCATATCCTTTCTTTCACAAATACACTTTATTCACTTCTGCAGCCAAGCATTGTATGACTTGAAAGCAAATAAATATTTGTCAGGCTACCTTCCAGAATTTTCTGTTAGCTGTCTTCTAATTCTTTCCTGATGGCCTACAAAAGGAGTCAGATTTTATTTTTCCATGAAACAAAAGGATTGGTCTGGTACCATATAGCCAGTGATTTTCAGGATCCTGAGAAATCTTCACTTAATTTTCCTGCTGAATTGTTCTTCGTCCTATCTTTTCCTTAATTTAGAGCTTAAAGCATCGTATTCAAAATGGCTACCATGACAGAGAAGGAGGGAGTAAGGGAAAATAATAAAAAGAGCAGTGGCAACTGGCGTGCTGCTGTATAAATAAGCACATTTGCTGTGTCTCTGTTCTGCAGGTTTTATGTCCCATTGATGAGAGAACTGGTTTGAGATGTAAATTGCTTCGTTTTGATTGAACCAGGGAGGAGATGTCATGTAACTCATCTCATCAGCATAGAGTATTATGCTCTGGTGAATTATAGCATACTAGAGCTGGGAAGAATTCCTTAACCTCTCTCTGCAGCCCTGTTCCAGTGTCTAATAACTGCCAAAGGGGAGTTCTTCCCCACGGTCAGTCTACCTGCTTTTATCATTTTAGCTCATCTACTTCTGGCCTGTTCTTAGGCAATTTTTCAAAAGATCATTGGAAAGTAGCACTGTTTTTATTTACAATGAACCACATGCAGATGAAATGTTGTGAGGAAAGGCTCTGTAGCTCTTGGTTTGTTCTAGGTAGTGTACTTTGGACAAATAAGAAAAATAATAGAGAAATGATTTCATAGAAGCATTTTCCACAAAGTATCAAATTCATTTAGGCTTATGCTAAGAATTTAGAAGCATCTGCATAAAGCACAGTGTAGAATGGAGTGTCCTTCCTCCCTCCCTCTCCTCCCCTCTCCTCCTCCCCTCTCCTCCTCCCCTCTCCTCCTCCCCTCCTTCCCTCCCTGCCTCCCCTCCTTCCCTTCCTGCCTCCCCTCCCTTCCTTCCTTCCTTCCTTCCTTCCTTCCTTCCTTCCTTCCTTCCTTCCTTCCTTCCTTCCTTCCTTCCTTCCTTCCTTCCTTCCTTCCTTCCTTCCTTCCTTCCTTCCTTCCTTTTTTCTATCTTTCTGTTAAGAAATTCAGGGCAGATAGCATAGCCCTATCATGACAGCACGGCCTTTTCTTCCTCCCTTTCTATTAAATCTACATTTTGAAGGTGGATGGTGCTGACTCATAAATTAAATTGGAGTAATACATACAGTGTATATATATTTCTGTCACTTTGTCTCAAATTAAACACGAACCTTCTCCCCTGACAAGATGATAGAAAAGTTAATTGCTCGCCCTGGCTTTAAATTGGAATTTGAATTTGCAAAATGCTAAAGGTTTATGAGATCTAAATCATGAGGAGCTTAAATTACATTCCTGTGATAAAATATTAATAAATCAATTAAAACATAAGCCGAGTATAATATTACTTTTTTTTGTAGGAACCTTGAACACAATAATTCATTAGAGTGTAGTGCAGTAACAATTATTGTATCTTTTTTTAATTTTCTTTTTATTAGTTTTTTTGATAAATACATCATCAGATAAAATTCCACACAGCGGATTATCATTCCCCTAATGCAGCATCCAGAAAGCATTGTACCCCAAACAAGAGCTCACACTCGAAATTATTTGCTGTTCCTTTCCTTGTTAGCATCAGCTGCTTCTTTTACTGAAGGGGGATTTTCCTCTTGGGAACATCTGTTCCATGCCAACTCTACCATTTTGTGGTTTCTTAATCTGTCCTCTAAAAATGGGCATAATCATGATAATAGGACATCAGCCTGGCATGGGGAACCAATTAGGTAATGTGTGTAGAAATCTTTCCTCAATGATAAAGCCCCTAGCTAATGGTAATTATTATTATCATAGATTAGGAAATTTGTATCTCTAGAAGGGCTCTTAGACATCACTTAGTAATCAACCCTCTCATTTTAAATATGAGGGATCAGAGATCCAGAGAGGTTAAGTCGCTTGGGTAAAGCCACACAGCTAGGTAGTGAAATTGCTGAAATTAAAATCAGGACTCTGAAGTCCTAATTGTGGGAGTTTCCCCTATTGTATTTCAGTGTTATATATTCCTTCCTAGAAAGTTTGCATGACACTGATATGTTACTGTGCATTACTCTCCCAATGCAGATCACTCTGCTCTCTGTTTCTGTCTGTCTGTCTGTCTGTCTGTCTGTCTGTCTGTCTCTCTCTCTCTCTCTCTCTCTCTCTCTCTCTCTCTCTGAATCTTGTCTTTTTTTTGGATTGAGTAAATTTTAGTCATTTTAGGTATAATTGTCTAAAGGCCTGGTGGCACAAATGCTTATTCCCACAAGTGTCAGAAAGGGCTCATTTAGCTAGGGAGAGACTGCCTCCTCCTGCAGATCCCCAAATGAAGACTCAGCAGTCCCTTCCTCTCCTGCAGAGTTCTGGAGGAAGGCTCAGAGGAGCGAAGGCACAGCCTGCCTTTTGAAGCAATTCTCTCTTGCAGTGATGGATGAGAATACAAAGACCAGTTTTATCTGAGCTGTCTTCCTCCTCTGGGGTCCATGCCTTCCCTTGGTTTTCCTGACTGGACCTCTCTCCATCCTTGTCCCAGGGATTCAGTGGGCTCTGTTTTTTGTTTCTTAGAAAAATAAACGAAGCCATCTCTAAAGCATTGGTTAGATCTAGCTCAGATGATACTTGGAAATGAATAGTTGTTTTTACTGTGATGTTAGGAAATTGTGTGATGTTAGCTCTAAATCCTGTCACCCAATCAGAGAACAAGTCTGAATTTGAATTTGCTTTTTTCTGATGGCTAGGGATTTATCATTTGTCATTCTATTCTTTTCTCTGTTTTTTCCAGTAGCAGCAAAAAATATTTGTTAGATTAGTGTTCTGAAGACCTATATTAGAGACATAAAATATTCAAAATTGAAAAACTGCTCTATAAATGCTATGCATTAGCAATATGTGATCTAGAAAGGTGCTCAGTAAGAAAGAATAAGTTCTTCAAGTTGACAGCATTCCCATAGATGATTATTACTCAAAGTGGTCTAGTTTTTATAGAATCCTGAATATGTTTGATCAGAGAACATGTGGTCTCTGTCCTGAACTTTCATGATTTGGATATATTATTTTATAAGAGAATAAACAGGAGTTAAGATGAAAAAGTCGACAGATGCAAACTTTTGAAACTATGAGGAAAGATAAGTAATAAGTAGATTTTTAGAAAAAAGTGAGTCCTGTGGGAGTATTCAGAAAGGAGTGAAATTATTCTATCAATATATCTTTAGCACGTATTGATTGTCGTATGTCAGAAGACCACTGTTAGGAACATTTAAAAATGAGCAAAGTGTACCTTTCAGAAGATAATTGAGATTTGGTGGCTTCCATGTTGGATAAGATAAATCTGCTACGATATGAAGGTTTCTGTAACGGCTTCTGTAAATTAAGTTTTTATGTGAGAGATATTACAGAATTTATAGAAAACAAGCCCATGAGGATATACATAATCACAGTACAGAGGGAAATCATCACTTTAGTCATCAGGACTCCAAGAGCAACATCATAACACACACAACCATCTGTCTTAACAAGACAGCTAAAGAACAAAAGGCAAATCTGCAAAACAGGAAAAAATAACTTGTAAGATAAAAATCAGAATATAATGAATAAGAAAATAAAAAAGAGAAGAGAAACTAATAAAGATAGTTTTCTTTCAAGAGAACAATAAGACTATCATCATACCAATAGCGCATGATTTAATTACTAAATAAGGAAGGCCACAATGTTCAAGTTAGAACTGAAAAAGTAACTGAAGATATGGAGAAAATTAAAATAGCTGTAATGAATGCAATCCATATAAATTTACAAAGTTCAGATGTAATGTGTGAACTCTGTGTGTGTGTGTGTGTGTGTTTGTGCGCGTGCGTGGGCAGACTCCGAAAGAAAATTAAAAACAATAAGAAATTTAAAAATTTAAACTGCCACTAAACCACCAAATAAATGTATACATACCTGGTGATGTGGGTTGTGATTATGTGTATATGTGTTTGGTGCGTACATCAGTCAATTTTCCTTTTTACCTCTTAATTGTGCCCCAGCTTTTGCCTCTGTCAAGGGTAGTCAGGAAGGATTCAACTAGAGTTGTTCATTTTCCACCAATGCACCTTTGCTTAATTTGTTTTACTGAGCTGTGTGGAGCCATGCAGAGGTTCATAGTCTATTTATTCTTTGTCTTCTGCTGATGCTACGGCCAGAATCCAAAGAGCTGTAGGCCAGAAAGTAAATGAGAGCAACCTCGATTTCTTAATTTGTTCTCCTACAATTTTATGATCTGTGACCTGTGCAGTCATTGCTGTTTTTTATTTTCTTTTGAATCTTTCCTCAGTTGAGCCATTTAGCAGATATATTTTCATATTCTTTTCCTTGAAAAATATGCCTAGCCACAAAATTATGAGTCACCCAGTCTTAAAAGCTTCTTCTCTCTATCTGATTCTATGTTCCTTAAGTTACTTCAGCTTTAACTTTATCTCCTGGCCTCACAATATTATCAGAGCCTTAGAAGGAAAGTTCATCACTGTGAAAAGCAGAACAGAAACCACAGCTCTTTCCAGATAGATCTCCTTGTTTCAAATCTCAACTCTTCTTTTACATCATTACGACTTCAGACCATTAAATCACCTCTTCATGGCGGTTTCCTGATCTGTTAACCGAAAAGCGCAGTAGTCATAAAATCATATGAAGAGTAACTGACTGTATATATGTAAAGCTCTTAGAAGTGTGCTTGGCATCTAGTATCCTGACAGAGATTGTGAGCTATCACTAATGTCTCCTATTAGTTAGGATAAAGTGTCTTAGCATCCAGAATTATATAATTTATCTGTATTTACTCTCCTTTCTGTGAAAAGCCCCTCTGTGTGTTTTGTTCCTTTCTGACATACCATGTTTTTCCCAGTGAATCTGTGAAGGGTCCATCGCTTTGCTGTGGATATGCATATTGCTATATGTGGGAAAGGAATTTTGGAGAGATCACTTGTAATTTCAGAGTTAACTATCTGATTAGTAGAATGCATAGTTAAGCAAAGGTTAAACTCAATCCAAGGAGTTATTTTTTATATTTTCCCTGTTTTCAAAAAGTTTTGTTTTTTATGTCTACAACCTATGGATAACTCTTTACTTTGAAAGCCACAGCATCATGGGATTTATGGTTCTGTTTCTACTTAATGACAAGCATATCGTATGCTTTGAATGACACTGAAAATTGAAAAATTAATTTGAAACAACTGTACTTTCATTTTTATGAAATAAATGTCAACTGAAACTAGGAAACAACAACTAGTACATATAAGTTTCTTTTTTTTTTTTTTAACCCTGTCTTCCTACTATCTATGCTATTTATCTAAAAACCACTTTCTTGGATACAAGTTGAGGCCCAGGGAGGAAACGTATTTGGCTTACAGTTTTACAAAAAATTGGTGGTTGAGCCTCTAATTTATTATTGGCAGATGTATGAGAACCTAGCTTTGATTAACTTTCCATCTATCTGACTGGAGCAAAGGATTCTTTTTTTTTTATTTCCGCTCATACAAACTTAACAGGTACACTGGCCCCCTCCCTCCCTCCACTCCCCCGATCCCCTTGTTTTCCCCACTCACTTTCCATTCCTCAGTGTCTCCCCCCCCCCCAATCCCCGGAGTATCCTTTAATGTGCATGCCAAACTCGCCTCTGGGTCCTCCTCTCCTATGAGGTGCAAGGACCCAGGGGTATTTCCTACAACCCTTTCCTGTGTTCCCCTTAAACTTAGGAACACTACTGTGACTGTCAGTCTCTAGCCTCCAAGGATCCTAGTGCCTTTAGCAAATGCTAGACTTTGTGGGGTCAATGTGTGTTGGATATTGTGCAGGGCATGCAAAGTTCAAATATGATTGCTTCGCCCTAACTTGTGTGGAGTATCTTGCATATCATTACTCCTCCCATCCTTGTGCTCTTACAATCTTACCGCCTCCTCTTCCGCAAATTTCCCTGAGCTTCAGGATGGGGAGAGATTAGGCTGGCCCAGCTCCAGGTGGTTGATATAGAGTTTCTGGTGTTCTGAATTATGGTTTGTTGAGTTTTTTTTTTTCAGTTTTGCTGCCCCTGCAATGCCCTTGGCTCCATCCTGATGGGTATTGGAATTCACCCCCGGCCAGAGATAAAAACCTGTTAAATTAGAGTCTTATTATAAGAGTATATTCAAAGGTAGATGGAATAAAAGTAGGAGACTACGGTGAGAGAGGGGTCAATCACCCATTTGCAAAATGGTTACTTTCTATCTGGCAGCCTATATGCCCTCCCCTTCTAGTGAGATCATACCCCCTCAATTGCAAATGATCAGGAAGGAAAGTCTGTGAACCTAACCAGATGTCTCATTACTTACTTGCAGTCCTTAATGGTGGCCTATTTTCTCTGCTATAACATGGTCCCCTCTCTCCTTGTTTCTGGTGAGGCCCTCCTTCCCCATCCCTCCTGTTCATAATCTTTACAATTATATTGTAGGTATTACAGAGATTTGTCTTTGAGTGTCTCTAAGTGAGTTTGGTACTAAGATCAAGTAATATGTACAGTTTCTTGTTCTTTCCACTTATAGAAGCATTTTGGTGATTCACTCATGATACCAGAGGAAATGTATTCAAGGTACAACTCAGTCTCAAAATACTGAACCAGCTTCTGTGAAGGCAATTTTATATTGTATTAAACACAGTTATATAGATAAAGTTACATAAAGTGTCAAAAGCCTGCCTGGGCTGTTTATGAATGATAAAAGCCAAGATTCTAACAATTAAAAAGTAATGTTT
This sequence comes from Typhlomys cinereus, assembly GCA_023101885.1. Classification (NCBI taxonomy): domain Eukaryota; kingdom Metazoa; phylum Chordata; class Mammalia; order Rodentia; family Platacanthomyidae; genus Typhlomys; species Typhlomys cinereus. Next base: position 13,490,964 of record JALPQD010000006.1, on the reverse strand, counting down.
ATGTTTCAAGGAAAGCTATTAGATTAATCATGTTGCTATTGATCACAATTGTCTCATGTGATCTATCCGTTTTTTTTGCTTTTTAAATGTGGTGCAAGCTTTTCTAGGTAACCAGGGACTATTTCAGTGCATTCCTTGGTTATGTTTCTTTTTAACACCAAATTTGATGTTTTGAACATATATGAACCAATGTGAATACTTTCTCTACAGGTTTTCATTTGGGCTGGTGCCATGTGTGGTTGTGAAGCCAAGTGTTCTGCTGGGGCAGAATAATCAAATCAGAGTTAATGGGGTGACCATCGAAGCAGGGCTCTTTGTCATTAAGGCCACTCTTGTGATAGTAGCGCATTATCCTGCTGATTGAATTTGTAGGAAGGCATCCACCTGTGGCCCTTGTTGGCAGAGGAAAGGTTTACTGCAGAGGCAGCCCTGGCGAGGGAGAAGTAGGAGGTAGCCATCCAGGGCTGCAGATTCTCTTTGCAGGACGACCTCAGCAAAATGAGGAGCTGGGTGACTAACCCATTATTGGGTTGATTTAGGTCCCCAAGTAAGGTGACCAAAAGCAAATGATTAGAAGCTACACTATTAGAAAGAAATGATTTATCTTGAGCAGGCCGTGCTGAGACACTGAATCAGGTGATCAGACAAGATTTAAGCACAATCTCTTTACCTTCATCTCAGGGATGTTTTTTTCTGTTTAGAGGAGAGGTATTGTAAGAATTTCCTTGTCTGTTGGGGGCACTGAGGTTCTCACTGACTATGGTAAACACGATTTGGCTCGCAGGCTCTCCTAATCAGGCCGACTTTCACTGAAACAGAGAGTGCTCTATAGCTGTGCCAGGTCTCTAGCAGTACCAACTGTTAAATAATAAACAGGCCCTGTTTGTTGGCAGCCTCTTCCCCTCCTGCCAACATGGAGTACCCATTTTCTGGGTTTACCTGCCTGCATGTGTTCAGACGCTCAGAACAGTGTGTGTGTTGTGTGAGGCAGGGATGGTATGGACCGATCTGTCTATATCTAACCTGCTTAGTTTATTTTTCTCTCCAGACCCTGGGTAAGCTAGTAAGCATGCGGGCCTCTGGCGGCTGGAACAATGACTCTGCTGTTGTTCTAGATAATATTACAGGCTTTGTAGAGTGCACTGGTTAATTGTTTTTCCAATGTTCATTTTTTCTTTCTAGAATTATTTTTCCTCCCATGAATTGGTTTGGAGGGAGGGAATGAGGAAATTAGCTCTGCCAATGAGAGATTTTACTTCAGGAAGTGAAAGAGTATTTGGGTTGATGGTTTCATTTTATTGGCAAGATGTTTATGCACATGAATAGTGAGTCAGATAGTCAGCCCACAGGTACCTTCTGAAGTGCAAGTCACCATGGAGTACTCTTGACTTAGAGGGTGTGGCTCACCAAATAATTGTGCTGCACATGACAGGATGAGGACAGAGTTCTTCCTCAGATTCCAGGGAACAGGTGACCACAGTAACAATTTAACAGATCCAAGCCAAAAGCACCCCACAACCTCTCTCTTCTTTAGAAGCATGAAAAAGATTCCTAAAAATACTCTCTGTAGCCATTGGGATCTATTTTCCCACTCACGGGACCCAGGAAAGTCCTTTGGACAATCTCAGTTTTATAATGCACTTTTGGCCAAAGGAATTCCATGTGTTTCACAGATGCAATGGTCAAAAATAGACTTTCTTAATTCTCATAAAGCCTCTCTAGCCTTTAGCAAACCCATGAACCCATCCCCAGGAGTGAGTCTTCACTGCATGGACTAAATGAAGGCCATTCAAGTAGGACAAGCCAAGCATGAAGGGTAACTAAAATGCAAAAATTTTCCCTCAGGAATTAAATGTAAAGCAAAACCTCAGCTTCCAAATGCCAGTCATACTCAGAATAATAACCCCTGTTAGAGACCTTTATTATAATCCAGTGGCTTAAAATGTTCAGTTACTTCCTTTGTAATGATGGTTTCTACATGATGAAGCTATTTGTTGATTAGGATACCAAAATCATTTACTTGAGTGAAATGAAATTTCATTTTCAGATCAACTACGTATGCTTTCCACTGTGGGATAATCATTCTGTTTCTTGGACTAGGATATTTTTAGATCAAGAATAAATATTGGAATGAAGACCTCTGTTGACTGCCCTGGTACTGTTTCAGAAAGTCAGTATCCTGTATTCAGCATAATATTCCTGAATTCATTCCTCAACGTATGTAATAGATATAGTAGTGGTGATATTATCTTCTTTTTATGAGAACACAAGGCCTCATTTCCCCATTATCTTTGCGAAAGATCTGGCTAATTTACAGTTTCAAAAATGATTTAAATATTCAAAAAGTATGGAATTTACCCAGAGTCATTCAGAAAAAAACTTGTCGTAAGTGCATAGGGAAAATTATTTAAAAGTATCTGGCACTGTATAACATGGCAATGAATTTGTATTCATGATTAGCTTCCTACTGAGTATACACCTTCTTGCTACTAAGTGGTCAAAAGTTTCATAACAAGAAACTAGAACCAGCTTAATTTCCCTTCAGATAAGTAATTTCTGCCATTTCCTAGGCATTGTCCTAACCAGCAGGCCTCAGTTTTCCACCAAAAACTTCCTGGGAGTAGTCTCTGATACATTAGGTGTCCTTGGGTCAGGCAGCTTCTAGCTAGTCACGGCCCAGCTGTTCGCTTGAGTTTCAATGTTTATTTTGTGGTAGATTGAAAACAGACATCCAAAGATTTTTAAAATTGTGTCTAAGTAAAGAATAAATAGTCCTAAGGAACATTTTGTCCTAGGACTAAAGCTCAATTCCCTCAACTATTTGACTAATTTGTCTCTTATGTTCCAATGGGACTAGTTTTTCTTTCATACATAAATATACAAATGTCGGCATGCATGCAGGTATGGACACACACACACACACACACACACACACACACACACACACACAGGTGTACATGAGTATGTATCCCACACATTTCTAATATGCTCTATATTTGGGTCTATGTCATTACTGTCTTTGTTGTCTTTTGTCTCTATGTCTCTTTTAATATTTATTCCCAGAGAATTAGATGTTAAAATTTTGTGATTTTCAACTATAATTTTGAATTCCTTCTTCTTCTTCTAATCTACTTATTTTTAACCAATGCATTTCTTTAAACATCTGTGTAATCTCATATGTGAGGACGTTCTCAAGGTGTTTCTGTTCCTATTAAGTGTTTCCTCTATATTGTAAAGCTGTGTGCAGCTGAGGACCCTCTTAATACATTATCCGACTACTTATAGGGAAAAAAATCCACTATCCAATTTAGTGTTGTGTTTGAAGATATTTTGGTGTACTTAATAGAAAATACATATATAACCACAGTTGACTTTGGTTGTTGGGAAAATAGGATTGCTGGAATAGCACTGAAATAAAATGAATAGTACTGACCTACTTAGAAAAATTAATTATGAAAGAAAAATAATGGATTATAGTAGCAGATAATGGTTTTGGGGCCGGTGTTGGTTTAAATCCATACTAAGGCTTATTTATAATTGGCAGAATTAGAGTTTTTGAGGATACAAAAGCCTTGATTTATTTACAAGAGTTCACATTCACATAGGACTTAAATAGGGATGGGAAAAACACATAAAGGTGTGTAAGGAATTGATTGCTTTCAATATAAGTTCTTCACAATTTCAAATACATTCTTCAGGAGAGAAAAAATTGTATACCAGGAAATGAATCAGAATCCTAAACTACTCAGATTTACAAAATTTTGGTCCTTTTTATCTTGTTAGGTTAGGTACAGGGTTGGATATGTTCTTTTTTTTTCACTGAGGAAATTTTATTTTCTAGGTTGTCAGTGATCTGAGTTTTTAATCATATATTTCTGCAGTTTAGTAACAGGTATCAGCTTGACAACTGAGAACAGAGCCTTTAGATATATCTATGAAGCATTATCTAGTTAACATAAACCTTTGAGCAAATCTGTGGGATGCCAATTGATGTACAAAGTCCCAGACCATAGTAGATGAGATCATTCCTCCTCAGACAAGTGGATAAAATGGAATGAAAACTAGTTGACAGTTTAGCAGACTGTGGTGTAGCCAAGTTCCTCGGTTCCTGATTCTGATATAACTTTCCTGCATTCGTGATAAACTATAACCTGAAACTGACTATGAATAGTAAAAATAGCCTTGTTCTCTAAATTGTTTAAGTCATATGTTATTAACAAGAATTAAATATGAGACATTACCTTTTATATTGATAAACTAGATTTTATCAAAATTAAAACTTTTGTTCTTTGAAAACAGTATTAAGAGGATGAAAAAATAATCCACAAACTTGTGAGAAAATATTTGTAAAGATTATAACTGATAAAGAACTTTCAAAACTCAATATATTAAATATAAAACACAGTGATAAATAAGAAAAAAATTTGAGTAGACAATTCACAAAAAGACACACATAAAAACTCATAACAATATGCCCAATGTTAGCAGTCATTATAAAAATAGTATCTCAAATTAAATCATGATAAACTATTTCATACCTATTAGAATGGCTGAAATTTTTTTCATTTTGTAAATTAAAATTTTTTTCAATGTTTATTTATTTATTTTTCCTAATCATAACACACTTAATGGGTACCCCAGTCCCCTCCCTCCTACCCCCTCTTCCTATTCCACCTTTCACCTTCCTCCCATTTTCCTCTTACTTTCACCCCTCTCCCTCCCTTTCTCCCAGTGCCTCTCCCTTCCCCCATCCCATTCCCTGGAACATCCTTTAGTGTGAAAGTCAAACTTCCCTCTGCATCCTCCACTCTAATGAGGTGTAAGGTCTCAGTGGCATTGCCCAGAGAGCCCTTTCTTTTGCTCCCCTTTAGTATGGGAACACTATTGTGATTGTTAATCCCTTGCCTCTAAGGATCCTAGTGCCTGTGATCCACGCTAGACTTGGGGGGGGGTCATTGACATGTCAGTCATTGCGCAGATCATGCGAAATCTGATTATGGCTACTGCGGCCCTAACTTGCGTGGAGTATCTTGCATATCATTGCTCCTCCCCATCTTTAGGCTCTTACAATCTTACTGCCCCCTCTTCCATAAATTTCCCTGATGGCTGAAATTTTTAAGAATGGCCATGACAAGTGTTGGTGAGGATGTGACACTGGCAAGAAGTAGATGGCACAGACTCTTTAGAGCACACTATGTTCTAGAATTTTTACTACATGATGTAGCAGTTTCACACCTACGAATTTATCCAAGAGAAATGGAGGCAAGTGTCTTTGTGTTCACAATCGCTTTATGTGTATTAGATAAACATTTTAAGAACCCTTGTGACCATTCAGAAGTGAGTGGATAATCAAGCATAAGTGTGCAATGGATTACCACAAAACAGGAAGTTCAAATGAATTATTGACACGTGCTACGACATGGATACATTTCAAATACATGTTGCAAAGAGAGGAAAAATAAGTATATGGTTTATGGACCTACTTATATAAAATTCTACAAAATGCAAGCTAATGTATATTTAGTGATAGTAAGTGAACAGTTTATTAAGCAAACTTTTTAGGGGCAATGAATGATTTATTATTTCATATGTGAGGGCTTCATAGGCTAATCAACATGTCAAAGCCCATGATATTATATATTGTAAATTTATGTGATTTAATATTTGCCAGTTATATCTCCTTAACACAACTATTTTTCTTAAGAAAAATAAAGGCAAAAGAGGTATAAATTATATATGAGAAGTGATAAGAAGAAATTCAAATATAATAGGTTAGTTTGGAAATCCTTCAGAAATATTCTCATTATTGAGGCAAGGACCTTACCCCTGAATTCCCCATCAGCACATCATAATAAATGCCATTGTCTGTAAGAATTGGGTCAAGCACCTTCACTGTACTTTAAAAACCTTGTAGGGAGCCCTATCTATTATGTTTTCTCTCATATGATTGTCTTATAGTGATTGCTTGTTCTCCGGGCAGGTTAAGTCTACCTTTTATGCATGCCTTAACTTCTCGCTCTCTCCTTGCTGTTGAGGCATTGTCTTTACATCAGCCACTCTACTTTTGTGTATGCTCCAGGATGTGAGAGATTGAGTGTGGTCTTTAAAGGCCTGTATCCAGAAGGTATCTATCTTAGTATCTAGCCAAACAGAAGGACAAATGTCTTTAAAGAAGAAAAGAAGATAGGAATATATAGGATTGGGAGCTATAAAAATTGTCTTAAGAGCATTTCAAGATGATGTGATCTGCACAAACTGAATCAAACAGTATCTTCAGATATGACTCCTGGGCTGAAGGGAAGGCCAATAACAATGAAGAAGCTACACAGCTAATTCTTTGTGATCAGAGTAAACAGTTAAACCAAAATTAAAACTTACCTAGAAGTAAACAAAGCTAGTTCCTAGTGGTTACTGCTTGTGGATAGCTTACATTTCTCATTTGTTAGAAATTATATTGCCCTTGGGCCAGTGAGATAGCTCAGTAGGTAAGGTATCTACTTATAAAGCAGGTTACCTGAGTTTGATCCCCGGAATCATATGTGGCACTTGTATGTGCTGGTTTCTCTTGTCTCTCTGTTTGTCTGTCTCTCTCTTCCTTCTCCTCCTCTCCTCTCTCTCAAATAAATAAGTAAACAAATTATATTGCCCAAAGTACTTATTCCATAATCTTTTTCAAGCATCAGAATGAATGTTAGTATGCAATGAATTGCAACACAGAAAGTATTTGCTCTGAAAGGGATTTGCAATATCAATGAAGGCAGTTTATTTAATCTTTGTAATACTAAAAGTTGACGCTCTCATTTTGGATCTGTGGGAAACTTAACTTTTAACTATACCTTTATTGGTATCTCCATCTGAATGATTGACTGCTTTTTCCAGTTCAGACTTATTTTTGAACATTTAGACCTTTTTACTTAGGATTTGTAGGCACTTCAAACTACTATGTGCCAACTCTTTCCCTTAAATCTGATGGTCTTTCCAGGACTAGGCACAGATGTGTTCACATTAGTATCACCTTCTCAATATCCCTTGTGTCTTGCAACCATCAGTTCCCAGAGTCTTTTGATCTTCCTAGCATGCATGGCTTTAATCTGTTCACCTCTCTCTATATGAAAACTGCCTTGTCTTACTTAATTTTCTGTAACCCATCTCCTGTTTCATATCACGCTTCATGCCTTTTCACCTACTAGGCATCCTGAGCATCCTTGGAACACTGGCCATATCTTTTCTCTTGTGCTTACCTCACTGAAGTAAACCAATTTATTAGGTCTCTTCTTAGAAATACTTTTCTCAAGGATGTCTTACCTAATTCCCTACCTAATTAGAATCTTCTTACACTATACTTCTTATAAAATATGCTTTGTTGTTTTTTTTTATACAAGGTCTCATGTGTCTCAGGCTGGTGTGAATTTTTCTGTGTAGTTAAGAATGACCTTGAACTTTTAATACTACTACCTCTATCTCCTGAGTACTGTACTTACAAGAGTGTGCCACCATGCCTGATTTATACTAGGCTAGGATCAAACTCAGAATTTTATGCATGGTACTCAAACATTTTATTAGTTAAACCATATTTCCAGACTGATTTGATACCTCTGTTGGTTGCAAAACTTTCTTTTTTAAAAAATATTTATTTATTTTTTCCACTCATACAAGCTTGATAAGTATCCCATTCCCCCTCCCTCCCTTTAACCCTCCCTGGATCCCCTTGCTCCTTCCCCCCTTTTCCCTTCCCTTTCCCCCCTCCCTTTCTCCCATTGCCCCCCCCATCCCTAGAGCATCTTTTAGTGTGCATGACAAACTTCCCTCTGGGTTCTCCTCTCTGATGAGGTGTAAGGACTCAGTAGCATTGCCTAGAGTACTTTTTTGTGTTCCCCTTTAGTATGGGAACACTATTGTGGCTGTTAATCCCTTGTCTCTAAGGATCCTAGTGTCTGTGATCCATTCTAGACTTTGGAGGGACAATGATATGTTGGTCATTGTGCAGGTCATGCAAAGTCTTATGATTACTTTTGTCCTAACTTGTGTGGAGTATCTTGCATGTTGTAACTCCTCCCCATCTTTAGGCTCTTACAATCTTATTGCCCCCTCTTCCACAAATTTCCCTGAGCTTCAGGATGGCGAGAGATTAGGCAGGCCTGATTCCAGGTGGTTGATATAGAGTCTCTGATGTTCTGAATTGTGGTTTGTTGATTTTTTTTTCAGTTTTTCTGCTCCTGCAATGCCCTTGGCTCCATCCTGATGGGTATTGAATGTCACCCCCTGGCCAGAGATAAAAGGCTGTTAAAATAGAGTCTTATTATAAGAGTAGATTCAAAGGTAGATGGAATAAGAGTAGGAGACCATGGTGAGTGGGGAGGTCAGTCTCCCATTTACAAAATGGTTACCTTCTCTCTGCCAGACTGTATGCCCTCCCTTTCTAGTGAGATCACACCCCAGCAGTTGCAAGTGACCAGGAAGGAAAGTCTGTGAACTTAACCAGATATCTTATTTCTTACTTGCAGTCTTTGATGGTCTTTTCTCTGCTGTAGCATGATCTCCTCTCTCTCCATTGCTGGTGGGGCCCTCCTTCCCCTTCCCTCCCATCTATAATCTTTGCAATTACTGTAGGTATTACAGAGATCCATCTTTGAGTGTGTCTCTAAGTGTATTTGGTAGTAGGATCCACCTATTAGGGAGTACATATTGTTCTTAATTTTTTGTGTCTGGGATATTTCACTCAAAAACAGCATCTTCTACAAATGGTGCTGGCAAAACTGGTTGTCCACATGCAGAAGATTGCAAAACTTTCTTGGCTTATGGCTATATAATTGAAATAAGTAACAGTTACCTATTTTGAGTTTTAATTTTTTTTTGGCCTGGAAGACAATGAATGATATTCATAGTATACTGGTTCCTTATAAGGTTTTGGTTTCTGTTTCTTCATCTTTGTGATGCAATTTTATTGGAGGCTATTTAAGTACTGAAATAATATACCCTGACTCTCTCAATATGCTTGAGTTAATCAGACATAATTTGTTATACACTGCTCTAAAAATCCACTGAAGAAAAAAAATCAAGGTAGTATTCTGATTATACTTTATTAAAGCATAAATAACAAATACAAAATAACCCTTGGTCTCTTCTTGATTCAGAATTTGTTATAGTTTCTAATCATGCCTTTCATTATTCATTAGTAGTTCATTCATTCATTCATGCCACCTCACCTCACTCACAAAGTTTGTGGCAACTTTGAAGCAAGTCCTGTAAGTGTATAGGGAGTTTGAGTAGATCTTATGATAATTCTTAGACACACTCTACAGCAAGAATAATTATCATGAATAATTATTGCATTAGCCTATTTGTTAGGACAAAGTTTTCATAGGATACAGAGGATAAGCTTTTTAATATTAATAATTTGATAATGACAGGAAACAGTTGTCAAGTTTTTCATGCTAAATAATTTAAAAAGAAAGGAGGGTAGGAAAAAAGGAGGGATGAAGGAAGAAAGGGAGTGAAAGTTGGAGGGAAGAAGACAGGGATGAAGGGAAGAAAGACAAAGAAACTAAATGCCATCTATCCCAATTGAGCATCAGTGCCCAGCATGAATAGGGAAAACATCTTTGGATGTCTCTGTGCTGTCAAATATGAGTGATTCTCTAGAACACTTGAAAATTCAGATATAAAGTATGTAAAATTACAGGGCTTTGATTTGATCTGCTAATTATCCACCGTTCGGCAACTGCTGTGTATTGTGAGATACAAGCATGAACTGGTATGTTATAAATTAAATTGTATTGTATAGTTCATTGTATTGCTCCATCAGATTTTGATATCCTCATTTTAAATAATTCATGGGAAGAAATGATCACTTCATAATGCCACAAACTCACAGCAGGCAAAACTAATTTTACACAATATGAAAACAGATTTTATTTATTTAAAAGGAATATTAAAAAAACACAACAACAACTTTTTTGACACCAGCTGCTGGGAAATAAATAGAATACTTTATGACAGAAAAATCTCAATCTATAAAAGCTGTGCTTGGAAGAGCAAGTTGAGAATTGTAATGATATATTTAAATGCTCTGGTCAGTACTAGACATCTTATTTTGAGCAAAAGAACTCTGCCATCATGCTTAATCTCTGCAAGAGATACAGGAGCACTGAGAAAATTATGCTTATAGAATCTCTCCTTACATCCATAACATGCTTTAGGCTTTCTTTTGGGTGCCCTGTTAGTCTAAATAGTACTTATAGGGCAATAGTAACTAGAGTCCTCAAATAAGCTAAAAAGTATTGCTTAACTTTGTCCAACTCAGACCTTTGCTAGGACAGAAAAAAAGTCTTATTTGGGGGCAAACAGGATGGATGTAGCAATTTTCATTAAACTTTAAGAATGTGTAAATACAATCATGTCATTTTCTTTGGGAGAGATTATTAGATGGAGGGTATATACGAATTTCACATAGGCTTCTACAGCAAAAGTAAAAAAAAACTAAGCTTGCTCGTCAATGTGACAATAAGTTCATTTCTGTCTCAGTCAGACACTAACTTTAAATAAAGAACAGAACCCGTGCCATGGTTGGTTTGAACTTAATCTTGGGAGCATGAGGGTGCGGACATCTAGGAAATTTGCTGTTGTCTATCATGAAGTCTCATGGAGAGAACAGGTGTGGAGTGGGACAGGGAAAGAAACTGTAGAGGAGAAGGATAGCAAAAGAAAATTATAAAAGGATCATAATTTGTCCCCAGCAATGAGAACACATGCTATTTGTAATGTGGATATTATTTCATATGTTACTTTTAAGAATGTTTAATTTAAAAAGTCTTTCTGACAGTGAGAATGTAAGTATAAGGCTAAGATACTAACTCGCCCACGTAAGTTTATTATTATCTCTGATAAGTACTGAATTCCAAGCTTCTTCTTGTAATGAGAAATAGGGCAGGTCTGTCTATCCATGGTATAATGGCCCACAGTGCAATGGCTTGCTCTGGGTTTGTTAAAGGTTTTCTTCTTAATAGGTTGTAAGTAAGGATTGAGAAATTCCTCGCAGATTTCCAACAGTTACAGATTCAGAAGGACCTGTGGGTGTGTTTAACTTTTCAAGGTATAAAAGGTATAAAAGTCGTAGTGTTTTATTCAGTGGCTATATTTTTCTAATGTTTGCAAATACAAATTCAATTGAATTTCTTCATCCTGAGTGTTAGTGCAATTTAATATGTATTTTAACAAGATTGTTTTGTGAAACAATTCTGGAATTCCAATAATGAGAGTCTAAGTTCATAGTCTACCTGAATTCTATTTACTTGTTGTGACCTTATATAATTCATTTTTAAATCAACTGTGTCTTTTTTTGTTTAATCTGGAAAATGGGCTTAACAATGTGTATGTATGTACGTGTGTGTGTGTGTGTGTGTGTGTGTGTGTGTGTGTGTGTGTGTATGAGATTCTGATGATTACCAGCAAAATATAGGAAAGTCTGGAAAAGCTGAGCATGCTATTAAAGTGTTGATTAATCCAGATAATAAATAGTTTATAAGTTCTGTTTCTCAAAGGCAACATTGTTGCATTTAAAAGACTGTGTATGTGGAATTTAATATGTCTAGAATTGATTCCATCTTTTTTCTGAGTGTTTTGCTGCAAAACATTGCTTACGGTGCAAACATTAACTAAAATTAACCTGGTATAACAATGTAAATATCAACCAAGTTAAATTACATTGTAATGATATTTTAGTAAATGAATATGTTTGGCCAGTTTTCTTATATATAGACAGAAATATTTTTTAATTTTTTTATTATTATGTATTCAATTTTCCATGTATGTGTGTGTGTACGTGTGTGTGTGTAGAACTACAGACGAATTCGGGAACCACCATGGACCGCTTCCACCTCCTCCTTGTTTAGTCTGCCCCGGGATTCACGGGCTCTGCCCTACCAGAACCAGAAACACAGGCCGCCCCTGCTTCCGCCTGGCATCTATACATGGGGTCTAGGATCCGAACTCAGAATCTTCCACCTGCAAGGCAGAGTCTTAACCCCTGAGCCATCTCTCCAGCCCCAGAAATATTTTATAATATTATTAAAATAAAAATAAAGGAATAAGAACAGACATTCCTAAGTTTCTCACTGAATTTCTTTCATTTTTCTTCCTTTTAGAATATAAAGCTCATGTTCTTTTTTGTTACAATCTTATCCTTGTTAGCATCAATTTTGTCTACATAATGCAAGGGCTAGAGTGAAAATTAAGCAACATTGAAAGGTCAATTTCAGTTATAAGTTGTACAAATCCTAAAACAAGTGTCATCACTTTTTACCTTTTCAATTTGATTCTGTAAGTCAACCATCAAACAGAATATTGACCTAAAATATTTGTCAGTTTTTATCTAGAGATTTGTGTGGCCAAATCTTAGTAGAAAAGGGAAGTTCATATGCAGTTGACCAATGTACCATATAAGAAGTTCTCAGCACTCAACTTATTATAGGCTCTTCGCTTTCCTTGCAATTGAGTTTCCTTAGGGCCTGGGAAAATAACTTAGTCATTAAAACCTGAGTACCTGAATTCACTTCTCACAACCTACAAAATTCTGGATGTGGTAGCATGCACTTGTAATTAATGCTGACTCTACGGAGCTGGTGGTCCCTAGCTGAAACTTGATGGTCATTCAGTCTAGCCTACTTAAGAGTCCCAGGCCAGTAAGAGACCCTGACTGCATAGAATTATGGATAACACACACACACACACACACACACACACACACACACACACACACAAACACCACCCGTACTTATACCATCATCCCACCCCACACCTCACTCAAGCATACACACACCACATTCACACACCTACATATACCATATATACTCACATACAGAAACATACACACACAAACACATAACAGAGAGAGAAAGAAGAGAGACCTGATTTAATCTGAATGTTGATAGAAAGGAGAGAGAGAGAGAGAGAGCTAACTTAATTAAAATGATGGTAGAAAGTAGATAAAGAGAAATAGAGAGAGAAACAGACAGACAGACTTAATTTAAATGTTGATTTTGGGCCTACAGACTATTTAGTTCCGAAACTATTTATTTTGTTTCCTGTAGGGATACAATAATGGCATCTTTTCCATGTGCTTAAATTTTTAGTTAGTAATTTTCTATCTTTTTGACCCTTTGTTAATTTCCTTTGTTTGAATATAATTTGCCAAGTATTTGAACATGCTTTCCATGATACTGATGTCAGTCACTGTGATTTCATTAGATGTTGAAATGGATTCTAAGTCATATGAGGCATATTGACCCGAAAAGACATAAAAAATTAGCTGAAATTATATAAAAATATAAAGTTAATTAGTTATCAAACAGTTGGTGAACTTAATAGAAAACTAGATGTACTTATATTTAAAAATACAATGAATGTTTTAGTAAACAGGCATTGAGTCTATGTTTATCCAGTGGCTTCACTGAGACTCAGCAAGATGACATGGAAGAGGCAAAATTTGGGAGAAAGATGGTAGGTTTCTGCTGACCAGGTGGAATAGGAGTTTGGGTTATTATCTTGGAAATAACATTAGATTTCCCTTCACACAATTACAATGACTTTCATTTTCCAGGAAAAACTGTCTGTAGACTCTCAGAGGGTGCATGAAATCTCAACAGATTTAATATAAACGTTTAGATATAAATTTAGTAATTAATGGCAATTTCAAACATAATTAGCAATGAACTTCAAGCAGGTCTACCTAGCGGGGATAGAATTGCAGAAAATTCTGCAATTCTAGAATCATTTTATTCTGAAGGAAAGGTATCAACCCATCCTTCTTTTGAATAGATGAAAGTAGGTAAAGCAACTAAGCTGGACATCTCTTATCCAGGGTTTGTGAGAAATCTGGGACTAGAAGCAAATCTCCATTTTCAGGGAAAAAGTCCTTTATTATAAAGATTGACTTAATATTTGGACATTAAATTCAATCTGATGCAATGATGTTCATTTTTCTTAACCAAAAGTTCTACTGCTTTGATAACATTACCAACAATAAACAATGTTCATCTCGGACCTTCCCTAATTTCTCGATGGAACCAATTCCTTAAATCGTAAGAACCTTATGAACTAGCTATATGATTAGACTTACTCAAACTTGATGGTCATAACCAAAGCACAGAGAAGTTAAATAAATATAGCAGAATCATTATGAATCATTTGGAATGATGTCAAGTCCTAGAGCAGTCTAGAGCTTGTAAACTTATTTATTATGCTATACAGCTTTCTGAAGATGTTGTAGTTACATACTCACTTAGAAATTACATGGATAAGTTCTCTGTGATCAAAATAAGATGTTTCTCTGTGCTCAAAAGGAAAATTTATGTGATAATAATAAAAGCCATTATGTATAAAATATTTTATATATAAAATAAAAGTTGGAAGAATGGTATACATAGAAAAGGAGGTAACATAGAAAGGGAGGTAACTATAAGAAACATGAAAGTTGTAGGGAAATGAGATTTTAATTACTCTCAATCACTGAGAACAATGTTACAAAGCAGAGCAAATAGGCCACCATCAAGGACTGCAAGTAAGTAATGAAACATCTGATTAAATTCACAGACTTTCCTTCCTGATCATTTACAACTGATAGGGTATGATCTTACCGGAAGGGGAGGGCATATAGGCTGCCAGATAGAAAGTAACCATTTTGCAAATGGTGATTGACCCCTCTCTCACCGCGGTTTCCTACTTTTATTACATCTACCTTTGAATATACTCTTATAACAAGACTCTAATTTAACAGGTTTTTATCACTAGCCAGGGGGCGATATCCAATACCTATCAGAATGGAGTGAAGGACATTGCAGGAGCAGCAAAACTGAAAAAAATAAATCAACAAACCATAATCCAGAACATCAGAGACTCTATATCAACCACCTGGAACTAGGCCAGCCTAATCTCTCCCCATCCTGAAGCTCAGGGAAATTTGCAGAAGAGGGGGCAGTAAGATTGTAAGAGCACAAGGATGGGAGGAGTAATAATATGCAAGATACTCCACACAAGTTAGGGCCGAAGCAATCATATTTGAACTTTGCATGCCCTGCACAATGTCCAACACACTATTGACCCCACAAAGTCTAGCATTTGCTAAAGGCACTAGGATCCTTGAGGCAAGGGATTGACAGCCACAGTAGTGTTCCTATGCTTAAGGGGAACACAGGAAAGGGTTCTGGGAAATGCCACTGGGTCCTTGCACCTCATCGGAGAGGAGGACCCAGAGGGGAGTTGGCATGCACATTAAAGGATGCTCCAGGGATGAAAGGGGGAGCCACTGGGTAATCGGGAGGGAAGTATAGGGGGGTGGGGGGATAGAGGGAGGGGAGGGACCGGTATACCTGTTAAGTTTGTATGAGTTGAAATTATATATATATATATATATATATAAAGAACAAATTTAGGTTTGAGGGGTGAGAACTAAAAAGAAGCAGTCCTGGCCAAATAGTACAGTATGGAAAAATCAGACAAGGTAGTCAGCCTTTTAGTGTCTTCCCTGATTTGTACATTCGGGCTGTGTGGCTGGACTCTATTGCTAGAGATAGAATTCCTCTTCTGTGTTAATACATTGGAAAAGAACCACACTCGGGCCACAAGAAAAGGACATTACTAAATTTAATCTGAAGTCAATATCTAATACATTAAGGTCGAGCTGCAGATGCTTCTGACTTTCCTTAACACCATCATTTAGTAGTCCCCTGAATTTAGTTACCTTGCTTTTTTCCACACAGAAATAACATATGACCTAGTGGCTGATAAGTAGTAGGACTTTATGCTCACTGCTCTCTTACTGTTTTCCAAAAGGGACCTTGAACTCTGAATTGTGAAAAGAACTTATAAAGGAAGCTTTGTAAAACAACTTATTTACAATTCAGTGGAGCAGCTTATGATTTAAAAGCATCCTGTGGTGAATCTTTTATAATATGAATAATCATTCCCTAATTTATGTTTGATAAATTCAGAATTTGTCTGAGTATGTCTTCTTAAAGCAAAGAGGCACCTGCATTCTTGCTTCTACAAGGTAGGCATTACTTTGGTGCTGTCAAGTCTTTCAGAGAAATACAGGATGCCTCTTGAATTCAAGATGGCAGAAACCAGTAACTGATGAAACATAAAAGGCTGCAGGAGTCAGGAAAAGCATTAATTGTAAATTTTGACACATTCATTTTTCTTTCTTTTTTTATTTATTTCTTCCACCCATACAAAGTTGATAAGTACACCATTCCCCTCCCTCCCTCCACGCCCTCCTGGATTCCCTTTGTACCCTCCCCTTTTTCCCCTTCCTTTCCCCCACTCCCTTGCTTTCTCCCAGTACCCCCTCACCCCTCACTCCTGGAGCATCCTTTAGTATGCATGACAAACTTCCCTCTGGGTCCTCCTCTCTGATGATGTGTAAGGACTCAGTAGCATTGTCTAGAACTCTTTTTTGTGTTCCCCTTTAATATAGGAACACTATTGTGGCTGTTAATCCCTTGCCTCTAAGGATCCTAGTGCCTGTGATCCATGCTAAACTTTGGGGGTTCAATGATATGTTGGTCATTGCACAGGTCATGCAAAGTCCTATTATGATTTCTTCGGCCCTAACTTGTATGGAGTATCTTGCATATCGTTGCTCCTCCCCATCTTTAGGCTCTTACAATCTTACCGCCCCCTCTTCCATAAATTTCCCTGAGCTTTAGGATGGGAAGAGATTAGGCTGGTCTGATTCCAGGTGGTTGATGTAGAGTCTCTGATGTTCTGAATTATGGATTGTTGATTTTTTTTTCAGTTTTGCTCCTGCACGGTCCTTAGCTCCATCCTGATAGGCATTGTATGTCACCACCTGGCCAGAGATAGAAGGCTATTAAAATAGAGTCTTATTATAAGAGTAGATTCAAAGGTAGATGGAATAAAAGTAGGAGACCACCATGAGGGGGGGTCAGAAACTCCCTGAGATATCATTTCACCCCAGTCAGGATGGCAAAAATCCACAATACAAACAATACCAAATTCTGGAGAGGATGTGGTGAGAAGGGAACTCTCCAACATTGCTGGTGGGAATTCAGGCTTATACAACCACTCTGGCGAGCCGTCTGGCAATTCTTTTTTTTTTTTTAATGTTTTTTATTATTATTAGTTATTCAACTGTGGGCATGTGCGTTGTGTGTGTGTGTGTGTGTGTGTGTGTGTGTGTGTGTCTGTGTATGTGTGTGTGTCTGTGTATGTGTAGAACCACAGACGAATTCGGGAACCACCATGGACGCCTCCACCTCCTTCTGCCCCAGGATTCACAGGCTCTGTCCTACCAGGACCAGAAGCGCAGGCCGCCCCCGCTTCCACCCGGCGTCTATACGTGGGATCTGGGATCCGAACTCAGGTCCTTCCGCCTGCAAGACGGAGGCTTAACCCCTGAGCCACCTCTCCAATCCTGGAAATTCTTAATGAAGTTGAAGATTGAAATGCCATATGACCCTGCTATTCCACTCTTGAGAATAATCTCCCATACAACAAAAATTCACCTTGATAGCACAAGCACTACCATGTTCATAGCAGCACTGTTTACAATAGCAAAGTCATGGAATCAACCCAAATGCCCAACAGTTGACGAGTGGATAAGAAAAATGTGGTGCATTTATACAGTGGAATACTGCTCAGCCATGAGAAATGATAAATTAATGAAATTTGCCAAGAAATGGATGGAATTAGAAAAAAGTATATTGAGTGAAGTATCCCAGACACAGAAAATTGAGCGCTGCATGTACTCCCTAATAGGTGGATCCTAGTACAAACCCACTTAGTGACACACTCAAAGATAAATCTCTGTAATACCTACAGTAATTGCAGAGTATAAGCAGGAAGGCAAGGGGAAGGAGGGCCCCACCAGAAGCAAGGAGAGAGGGGATCATGTTACAGCAGAGAAAACAGGCGACCATCAAGGACTGAAGTAAGTAATGAGACATCTGGTTAAGCTCACAGACTTTCCTTCCTGGTCACTTACAACTGATGGGTTATTGTCTCACCAGAAAAGGAGGGCATGGAGTCTGGCAGATAGAAGGTAATCATGGGAGACACATTCATTTTTCATAAGCTGACAAACTCCTGTAGTTCATTTGACCTAGACTACTGTGAAGATCACCAAAACCTCTGTGTTGCCTGTGTTGACGTGCTGGTTATTGAAAAATACTCTCCTGGTGTTGCCTTTCTGTCTCTGAAATTTCTGTGAAAACCAACTTGATATTATGACATGTCATACCAATACCTTATGAAAAACCAGGAAATATGGGAAATAGTATAGTGGAAAGAACACTGGATTTGGAACCAGGAACTCATTGAATAACACCTGCTGCCTACTAACTACATAGTATACAAGTAAGGTGTCACTTACTCATGTTTTTATGTCCTAATTGCAGTTAATCAAGATAGATTTGCATCTCTGATGTAACATCTAGCTAAACAATTTTACTAATCTGATTCTTTAAAAGGCAAAACTAGTTTGTTTCTTTCACACCAATAAGAAGATCAGGGGAAAAAAAAACATAAAAAGAACACTTACAAACTGTTGAAAGGCTTTCTTATTCCAATCAGCAATACTTTCCACTCTACCTCTGCCTTAACACTTCTTTGCAGATGCACAGATCTGTAAAACCTTTTATTTCACTAGTATACAGAGAACAAATATCCACATGGGCAAACTCAAATAAAATTTCCTCCAGAGCCAGCAAGCATTGACCTGTGTTTGGAGAAACTTGATATATTTGAAAGAAACTGACCTCTCCTAAAATTAATTATATCCAGGGCTAAAATGATTACATCTTTTCATTGATCCCTTTATAGTTTCATGAGAATTTTGCCAATTTTCATAGAATGATTTAAGTTCATTTATAACTAATTTGGATGGAGTGTAGTTTAAATATATGCTTCAACTATGTCTTCTGAATGATTAATGGTATGATAACATGCATCTAATGCAAGTGCTTAAACTATATGGTACTTCTCAAAGATGCCTCCTTCATAGCTCAGATGACTAAAATGTTAAGTGTTTTGAGACCATGCCCAGTTTCCCCAACTGCAACTGACTGTTGAAGTTCATTCAGGATGCTGAGTGGGGTTTCAGTTAATAAATAAAATGATCTATCAATTGAGAATTTGATTGTTATGTAAATTCATGCAATGAAAAGAGCCAGGAAAGAAGGACCTGAGTTCAGAGCTTAGAACCCACTTAAAAATGTCAGGTAGACATGGCAGCAGCCTGAACTACTGGCCTTGGTAGGCAAAATGTGCATGTGTGTGTGTGCGTGTGTGCGTGTGCGCGTGTGTGTGCGTGTGTGTGTGTGCGTGTGTGTGTGTGTGTGTGTAGATTCTTACGGACATCCTTGGCTCTCCACAGGCATACACAATGCCCTCTGATCCACACACACACGCACACACGCGCACACGCACACACACATTCACACACATATACATACAAATAAATATATTAGAAAAGAGCATTAGGTATTCATAAAAATAAATTCAGGACGTGGACGATAGCTCTTCCTTTGCTCTGAGAATTCTGAGGTTCTGCCTTCCAGGGCCAGTAGTTCAGGCTGCTGCCATGTCTGCCTGACATTTTTAAGTGGGTTCTAAGATCTGAATTCAGGTCCTTCTTTCTTGGCAGAGGCTTAAACCCAAGTCATCTCTCGCCCAATGTTCTTTTAAGAAATATTTTTATTAGAGACAGAGAGAAGTTGTACAAATGTACTCTGTGGGTTTCTGAAAGCCTGAAATCTGGTTGGTCACCAAGTTTGTGAGAAGAAATCTTACTCAAGATTCCAATGACTCTGAATTTTTTATTTTCAAAAATTTTGTGTTTATTTTTAAGAAAAGAACTGTTTTAAAATAATGGATAAAGAAATACAAGTTTAATTAAATTAGAAATGCAAAGATTAACATTCCATAATCATCTTCAGAATTATGCTATTAAACCTACAGATGCTGAAACCATAAAGTGTGAAAGTGTGAAAGGACCCCATTGTGCCTTGCATTCTGACTAGTGGCCATAAGTAGTTCAGTACCATCTTTACATTGTAAAGATGAAGAAAAAAATACTATTATTCATTTTTACTTTTCAGAAGAAAAGTGATATTCTTGAATTAAAGCAATTTTTAATTTTTAATGTGTAGATTAGCCTGATTGATTAATCTTCCTAATAAATATCAAAGCAATAAACAATTTCTGTTTTCAGGTAATATATGTAGCAAAATCATGAAGTATACAAAAAGCAGTTATCATTACAAATAATTAGAAGAAATAATTAACATCCAAAAATCAAAGTCAGAAGGAAAAATTCTAGCATATGGACTAGATGCTAAAATTTATTGAGTTATTCTGTCATAAACATGATAAAAATTCTATACACAATGAATGGTTAAGAAATACTGAGTATAGATACAATGCTAAATTTTGATACTGGCTCCATTTGGGAACATTACCTCTCCTAGATCCTGAGGAATAATGAAAATTCATTAAAATAAAAGAATTATGAATTTATTATGAGATTAAGTTGCTTGCAAATTGTATTTATAGCAATTTCTTCAACATTCAACTATGGTTGTATCTCTGTTTGATATTTCACAAAGATTCTCTAGTTTCTAATCTGAGTTTAGACATGGCAGCTTCTCTTATGGCTTTTAAATTTCTGAAATCCTGTAAATACTATCAGTAGAAATAAGACAATTACAATAGAAAATATGAAACAGGCCACACATTGGCTTGAAATTTCCTCATACCTCCTTCCATGATGGAGTCCAAGTTATGCTATGGCAGACTATGTTTTCTAAAACAAAATCAGTGTTCTTGTTGGAGAATGGAGAACTCATTAAAGCCCAAGAGCACCCTCTAGTGAAAGTTCTGCACTAGGCCCAAGGGGCTTACTCTTGACCTCAGATCTTCCTTTCTAAGGACCACTTTCTGCCCTAAATGTAGAAGCAGAATTTCTGCTATTTGTCCTTATCATCAATTTCTATATAACAAATAAGGTGGTGTGCTTATGAAGTGTTCTTGGTAGTAGAAATGCTTAAATGCTAGGATATACAGTTCTATTGTTCTCTGTGATTTCATTTATTATTTTATTTATAATTCCACCCACTGCATGTGACCTACTCTATTATCTGTTAAAATAATTTGCAGATCTAATTAAATAATGAAATAGAGGGCTTCTTCATTGTAGCTCAATTGTGCACTCTTATCCCTGTCCCCTTCTCTCATGCCTCTTAACACTTAGATCATATGTAATACATGTAGAAATATTTTTTGTACTTCTAATATCAGCATTAGATAAATGGTGACTACCACAGGCTGGACAAAAAAGGGCTACATTTGATCCACATGCATTGATTTCATATATCCAGAGATCATGTTGAAGTCCTTTAATAATACATGTTAATCAACAATTAAATATTTTGAAATTTTTGAAATGTAAAGAAGTGTTAATATTTATCATTTATATTATTTAGAAAGATGACTAGGAAAGTGGCTAAGTTTTGGCTATAACTCTGTGAGTGTATCATTCACTTAGTAACTACATAATAATAATAATAAAATAAATAACAAAGTTAATTATTTGGTTTCATAGATTGACATAAAATTCTGCTCTTGAAATAAAATTTAGAGATCCAAATCTTATCCAGTTTAGGAAAGAAAACAGAGGCCAAATCGTGTTTTGTGTAAGTATTAAGAACTAACTCACTGAGATACTGGATATGGATAATGGCAGCATAGGAGCTCTACCTCAGTCTCTCTGTGCTACAAGAACACATACAAAAAAGTTTGTAATGTGGCTTAAGTGTCATCCTCATGGTTATGAACATGACTTCACACTTTTAGTGACCATATATACCTTCTATTTTCATCTTTTTTTTCAATCTCTACTTTTGTATACAAAGTAGTAAGTTACTTTCTTGGTTACTATGAGGAGGAAAAAGAAAACATGGTTATTTAATGAGTCTTCTTTATTCTCAAAAAAAACTATGGGTTATTGTTTGGTTTGTAACTAAACCCATAAATCAGATTAGTATTCTAGCAATACTAATAACTATTCTGATGATTCAAAGTCATATTTGTTCTGATAATTCTTAACTCTAAGTCTTCATAGAAGGATTATATAAGTAAATGCAAATAAAAATGTGTAACACTATTGACATTCTATCTATGATGTCTCTATTAAATGTTGACATCTGATTTTGAAAAGAAAAAGATATTCTTGGGATTATCCAACAGAGATCAGAACAATGTAACACCTCTATTTAAAAGGTTTTTAGGATTCTTTATTTGATTTTTTTAAAAAATGACCACACTACACCACCTTTCCATGTTTTTTGTTCTGAGTTGGGAATTATTATATAAGACATGACTTTTTTGTAAGACATCTCCTATCAGTTCTATAAAAGTAAATGATTCCTTTTTAATTCATTGCTACATTCTTCATCTTGGCTTTAACTGTAGTCTTATTATCTCTTCCTTAGTTTTCAACTTTTTTTCATTTTTGATGTTTCAGAGATTATTTTGGTTGTTATGGAAATTCAAGGTACAATGACTCAACTGTAATTTTTATAAAAATTACCTAATTTAGTGACTCTTACAATACACATAGTATTCATAGAGAGACACATAAGTCAGCAACTATTAAAGCTAGAAAAGGTCATATTCTAAGATGTCTGAACTTTCCATTTTTCAGATGAAGAAACTGGTACTCAAAAAAGAAAAGAAATTGATTGTAGTTCATCCTATATCCTTTTAGTAATAAGTATATTTCTTTCTTTTTCATTCAATAATTGACTCTGGAGTAATAGTTGATCAATTTTGCATAATACTCTGAACTAATAGATTGACCTTCTGCATAGAGACAGTACACATGACACTAAACTTATCTATTCGACAGTATAGTGCAGCATGTCTACCTGGCCAGCTTTCTAATTCCTGTCACTTTCCAATGGTGTTAAAGCTCATGCCAAAAACCTGAAGTGATTATTGTTAGGAATTTTCTTCCCTAGTTACTAGTCTAAACAGACTCAGTAACATGACTGCATGGTCTCTGCATGGTCTACTAAATATTGTTAGGAAGTAGAAACCTCTTCTGGAGTTATGAGAGAAAACTCACTCCTAAAATGCCTTTAAAAGTACTCCAGCATAAACATTACATTGGAACATTTCATTAGCTTTTTGAGAACAATAAAGAAATGTGGAGCATAATAAGCTAATACGTTTAAGTGGTCTTAGTAGAGCCCTATTTAACTCAGTGGGATTTTCTGCAGCATGCAGAGGTGGAAAACCATTCCCTACATATTTATTGTGTAGTACTGCCTCTTTTCTTTATTGCATGCAGATTGCATCAAAGAAAAGCGACTTTTCCACCTGTGATTCTAAAATGAAGACAGTCTTAAAATACAAGTTTTAGAAGAATCAATATTTAGATACGATGATCCGCTAGTTTTGGAATTCTGGATTACTTGCAGAATGTTGTCATTTCTCAGTTTCCTTTCTCTAATGGTAACATCTGGACTCTAAGTACCCAAAATGCTTAAGAAAAAGAAATAATGTAAGCCAAATCCTACTAGTCACAAATCGTAATGATTAACTCAACTAATAATATGATTATTTAGCTACTTAATTTGAAAACAAAACTTTCCTGTAAGGTACTTGAGTAAAGTAAAATGATTATTTAATAGAAAATGTAAGGTGGCAATTTTCCTGGATTTCAGAATTTAAGTAACTATACTAAATATATTCCTTAACACATAGTATGATCTTCTGCCAGTATTTTAATTCTCAGACTTTTGTTTTCCCTTGTATAAATTTGGACTTTTTAGTTCTAAAGACATTGTGATCTTTGTAATTTGCTTAAGCTTTCAGGAAACAATTTAAATTAAGAATACAGTTAAAATACTGTAAGCAAGTTCAAACATATATGGATGAAAAGACATTAAAAAGATTAGGCATTTTTTCTTTATGCCAATAAGTTAGTTATCACCAAATATTTTTTGAAAAGTCAGAATTCCTTGTCATATTGCACTGAATTAATGACACAAAGGAAAAGCCTCTTGAATGACAGCTCGAGTGGCTGAAGTGGCATATTTAAGCCATTATGTTTGTTTGTTTCACTTACTGTCAAATCCTGTCTTCAAAATACTATCAGCTAGTTATATTGATAGAATCTGTCTTTTACTTCCAGGCTATGTTTCGTATCAAATTTTCTCTTTATTGGTTTTTGGAGCCTATGTACAAAATAACATATAAACACAAATGTAAAACCCAGCTGCAATTGTTACTTAGCAGTTGGTGACATCATAAATCCTTTAAGATGTATATTCATACTGTATTGTAAATATCACCAGAACCACTGAGTAGATGGATGGAAACACTAAAGAAAACTTACTGAAACTGCATATGCTTCTTTCTCACCATGAGGATGGTTTCCTAGTTACCCTCCTTACCCCAGTGGAATTTCACAAAAATGTTCCTGGCGCTCCAAGTTGGTCTAACAAAGAACCAAGTGAGTTTATTTTAAAATTTCCTCTTAAATATGTTTGCTGGCTTTGAAATTCTGATTTTTGCTTTGCTTATGTAATTCAAAAACAGCTTTAGTTTAAAAACAAAAATTGGCAAAAATACTTGTGTATTATGTGTTCTAATCATGTACGGTGTTTTGGAAAAAAATAGCTTCAAAATTGACAAAATTGTCTCATTGGCATTATAGTTCAAATGCATTGATTTTCTTTTCCACAAGTTGTATAAAATAATAAAAACAGGCTTCATAGATGAGTAATATGTGTGGTAAATTATTGTATTGTAATATGCAATACAGCAACTGGATAGTCAACCCAAATTGTCATTCTATACTTTCATGTCCTTTGTTCAAAGGGGTTCATTACATGCTGGTTCATAGTCAAGTCTGTTCTGTATTTTGCATCAATTTTAAAGTATCTGTGGTCCCAAAAAAGTCTCTCTCAGTGATATAGATAATACTGAAACTCTACCATCAATGGGCCAAGTTTTCTCTTTCATAGAATTCTTTGATTTTTTTTCTATAAGAGCCTTTTTTCTTGATAATATATAAACTTAGAAACAGAAGTTTCCCTGGCTCATATTACACTCATGGGACAATGATGATGCTGAAATCCTTTTCATAATCAAGACCTTTGTAGAGATTGCCCAGGTATTCCTAGCCAAAATCTCACTCTCATTGTACACTACTCCGGGGCAACATGTGGTGTGCCAGCTGGATGCCCTCCCTGCATGCCTCAGGTGGCCACATTTCAATGGTGCCTATACAGCACAGGCCAAATTCTCATTCTCCGTGTTAATCAGTGGGAGAATTCCCATAGAAAATGGGATGAGAGCATATTTCAGGAAAACTCAAAGAGATTAGCCAGATGATTAGGCCAAGACATTGTAGGTTCAGGTTTTATGTAGGATTTCTAAGGCATTATTTTAGTTGACCAAAGAATGATAGAAAATTTGGAGATTCTTGGGTATTGAAATAGCTTTTTATTCCATAGTTATTTCTGCAAATAAAATTTCTAGATATTGTCTCGCTATATATTCAGAACTCATTTTTGTCATAATCTCTAAGTCAAACAATATACCTTCAAAAATAATTTCGTTGAAACAATTTCCCATGGTTTTGGAAGTCTTTTTCTATGTCCCTTTTCATTAAAATTCTGGTCAATTCCAAAAACATTAAGTGCTTACTATGTGTAATACACTATGAAAACTACTTTGAATAGTTTTGTGTGTAATGCTATAGTACAGAACTTATTTTCACACTTATTTCTCATGCTTTGATGAGAGTTATCTTCTAATTTTTCATTATGTAACTTGCTTTAAGTTTCAGTTGTTATTTGTTAGGTTTGGGTGAGAATTTATTCCATAATTTTTATTATTGGTGAATCTAGGGTCCATTATAGAAACACGTTTAACTTCATTTGAAGGGGAAAAAGCATAAATTGAGTTAAATTGGAGTTGAAGGCATATCCTGAGATCTTTTGTTTGCTTTATATTCCATTAGTCTCAGTTATGAAAGTATTTTAATGACCTAATTGTAAATGTTTGTCAGTATGTTCAGCCAAAAGTAATAATTTTATTTACTACTCTTAATTTACTGTGTTTCATTTTTTCTAAGTCAGAAAATGTGATTTCATCAGAAATGATTCATACCTAATATTTAAGCTTATATTAAATGTTATCATTCTACCTGAAGTCTTTAAGTTCTGTGTGGCCTCTAGAGAATAGGTATGCAATCTGATGCTTTTCACTTAGTATAATAATATCCTCTAAAATTTTTGGGTTTAACTCAATGTTTTTTTTTTACTTCTACAGTAATGTTATACTATAGAGTATTATTTCTGCTACTTATGAGTTTTACAGTTTTATTTTTAAGCTTGCTTTATAAATACTAAAAAGTTTTACTTTTATTCATTCATTTTTTTCTAGTCCATAATATTTAGCTAAAATTTAGTTATACTTCAGTTTTTCTAAGAATCTAAAATGAAAATCTTCAATAAGCATTAAGCTTATCATGTTTTTCATGAACTCGAAATTTTAAAAAACTGATTTCAATTTATTTATTTATATTTTTATCAACCAAATTTTCCTAAGGACAATTTCCAAGAAAGTCATCAGTTATGTCATCTTGGGTCATGTTGACCCCATCTGCAAAGGTTGGCTATGTTAGAATCCTGGACTACTAGAATCCCATTCATCAAGGTCGACATAAAGTAAAGTACATGAGAAGCAGGAGGACAGATGGTAGGGTCGACAGCAAGAAAGTTGCTTGTTGACATTGATATAGACCCTTCCTCTTGCCAGAGTGGCTCCATGGACTTATTTTGGCATGGAAGATTAGGCTAAAGCTATCATTTTAATAGAAGGTGAGCTGCAGGCAAACTGGAGGTGTCTCAGTTTGGCTTGGGTTTTATCTATCAGCTTGACTGTCATGCATATTTGATTGATGTTCAGTGGGGCCTTAATGTGCTACTTTGATATTGAGGACTGTGTCATAAGGTTCCTGATATGGTGCACATGTCAAGATGGAATTGGACATTGACTGTCTTTGCCTATGCCAAGCAACTCCAGACTTGAGCACATTATTCTGTGGTTCAGTAGCAGATGGCGAGTGCACAGTTTGAAGGGGGTGTGACTTCAAGCACAATATGGAGCCAGCAAACTTAGAAGGTTATTGCATGTCTTACTTTGGCAGCTATTTTAAAGTGTTGGTGAGAAATTCACATCCTACCATTTTTACTCTCAGAAGACTAGGCATATTGGTGTTCCAGGCAAAAGAAACTAGCAAAACAAATAACATTATTCACTGTGTTGGTTTCAGTTAGTTGGGGGGAAAGACTTCCAGGGTGTTGGGTAAATGGAAAAAGTAAACATTTTCAGATTCCATGTTCTTGAACTTGGTACCAAAACAGTTATTATCAATGTTGGTAAATCTCCCTTAAAGGTCGAAACATTCATCAGAATATCAAGAAGTCCAAGTACTGTGTTATATTCCAGTGAGGTACTTAAGAGGGACTTCGCAATCTCTGATTTTCAATTCAGGTATTGAGTTCTTGAGAAATGAAAATAAGGACATTAAAAAATCTCAAGAGAAGTGAATTATTCTCTAAAGTATGGCTGGAGATTCACAGATGGAAGAAACTAATAGCTATTAGATTCATATAGGACAATTGATTTATTTTACTTGAGTGAATTCTGAGCACATAGATAAGTATTCAGATTAAGTTGAAGGTTGTATGTGAATGGAAGAAAATTTGGGAAACAGAAAAGTTTTGTAGCTACTAAAATTAAAATTAGTTGTCACAACAACAATGTATGAAAAATTCTAACATTTGCCCTATATTGTTCCAGCATTACTTACAACTCTAAAACATTCTTGTACATCAGTGCTTTTGTGTGTATTTTCTAAGAAAAATTTAAATCATGAAGTTGTATTCTGTTTCTCAGCTCAGAATAAGTTATTAGATGATAGTTATAAAGCATATACCATTAATATATTCAAAATATCATACCTTATTTCCATATAATTTTAATCACTCCTCTGTATTTGACATTTACTTGATTTTTTTATCATGATTTCATCTACTTTGAGATTCATTATGTCCTTAAAAGGGGAATTTCTGTGTAACATTTAAATACTTTGATGTTGCAGTTTGCCTGCCTTGTTGCTGATAAATGACCATCAGATAGTTTAAGGAACAAGGGGTTTATTTTCTTACTAATAGTCCAGTTACAGTCTATAATCCAGCTTGACAGGAGAGCATGCACCAACACCATCTCTACATAATGGCTGAGAGCAGGATGATCCTTACTTGCCAGACCAGCATGTCTAGCCAAGTATACACAAGGATGCCAACTCCTTCAACCATCTCTCTCTGTATTTTATTCCAGGGCCTAATCCCACCCACCATAGGCTGGGCCTTCCCCATCAGCCAGACAATCTTCTTCAGGTCTGCTCTGGGCCCAGCTTAACCACTAATTCTCCATAAATGTGCCCAGAGTTCAAACCCTCAATTGTCAAGTTGACATCTGTGCCTAACTATGACATTTGGGTAACTTTTCCAGGGTGGATGTGAAAAATGCCTTTTAAACTTCCTTGCCTATTTTGGGTGGTTCAGCACAGCATGTTTGCTTTTATTTGCACTGATTGAGAGCCCATCCTTTTTGCTACTGTTCTTCTTTTCACAAATTGCTTACATTCTTCACTCCTTATCTTACTGATTTGGAAGCATTTTTTGGTTAAATTTTGTAAAAATGTTTATTCAAGTTTTCATATGTCACATATTATTTTACCATTGTTCATAAGAGAAAATTTCAACATTTATGTGTTTTTTTTTATATTTGTTCTTTTGGATAATATTCATAATCTTTTGGCCATAATCTTAGTCCTATTTTGTATTGCTAGTGTTCTACTTATAAAGTTCATTTTATATAGCTTAAAATATGATGTAAGGAACTTAATTAATTATAGTGATTGATCAGTTATCTGCATTGTTTCCTTCCCTAAAAAATGCCTTTGTCATCTTGTTATCTTTCTTCTCTTTTACTTCTTCCTTTTCATTCTTGTTTAAGACAGGGTCTTTTGTTTCCCAAGCATGCTGTGTAGCCAGTGCTAGCCTTGAACTCCTGATCCTCCTGCCTCCACCACCCAAGAACTGAGATTAAAGTCATGCATTTGACACCTATTTTCTCTTTTCAATGATGAATTTGCTATTGTCATTTAGTTATTATTCACAATTCACTCACTTCATTGACTTAATAAAAATGTTCCAATGGAATTTTATTAAACCTATAAATTAATATCAGGGTCTTTGCAATATTCAGCATTCATATTCAGAATACTTCATTTATATAATATTTCATGAATAAATGAAATTTGTCCTTTTATTCATATGTCTCCAAATTCCTTGTTATACTTAGCTATAGACATTATATTTTCTTGTCATAGATCAGGATTGCTTGCATTCTATTTTCTAAGTTTTCAGTAGAAAAACCATGTCTCTTCTTTTTATTTTTACTTAATTTGCAAATAGTTTCTAGTAAGTTCCCTTGGGTTCTCAAGACCATTAATTTATCTGCCAACAATGATAACTGCGTACTCTTTCCCATTTTATTTCTATCTAATGTCCTATTTCATTGATAATCATCATGATAAAAACATGTTTATTTTTCTTAATTATATAGAAGTGCCTCTATTTTTCCTTGTAAGGTAGATATTCATTTTCAAGACAGATATTCTTTATTATATGGGTTTACTATATTAAAAATTCTATTTTATTAGAATTAAGTTTTAAAGCTTATCAATCATTTTTCTGATTCACATTATCAAACTCTGGTTGAAAATGTAGAACCTTTTATTGTCATGTGCTTATTCAAGAATATGAACCATTGGACTTTAGGTGCATTGTGCTTTACCTCACAATGTTATAGAGGGATTTCAACAAGGAATTCAACCAGAGATTTGAAGTAATTGATTCCTCACTGTTAAGTTACTTTTTTGCATTATTTGAAGACAGTTTTCATTTCTGATTTTATTTAAGAAAACATTGAGGGTTTTCTGTAAGCTAATTATTCCTTACCTCACAATGTAAATTTTAACGATTTTTTGAAATGTAAAATGAAATCCTGACTTGAGTTTTTCATAAAAAGCAACATTTGAACATTGAACATTTATAAAACTTGATAAAGCCTCAGTGACACTCCTTGACCCTCTATGGTTGGGAAATTAGAATGTCTGTTACACTTGTATCATTCTGTGCTGGTACATGATTAAAGTGAGATACATTCTTAAGAATAAATTTTTGAGGGTTGAAGAGGTGGCTCAGGAGTTAAGCCTCTGCCTTGCAGGCGGAAGGTCCTGAGTTCGGATCCTAGACCCCACGTATAGACGCCGGGCGGAAGCGGGGGCGGCCTGAGTTGTTAGTCCTGGTAGGGCGGAGCCTGTGAATCCTGGGGCAGAATAAACAAGGAAGAGGTGGAGGCATCCATGGTGGTTCCTGAATTCGTCCTTGGTTCTACACACACATACATACACACACACACACACACACACACACACACACACACACACACACATGCATACACGCACAATTGAATAAATAATAAAAAATTTAAAAAAAGAATAAGTCTTTGAATTTTTGTCAGAGACTTCGGAATATCAGTAAAATTTCAGTAGAAATTCACACAGATTTATTTTCAGTTGATGTGGTTTTAATATTAAATTAATATTAGTATTTAAGCATAATGTACTACTTTTCCCATCTAGTGATGTAATTTTTTTTCTTTATTGTTAAATCATTTTTTGTTTTGCTCTGCTAGTCAGTGGTCTTAGTTAGATTCTTTTGTCAATTTGGCAACTCATGGCTCTAAGTTCTGGGAACAATTTTGAGAAATTGATAGTTGAGTTAAGCTCCAATAAACCTTCAGGAGTTTGTCTAGTTGATAAGGACGACCCAGGTCATAGTGGGCAGGACTAGGCCTTGGGCAGGTAAATAAGATGTGTAGAAGGGGGGGAGTGGTTGAGAAAGTAGGTATAATGTGTATTTGGCCAGATATACTGATCTGGCAAGTAAGGATTGTCCTTCTCGGTAGTCATGTAGATTTGGTGTGATCAGTTTCCTTGACTTTTGGTGTAGTTATGGACACTCCTTCCAAGCAGGATTAAGAGCAATAAACAGACTATATCAAGAGAAAATAAATTCCTTTATAAGCTCTATAAGCTAGGACTTGCATGACCTGTGCAATGACTGACATGTCAATGACCCCTCCCCAATGTCTAGCATGGATCATAGGCACTAGGATCCGTAGAGGCAAGGGATTAACAGTCACAATAGTGTTCCCTCACTAAAGGGGAGCACAAGAAAGGGCTCTAGGCAATGCTACTGAGTCCTTAACTTCATTAGAGTGGAAGATGCAGAGGGAAGTTTGACATTCACACTAAAGGATGCTCTGAGGATTAGAGAGGGAAGAAGGGGGCACTTGGAGAAATGGAGGGAGGGGGTGAAAGGAATGGGAAAAGGAAGAGAGGAACTAAAGGGGATTAAGGAGGGGTAGAGGGAGGGAGGGGAGCAGGATACCTATGTATGATTGTAAATAGATAAATAATTTTTTAAAAAATTTCTTTGGTCATGAATTTATAGACAACAATGCAGAGTAACTGTTACAACAGTATATATGAATATTTAGTATTTTATACTATAGTCTCCTTACTACATTCTTCATATTTAATGTAAATAAAATTACAAATATTTGTTGGGAATCAGTTTTCTACTCAGTATTCTTCTGATTCTTTTGAATGATAGTAGAGGAAAGCTTAAGTCACATGCTCCCAAAGTATTGCATTTCTGCTTGATAGTTAAGGAATAAGCTCAAAACCAATTTAATTAAATATTTATTTTTGCAACACTAATATACATATAGTATAATAAACTATTGTTTTCCTTTGGAAAAGTGATTAAAAATGCAAAATATGTGTTACATACTCACCTTCCCATGACCTATACTTTTCGTAACATTATTGTTGGAAGACAATTATTTTAGCATTTCTTGCTTGCAACTTAACATATAGTTGCCACATTATCAAATGCTTCTTTGGGAGTACACTGAATAGACAAATGTTGTACACAATAACCTGCAAAATGTTACCCATTATAATTTGTCTTACACAAGATGATACTGCTTAGAATTCAGAAACAGGAATGGAACCTACTCCTTTCCATAGATTTCACTGCCTTCTGAGTCTCTTCTTTCATGAAACAGCTTGTTTAGACTTTTAGAATCATTTGGCCAAGAATTAACATAAAGAATAGGTGAAATCTAAATGCTAACGCCAACTCAGCCTAGCTATTAAAAAGGATTACTGGCAGGAAATTTTGATGTATTAAGGGAAAAGATTCTCGTTGTTTGATCTTTCATGAGATATTTATTTTACAAATTCTACCATTTTAGACATTAGTATTCAGTACATATTCTGAACCATAACTTCAAAATTTATCACGTTTTTGTAAAATTCTATCTCTTCTCATATCGAAGTATAAGCATTGAATAGTGTTTGTCACAAACAATATTTGTCCCTATGGAGCTGTTATTCTATCTCAATGCATAAAGAATGCTATTGATTAAGTAATATAGCCTCTGAGCTTCAAGGCCTTTTTTAGCCACCAATTCTCCTACACTCCCTATGAACTTCCTGTGTGGTATCATTTATCTAAGATCTATTTAAAATGTAAGTAAATTATACCCAGTACATCTCCTACTTACTTTGCTTTTTACTGTATTGAAGCAACTGTTCTGATGAAAACATATTGATATGTTGTGGGTTTCTGTACTAAACCAAAGTGAAAAAAATTTATGAATATTTTACAGAACATATTTCCTGACCATTTTTTAAAAGTCTTTTATTAACTATAGATAATTTTCTCCATAAGAGATGATGTAATTCCACATATCAGAGTTCTTAGAAAGAGAATAACTCTTTGGTTAGATTGGACTAGACTCTAGAGAGAGATACATTGGGGTTTTATGGCATTTTAACTTTATAAGCGTATTTAGCACTTCATTGCCCATACTACTGTTATGTTGAGGTAAATATAGTAGCAATGAAACAAAGAAAAAGGAATGCTATCTAAAATAATTTGACTTTACCCAGATGTACTTTCATTTTATCTTGTAGTGTCAAATTAGCTATTTTATTTCTTTTTTGGAAGTGGTATCCAACCTCCATAGTATTTCTGTGAACAAAGTTCTAGTAATTGTTTAATCACACATTAGTAAGATTTATTCAGGATTGGTTGAAACCAAATTCATGCCATAATAAGTATAAATAATACGATAACATAATAAGTATAAATTTTAAATAAAATATGATAAATTATAAGAAAAGTGGATAACAATATCAAACCTATGGAGTACAGTGTTACTGAACTAATTATTAAATGAATTTTAACAATCATTATCATAGAATTCTTTCAATTGTTTCAATACATAACCAATAATGGAAATAGGAGACAATTCAATGATATGCAGTGGAAATGGGTAAGTCAAACTGGAATTAAAGATATCCCATTGGGATCTAAAGAGATTGCTTGGAAGGTAAAGTACTTTCCATGTAAGCACAAAAACTTGAATTCAGATCCATGCCACCAAGTAAAAGGCCAAATGCGACAGTTGCATGTCTATAATCCCAGAGTTAAGATGGTAGACACAGAAGGATCCCTGGGACCTGCTGGCCAGCTTGTCTCACCACTCAGCAAACTAGGTTCACTGTGAACCTGTTTCAAAAGTAAGGGAAAACAATTTCAAAAAACTTGTAGAACTAACCTCTGACCTCTGCCTTCACATGCATACACATGCTTGGACAAATGCCACACATAAGCATGTATATGCAGACAAAATTAATTTTACATGTATTTATTTATTTGTGAGATAAGAAAGAGAAAGAGAGAGAGCAATTCACAGTATACATATGTATGTAATTGCACAAGGGTGGTGGTTACAGGCCAGCAGACAAAAAAATTATCTCATTCAAATAGAGTACTGGTTGACTTTGTTTGTGTGCTTAGATCATTGGTTCTTATTTTTATTATACTTTCCTGTATTTTTCATTCTTTTTTTCTTTTTCATTCTTGACAACACTGTATACTAATGCTGTAGTCAAGAAACTAATTGTGAAATGTATTATGCACAATCTGTAGATAATTCACTAAGAGTTAACTATAGGCAATCTCCCTGTGATAATAGAATCCAGAAACTAAGTTTGTGAGGAAAATATTCTAGTATACAAACAATTACGTTTTTAGAGCTTACCAATATTGTATCTGTTTTTTCAAATCACTTAGTTCTCAGCTCATCAAAATATGTATGACATGTAACACTGAAGGAGTCAGTTAAATTACGGCATAATTACATCTTTTTTGAAGTACTATAGAAGTATATGACAAAGGCTTGCATGAGGTTATATGGAGGTTCTAGACATAGAAAAAGTTGTTTGAGGGTACATTGTATTAAAGTATACGTTTTAGTCTAGCAAATGCAGCTTGGTTCTGGGAATAGAACTGTGGAGTACAGACCCAGATCCTGGACTGAGTGCCCGCCTGGCTGCTCTGTTATAGGAACCTTTCATTATCAGAATATAGCTGCTATTGCTTCATAAGATTTAAATCATTTAATCTTCATAATACAGAAAAACAAAAAATTGTCTTCTTAGTGACAACAAAAAGATACTTAGTTATTTTTCTTGTTAAGCTGGAACTCTGATGATACAATTCTGTTCTTTGCTTCAGATAATTACAATAGCTTTGAGGTTGGGAAGAAATCTAAAGTGACTACAATGACATGGATGAGTTCATCATCTTATTCCTAGAAGACCTATGTTGTCATCCTCACATTGTATCTAAAATAATCTATTAGATTACCTGAATTGATATATAAGAGGGGAGATAATGGAGAAATGGAGAGATAAATGAACATTCCTCTGTTAAAAAAAGAAATTAATATATAGATGAACAAAATTACTAAACAGGCTAAAATATCTATGACTTGAATTCAGTTCCTGTAGCCCACATGTTAAAGGATAGATCCAACTTCTACATGTTTTCCTATAATCTCCACATACATATTATGGCAAACATGTGTTCATGTGCTTGCTGTACAGTTATGAGTGCATGAATTTGGTTTCCTAGCACTTATGAAAAAGCTGGGTGTGATATGTATAACTCAGCCTGCGGTAACAGAGACAAACAGATCCCAGAGACTTGCTGTCAAACCTGTCTATTTGAGGTAGCAATCTCTAAGTTTAATAAAAGAATCAGTCTCAAAAAAGAAGGTGGAGTATGATAGAGGCAGAATGCAATCCAAATGTCTGCCTCTTGACTTCTCATGTGCATGAATGAGCAAGAATACTTGGACACATGCATATACCACACACACACACAACCACACACACACACACACACACACACACACACACACACACACACACGTGAGAAAGTGAAACAGAGAGAGAAAAGAAAAATCTCCTATATATAATTCTGTTTATGTTTAAAGTATTGGACCTGTCACCATATATTTTTGTAAAGTACATTATTAATGCTACTAAGGCTAGAAATATATTTATAAGATACTCTTCAGTATGTAAAAAGAATCACTGTGGTATTATGAAAATTGTGGTATCAGTTTCCCGAGAAACAAATTTTGTGGGAACAATACTTTCTTCAACACCTGATAATATCTGATTGATGTATAATTTAATGCTTTCAGTATTATGAGACTTAGAAAAGACTGATAATACACTATTGTGAGTTGTCAGATGAAGTTTAGGTTATGTATAGGCCCTAAATTAAAGAGACTACATACACTTCAGGAAGTTTCACATTTCTCAAGTGATGCCTTTGGCTGTTACTAGGTGGCAGTGAATTCTAGGCTGTATACTATAGGTAGCTATTGTTTTTCATAGAAACAATGATCAAGTTGGGTTTTAGTTGAAATCCTCCCACAGAAATTGTAATGCCTAACAAAATGCACACCTAAAGTAGTGTCCACCCACTTCATCTTAGAGACTAGATATAGAGGATCCAAAAGTCCATTTAAACATTTGTCTTAAATCCCCCATAATAGCAGGATCTGGAGGTTAAATTTCTTCATAGTAGTTTGTATATTATTTAAGTAGCCACCACCCACTTCATCAGCCTCTGTAATTAGGTTTACTTAAACCTTTGAGCAATTTATATGACATGTCTTGCTGTGCGAATTAGATTTTTTATATTCCAAACTGAAATATAATCTTCACTGTTATAGATTCCTAGGTTAAAGGAGAATTGTTGTGGTATCTATGTTATATAATACTTGCTACTTTTTCATTTCTCTTTATTCATAATATAGAACATTACTGCTAATCCAGAAACACAAATGATATCTATTAAAACTTCTTGCACTTTGACCTCCTGCTACACAAGGTTTGCTCAGTGTTTCTATCCTTCTTCCTACTTTTGAAAAAGATAAGTTTGAAAATTCGTAGGAACACATATTGCATGTTTACTTCTTTTTCTACAATAGCAACTATTTTGTAAATCCAATCATAACTTATACTCTACAAAAAAAAAAACTATTCTCAAGAAAAGCTTATTATTGGGGATGGAGAGGTGGCTCAGGGGTTAAGCCTCTGCCTTGCAGGCGGAAGGTCCTGAGTTCGGACCCTAGACCCCACGTATAGATGCCGGACAGAAGCTGGGCGGCCTTCGTTTCTGGTCCTGGTAGGGCAGAGCCTGTGAATCCCCGGGCAAAGTAAACAAGGAGGAGGTGGAGGCGGTCCATGGTGGTCCCTGAATTCGCCCATGATTCTACACACACACACACACACACACACACACACACACACACCGCACACACACACACACACACACAATTGAATAAATAATAAAAAAAAACTAAGAAAAAAAAGAAAAGCTTATTATTAAAAGAAAGGATAGTTTCTGTCTTTCTACATGAATATTTTTCATATAATGTAACAGGCTTGTTTCTAATGGAGCATATCCTTTTAGTGAGTATTCTTTGAGCATATGCTGTGAGTAACCACAGGAACTGAAGAGGAATAAGAGCAAGTAAATGAGTACTAACCTGATCCAATTAGGTGCTTAGACCTATTTCTAGATATTCATTAACAATGATTTTATAAGATATTAAGTCTATATAGGATGTTCTCTAAAATTGAATAGAATATTTATTTCAACTCAATACAAATCTAAATTTCTCAGCATCTCTTGATTCAGGATAGTTTTGTCCTTCTTTTTGAGCAGCTCCTCCCAACTTTTTCAGTAGCACAAAAGAAAACAAAATAAAACATAGCACCAGGCAAAATTCTTTATGTTTCATAAGACGTGTTTGGCAAACTCTTCTTTATATCCTATCTTACTCCCAATCTATATACCTAACCTAATGACTTCTAGCCCCCCACATAAAAGCATCTTAAGCTCTTTAGAGATGTAGAGGAAATAGATGGTTTCCTTTGCATGTGTCACCATCATAGATATTTGCATCCCATGCCAGACACTAACCCCCTCCCCCAACATCTGCAGCTGGACCCAGATTGCAGTAAAGCAAAAAAAAGAAGCCAATGATTTGAATTTTCTAAAGGAATGCCAAAATTTTATATTTACTATAAAGATCATAAACTATTTCCCCAAACTGGGTACTTGGGGAATGATAATCCCTTTCATGCCTTACTGTGCCCTAAAACCCCACTCGAAAATAACATCACCAAGGCAGGGTATGTCATAACACCTCAGAGCTTCAATGCTGCACAAAGGCCCAAGTTATGGAAGACATCCTATCCCTTGATCCTGTCAAAACACCAGTCATTTTTTTGGCAGGCAGAGGGAAGGCCAAACAGTAAGCTACCCTAAGATTGTAGTTCATAGAAAGGCCATGTATTTGACAGAGAAATCAGAAAGGAAATTTCTATGTGGGACTTAATAAATCACCACATATCCTTAATTTTCAGTACACCTACTGAAGATTAAGACAAGGAAAGGGTTAAATTTCTATATACCTTACACTGTTCTTAAGGGTAGGATAAGAGGAAAGAAAAATAGCCCATTGCAAAATTAATCATTAAGGAAGACTTGTAAATTACTTGAACTTTTAGTTTATCCATTATTTTTATCCATATCCACCGAGGATTATGAAATTATTCGTCCAAGGTATATAGACTCTGACCAGTCACAGGCTGATCGGTAAACTCCATGGACAAAGGAACAAATGCTAGCTAAATAATCAAGTTACCAATTACAAAACTGATTGCACAGTAAGGAGGAGACAGACTCCACAAGGTTAGATTAAGTAAGTCTAGACACACAGCAACAGAGCAATGAACCGAAAGGGAGAAAAATTAAAAGCAACAGTAGAGACCAATATATTTTGTAAAATGTATTTTTTTGGAAAAACACGAGGTATACAAAAAACAAGAATATATCCATTTTAAAAAGTAGTAAAAAGAAAATGACTCTTAATTGAAGGGGGAAGATAAGATATAGAATTTACAAAGAACTAAAATGAGCTCTTATATATATGCTCAAATAGGTAAGGGAACTAACTATATTATATGATTAAAGAAAAAAGTAGTTAGGATGCTCCATGAAGATAGAGGAAGAAGCCAAGTTTGAGGCCAACAAGGAAAAATTGTGAGTTCCAAGTCAGAGTGAGTGATCCTGTAAGGCTCCAATAGCTCTAATAGCAACAGAAAAAAAATGGATAAATTACTTCTCAAATAGAGTATATCAAGATACAAATATAAATTATTTGAAATAAATAGAATTCTGTGGTCAAAACTATAGAAAAATGAAAAATTTTACTACTGGGTCTCAACTGCAGACAAAAATAGAAGAAGAAATAGTGAGCGTGAATGTAAATCAGTAGAAATCACCTAATATGAAGAAGAGAAGAAAAAAAGATGATGAACACAATTTTTTTATTTATTATTTATTCAATTGTGAGTGTATGTGTGTGCGCACGTGTGTGTGTGTGTGCATGTGTGTGTAGAACCACGGACGAATTCGGGAACCACCATGGACTCCTCCACCTCCTCCTTGTTTACTCTGCCCCGGGATTCACAGGCTCTGCCCTACCAGGACTAACAATGCAGGCCGCCCCCGCTTCCGTCCGGCGTCTATACGTGGGGTCTAGGATCTGAACTCAGGACCTTCCGCCTGCAAGGCAGAGGCTTAACCCCTGAGCCACCTCTCCAGCCTCTGATGAACATAGTTTTGAATGTTCCATGTGTATAATATGAGAGAAAGGAAAATAAAAATGGTCACAAACCTCCGAAGTGTGATGAATAACAATAATTTATATGTTTGAGAATTTCTAAAACTCCAAGTAGGATAAAAATGAAAGTTCTAAACAAGTTTTACTGCCAAAGTTTTGAAAGCCAAGAAAAAGTGAGAATTTTAAAAACAGAGAATGAAAAGAAACATTTTGTACATATGGCTGAATTCTTAGTAGAGACAATGAAAGACAAGCAGGGGTACCACTTTCAAAGTGCTATGAAAAAAATAAAAGAATAATTATCAATAATTTTATATATAGTAAAACACTTTTAAATATAAAGTTTTCTAGATAAAGATTAAAATAATTCATTAAATTATTAAATAATTAAAACAATAGTAGACTCACCATAGACAAATACTGATAGAAAACTTTTAAATTAAGAGAAGATGACTAACAAGCAGTAACTATAATTCATCCAAAAGTACTAGAAGGTATGGTACTGTATAACTGCATTGCTATGTTTTTAATATGGGTCCAGTGTTGCCACCAGCTATTTCTTTGGGGAGGAGGTGTCCTATACCTCCTGGAGATATAGCCCAGTCGGAGGTCCCATCAGCATTGTGGTTTTCTTGTAGGGTTATAAAATCTTTCTAGCTATGTTTCATTGTGCTGGATCATGAGGTAAGTGGCTAGCACCAACATATTCTTCTGCAAAGACATGCTGCCCACCCTAGAGGCTCCAGTCAACAAGACCACTCCATCATTGCCTAAAACTTACAAAACCACAAGAGAAAGTAGCCTGTCTTTCTTTGTCACTCAAGTATTTCATAGTAAAGACAGAAAGATGACTAATGTGTAGGAAATTACAGATATATTATAAATATGTAACTAAACGTAATTCAGACCAAAAGAAAGTAATAGCTGTAAGAAAAAAAATCAATTAAATAGAAAACAAATAAATAATGTACAATGTCAGTGAAAGGAAAAGTAAGGATTTTTCTGTTTGTTTTTGTTTTTAAAGATCAACAAAATCAGCAATGCCTTTTACTAATTTCATAAAAGGAAAGAGCAAAAGATGACAGATTACCAAGGTTAAGAATGAAAGAGAGTACAAGGTATGATAAAAATAATCACAGGGACATTAGAAGGATTCTAAGGTAATACTAACAACAAAGTTAGCCTAATATCAATCAACAAGTTAGAACAGATGAATCCTGCTGGAAATATTAAAGTTAACTAGACGGACTTGGCAAGAAATAGAGAATTTCAAAAGACCTAATAATGAAATTTACAAGCAAAGCAATACTTAGTGTTCAAAGCATATAGGAAGAGACTGACATGCTGATCATGAAATAAAATTGAGAGTCTAGAAAATTAACCTTATTTTTGGTCAGTTGATTTTGGCAATGGCACCAAGGCAATTTGGGCAGTGCTAGTAATTGGTGCCAGGACTATATGACGGGGTAAAAACTATCTTAAATCCCAATTCCATACCATATATAATTGCTTCAAAATGCATTTTGGACCTAAATATAAGAACTGAACTTATAAAAGTTCTAGAAAGCATAGGAAAAAATCCCAATGATCTTGTGTTAGGGTGAGTTCTTAGGTAGGTCACTAAAAGCTAGATTGTAGAAAAATAAAACTCATGACTTGATTTTCAATAAAAGTTAGAACTTTAAGAGGTATCATGATGGACTCGAAATGACAAGCTACAGAAAGAAAAATATCTGCAATATTTTGACTTATAAATCATTTGAATAAGTAACCAAGGTTAGCATCCCCAGTGATTCGTCACATCGATGTCATGAACCTTTCAATAATTTAAGAAAGCTACATCTTTTTTGTATTCATCTCTACAAATCATAATTACAATCTAGTGATGAGAAAACTTTACATAGATTTAAATTTAGAAACAAATAATTTGACCATTATTTCAACTATGAAGGTCATGGACAATAAGGAAAGGTTGAAAAATCTGTCATAGAGTAGAGTTGACAAGGACACAAGGAAAATCAGTGCAATCTGATATCCTGGATTGGGTTCTTGGAAATAAAAATAGGGAGTTACAGAAGAACTGATGACATCTGAGTAAGGGTTGCAGTTTCATTAATGGATTTGTATCAGTGTTAATGTCTTAGTTTTGACAATGTACCATGGTTATATAAGATAGTATTAGTCAGTGAAGAAATATGGGAACAGGAATATGGGAACTCTCTGTTCTCTTTGTAGCTCTTTTAGTAAACCTAATATCATTCAAAAATAAAAGTCCAAAAATAAGAAGGAATGGGGAATTC
Source organism: Typhlomys cinereus (assembly GCA_023101885.1). Classification (NCBI taxonomy): domain Eukaryota; kingdom Metazoa; phylum Chordata; class Mammalia; order Rodentia; family Platacanthomyidae; genus Typhlomys; species Typhlomys cinereus. The sequence continues at coordinate 13,449,364 of JALPQD010000006.1, read as the reverse complement.
TTAGATTGTAGCAAATTATGTCAGCTTGTCTGGATCTTTAGAACTTAATTCAAACTAACTACCTATTTAAAAAAAAAAGACAGGGAAGGGAGGGAGCATAAGAGACTTTAAACATTTTAAAGTCAATTATTTGCATGAACAGAACATATCCCAGTATTAAAGAATTGTCTTATTTTTTTGAAATGTGAAAAGGCCTGTTATTTTTGTAAAATATCTTTAAGTGATGTATACTGAAGTAGTCATGGGTGAAATGGTCTGATACGTGGTATTGTCTTTGAAATAAACTTGTTAGGAAAAAGGTTCAAAAGAATGAACTTAAAATGGATGATGGGCTATGAGTAGATGATTACTATATGATTCTACTCTTTCATATGTTAGAAATTTTCTATAATAAAAGTTGTTTCAAAGGAAAAACCTACAAAATTTCAATGTTAGCCTTCAATACTGATCACAGTCAGTTTGTGTTATTTAAGCCTCAATATGAAGAGTGTCAAAATGAATGAGTCATAGATAAGTAAGTGAACTCACAGAAACAACTTCAGAAAGATAGAATTAGAGCTGAATCGTTGGAAGAAGATTAATACAAGTGATTGAATTAACATACCTCCTAAATTAGAGCACTTTTTGTTCTTTCTTTGAAGTTTTGTTACCTGGTGATATCTCAACTCCTATCTATGAGAGGACATTAAAATGAGGCAGTATGCAGTCACAAGTAGTCCTTTGTTCCTGCTCAGTGTTAGGATCTATCATCCCTCACCCCACTTAATGGTTTTAAAGGTTGTGACTGGTGGCTTTCTTGTGGTCTTGTGATTTACAGGATAGGATTCTGTAAGATAGCATTTGCTGCATCTCTGAGAGGCCTCTCATAATCGAAACAATACCAAAGCAGATGTTTTTATGGCTAATGCATCTATGAAGAGGGAATCACTTTAAAGGCTTTGCAGTTTGCATTGACTATGGGCCATCGTTAGATGCTAAGTTTAATGTATCCATCCTTATATAGTTTTGTTGTGGTTAGATAAACATAGTACTGGGTGTCAGTTCTAATCATGACTGAAATTAATCTGTATGGTAATTTATTAAAGATTTTAGAAACTGAAATGTTGGAAGGAAATGAGTTTTATTGATGACACCTAGTAAATTTCCTGTTTTAAAGGTGGGTTCAGTGTATAGCTTCCACTTAAAAAAAAGGAGTTGAAAAAAATAGCACTGCCAAAATAAGGTCCTGTCCCAATTGTATGATCCTTAATCCCATTTATATGTTCTCAGAATATTTCACTTTCCTTAATGGCCTGTTTTCAAGTAAATTCTGCTCGACACTGAGCCCTATTCCTCAGTGACAGAGTTAATGATTTGTTCATGAGGCAATGAAGGGGAGCAGTATTCATATCAAAGACAACTGGTCCCTCTTCCAGGTCCATCTTTGGGCCAAGATACGTAGTCGCCAGCAGTGAATTGGCGACTGTATTTTTTGAATCCTGGCGCAAAGCAAGATCCATCTGTTTTGCCCAGCCGTTTGCCTGAGTGCCACAGAATGGTCCTGTTATTAGTCTTATTTGTGGTCCTGTTTGAGGTAAGGTATAATGTAAATAAGTCTCAGTCCTTCTTATGATAAATGCAGTATAGGGATTAAAAGTGGAGTTGTTGGTGGTGAGCCTGTCTCTGTTTTCTCAACTGCCCTATTTTCTTTGGATTGAAAAACAGACATTTAAGATTGAGTTTGTCATCTGGAAGTATAGTTGTGACCAAGTTTTCCTCAACAGGATAACAGGATACAAGATGTTATTTTTGAGCTTCATTACCCTCACCAAACAGAGGGAGAGAGAGAGAGAGAGAGAGAGAGACAGAGAGACAGAGAGACAGAGAGACAGAGAGAGAGAGAATACAGGCAGAAATGGAGAGAAAATAAGTCAATGAAGACAAGAAGGAAAGGAGTGGGTGTATCTTAGCGTACTGATTATTGAGAATTGAATTTATTATTTCCAGTAGTTCAATTTACTCCTCATTTGGTGAACTGAAGAAAGGAAATCTGACTTACTTGAACTGCTGCTTGTCAATTATGTAGTTTATATGTAAATATTCAGCCTGTTTCTCTCACCTTTTCTTATCTGGCCTAGCTGGTGAATCAGTCTCACTAACCATATTTTGTTGGTGAGTAGAATGATTCCCATTGGTGATTCAGATTTATCTAGAAGTGGGCACTTTTTATATTTCCGATTCATTTATCACTGGTTATTGTTATTCGATATAATTTCTGAGCACAGTTATTTTTGTCAGTGTCTTTCATGAATGTTTTCTTGCCTTATAAGGATATATGTGCTCTCCCCTCCTCTCCTTCAGCTGTCCCTGGTGACGCCTCCATGATTTCTGTCTTTACACTGGAGCATTTTTAGTCTAATTCAGGCATTTGAAAAGCAAGAGAAAAGTTTAGGCAGTGAGTGATTAAAAAAAATAATCCCATTCATGGGTGTATTTAGTATAAATTTTGAACAATCTTGCATTTAAAATGTATGAACACCAAACAGACATGTCATGGAAATTATTCTTCCATATGCTTCAAAGGAAAAGAAAACCAGTATGTATAAGTGAAGACCATATGCATTTTCTAATCATAGGTGCAATTTCAGAAATGAGCTGTGATTGTGGTCTCATGTGGAAATATAAAATATCACTTTGTGTTGTGTGAAGCTGAACATAAACATACTATAGTCAGTGCTACGAATATAGAAAATATTGCTGTAAAGTAAAATATAGGCAATTATATTAACTCCATTTTCAATTCAAAATATTTTTTAATTCTAATGTTTTAGCTATTTGATCCTAAGAATAGTTGTGACTTTTGAATGCATATGGAATTTTTTTACTATTATTTAAGTAAAGAAAATAGTGTTTGAAGAAATGATTGGAAAATAACAGACTATTAATCTCAAATATATATGATATAGTTGGAAATTTTAATGCTTGCGTTCTTAATTTGAATATTTGAGAATCGTATTTGTTTTAGCAGAGAGTTAAGAGTTCTCATTCAAAATCTGATGATCTCTCTGCTTCATGTGATGAGATGTGTAGTTGACATGAAATATGTAACAGGAAACCAGAGCAGTACTGAGATAGCCACTCTGTATTTTAAATGTGTGTGATTTCTTCTGGATGATCCTCCCTCCACAACATGTGCACAGCAGTTCAGTAGCTTGAAAGGAACAGAAAAGCTAGCATTTTTATCCTTCAATTCTCTTTGAAATCATAATTTTCTTTTAATTCAGAACCATAGATTTTCTACATTATTCTCCAAACTTGATATTTCCCATGATCTTTAGTATGTTAACTTTTATTTAGGAAGTTTGTTTAATTGCTGAGAACATAGCTAAAATTCATTAACACATGAGTTTCAAGTCATATCATTATGAAGTCCTTAACATGGAAGCTTTTTTTTTTCAATTTTTTCAGAATTGCCTCTCCCACACCCCCCCCCAACCCCTTAGATCTTTTCCTTTCATTAAAAAACTACTCTGGGAAAAGGTTCCTTTTTTCATTTTTTCTTCTTACCAGAAAAAAAGCTACGCTTGACTGATAATGCATTGCTTTGGATGGTGAAACATTATGAAAGTTTAATTTTTAATTAAATCTGAAATACCAATTATAACTGAAAGAGATTTTAACCTGTTTCTTTTCAGACTGCCTGAAGTTACATTTTGAGACTGAAATCTCCGCACCTTAAAAACAAAAGATTGAGCTGCACTGTATTCCTGTAAGTAAAAGCTTCCTCTAGTGTTCTCAGTGTTTCTATGATGGATCCAAAAAGAGACAAAATACATTGGAAACATAGTAACCAGACATGAGTGAAAAATATGAATGTTCCTGGAGAAATATGCCTTTAAATAATTTCCCTTAAAAAGTTATTGGGTTCTGTATTTAGTATGTCTTTTATTGGACTGAAATTATGAAGTCTTGTATCTCGCTTGAGTTTCATTTAGGTGGGTGTCAGCCACAATGCATTGACCCTGTTAGGAGAGGTTTGTGCATTTCTATACCAGACTATTCAAGGGTAAAAGATTTCTTTGGAATTAAATTAGATTGCATTTTCTTTTGCGATGTCATTAGAAATTTTTATCCTTTTGTCAATGGAAATGGAGAGTTTATGATGACATCACAGAATTCTGTATGTAGCCTTGAAGACTCTGGGCAAAACCAAGTAAAATGCATACTTCCCTTATGTGCTTGTATCCCCCATTCTGCTATGATACAGTCAAAATAGCACATCTTATGTCTTTCCGTGAGTTACAAGGCTGTCTTTCAGAGCCCATTGTTCCATAAATGCATGTCAGAGTCTACCACAGTCTGGTCTACCCTTATTTAGCTGCTGTTTTGTCAATGTACTTGGAAGAACAATTAACATTTGGGATTTCAATTTCTGAATAACAGACAGTGAATAGAACTGGAGCACATAAAAGATTCAGATACCCAGGGTAAGAAAACAGAAGTTTATAGTTGGTGGAGGAAAGAAAGGAAATCTTTAATGCTACATTCACAGGTTGTGAAATACTACAAAGAACCTTGAGCTATATAGATCTAAATACATGTTTCGGTAATGAAATCAGGGAGTTTATGATGTCTTCCTACGTTTTGCAGTTTAATGTCTTTTGTTAGGTCTTCAAACACTAAAACTTTCATTGGAATGCCAGATATGGTGTATCCTTACCTTATCTTGGTTTTTGCAATGTCACAGTCCCTGTGCAACCAGGAACACTACAGGTGATTGAAATCTATTCTCCATTTTTATTTTGCTTCACTACCTTCTTCCACTACTTACCACAGGCAGCTCTTAGAGGTGTTTATATGTCTTTTCCTTTTGTTTGAATTTCTCTAAGGTCTATTTTATTTTGCTTTATTTTTGGAGAGGCTAATGCATGCACCTAGGTCCCAAAGTTGTCTACTGCATGATCCCTTCCCATGGGATATCTGGTGAAACAGAGGTCACTTTGACAACTTAGATTTCTTGTAAATCCTGCATAGTTCCTGGATGCAGAATCAATAAATGATGGTTGTTAATTTTGTCATAATTACAACAGTTCAAACCCACAGACGGTGAGGTCTCTCAGAGCAAGGACTCGCTCATTTTATAATCCCAGCACCTGGCACAATTATAGACGACAGAAAATACTAATTATTTTAGTGAAATTGAGAGAGTCACAAAAAGTCAGACTTTGCAGTATCATTCATAAAGAAAGATTGAATAAAGCTTTTAAGGTAGAAATGATTATTAAGACATAATTTGCATAAACCACTGTCTATTCATATCAGAGTAAGCATCAGTCTTTTTGTCTTTGATGAACTTACTGACTTTATATGCCTTCCATTCATAAACATCAATGAAATGGTCCTTAGTAATATTTCATTTAAGTTCTGTGTTATGTCTCATACTCTGGAGTTAGCCCTAAAGATAAATCCACTTGACACTAAGATGGATGGTGATCCACTCCCTTTTTGCCATACTGTGAATTGTGATTCAAGGAAATGAAACAAGTCCATTTGGCATTGGATCATGGGGTCAGGGTTCTGAAGCGTTACCATAAGTAGTACTTTCATTGTGTAATATGCCAAATCCAGTTTTTCTGTACCAGTAATGCCACAGTATGCTTCAGAAGTCAGGGCCCTTTGACCTCATGTTTTCTACTCCTCTCACCACACTCTAAAATTTGTTTCTGAAAGGGATCCTTCCATTTTTATGAAATCAGCTTCTGGTGATACAAACTAGGCTCTCGTAAAATTTGGCCTCTAAGGCAAAACTGGAATGATAAAATTTAAGCCTGGGTGAGTTGTAATGTTACCACATTGAATAACATTTAAGGACATCAAAGAACCTTACAAAAAATCCTAACCTTTTTTTAAGATTGAAATGCAGGCGGAAGTGATTTAAGCATAATAGCATCATCAGACTTCACAGCAGAAAGAATGTAGAAAGGAAAGTCTAGCAACCTCATTTCAAAATTATGTAAACTGAGGCCAATGTAATGCAGTAATGCAGGCAGGTTTCACAAACCATGCTTACCACACAGGAAAGCATTCCTAGACATCTGGACCTGAGAGTAGGCCCACATCTAGATGCAGAGACTCCAGTCTGTCTTCTAGAGTCACAGTAAACACAATATTTTCTAAGTAGTAGATTTCTTCTTTCTCATTTTTAGACCTTTTGAATTTTACTTGTTCCACTTATAAATAAAGGAGTAATCTGAAAACATTGATAGTTATCAGAAACTTTCATTTCATGTTGATGTGCTCCTGGTTGTGCAACGAATCCAATAAAGTCTAATTTATTCATTCAGTTGATATTCTCCGTGATGATTTACAAAGAAGGTCCATTAGAAGTTTCACCTGTTTTAATTGTGATTACAAGCATGCTGTAATCAGTAATCTGAACAGAACCATTGTGACATGGAATTCAGACTCATGTATTCCAGAATGTCACTGTAGTCAGGGGACATTTGCATCAGTGAAAAGTTTTTTAGAGTCTGAAAATAATGAAATAAACAATTTAAAATAAATCATTTACCATGGTAATTTATTTGCCTTTATTAGATTCCATTATTTAACAATCCAAGAGGGCATTATAAGAACTTTTTTGTTTTCCTAGATCTCAATCTCATACCCATCTTTATTTCTTTCTCAATTTCATTTTATATCATGCATGGCTTCCCTCTCCCCAAACTGAAGAAGCCGAAGTTACTGTATAGCTAAAGTTAATAGCCATAGTCTTTGTGCCCAAACACAAGTACACTTTTGTGCCCTTAAATGTTTCCTTAGAATTTTTGGGATATGTAGAAGGAAAAATTGACTGGTATGTTATACTGAGTAGATACTTGAACTTTGGTACTCACCAAAGTTCTATTATTTCTATATTCCTCCTAAAGACAAATGACTAGACACACTGGTAAATGACATATCTCCTGTAATTAATAAGTTTTTAATATATTTGGTAAACATGCATTTTTATATGGTGGTGGTGGTGTGTGTGTACAATATTGATAGAATTTCTCAGTAATTATCCTGTGTATGCATGTGTGTGTGTGTGTAATTTTTTGTTTGTTTGAGACAGTGTCTCAATGTACCTGGAGCTTACCAATTTGGCTAGACTGTTTAGTCAGTAGGTTCTGGAGATCCTTGTTTCACTACTTGCTCAGTTCTGTAGTTTCAGGAGATTTCTGCCACTAGTTTCACCATTGCTAGGATCCACATTCAGGTCCTCATGCTTGTGAGTCAGGACCTTTACTAACTGAGCTATCTCACTAGGACCCTTGATACATCTTTCTAAAAGACAAAATATTGCATAAAGTACATCAAAATAAGTGGGTTATTATTATTTATTTAGGGTTGCAAGAGTCAGATGGAGCAATAAATGGAAGATGAAGGAACAGTCAGTAGTCATGGTGTAATATAACTATAACATAATTATTTAAGATACAAACTAGAGAGAATCAAGTAGAAGACAACCAGAATGTGTGGAGGGAAAAGCTTTCTAAAAGTATGGGTTGTAACTCATTAGTGACCAAAAGTCCAGTAATATAGTCAAATAAAACTAGAATCAAATAAAAATTAATATTAAAAGAGAATGCCTCATCATGAACTAGATTAAGAAAATAAATGTAGGATTGCTTAGCATGCAGGAAATCTTAGGCTCAAACTCTGTGTTGCCATATGTCATGATTACTCTTTCTCCTACTGTAAGACAACACTGACTTAAGCAACTCAAGGGAAAAGGAGAAATTTTCTTAGTTTGTTATTCCAGAGAGGAAACACAGTCCATTATGTCAGAAAAGGTATGGTCGCATCAGAAGCTGATAGTGACTTAGATCACTGCAGACATCATGGAGGCCAAGAGAGTAAGCAGCAGACTGCTAGAGTAAATTAGGGGAGACAACAGTGTGGGGGTACTCATCCTAAAGGTCCATCTCCAGGAAGGCTCCACCTCCAAAATGTGCCTTAGCTTCCCAAATTTTAAAGGCTAAGGATGCAAATATATGAATCTGTGGGAGACAATTCATATTCAATTTATGACACTCTAACACCAACTAGCAAATAGCAACAACAATCGTTAGGACTTGCAGGTGGATACAGAAATGTAGAAGAGACATTGCTCATATGCCTGGTCACTTGAGTCCATTCCCTGGAACCTACACAAAAATGTGAGGTTAAAACAAAGCAAAAGAAAACAAGACTCCACAAGTACACAGAATTATCTTCTAACCATCACAACACATTCTCTCTCTCTCTCTCTCTCTCTCTCTCTCTCTCTCTTTCTCTCTCTCCCTCTAACAAATTTTAAAAAGAAATACTTACATATTTTTCCTGCAAATTATGCTCCTAAATTATTAAATAAATTTTATAATGTTTTAACTTTAGATAAACCACAAACTTATAAGTCTAATTGTAATATTTCCATTTAAATCTTAAAATTATACTGGTGTTACTTTATATTTTCAAATTGCTGTGATCAAATTTCAAGATGGAAGTATATTATGTTGGTTTACAGTATAAGGAGGATACAGGAAGTCATGACAGCTAGAATATGATGTGGCTGGTTGCATTGTTTCTCTGATCTGAGAGCAGAGAAAGAAAATTGCTAATGCTCTGCAGACTTTTTACTTTTCATTATTGTTCTTTTTAGGCCAGAGCTCTTGGGATAATATTGTATACTGATGAGCTTCAGTTAAACCTCTCACAAATACCTTTAGATATACCCACAGAGGTATATCCATTTATTTGATTTGTAATCTTGAGTGATTACAAATCAAATAAATGGACAATGAAGTTTATCCATCACATCTGGTTTCTCAGAATCAACATCTCAAAAACAGAATTTCTTCTTAGTTAGGGAAGAAATCATCTTCACTTCATTTAATCCCAATGAAGTGTCTTTTTATTCTTGCTTATCTTCTTCCACATAGATGTTCAGAAAATTGAAAGACTTATGAATTTTCCTTTAATGTGATGCTAGATATGCATTTATTTTCTCTTACTTTGATATAAACTGTTAACTGGAAGGCAATGGAGACATGAAGATCAGCTCATCTTAAATACTGACTCCTTGGTAATGTTCCTACTTAGAAGCAACAAGATTATGTTACCTTCAATTAGAAAAGTCTTTCAGCAATCAATACTGACTGTCACAGCCTAAACAATATGAAAAAATGCTAGAATTTGTAAGTCTAATGCTATTTCTTAATGATCACAATTTAATTTTATATTCCATATAATTGGTCAAATATCTACAGCCCATTTTACTCCTATGGTTTTCACCATATGCAATGTCCATCATTCTTTCTTCTCTATACTCCAATCCATCTTACAAAGTCTGCTGTAAGTACAATTCTATGAATCTTTCCCTCCTTGCCATAATTTGAAGATGAGTTGGACTTCTGAAATTGAAATGTAATGTTCAGTGCACATCTACAAAAACCAGATTATCTCTGGAAAACTGAGGCAATGTCAAATCTATTTCCTTTCTATTCTATTATTAGTTAATGGAACTTTTATTTTCATTATTGTCAGTGTTAGTTATTGCATTGCGTGAGATCAGAGGACAACTTCATGGAGTAAGTTCTTTCCTCAGCCTACATGGGTTCCAGGGTGTGCACTCTGGCTATCAGGCTTTGCTGCATATGCCTTTATCCACTGAACCATCTACCTGATCTTTTTTGTTTGTTTGTTTGTTTTAATTTTTTTATTTATTTCTTCCACTCATACAAAATTGATAAGTACCCCATTCCCCTCCCTCCCTCCACCTCTCCCTGGATCCCCTTGTTCCCTCTCCCCTTTTCCCTTTCCTTTTCCCCCTCCCTTTCTCCCAGTTCCCCTCCCCCCATTCCTGGAGCATCCTTTAATGTGTATGTCAAACTTCCCTCTACGTCCTCCTCTCTGATGAAGTTTAAGGACTCAGTGGCATTACCTAGAGCTCTTTTTTGTATTCCCCTTTAGTATAGGAACACTATTGTAGCTGTTAATCCCTTGCCTCTAAGGATCCTAGTGCCTGTGATCCATGCTAGACTTTGAGGGGTCAATGATATGTTGGTCATTGCGCAGGTCATGCAAAGTCCTACTGTGATTACTTCAGCCCTAACTTGTATGGAGTATCTTGTATATCGTTGTTCCTCCCCATCTTTTAGGCTCTTACAATCTTACCACCCCCTCTTCCACAAATTTCCCTGAGCTTCAGGATGGGGAGAGATTAGGCAGGCCTGATTCCAGGTGGTTGATATAGAGTCTCTGATGTTCTGAATTATGGTTTGTTGATTTTTTTTCAGTTTTGCTGCTCCTGCAATGTCCTTGGCTCCATCCTGATGGGTATTGGATATCACCCCCTGGCCAGAGATAAAAAGCTGTTAAAATAAGAGTTTTATTATAAGAGTAGATTCAAAGGTAGATGGAACAAGAATAGGAGTCCACTGTGAAGTGGGGGGATCAGTCTCCCATTTGCAAGATGGTTACCTTCTCCCTTTCTGGTGAGATCATACCCCATCAGACGCAAGTGACCAGTAAGAGGAGAGTCTGTGGGTCCAACCAGATGTATCATTACTTACTTGCAGTCCTTGATGGTGGCCTATTTTCTCTGCTGTAGCATGAGCCCCTTTCTCCTTGTTTCTGGCAGGGCCCTCCTTCCCTTTCCCTCCCTGCTTATAATCTTTGCAATTACTGTAGGAATTACAGAGATTTATCTTTGAGTGTGTCACTAAGTGGGTTTGGTACTAGGATACACCTATTATGGAGTAAATACGGTACTTAATTTTCTGTGTCTGGGATACTTCACTCAATATAATTTTTTCTAATTCCATCCATTTCTCACCAAATTCCATTAATTCATCATTCATCTACCTAATCTTATCTTGTTTACTTTTACTCCTTAAATAAGAAACAATACCTACCAACAGTGTTTTACTACAAGGGTCCACGTCTTGCCTGTTATATCTTAATCCCTTTATTTTTTCATGTGCTATGACTAAAATCCTAGAAGCCTTGATAATAAATCATTATTACCTTCATTGATACTATCTGCAACCTTACTAAATTTCTAGATAGAAGCAAAATCCAGACTATTTTCAACACGGGGATTTAATATCCCATAATGCCACTGGGGTGTTTTGCAAAATGATGGAAATTATCCCTTTTAGCAACTAAAGAAGAAATAAAGGGAATGTGAATATTAATCCATAGAGAAATAAGTTATGTTTTAAAGACATAAGAATGTATCTCTTGTAACTCAGTAAAAAGTCACTTGCATCAGAAAATATTACAGCAGTGGAGAACTTAGGAATTATTTGTTAATATCTGCCTATTTTTGAGATGAACAAAATTCACACTTACAATCCCAAGAAGCAGAGCCAGGCTTGTAACTCCAAAATTCAGTCACATTTTCACAACAAACCACCAAATAGATAATCAAAGTATTCACCATAACCATTTTTGAAGCCTTTGATGGGAAAATGAAGTATAAGGGTTAAATCTACACACAGCTTCAATAAATTAATAACAAGGCATTGTTTTCTAATTAGTACATAGACCTACACGAATAGCAAACCTCTTGGCCAAACAGATTGTACCTAGAACTCAGGGAGTAGAAAGAGAAAAATTCTAAGTTTGAACCCACGTTAGAATATATAATGAGAATCTTCCAAAAAGAAAGGATGAAAGAAAGGGAGAGAGAAAGAGAGGGAGGGAGAGATGAGCAAGAAAGGGAGAAAGGAACAAAAAAAGGGAGGGAGGAAGGAAGGAGGGAGGGAGGAAGGAAGGGAGAGAGGAAGGAAGGGAGGGAGAGAGGGAGGAAAGGAAGGAGGGAGGGAGGGAGGGAGGAAGGGAAGGAGGAAGAGGAAGAAAAGGAGATGATGGAACATTTGTAATAGGTGCCATGGCAACCATTTCCTTCAACGTGACATTTTAGAAACACTACATTTAAACATTTCTGAGGCCATTATTTTTATTACTGACACTCATGAACATCTTATGTTATTTACAAGCAACACTGTCAAGATTCTTCAGTTATCTTCTTTTCGAACTGGACTTCTGTGTCCATGTCTATGAAAGTCCTTAGTAGTTCATTCAAGTCTCCCAAAGTAACTCAATTAAATCATCCTTTTCAATCAACAGAAAGTACTTCGATCTTTTGCTGTGCCTTGCTCTTTTCAGGATGTTGTTATTAGCCCAAGATAAGAAAGTGTGTCATACATCTTTGACATTTTGAGTTTGCTTTAGAGAAAAAACAAAATCTGTATAAAAATTTTATATTTTGTTAAAAATACAATTCTGGTTCACTGTTTTGTCTCAAAGGAATTTTATATGAAAAAAAAAGGCTTTCATTAGAGGAAGTCAGGTTATCTATGCTCTTCAATACTGATGAGAAGCAATTAGGAAAGAATCTTATGACTTTTTGAAACAGCCAATTTCCAAGAAATTAGCAACTTGTTTTTACAGGAGCTACATTTCATAGAGCTCTATGTTGATAGTAAATGTGCCCTCATTAGCCCCAAAGGCAACTCAAAAGCACCATTCTTATTCAGCTGGAAGAGAAAGAAAGAGACGGAAAGAGAGAGAGAGAGAGAGAGAGAGAGATAGTCCATGATCAACTGTGATTAATCCAGGAATCAAAAGACAATGAATGCAAGATAAAGATTTTTGTTTCCATTAGTCTTATATTGTCAGAGTTATAAACCTCTTGTGATAATATATCTTCAAAGACTGGAAAATAAACTGGCTTATATGGAACAGTTACTGAGAACTGAATGTTTTAAATTTTTGACAATGTCTTTTGTTTTTTGGAAGATATATTAGCTTCAGTATATAATGTGTATTTAAATGCTGCTATGATTTTACTGAGTTGTTCTTTGCTAATAAATTAAATGTTGTGAGACTCAATTCTGTGAATAGTAACCAATACATAGATAGTGCTAGTGTCAACTTTGTTGGGATTTTGGGCTTGTATTTTTCTTTCCTGGCACTGGGACTGGTTACAAAAACCACTGCAACGTGCAGAAGTCTATAGCCATACCACCTTACTCTAGTACACCTAATATTTTCTGAAAATTATTAGAGTCCTAACTGGGTTCTGGTGCTCAGGCAGTTGACTTAGACTTACTTATCCTAAGAAACAAAGTTGTCTATAACTTTTACAAAAAATGTCTTTTAATAAATAGAAAAATGCTATGCATTAAAAATCTGTTATTATGAACTTGTTCTATCAGTCTTTGCAAGATTAGTAAATTAATGTTGTTTACATTATTACCATGCACAGTTTTCAGTTATCAGTAAGGAGGCAGCAAATACGAGTGAAAGAAAAGAGAACGAGCTAAGTGGAGACTTGGCTCAGGCACTGACAGTTTTGTCTTAAGACCATTTTATTTATCTGTAGGGGACATATTCATTATCTTACAGGCATGTGATAGAAGTTAAATGACATATTTAAAGAATTTAGAGTTCCATGGGATAAGAATGGTTCATAAACATCACAGATTACAAGAGAAGTAGAAATCACTTTGAAATCTCAGGAGTAATGTGCTTTTCCTAGGCTCTTAGTGGTTTGAAATTAGTTTGTTTTCAAGTTGCCATATAAGGAAATACTCTCTTGCTGATAAGACTGGTTCACACATTGAAGACTGAGGTAGAATCAATTGCCAGTGAAATATTACTTCTTTTAAAAATTTATTTTTAAAGTATTTGCTATTATAAATTTCCTAAACAACTTTTTCAAATTAAAAAAAAAAGTCAGCTGTTTGATCTGCTATAGTAGACCGTGACTTTGGAGAAATACTGAGAGTCATGTACTGTGTGGATATTCAGTAAGTGTTAAAACATCCTATGTAAAATTTATGTAAAACGTTTGTCTGTAGAAACAAGTTTAGAGAATAATTGTTTCTTTGATCAACCACATACTTGCCATTATTAAAGTTTGTAAATACATTAGGAAAATAATAAACTTTGGGCTAGAGAGATGGCTCAGGGGTTAAGACTGCCTTGGAAGCAGAAGATCTTGAGTTGGGACCCCAGGTCCCACAAAAAAAAAATGCTAGGCAAATATATTAGTGGTCTGCACTTCAGGCTCTGGTGGGTGGAGTCTGGAAAATCCCAGAGCTAAGCAAAAAGGAGGTAGAAACCATTCAGAATAATTCCCAAAAGTCTTCCAAAGGACACACAGTGCCTTCTGATACACTCACATATACACACACACACACGCACAATCCTCACACTGTTCGAAATGGTACCTACTACTAAGTAAATTAAAAAATACATAAAGACTTTGTTACTGCCTTTTATTTCTTTAAAAAATGGATTGAGAAAGAAATATAACATGGACAGCAAAGGTAAAGTTTCATTTGTATTGCTTCAACTTAGTTAATGAAAAGTAAAATATATTATCTAAGTAGATTGATTTCTTTATTGAGATCATATTTCCTTAATTCTAGTCCTTTTTGGTTTTCTTACGAAAAGAATGGATGGGATGAATTGCACACACATGCATATAGGTTAGTATGGGTGTAAAACAGTTCTTTCTTCATACAGTGTCATACAAGGAATCACACACAAAAACTGGTATTGAACACTCAAAACTAATGCAAGTAACTTTTTCCTGTGCTATGGAAACTTTTAGCAAATAGCCTACATAATGTGAAAGAAAACGTGAAAATTCATTTTTTAATCAACTTTTTCATCCACATATCATCTCTCCCTTGCAGTCACTATCTGATATATCTCCTGCCTTTTTCTCTTCAGGAGTCTGGTTAGTTCTCTGCAGTCCCAAGTCAGTTTAAGTTCCTGCTCACTTCTAGCCTCATTGCTGAATTAGTCTAATTCTGTCCTTTCTGTTGGAATTTACTTGGGTGGTTTTCTGTCATCTCCTGTGTCTCTCATTGATTGAAAAAAGAAAAGAACAAAATACAAAATATCTCTGAAAAATAAAGCTTTAGGCAATATTCCCAGTAAAAGATTTGCATGCGTGAAGTGAAGAGGCAATCCTAGAAGTCTTAGGATGTTTGCATTCTGGATCCATCACTTGTAGACTCACAATTTTGGTAGAAGGCAGGGGTATGGTGAATTACTTTAAACAGAGTTATAGCAAATAAATAATTGTATACATACATATATTACCCTACATACATCTATATTATCATATATATATATACAACCATGTTTCCATGATGTTGACAGTTTGGATTTAAGAAAAAGGAGAGAGAGATTGGAGAGAAGGATGGAGGAAAGATGAAAGAAAGGGAGAAAAGGTATCCTTTCTCCTAAATAATAAAAGGACAAAGGATGGGAAATGATGGCTGATTATAGATACAGGTATAAAGAAAAAGGAAATTTATTTTGATACTCCAGCTATTTCCTTAGCTTCCGAATCCACAGAAGTCCTATTTTGAGTAGCTGTTTGGCATGTCTAGCCAGACAGCTCTTATTTCCTTACCCTGAGACAGTGTGGCCTTAGAGGGAACCATTTGCACTTTGGAGAAACTCGAATTTGTCTCAATTATAGCACATCTAAGTCCTCAGGAACAAAAAGTCCAGAATATCTGATGATGCCAAGCTTATCCCAGCTGCAGTTCATCTTCATTCTCTGTAGTACAGTTTTAGTTGTGAGAACTTATGCAAGAAAGAGTTTTGTGATTCTCGTCTATAAACAATGTCTTGGTAAAAACAGGGACTCTGACTAGAAAGATATTAAACAATGGGACAGGATTGAAAAAAAATCAATTTCATAGAGAGAATTCTAATGAGATAAGAAAACATCTGTATGATAGCAAGTGAGAAAAAGTCATTCTAAACATTCATAAAATATTAATTATATTTAAATCTATGCAGTTGTTATTTATTCTCTTCCACTATAGTCTGTATTTTTCAAAAATGTTCAAATCCGGGGGCTGGAGAGATGGCTCAGGGGTTACGCCTCTGCCTTGCAAGTGGAAGGTCCTGAGTTCGGATCCCAGATCTCACGTGTAATCGCCAGGCGGAAGCGGGGGCGGCCTGCGCTTCTGGTCCTGGTAGGGCGGAGCCTGTGAATCCCGGGGCAGAAGGAGGTGGAGGCGTCCATGGTGGTTCCCCATTCGTCCGTGGTTCTACACATACACACACACACACACACACACACACACACACACACACACACACACGCGGGAACATACATACACACTCACAATTGAATAAATAATAAAAAAAATGTTCAAATCCAAATATTCCTTGAATCTGATAAATAGTGACAAAATTGTCAGTGACAATGTCACAAAGAATGTATAGTTGATGGGAGTGAAGAGAGAAGGAGAAGGAGAGGAAGAGGAGAGGGAGATAGAGAGGGAAAAGGTGAAAGAGAGAAGGAGTGATTAGACAAAGATTTTTTTTTATTTCCGCTCATACAAACTTAATAGGTACCCCGGTTCCCTCCCTCCCCTCACCCCTTCTTGGACTCCCTTGATCCCTCCCCCCTTTTCCCCGCCTTTCCCTTCCTCCCTCCCTATCTCCCAGTGCCTCCCCCCCATCCTTGGAGCATCCTTTAATGTGTATGTCAGACTTTCCTTTCTGACGAAGTGTAAGGACTCAGTTGGCATTTCCTAGAACTCTTTCTTGTGTTCCCCTTAAGTATAGGAACACTATTGTGGCTGTTAATCCTTAGCTTCTAAGGATCCTAGTGCCTTTAATCCATGCTAGACTTTGAGGGGTCAATAATGTGTTGGTCATTGCGCAGGTCATGCAAAGTCCTATTATGATTGCTTCGGCCCTAACTTGTGTGTAGTATCTTGCATATCGTTGCTCCTCCCCATCTTTAGGCTCTTACAGTCTTACCACCCCCTTTTCTGCAAATTTCCCTGAGCTTCAGGATCGGGAGGGATTCGGCTGGCCTAGTTCCAGGTAGTTGATATAAAGTCTCTGACGTTTAAGACAAAGATTTAACAATCAAGTTCTGGAAATTTTCTATAAAATACTCATGTACATTACAGAAATTTTCATTTAAGCTTAATTCATAAAAATATTTTACAACATACTATATTTCCACTAAAACATAAATGGCTTAATAAATTGCTTTATTATACTATATATAGACATTATAAAAATAATATTTTCTAAATTATTTTTTATATATTTTAACTTAACATAGAAGTTTGAAGATTATGGTGTTACCTTCCCTTGGCAGTGAGAAGTCCACTCATTCTGTAAATTTCAGAAGAGAACACTTGAAACTGCTAACAGCAGTTTCCTCAGGAGTGATGAGAGTGCATAAACAGGAATGTTAGCTTCTTAAAGTTTAATTTTAAGTCATGGGACTATTTGTATATTTTAGGTGTATGCAGTTGGAGGGGGTGGAGTATCTTCTATGTCTTTCAAAATATAAATGATGAGTAAAATTGTATGCTGTACACTGCATTGATTTCACATATGAATATATTGTGAAGTGATTTACCCAAATCAAGATAAAGCATCTGCTACCTTACATAGTTTCCTTTCATTGTAGTATATGTATTGAGTACACCTAAGTGGACTGTGGTTATGTTTCAGAGTAAAAGCTCTTTCTGTGCAAGACTGACAGTGTAATTCACATCCCCAGAACCCACATAAAAATTGCAGGGTAAAGTAGTGCTGTAATCTGTAATCTCAGCATGCCTACACAAAATGACAATCTCCATAAGTTCTTTGATCAACTAATACAACTTACATAGTAGCAAAAGATCCTGTCTCAAATAAGGTGGGACAAAACCTGATGGTTATCCTCTGATTTCTACATACGTGAATACACACACACACACACACACACACACACACACACACACACACACCACAACACTTTTTAAAGTTCAAATATATATTCCAATATTATAAACTGTAGTTATAAGGGTATATATTAGGTACCTGGGATTTATTTATCTTGTAAAAAAAAGATGTCCACACTTTGACCACTCTCAACCCTTGGCAACTATATCATATACTACATACCATATACTGTATACTATATACTACTGTACTTTTTTAAGTTTCACATTTTTTGGATTCCACATAAAAGTGAAGTCATATAGTGTTTCTCTTTCTGTTTTTGGTGTGAATACCCCCTGGATTTATTCACATGTCACAAATGACAGGTATCCTTCTTTTCATATAATAAAGTTACATCGCATACATTATACATTATGTGAGCTATGTGTATCACTTTTTAAAAATTTTTATTCTTTTATTGCTTCATCCTTCATTACAGTGAATTTGTAATTTTTTCATGCCTTAATCTCTAGTCTCATCTTCTTTTCATCCTTCTTCTTTCCTTCCTTCTCCCCTTTCCATCCCTTTTTCTTCTCTGACACTTTCCCTGTTACCTTTTTTTTTTTTAACATGAGTGGCCCACTTGGTTTCATCTGGATTGCCTCTGATAGCATGTGCTTGAGCTCTTGCTGGGGCATGAATAATGTATCACTGGGCGTACCCTTTAGGAAATCATCCCCTTCACATACACACATTGGGTTGACCTTCATCAGTCTCCCAGGGAGCTGTGGAGTAACTTAAGTTCTCTAACCTTTCCTAGTGACATGTTGATATGACCAAAACCTGTAGGTCTTACGGATGGATAGATAGATAGTAGGTAGATAGATAGATAGAGAGATAGATAGATAGATAGATAGATAGATAGATAGATAGATAGATAGATAGATATAGATATAGATGGACAGATAGATATAGATATAGATAGATATAGCTGCTGTGTGTTCATAGATGTGACAGCCATTCCATGTCCAGAAGATATCTGACTATACTACTTCCATCCTTAAGGCTCTTACAATCATACTATTCCTTCTTCCACCATGTTGCTTGAGCCTAGGGGTGAATGAGTGGTTTAGATATCCTGTTTTGGGCAGAGACATCTGTTTTCCTTTGTTTTCTGCACTTTTTCCACTGTGATTTTCTTTAATAATAATCACTCATTGCAGAAGAAGCTTCTTGCTTGAATGTTGAGTGTTCCTCCTTTAATATTTAAAAGGCAGTTTTATACGGTATTTTTGTAGCTTAACTTTGATGGTTTGTACCCATCCCCTTTCTCCACTCCTTTCATAGGTTCCTCTTCTGATTTGCTATACCAGGGATGTGGATATTAAATCTAATCAGAAAACTGTCGATTGCCTGCTATCTCCTTCCCTCACTCCCCTCTTTTTTTTATCATTGTTTTATCATTATTATTTCCGCTCATATAACCTTAACAGGTACACTGGTCCCCTCTCTCCCTCCACCTCCCCCCAACCCCACTGCTCCCCTCTCCCCTCTCCCGTCCCGCTCCATCCCTCAGTGCCTCCCCCCCTGCCCCCAATCCCAAGAGCATCCTTTACTGTGCATGATAAACTCTCCTCTGGGTCTTCCTCTCCGATGAGGCCGTACTCCCATCTTGACTTTCATGCCACTATTACACTGATGGCCACCTCATTCCAGGATAACTTTTATCACAGGTTGTAGCTTTCATAGATTGATGATAATTCATATTTTTATCTGTTTATCTATTAAGGGGCACTCAGATTGTTTCCCTGTCTTGGATACTGCAAATGTGACACCTATCTCATCAACATATTAATCTCTATACTTTAGAATGCATGCTTAGAAATGGGTAATTATATCCATAGAAATTCTGCTTTTAGTTTATCAAAGAATCTACATATTGACTTCTAGGATAACAGTTATACTTTCATTTCTACCAAGGATGCACAGTAGAGCCCCTTTGTATGCACTCTGAGCAGCATTTCTTATTTCTTACTTTCTTGACTATGTCTGTTTTTATATGTATGGACTGATATCTCATTATAGGTTTGAATTTTTTCTTAGTCATGATGACCTTTTTATTAATTTTAAATTGGAAAATATTAATATTACAGAAGTTCATGTCAAAATCTAAAATATCATCTTGAAACAACCATCGGAGACTCTTTACATATTAGTATGGGTTGGTTTGTACATTTTAAGGCAATACAAAGTATTTGTATTTTGGAGAAAGAAGTTTTGAAGGCAAATAATTCATACTTAAAAATTTTTCCTAAATCAACCTCATTTATTTAGCACTGGATATTAACTCATCTGGAATATTATTTTGCATATTCTGGGTTAGGTGTCTTATTTCATGTATACATTTCTGTGAATTCATCCAGAAATCATTGTGTATTGTTACTGGTTTCACCTGCAGGATACTCAGTTATACATTGCATCATGGAGAAAATGTGACTTTGATGTCAAATATTATAGTTCTTTTATCTTTTCAATAATAAGGGCTGTTGAGTCTATACAAATGTATAAAGGTAGATAAGTGCTTAATATTTTGCTGCAAGTAAACTCACCTTATTATTTCTAGGTGTATGCTTGAAGCCACTTGTTTTCACCACTCCCTGTGAAAATTATTAGTGAATCTACAAGCTACTTGGAAAATTCCCATAACTAGCCATAGGGGTTTCAATAATAATATGAACAACAATAATAAAGCAATATAAAAAGTAGAGTTCACAAATTCAGCTCCAATTTATGCAAAGTGTGAACTGAGGCTATTAGTTTAAGGCACCAAATATTAGGATAGAATATAAAATTAAATTGAATAAAATTTCTGTGGGGACACTGCCTGTGTGCTGTATTGACTCTTGTTCTCTTTCACTCTAGGGCTTTCAGGTTTCCTCTATCTCTTTGTGCCACCTATATGACTTTGCGGCAAAATATCTTTTCCTCTCTGATGATGCTGATTAAGGCCTGTGGAAGTGCAACAAAATCTAACTTATTCTAAAGAAAATAATCATCTACAAAACAATTATATTTGATACTGCAGTCATTTCACTCACTTATTTAATTGTTAGGACATAGAGACCATAGGATTTATAGGTTCCTTTATATAAATGGATTGAAGACACTAAGCAATGATTATTATGCTTAGAAAGTAAGATAATGCCATGAAAAAGCTGAAAATGCGCATGGTTCCTTAGAAATACTTCTGAAATACATCAGCTTTTTCTCTTTTTCTCCATTCTTCTATTTTTTAATGTCATGTATACAAATAAAGTGAATTCGTATTTTTACTTTTCACCCCTTAATGGCAAGTTCCATTCCTCTTCCTTTTCCCCTTTGCTATACTTCATCTCTCTTGCCAAATTCCTCCTAGTTTCAAATTTTTTCACTTCTGTGGCCCACTGTGTTTCATCTACTTTGTCTTTGATGACATATGCCTGACATGCTTTATGCTTCAGAAAGTATCATGGATCAGTGAGCATATCATTGATGTCACCATGGAAACAGGTAACCATCAGTATATAATAATGGCATGAATATCAAGGAGACAACCAACAGCTTTCTGATTAGAATTAAGGCCCTCTTTTCAGAATGGAACATATTCCTGTTACAGTAAACTAATAACCTATGAAAGGAAAAGAATTAGGTCATCCTAGGGCACGAGCAGGCTATGAATCTTTATCTAGAGAGATAATACACCAAAATGCTTTGTAACTACCTGTAATTATACTCATAGACTAGAAATGCATTCAACACTTAACGAAGAAATCTCCTTCTATAGCAGAAGGAGTTTATTGCTGAAAAGCACAACTTGCCAAAATACAGAAAATAGGTGAATGTAGACAACTGGGTTTTTCTGATCATAAGCTGTAAAGGGTGCATTTTATATGTTAAACCCATGTCTTAAGAATAATTTTTACTGGTGAACATTTGCACTGTGCTTGATCAAGAGTATTTCGACTTAATTCACCAAAATATTTTCTTATTAAAAAGTATATTATGGTACTCACTGACCTGTGTCACCTACAACAGACTTACTATATTTCAATTTATTGTTGAAATTAATATAATTTGTTCTCCCCTGTATTATTTAAGTGTCTACATAGAATTACATCCCTGATTTTGCTTTTTGTGCACAAGTATAAAATATTTATGATCTTACCTTTTACAGAAAAATAATTGCCAGTAGACACTAGATAAAATATCTGTTCTAGATAAAATATCTGAAGCTCATAAAAAGTGAATGATGTTTGCAAGGTTTTAGTTAGAGCTCTTTGTCTCTTTGCATCAGAACATTGTAACACTATATGGGTTAGAAATATGTACAGTTTCTACTAGCTACTATATTCTTTGCCTTGAACAACTAATAAACTTCCTCAATTTATAACAGAATTGAAAGAACTAAATGAGGAAATAATACATGAAAAGAGCAATGCTTTGCACATGATTGTTGTTGCATTCACATTAGCTATGGTTCCAATTAGCATCACTGTTTAATTCATAAGACACTCTAAAGAGAAGAAACTGAGGCTGAAACCTGATCCTGTCTCTCCTGTACAATTTTGTAATAGTGACAGTATTATTGCATTTTAATATAAGGGGAAATTGGCAATTCTTTATAATAATAAAGTTGGTGTGGCTTGTTCATTCCTATGCTAGCACCACAATTAACACAAAGAATTTGTCTACTAATATTAATGGGAAAACATAAATACAGAGCCCTTTAATAATGGCCCTGGAACACTTCTCCTGGATCCAGCAAAAGGAGTAAATCCTTTTGTTTTCTTTTTTTTGTTGTTGTTTTGTTTTGTTTTGTTTTGTTTTTGTTTTCTTATCCTATCTATCTACAGATATATTTGTCATATTTAAGTTATGTGAACTGATTATATTTTTAATCATTAAGCAGTGAATCAGGTGCTGTTTTAATCATATTTAATTTTTTCTGCAGTATGAAGTGTTATGTTTCTGTTCATCCTTTTCAATGCCATTCATGTAACCACAATTTCCCTGTCATATTGATAGTCTTCACCCACTACTTAGACTTCAGAGCTATCATGCTGGAATAGATGAAATCCAGTGAGACAAATGCACTGTCTGCTGCATCATTAGTATTTTACTCTTTGGGGCCTTTATGCCGTGGCAACTTTAGTTTACTCTCCTGTCTTTGTCCTGGGTGGAAACAGACCCATAGAGTTTCATTCCTCCAGAAAAGCTGAAATGAAGATTGTCTGTTTTCTGCTCTAACAAATCTAGAAGTCTCAAAAAAAAAAAAAAAAAATCCTAGCCACCCCCCCCCCCGAAAAAAACAGTGTGGTTCCTACACAGTTTCTAGGAAAATCTTTGTTAAAGATATAATTCTTGCTGTAGTTATTACATGGGATTAAAGAAGAATCAGAATGTAAAGAACAGCTTTCTAACCTTGACTTATTAAAATGTTAAGAATTGGTGTTGCCTGTAATTGCTTTTTTTGTGACTGATATCTTGTGTTTGCCAATTTTCTGGTCCAAACAAGATTTTTCTCTTCTCAGATCTGCAGATCCAATCGCAGGAAAAAAAAAAAAAAAAACAGCTTTTCCCTTTTTCATACATCATCACCACCACCTTCCTGAAGTTTTTGTCATTTATAATAAAAGATGTATTGCAACAGGAAGAGAAACACCGGGATTGAGAAAGATGTGACTATGTTTAGTCTCAAAGAAATTAAAACATAAATTTATTTGTGTTTGATATATCCAGAATTAAATAAGTGGTTCAAAAGTCATGATCTAATATCAGTAACATGAGGAAGACATACGTTACAGACTACTCTGTGGATAAACAAGATGGAATCAGTAGAGATTCAATGTCAATAAATACCACTAGCACTATATTTTTGCTTAATATAGTTCTGTCATATTTTTGTAATGACTTTAAGAATAAATAGGTTACTAACGTGCTCCTGTGACATCTAATATTTCACTTGACATAATATATATTACAATTTAAGTTTTAATTTGATCCAACAAGTCCACTTCTTGACTATTACCAAATCCCCTCCTAGCCAGCAGGGAAAAGGAGGGGGAAACTGCCGGGCCTCCAGGCTCGAGGGTCGAGCCTGTGATGGGGTCACTAACCAGACCCTTGGAATCAGGTGAGGAGGAAGCCGTAAAGGAGTTGCTTCAGTTTCAGCTTTATTCAGGAAGTGTTTGGGATTAATAGGGTCAGGGGTCCAATCAGGTGTGGCCACCTTTCCGCTCAGAGGGAGGGAGAGAGCAGCCACCAATCATTTAGCTGTTTACTAGGTGTCCATTACAGGGGCAGGTTAGATGGCTGCTTCCCATTGGTTGTTCATCCTTCCTTCCCATTGGTTGTTCACCCCTCTGCCTGTATGGTTTCTCTATTTTGGGACTTGTTCGGGGCATGTCCGTATTTGTCGGGGCTTGCCATAGCCAGGAGCTTCGGGCTAGGGACTCCTTGAATCGGTAGTGCCATACTTGACCAGAGGGTTCATTCTGTCTTGATCTCCGTGGCATCCAGTGCACTCAGCATGGATCACACTCTGATGTGCAAGGAGTCTCTGTTAAGTTGGTAAGAATTCATGGGTAACTATATACTGAGAAATGATTGTCTTTGTAAGGGCAATCTTTATTTATTGCACTGCTATTACAAGCATATATACATCAGCTAATAACAGGCTTTTCAGCTGTATAAGGAATGAGAAACTTTTGATGTTTATTTTGCCCATTCACAGGTATTCCACTTATCTCTGAATATCAGCCAATTTTCAAATTAAAGGTGCAATGCTTTGTTTTCAGAGATAGATTAAGTATTTGCATCAAGACCCTACTCAAATATTACCTCCTACTAAAATCACCTTTATCTCCCCCAGCTATAAGTAATTGCTTCTTCTCTAATGATCTCACACAATACATTATCTAGGACTCTTTTATTGAATTTTCTCCCAGATTTTTTCAGTGGTTTATCAGGCTAGTTATATTTGTCCCACATTGCCCTTCATTCATCTGCTTTATAAAATACCACAGAGTAGATCGTTAAATACTTGTGCATTGAAAAGTAAAGGTGTTACATGTAACTTATACATATTTAAGCTGCAATTTTTTATCTCTTAGAGAATTTATGCCCCACCAAGAGATGAGAAATATATTTCCAGACTAATAAAAGGCAAACTGCTTTCAAGTATTGTCTTAGAGTCTAAGAAACTGTGTCTTTGGAGGACTACTAACTAGCATTTCCATGGTTGTCACTGTTACTGATTAGCTAGTTCAGGCATTCATTCATTAGTTTTGCTGAACATCAATAGAATTTAATCGGAGAGTTTTGTCCCCGAAGATTGCTCTGTACTGGGTGAAAGAACATGTAGAGAAATGATCACACAGCAGCATGTTCAATGAGTATGATATTGTGAGAGCATATAAATAGAATATCTGTTTGTCACATATTCAGTAAACCCAACCACTTTTCTTTGTTCCTATTTGACTCTCACAGGAATAGGTTATATGCATCATATCTAGCCTATTCTGCTCCTTGCTTTCTTCTTTGTCTTGCTTGATTTGAGGCTGTCTGACTATGTATTCCAGTCTGGACATGAGCTCATAGCAGTCCTCCTATCTTTTAAGAATTATCTATAAGGCTGGTGAGATGGCTAATTGTTAAAGCAAAAGGATCTTGGTTCAGATACCCAGATCTCTTATATAAAAATGCCAAGTCAAAATGATAACAGCATCATATTCCAGCAATATGGCCCTGGCCTGGACTTCAGGCTCTGGAAGGCACATCCTGGGAAACCCCAGAACAAAGCAATAAGAAGGCAGAGCAATTCAGAATGATTCCTGATGTCACCCTTGGACCTCCACAGGCATACACAGTCAAGTGTCCTCTTGTACACATGCCTATACACATGTATGCATACATACACACAAAGAAAAAACAACTGTCAATTGCTTTAAGCCACAACTGAGATTGGCATTTTGGATCCTGTTTCATCTGACTTATCATTTTGTTTTGTTCTTTTTTCAGGTTTTTTTTTTTTTCGATGATAACAAATCTTGTTAAATATCCCAGAGTGACCTTAACTTCTGTAGCCCACATTGGCCTCCAGTTTACAATTCTCCCACAAAGGCCAAGGACTAAAAGTGTTGCCCCATGCATGGTTTGGTTTATTCTTCTTAATAAAAAGATGAGATAGTCTCTGATTCAAATAAATCTAAACAAGTCAAAGTGGAATTCAATATTGAGATATGTTATTGGTATGAATTAACTAATCAATAAAGTAGAAGATGGAATACTTAAATCTTATTAGTGAGAAAATTATTGCTTCTGAAATGGTTAACAGATCTGGGCATATCAGTAATTACAGTCAATATTTATTAGTTAATATGTACCAGGTCCTATTCTAAGAGATTTATATGTAAAGTTATTATCATAGTTAGATGCAGGTGTCAACTCAACAGTTCAGGGTTCAAGCTGGGGGCACATTTGTAAAGAATCAGTAGTTGAGTTAGGCCCCAAGCAAACCTCCATGAGATTTTCTAGTTGATGGAGAAACCCAGTCTATAGTTGGTGGGAGTAGTCCCTAGGCAAGTGAATAAGATAGAGGGAAGTAGTTGGGAAAGTTGTCATATTTTGATATACTTGGACCTAAGTGTATGATCAATGGTGTTTTCTGAAAAATGTTAACTAAGAGAATAGTAATCTGCAGCTGATTAAGTATCAGAACATTAAGAAGTTGAAGCAAGTTCTTGTTTATGTATAAGGTACAAAGATAAGTACATTTCATATTTTCCCAAATGTCCTTGGCTCTTCATTTTTTTACTTACATAATTTCTTTGTTTATACTTTGACAGTTTCACACACTGAATTGAAGTCACTTTCCACTCCATATTACCCAATCTTATCCCTCCCTTTTCCTGTTTAATATTTTCTTGTTCTCAACAAGTCTCCCTCTTATTTTTAGAGAGAGAGAAAAATTGAAAGAGCATGAGCTATGAGCTATGTATCAATGGGTACACTACTAAAGAAAATAGGTACATTAATTGTGTAAAGTACAGATGTTTTCAGGATCATACTCTATGCTAAATGAATTAAGGTACATTTGTATTAGGAGGTATTGTATGTATGCTTTCTCTAACACTCAGTGCTCTACTTCAAAAGCTGCAAACATAAGTGGATCAAACCTACTGATCCTTACCACCCATTCTCTTCTGCCATCTATATCAACTACTTACTGCTTAAGTACTTCATATGTGAAAAAGCTAAGAGAAAATAATTAAGGGGAAAATGTGCCTCTTGCCCTCCAGGAACTTGACATAGGTGGGATGATGATAAATGCAAATGTTAACAATTGCCTCCTCAACTGTTGAAGAAGTAACTGTAATTATGTGGTATTGTGAAAACCTGCATATATATGTTTTTCACAGGAGAAGCAAATGCTGTGTCCTTCCAAAGATAAGGTATAAATATTACTAAAGCAAATTAAATATTTGATGCGTTTATCCTTACCTAGACTGATTTTTCAGACCACATATTATAACCCAGAATGCTTCTGAAGATCCAGCCATGAACTGCTTTAGGTCAATGTGATGGTAGTAGTAGAAAAATGAAAAGGAATGCGCTGAGATTCTGGCCTTTCATGACTTCCCAAATGAAAATGCATGGGGATAACAATCAAAATAATGGATACCATGGAATATCTTTGGGTGCAGTAGTTAGATTTGATTCTTTCTGTAAAGCTACTGATAAATGAATACATTGTGCTAGTAAGAAGTTAATTAGTTATAAATAACTGTTTTGAATATATTGTTTCATACATGAGTTTGTGTGGTTTCCATTGTTTCCTTTATTGTAAATGTCTATCTTTATTTCATGATGGTCAAACAGTATGCAGTGAATGATTTCAATTTTCCTGTATATATGGAGGTTTGATTTGTGTCCTAGAATATGATCTATTTTCGAGAGTGTTCCATGAGCTGCTAAGGAGAATGTGTATTCTTTAGTGTTTGCATGAAATGTTTTGTAGATACCTGTAAGATCCATTTGATTTATGGTTTCATTTAATTCCAATGTGTCTCTCCTTACTTTTTTGCCCCTGTTGACCTGCCCAATGGTGTAAGTGGAGTATTGAGGTCTACTACTATTATTGTGTCTGGGTTGATTAGTTTTTTTTTGTCTCCTGCGGTGTTTTTTGGATGAATTTGGGTGCTCTTCTATTTGGTGCATATATGTTTAAGATTGTAAGATCTTGCTGGAATTTTTCTTCAACTAAGGTGAAGTATCCATTTGTATCTCTTGGTTTACTTCAGTTTGAAGTCTATTTTGTTTGCTATTAAGATGACAACTCCTGCTTGTTTTCTCTTTCCATTTTCTTAGAGTACTTTTGACCATCCTTTCACCCTGAGAAAGTGTTTCTTTTAAGGTGAGGTGGAAGCAGAGAATTGATGGGTCATATTGTTTGATCCAAGTTTTAAGCCTGTGTCTCTTAATTGGGGAGTTGAGCCCATTGACATTTAAAGTTATTATTGAAAGGTATTTAAGGGTTCCTGACATTTTGTTGATCATGTGGTGTTTGTCTTTTTAGTCCCTCATTCAGCTCTTGTGCTGATATTATTTATTCCCTTTAGCTTCTTTGATGCGTTTATCCTTCTCTTCCATTTTGTGCATTTCTTCCAGTACTTTCTGGCCCTGGCTTAGTGGCCATTATAGTCTGTTAGTCTGTTTCTGTCATGGAATATTTTTCTTTCATCTTCTATATGACTGACAGTTTTGCTGGGAGTAATAGTCTGGGTTGACATTTGTGTTTATTTAGAACTTGTATAGCATCCCTCCAAGTCCTTCTGGCTTTTACCATTTGTATTGAGAAGTCAGTTGTTATTTTGATGGGTTTGCCTCTGTATGTATATTTGATGTGAAGCCTATGATATGCACTGGGGTGTTTTTCTGTTGTTGTTCTGAGTATTTGGTGTTCTGTATGCCTAATTAATCAGGATGGGTGTCTCTTTTTTAAGGTCTATTATCTCATTGATTATACATGATGGATCTTCCTCTTGTGTGTCTGTTTCTGGGATATCCATAATCTGTATGTTGGGCCTTTTGATGGTGTCCCAGAGTTCCTGTATGTTCTGTTCAAGTGTGTTTTTCATTTTATCAGTTCTCTCATCGACTTATGAACCTCTTCTATCTTATCTTCCAGTTTTGAGACTCCATCTTCTACATGATCATTCCTGGTTTTGAGACTCTTTATTGAATTTTTCATTACAATGTTTAATTTTTTTTGTTTCAGTGAATTATTTCAAGCTGGATTTTTTTCAGTGTTTCTATGTTTGTTTTTGTAGATCACTTTGGACTTTTTTCAGTGTTTCTAGATCTCTTTTCAGGTTTTCTATTTTCATTCTAGTTGTGTCTTGGTTGTTTTGTTTTTTTCCCTGAATTTGTTGTGTTATTCTTGAAATTTTTTACGCATCTATGTTCTCTTGGAGCTGTTTGAACATATTTATAATCGATCTTTAAAATTTGTTGTCTTGATTATTGCTCTCTTGGATACCTTCCAGTGGCCTATCCCTCTTTGGGATTTGAAGCCTTATAATTGGTGATTTTGAGGGGAGACATGTTTTCTTGGATTCTTGTATTTTTTGTTTTTCCTGTGAGATGTTGGCATTTTAGGATGAGTAGGTGTTGATTATAGTTTTATTTGAAGTCCCTGTGTAATGATGTTTGGTGGGATTGGGGTTTACTATCTGGGAGACTATTTTTTAGTACTTAGATGATATTAATATTTTTTCTTTATGTTAGGTAGCAAATGTTTGGGACTTCACTAGTTTAAAAAAAAAAGTAGAAATTCCAGTATTCTCTGTTTGTAGAATAGTGTAGAAGCTTCTCAGTTGGGTCTTCTGAAGTGACTATTATGTTGTCTTTCAGAGGCCTTTTCTCTATATATATACTTAAGGTTGGTATTGTATGAAATCTTCTACTTTGACTTACTTCTTATATGTGTGTGGTTAGTGGGGGGGGTACCTGGTACAGGCAACCCAAGGCACAGAAAACATAGGGGCTCAGGTTCCAGAAAGGAAGCCTTCCTGCCCCCACACAGGCCTGCTCAGGGTCCACCTCACCCAAGCCACAGGCACGCAGAGTTTGAATATTTTAAAACAATTATCAAATGTGGTATTCAAATTATCTTCTGTTGAACAATAAATATATGTGTATATATGTAGTAGGCATATATTATTCTTTTAAGAGATAAAGTACAGTTAGAGGATCTTTACCTTTATAGTATAGTGTGTATATGTCAACTATAAAATATGTAAGCTGAATTATAGTAACTATAGGCTGTCTTACCTCATAAAAATGCAAAATATCCTTAGAAAGTAGGAGTACTTTCATCCACAATCTATAGAATCTTCTGTTAAATACTGTCATGTACTCTCTTTGACTTGTTTTTCTTTAGTTTTCTATTGATAGCTTGCATTACTCTTAACTCCAGTTAAAAACCAATGAAATTTTGTCTCCAAGGTTCTGCATACAATTTTCTATTTTGTCATCAACTTAAGACCTTTGTGATTTTGGAAATGTTTTTTGGAAAATATTATCTTAAAACAGGTGCTATCTGTATTGCTTTTCTATAACTGCTGAAATAAGATACCACAAATTTAGTGATGTAGAGTCTCAGTTTATATTCTCATAGTTGTAGAGGCCAGAAATCCAACATCAGAATGAGTGGTACAAAACAAAGTTATGGCATAGCTGCAATCTTTCTGATGACTACAAGGGACAATCCTTTCTTATTTCTAATGGCTGCTAGTATTGCATGGTGGTGACCACATCACTCATTGGATCCGCCAGGCGGAAGCGGGGGTGGCCTGCGCTTCTGGTCCTGGTAGGGCGGAGCCTGTGAATCCTGGGGCAGAAGGAGGTGGAGGCGTCCATGGTGGTTCGCGAATCTGTCCGTGGTTCTACACTACACAGACACACACACACAGACATACACACACGCGCGCACATACACACGCACATGCTCACAGTTGAATAAATAATAATAATAATAAAAATTTTTTTAAAGTTCTATACATGAATATATGAATACAGTGAATTTATTATATTGCACCCCTTAGTCCTCCCTTCTTTCCCTTACAACCCTTTTTCTCCTCTGTCATATATTTTATGCATGTTATTTGTCTTGGTTCATAGAAACTTCGTATTAATCCTAAAGACCTCTGAAAAGACAGAGTTAGTTCTGCCTTCTTCAGTGTGAAACTTCCATCACTGAGCAGAAAGCAAGGAGAACCCATAGACTCACTCAGATGCCAACTTCCTGTCACAGTGTGCTCAGGAAAACTGCATGCCATAACAAGTTGTTTGTGAGTATTTATTCTTGTAGTATGTAATGAAGAGGGCCATTGCAGAAAGGTGGCTATGGAGAAAACATCTGGAAGAAATAAATTTTCCAGGATCAAAGGGTTCATTGTGTAGCGGGAGGGCCCTCAGAGTGCTCCTCAGAACAAACAAACAATTCACTTGATGAGTCACTACAGCTTTGTTTGTTTGTAGTTGTGTATTTGTGTGTGAGTGTGTGTGTGTAAGACAAAAGGCCATATGTACTGTAAGATCTCAAGGAAAGGGGGAGGAAAAAGAGTGAATGAAAATTAAAGTAAGCAACAAAAATGATTTTAAAAAACTCTGCTATATGAATAAGAGAAGCTCAACATGACTATATCATATCTAGTATCTTTGAAATTATACCATTTCTGTTGCTCAAAAGTAAAATTATATATGCATAATATTTTTTAAATCATAAAAAAAATGGGGCAAAGAATGTTTGAGAAAAACACACGCTCCTAAAAAAATTTTTTTTTACTCTAATGCATTGGAAAGGGGTGGGGGGAGGACTCAACTATGTGTCCCAAGCCCTAGCCAGTGGCATTTTACTGAGGAAAAAAAAGTTACTTATGAATCAGTACAGCCATGCTTTGTTCTGCATGAGTGTTTTAATAGAGTGAGTGTAATATAAGGATCAGGTGGGCTCGTGGGAATGGAACAAAAGGTTTTGTAAAATTAAAGCAAAATAATTATAGCTCTAGGTGCAAAGCGAGCACACTCCACAGTTGATAGCAAGGACCTGCTCAGAATGGAAAAGGGAGGGGGCATGCTGCAAGTTTTTTTTTTTTTTCTTTTCTTTTTTTTATTCACTAACAAAGGCTTTTAATAGGTAACAGTTGTAAAGCATCTTTGAAAGTAATTAATGCACCCACACAAAAATTTATTAAAATGAAAATTTAAGGAATTGTCTAAAATGAATTAATTAACAAAAAAAGAACATCGTGCCTTTCTTATATTTTAAAGAAGGAGAGAAGGTTAAGCAAAGCAGATTTTTTGTGAGATTGCATTTTAAAATGTTCCTGGTTTATTTAGTATCTGAATAGCCCTTAAAAAGAATTGGTAGGATTTATTATCCACCCCTTTAGAAATACTAAATAGAGACAGAGATAAAACAGAGATTAATTTGCTGTATATGAGCCTTAAAACCTTTCAAAATTGTGGTATCTGTTTACAAAATGTCTGAAGTTTGTGTTAAGTTTGCAGAGACCTATAGGAAGCAGAGTATGTTACTGAAAAGCGACTGTTGTCCCATAGCCTTTATGGACCATGCCAGCCAGTAGAGCTGACTTTATTTGTGACCTTGCAAAAGGCAAAAAGAAAGATGAAATCTCAGTTTTAGCCATCTTTATCACCATGAATTTCTAACTCTATAGAAGAAAATGGTTGTATTTATCCTATTCCTACAAGAATTTTTTAAGCATTGTATTTGTTTTGTCTTCTAATTTTTAATTATTTCAATCTGTGATGTAGTTATAAAATAACATCTGTACATGTTGAGAATTTCCCTTTACTGTGAAAAAAAAGACCTTTAGTCTACCTCTCAAAAGTAGTTACTTTTAGGATGTTGATGGTGGATACACCTGAAAAAAATCTTAGGTTTTCAACTGGTACAAATCTTTGGAGATCAAGTACTGTAGCATCCCAGACTGAAAACTATCTGATATAAATGTCTTTCTTCCAATATTCTATCTAATTCTGTCTGTGAAGGCCAATTTTTGGCTGAGCAAAAACCAATAAATATGAAGAAGAAAATAAGAAAATTTTATTTTTGAAGGTATATTTGAAACATAGTTCTGATAGTCAAATGAAAATAAAAGTTTTAAAGACAATCTTCCTTTTAAGTCTCATTACTAGACAAATTTTATAGTGTGAAAAACACCTACTCTTACATATATTTTGTAAATTTGAAGTCACTTTACTAGATTTCCTTTCTATGATAATTCTTAAATGTCTATTATTATGCCTTTGTATTCCTTAGACCTGTTTTCAGATTTTTATCTTTCAAGGCAGTGGACATGGTGGTTATGACAGTATAACACTATATGATAGCTTGGTCACCTCAATACTCTATACTCAAGTTAGAGAACGTGCCCGCATGAGCTTGTCCTTAAGCCTTATGCAATTTAACTTTCTCGGAGATATGATGAAGAGAGAGTAATTGGGATAGTTGATTTATAGTGCTGAGAACTTAATTGGTTTTGAAGTAGTGATTCCTGATCCAACATTTTACTGCGTGAATGGAAACTTTTATAACTGTGCCTTTGACCTAGAGTACTATATTCAGTCATAGGTTAGATTTTTCTTGCTTCTATTACAAATTATCACAAACTTAGCAGCTTACAAAAATTTTCTTATTTCACTGTTGTGCAGAAGTTTGTATTGGTTCTACTTACTTCTTTCCTCCTGGTTTCATAGGGCTGAAATCAAGATGTCTCCTGACTGGTTTCTTAACTGGAGAGTAGATAAGATTCCACCTCCAATCTCATTCTACTCCTTGTAGGTCTGGGACAGATCTGTCCATTTCCTTGTTCATATGAGTGTCAACTATATATCAGGACAGGTGCTTCCCATCCAACAGAGCTAGTAATAGTGTCTCAAATCACTGTCAAATCTGAAATTTCCTTGACTTTCCCTTTTACACAAATGTCATTCCCAAATTTAGCTCCCATGTCACCTGTTTTGGAGGTGACTAGAGTGACTAAGATGGTCATCTTATTTTCATCTATAATTACAATTACATCTATGGAGTCCCATTTCTCTAGAGCAGGCCAATGCATGGGCTTGAGGTCTGTGTATAGGAAAATGAACATTTGGTGGGGGGGCATGTCTCTTCAGTAAGAATGAGTCATTTCTGTTATATATTTCTAGAGTGCTCTGAGGATTTTCATGTGGTTCCAGAAATAGAAGAATCAATATGAATTGTCATATAAACACCTAGCAATTCCCTCCAACACTATTTATGGAACCTGGTAAAATGGTTGTTTCCCATTTGATAAATAGAACCTACAGGGTCCAGGAAAAATCAAATTGAAGTAGGATCTGAGCTAAATTGGAAGTTTTTTGTCTCATAGTGTTATCACTTATCAACTAAAGGGGAAGATTACAGAAGGGAGATATGCATGCCTTTGTTTTCCCCAGATATTCTTCATATCTTTATGGTTATTTGGTTGATAAATTATTGTCCAGTGTTACTAATGGCATGATCAGGAATTAAATGCAAATTTAATCTGTATTATTTCTCTAACAGAATAAGTTACCATATGCACAGATTCATATTTATATTTGTACTTATACAGACTGTATATAATATCCAAAATATTCATTTAAATATTTTTGTCTCTGAATTAGTGAATATAGACTGTTTTACTTTGTACCATGTACAAAACCCTCTTTGAGACAAAAATTTATATGATTGTAAACTCACTCACGTATATATAACATCCTGTTTTATGTACAAATTAAGACAATGCAGGTGTCCATGCAAGGTGTGTATAATGAACACTGTTTGATTGCAGCACAAGCCAGCATACCAGTTACTATCACATTTCATTTGAATCCTTGCCATGAGACATGTAAAATTCATTAATATCAAGAATGACACTTAATCATTTGTGACCTCAGTTTCCTCACCCATAAAATAAGAATAATATGTCTCCCATTTATTTATAGGATGATACAACAAAATGAAATTAAAATAATTTAAGGCATTTAACAATTATGAAATATTGTAAAAAGCATTTTTATGTCTCACACAAGTATAAGTGATTCCCATATCACAGTCAAGTATGGCCTTTGTCTCCAAATGTATCTAATCTAACTAAAATGTGGAGACTGTGCTTTACTGCTTTTATTTCTGCTATTTGTTGTAGTGTCCATGCTGTTCCTTATATGTTTGATGAGTCATTAATTATAATAGTTATTAGTAGTTTACTGTCAACCTAATTAATATTAAGTTGGTTTGCAATGTTATTGTGTTAAAGCTAATGTTCAAAATCAAGAAAACAGCTGTCATTACATTATCAAAGAACTAGCAAGTAGGAGTTTAGAGCTAATAATTAAAATATGCAGAATTGCTAACTTGCTAAATATTGTGTCCTGCTTTGTAATTTCCCTATTTTTTTTAGCCATTTCATTAGTTAAATTATAGTTTCCCAATTCTGAATTCCAGCAACAATGAAATAAGTTAGGAGAATATGAACTAAATAGGAGTCACTGAGTAACACTGAGTAAGTGTGTGGTATGTGCAACATGTATGTGTGTGTGTGTATGTGTTTGTGTGTATTTTGGCTGAGTGGATTATTTCCTTTTCTCAGGTTTCAAAATCCCTGTTCCTACCTATTTCCTTCATATACTTGGATTGATCCAGATCTAGAATTTGAGACACTTTTATTAATGAATTATTGAATGGGGCAGGGGCAAGTTTTAAATTTTGTTCAGTACTGTGAAACCGAACACAAATATTTGTGTGTATGTATGTGTGTGTGTGTGTGTATAAACATCCTTTATATGTATTTGTAATGTTCTCCTTTTATTTACCCCCTCCTTGGAAAGAAGGAATATAATCTGTTTATTCTGGGAGGAACAACATGAGTATAAAAACACATGGACTTGCTGAATTAAAGATTTCTCAAAACCTGTATCTGTTGAAAGTAACTTCTACCTCAAACCCATTCCAACTCCCTGAGTTATGTCACAAACAATTGAATACAGGTGACAGGGATGACAGATGGCAAAACATATATTCTTTTCTTCTTTCTTGCTTTATTGCTCACTTGTTCTCTTGGTTTTTTGCCTCTTCCTTACTTCTTTCCCTCCTTCCCTCCATTCCTGCCTCCTTCCCTCCCTCCCTCCTTCCTTTTTTCTTTCCCTCCTTACCTTATTCTCCTATTCCTTTCTTTCCTTCTTTTTTATTCTCTTCTTCCTTCTCTCTGTCTCTCCCTCTTTCTTTCCCTCCTTCCTTCCCTTCTCTTTTTCCTTTCTTTGTTCCTTCCTTCTTTCCTTCCTTTCGTCCTCTTCTTTTTCTTTTGTACTTCTCTTCCTAGGAGAAGAGTGAAGCATTATTTTAAATGAGACCAAAAGTTATTTTGATGCTTTTTTTCTTTTTTCCCTATTTTTCCTTTCTCTTCCCATTGGGACTAACTATATTCATTTTACCTCAGTTATGAAAATACCTTATTGACCTATAGGAGTGCTAGTGTTCTGGAAAAATCATTTCTGTCACAGAAATTATTTAGAAATTTGTGGAAATGTAATGCCCATATTAAAATGCATCTCTGACCTTCTTTTCAACACGTAGGCTTCCTTTCTGATCAATGGCTAAGTCAAAAATTAGTATATAAAGTAAATAGTTAAATTGATTGGTGAATCATTCAATATTAATATAAGGAGGAATACCTCGATTTACAACTTAGAGATGTTTTAAAGACACAGATTAAGGCAATTTCCAAATTCTACAAGAACACAAACAGAACTTTGAACCGTATGGACTAAGTACTTGCTATTTTGCTAGATGGGGAGTAGTACTCTACACCTTTTCATAACATATAAGAATATCTTTGTACTACTATTGATTTTCTTTAGGAAAAACAAGTTAGGGAAAAGGAGAAAAGTGTGATTCTGTTATTATAGATATGTGTTGGCAGTTGAAAATGTTTCTAAGCAGAATTTTCTTGTAGGGTTTGAATTTTCCAGTTGGATTGACTTGACTGTCAAAAAGTCGAGTTGATTTTTCTTCCCTAGATTAAGTTGATAATTAGCTGAGTAAAATGTTAAAAGTGATTAGAAAAGTAGAGTTTTAAAGCTATCTAACACAGAAAAGATTTCAGGGTAATTTTTTTCATTTTTTTAAAGTTTCTAATAAACTTTGCTTAAAATTCTGACTTCCTGTTTCGAAAATCTTCTTTCCTATTTCCTGTATGTGCTGACATACATGTAAAATCTCCAGTCCATAGTTAATTCTTTATCAAGAAAAGTTATGTACGGTATTCCTTTTTCACATGAAAGCATTTATAACACCGCTTTTTTAAAAAAGTTTTATTCACTTATTAGATATTTAAACATTTTCATCTTCCCTACTTCTCTGCAGACTTTGGTCCTGGCTTTAAGCATACTAGGCAAGCAATGAACCTCCAAGCTGTGCCCCAGTCTGCTCAGGACATTTTAAGATTTTTGTGTCCATTTTACATTGATCTTATTCCATCTCAATATGATTTGCATTTTAAATAAAAATGTCTTTTATTTCTTCTTCTATTAAAATGTTTCTTTTTTTAACCATAATACCATTTCATCTTAACTTATTACATATCCCACGAAACTGTTTTCAAATCCACTCACAATTTGAGAGGATTTTATTCTCCTTAATTTTAGGATTCTTTAATTCAGTCTGTAATAATCATGGACACTACTTTTGATCACCTTTCTACTATATGGATTCCTAATGAAGACACATTTTTAAAATTGTCTGTTCTCAGTCTTTGCTTTACTCTTTTCCCTTTCTTCAGCTCCTCTTCACTGTGGAATGCAGAATAATTATTTCTCACAGCTGTTAGTATACTTTCCACTTTTTCATCTAACATGAACCAAGGGTCCAGATCCTCATGTTACTATGTATTGAGGAAGAATAGTCTGGTTCCAAGAAAAAGTTCCCTGCTTAACAAAGGTTTGCTTGGGTAATTACATTTATTTTGTGGCATTTGTTTAAGTTCCCCAAATGTTCTGCTTTCCTCTGGGCTTTTAGACTATGTTGAGATAAGCCTATAAGTGAATATTATAGCATTAGATATTCAATGTATTGTACGAGCCTATTCTTACGACAGAAAATAAGAAGAGCTGAAAAAGTGATTAAAAACTGTCTTATTAGTTGCCTTAGTGTTTACCAATTAATATGAGAAGAGTTTCCTCAGAATTTAATAAAGTGTAAATCGAGGTAGATAGCAGTTAAACATTGTCTGATTTACAGTGTCAGACTTAGATCATTCGGTAAATGTAAGACTAGTGCACAATTGAGTTAAGATCAAAGGCTGTTAGTGGGTAAGGAAATGTGAACATTTAATTCTTAGCAGGTAGTCCTTCTGAGCAACATGAGGGGCCTGTAACCCTAGGTTATGGGCTCTGGGGTCACCCACGTTGTTCTCAGGACACCATGCTGATGAGGCTCCCATTGCAGTTCTGATTTTGGCATCGTAGCTGAATCAGCTCTTTGATCCTTGGAGTGGCTCCTGTCACAGTGAGTGAATCTATTTGTTCAGTCTTTCCCTTTGGTCATTACTCCCACCTGGCAGTATAGGATAAAAAAAGAAGAGGTGGGAGGGAATAGGGAAGACACTTCAGGAACATGGCTCTGCCAAATGAAAAGCTGATTAAATAGTCCTGGTTCTGAAAGCATACGCATAATATTTCTGCCAACTCATTAATGAATGCATTTTATTTTGTATATCATTCAACAGTCTGCTAAAAATCACATCTCCTGATTCTGTTTTCTAATTACTGAGGTTTTAGAACTACCATACAATTCAACCACAAATAAAAGGCAGTACTGACCTAGTCTTTTAATGGTCTTCTTTTATACATATTTGAATATGCTAAGAGACATACTTCAGTGTATGCTTTGATATTTTAAAATCAGTACTTACAATAAATTTGAAAATCAATTGTGAAGCTACCAATATGATAAATGTTTCAATTATTTATTTTAGTTGACAAGTAATTCTACTTGTAAACTACAATGTGATATTTTAATCTATGTATGTATATTGATAATATTTAACCAAGCTAATTAGCATGTCGATCAATTCATTGATAGATGATTTTGTTAAAAAATCAATAGATTTTGGAGTTCATTTCATTAAACTTTGACACAAATATAGTTTATTTAAATATACTGATACAATGCATAAGTATGAGTACCCATTTTATAGGTGGGAAAATAGAGATATTGAGGTTTTAATGCACAAGTTAAGATTATACAAGTTCTGGATAATATTCTTCCTCCTTTATTTTTCATCCTGACATTGTGGAACTTAGGACTTTAGAATATGCCTTATTATATCAAAGCAATACATATTATCTTGAAGTACATTAAGGGAGTGCATATAAAACACAAAAAAACTGTTGTACAAGAGGATATTAAATGACTTGCAGAAAATGCCATAACAAGGTCACAAGGAGCTGATAAGATCTTGGGATCTTGGACTTCTTTGTCTGTGATCTACCCATGACTAGTTTTCTGACCAGAAACATTTTCCTTTTCAAATAATTCTTAATCTCATATTCATAAAACTTGGAAGAAAGACAGAAAATTTAGGAACTTTAATCTTCTAACAAATATATAACTGAGTTTAATTATTGATTGACCAATTGATTGACTTTAGAGCATTTAAGCTAGAAGAAATCTTATTTAGAGGTGAAAGAACAGTAAAAGATGATTCTTGATGTCACTCTTGGGCCTCCACAAACATACATACACTCAGGTGCTATCTTCTAGTTATGCCTGAACACATATATAAAACTCCACACATACACAAAAAAATTCTTATTTGGGCAAAAATCTAAATTTAAAACTATAATAAAATGACTTTTGTTTCCTTTGTTAAATAGGTTTATGAGTAAGGGTTCTCTCAAGGAACAGAACTGATAGAATGAATGTGTGTGTGTGTGTGTGTGTGTGTGTGTGTGTGTGTGTGTGTGTAAATGGAATTTATTGGATTGACTAACAAGATAAGGTTTAGAAGTCCAACAAGATATCTTAGGAAGTTCTGAGTCAAGTTCCCTGGAAGATATACTCATATGGTAAGATCATATGGGACAGTGAGCCTTATGCTCATTCAGTCATTTTCTGGTTTCCCCAAAATAACCTAATCTCAGTCAGGATCTACAAAATAAGGACAATCAATGGAACATTCAAGAAGTCCTACTTTAAAAAACCTGAAATAAGAAATTTGGCAAACACCAGTAAGTACGTAAGAAGGGCCCTGTTGATGTCCCTCAAGTGCATGACACGTCTGAAGAAATACCCCATGTGACCTTAAAGTACTTTCATACACATAAGGAAATATGTTCTATAGAGGCCAGGATTGGAGACAGCTGTGTCAACTCAGTGTCTAGAGTAAAGGTAGAGAGGACATCAGAGAGCCTGAAGTAAAGCAATGCTAATGGTGACCAGCAGGAGAGCACGTGGCTGTACTTTGTGAAGGCTTCTCCAGTTTGTTCCCTACAAGCACTTCATTCTTTTAAATGAACAGTATAGATTAACTGTTTGGAAAAGTAATAATTTGTTACTGACATAAATCTCATTTCTCTCTCTTGTCTGTCAGCTATTGTCTTGAACACAATCGTTTAAACCATACTAGTAACATTTTCAAAAGAAGACTACCACACTACCAAGTTTTAACTAAGTTATTTACATTTACTGTTTAAGGAAAGTTTTGGTGGTATGTGCCAT
This sequence comes from Typhlomys cinereus, assembly GCA_023101885.1. NCBI lineage: Eukaryota > Metazoa > Chordata > Mammalia > Rodentia > Platacanthomyidae > Typhlomys > Typhlomys cinereus. The sequence continues at coordinate 13,408,800 of JALPQD010000006.1, read as the reverse complement.
TTGTTTTAGAAATAGTAAATTTTGATTGCATATGTTGGGTTTTAACTCTTAATACTTTATGTGCTATTATCTTTGTCTCTTCAACTAGTTAAATGTTATACATGTTAAATATATTGTCACTTTTAATTTCCTCAAATTTTAGAGATAAGAAAAATGAGAACCAGATAACATAAATAATTTGAACTCAAGTATAACAGTTAATGAGTGATAAAGTCAGGTCTCAGACTCAGTCTCTCTGACACAAAAATCCCTCTTTTTAAATGACTTTCTCATTCTGTTTCTAAAGGGGCAGATGATTGTAATTATCCTCTAATGTTATATTTTAAACAAGGGTAGGAAGGCTGGCTTACAGAAGTGTGGATTTTTTTCTTTTTCTTTCTCCATTTTCATTTGTATGTATATGTCAGATATATGCATGTATATATGTGTTCCCATGTGTATAGACGTGTGTGTGTGTGTGTGTGTGTGTGTGTGTGTGTGTGTGTGTTCATGTGAAACCTCGAGGTTGATACCAGAAATCTTTCTCTACCATACTTCTACTACTTTCTTCCTCTGTGGCAGCTGTTTAATCAAACCAAAAACTCACATAGAGCTATTCAGATTAGCCTTCTTTCTCTGAGAATTTCTCGTGTCTGTCTTCCAAGGTGAGGATTATGGCAGGGTCATCATGTCTACCTGCCACTTAATATGAGATTTGGAGATTCGACTCTATTGCTTGTGTGGCAAGTACTTTAACCACAGAGCCATTTCTCCAGCCCCACATGTTTTTTCTCTAATTTTTAGATTTTCATACATTAATATAGTGAATTTATGATATTTTCAATACTTAATACTCAATCCCATCATCCTTCTTTTCCAATTACAACCCTTTTTCTTCCCTGCCAGTCTCACTTCTATTTTCATGTTGTTTTGCATGTGTGTCCCACTGTGTTTCATCTGGGTTGCCTTTGATGTAATGTGTCTGAGTATTTGCTGGAGAATGAATCATTTATCAGTGAATATACCATTGAGGAAAGTATTTTTCCTCTCATCAGCATTAACCCTCATCAGGAATGTGGGGCTTCTTGATCTCTCCCATGGAGGTCTTGTGGAAATATACCTAACTGCTGTGAATTCTGGATGCAGCAAGTCCTTTCCTATCTAGAAGACAATACCTGGCCATGCCACTCCCCACCTTCAGACTCTTACAATCTTACCACCACTCCTCTTCCATGATATTCTCTGATCCTTGGGATAAGAGATAGAATTTTAGATGTCCTATTTATATTGAATAACCCATAATCATTTACTTTCTGCACTTTAGCTGGTTGTGAGTTTCTGTAATAAACACTTTATATTTCAAAAGGATGTGCTTATTTTTCTCCAGGCTGTGTGTATAATGACAAATGTTTAAAATGCAGTGTGATTTAATGTCTTTGTAGCTAATCTTATAGTTTTCACCCCTTATGACCCGTGTTCTCTCCTTTCATAGGTTCTTGTTCTATTATACAGTACCAAGAATGTGACCCTTGCTGAAAAGTGGGTCTTAAAGCTTCTGAGAAAACTCTTGACAATTATGCCACTATTACATGGATAGTCACCATTTGCCGAGTGTGGGTGTTATTGATGTTTGCAGCTTTCATGAATCAATGAAACTGTTGGTTTCTTTTCTCTTCCAGAAACTTGAATTGTTTCTAATTTTATTATTTTATTCTTTCATAGGGCAAATTTATTATATTTTTACACCTTAATCTCCAATTAGATCCTTCTACTTTTTCAATTGCAACACTTTTTCTTCATGACCAGTCTCAATACTTGTGTTTTATAATAAACTAAAAATATGCCCATGTCAAGTTAATTGTCATTTTTCCCATTGCAAACTTCTCATCTGAACATAACATATATAATATTATTATCCTATCTTATTGGTTATAGATAGTACTTATCAAAGTTGTCTGTTGCATGTCATTCACTCTCAAAATAATCTTACAAAACCTTTGATTTTCCTAATTTAAAAAAATTACAAACATTTATGACAATGAAATTATGAAATAATGAAACTGATTTTGGGTGGATATTATGGTGGTCATAATATTTATGACATTAGTGCATATTCACCCCTTGTGAATTAAATGAAGTTAATGTTAGTATTTACCTCGTAATTTTGTTATGATGAATAAATGAGATAATATGTATATAGTTCTTAGGTCAATCACCAGTATATCATAAATACTCACATTGCTTCTATTATAAATAAATGAGTGTTACACATCATTGAAGAAAGGGCAATAAGACTTTAAGTGCCTGAAGTGGGACAATGGTTGGCCCGAAATTATCTCCTGGACTTGATAGGGTTATAGTGTACATGATTAAATCATGTGTATATGTATTTTCACATGAACTGAACAGGAACTGTCCTATCATCATCTTAACATGGGAGGGAAAGATCTCAAGAAGTTTCACACTTCCCTGAGATACTGGTGAGGACAAATATTCTAGGGAATAAAAGGAAGATGCTTTCCTCAGTGGTATACCCACTGGCCTATAATACTTATTGGAGTATGGAGCATGAATCATGTAAGGCATATGCCATCAAAGATAAACTAGGTGAAAAATAGTAGGCCACACAAGTGAAAAGACCTGAAAATTAGGGGAATATGGAAGGAGAGATAACGGATTTTAAATGGAAATGGAGAGATATGGTATTGGGGCTTAAGCGGTGAAAATATCATAAGTTTACTATATTCTGCATGTATCACTAAAAAAAAGTAATGAAAAGATATTTTATTATCATTAGAGTAGATAACTGGATAAATATATATTGAATAGATTCACAGAGTATATAGCTACGTATATGATAATACAATGCTCTGGTTGCTACCTTATACTTACATGTAACATGAAACACACTGCTCAGTATCATTGAGACTTTCACTTGATCTCCAAGAGCATTTACAAGTTCAGGAGACTCTGGAGGATGAATGGTACCCTGCTTTGTCCGACTTTACATTTTCATACTTTGTACTTTACAGCAAGTATTCTCTGACTAGGGATGTATGAATAAGCACTAAATAAATAAATGTCCCCCTTTTAATAGTCACGAATATATGATTTATTGTCTGGTACAATAAAAGCAAAAGTGATGCAAGTATGCACACAATCAACTGAAGATAAATGGGCTAGAAAACTGAAGGGCCTCGGATGCCAGGCCGCTTCCTGTTTGCCTGAGACAGACACACAATGCAAGTGAGAAGGTCTCTCTGTGTTACCATCTATGCTTGTACTGGAGATGCTGCATCATTTTTGGATGATGACCAGACATAATGGTTTGTAGGAGTCTTTTGTTCTTAATAGAATTGTTTTTAAATCCTGAAATATTTACTGTCCAAAACATTTATTCAGAATTACCCTGCATTAAAACCCTTAGTTCCTAGAACTGCTAATCCGATTCTGGTAACAGTTTTCTAAGAGTGCAAAGGTTTGCCTCTCCGAGTCTGCCTGCAGAAACAGTTCATGTGTCACCGCTGAGAGTCTTGCTTTGTGCTTTTAGATACATTTGTGTTGTTGCTATGACTGGGCTGTTTTAGAGTACTCGGTTTATGTGATTTTTTTTTTTTTTTGTCCTCTTTTAGAATCTAGTGACTAAATTATAAACTTCTTGTATAGAATCCATGACTTATTCTGTATTAGCAGGTTTCTGATTAAGAATAGATGCTCAATACCTATTTAATAAATCAAAAGCTTATCCTCACAATTATTAGATCAGGGATAAATAAAATTCCTTGTGTATTTTCATATTCCTCAAGTGTTCGTGAGCCTTTTGAGAGTGCTCATGTAACTTTAAGGGACTTTTCTTTGGGGAAAGTTTTTCTTTTTTACCTGTTTTCTTTGTGCTTACTCTGAGCATATCTTTTGCATGGAGGGTTCAAGTATGTTGTCAACAAGTGTTTACTTTTTGAAACTACATGGAAAGTATAAAGGTGTATTAATCTTTATTTTTATTTGTATATGCCTGCTTTTATGACTTGGTCTGACCCCTTTATTTGTAATGTATATGTGTGTATGGGTGTGTGTGTGTGTATTTGAAGGAAAAAAAACCACATGGTTTGTGCCAGCTGAAAAAGTCTTACATTGGACCATAATCTTTAGCCTTTAACAGAGTCAGTGGTAAACAGTTAAAAGTCAACAAATTTGGCATACCTGAACAAATCCTCTATTGTTTCAGACTGTTTGGGGGTGGGGCCCGAGACTGTTTCAAAAGACTAAATGAAATGTTCAGAATCACACCGCAGGGTAAGAGAAAATGTGACACTCTCAAGTCCTACTTGTGTGCTTCCAGACTGTTACACAAGCTCCAGAAGTGCTGTGCATGTCTGATTACTCAACTTCACCCTGCTGTAAACTTTTGCAGTCCGGAGGCTAGAGCCCTCCTTTGTAAATGCTAAATGCTGTCTGCCCAGTGAAGGGGTTGGCACCAGGGAGGCCCTTGCAGATAAAAGTGGAGGAACATATGGCTTCCATCTGAATACAAATCGGTAGATATAGCGTGATAATTGAGCTGTGGTGTCCTCGATTTTGTAAACTGAAAGAATATGATCAGAGGTGTTTATAAACGGCTTTTCAGTTCCCCCTCCCCCATCCCCTTTCCACCGTATTTTTATCAGCCTGAATCATAGCCATCCAGCGTCCCGTCTCACTGTGTTATTTGTGAAAATGGCCAGCATGAGGAATTATTAATTAAATCTAACAAATCACCCTGACGAGCTGTGCCCTGGCTTGGCTGAAGGTTGATTGGCGAAAGTGTTCTCCTTGAGAGAAAAGACTTTCTGTGCTCATGACGCAGTCAGGGACGGATTATTGAATATGCAAGTTAGAAGAAAAATCACAGGACAAGCAAATTGAGTATTTACTGGCAAATAATTGCTCTCTTAAGCTGTGGCTCTCTTCCTAAATTCTTAACATTCCCGAGGGTTAGAAAGAAACACAGAAAAATGCATCGGTACAGAGTACATTTCAAAAAAAATACATAGACTGATGTTTCAGACTTGTGCAGGTAAGTGTGGTTGTGTTTGCATGGGAACTGAAAGACCAAGGGGAAGCGAGGGAGCAGTAGGGGAGTGCAAGACGGTTCGTCTGGTGAGTTGTTTTAATCAAATTGTTTGTTGGAATACTTCTCAGCATAATTCTAAGTTGAGAACTGAGTTTCTGTGCTGCGTTTATTGTGCAAGTTAGAGACGTGAAAAGGAGAGAGGCTTTTCTCAAAGTTGTTTGTCTTTATCAGCAAAGAATATGTTAATATTTTATCCCCAAAATAGTTTTCAACTTTGCTCAGATATTTGTGGATCTATGTACGAAAGGATGACTTGATTTAAAGATCTGTAGTTATTTTCTACATTGTTAATTATGACGCGTCTTAACAGTGTCCCAAACACATTTGGGAACGACTATTGCATTTATTTTTAAAAGTAAACGCTGTTTTACATTAGGACCCAGTTAGTCCTTGTTGAGAATTTCCACAGAGACATGAAAGTTTGGGGACAGCTGCTTAAACTTCAGACTTCTGTAATAATCAGAGAGTTCTTACTGTCAGTGTTTGTGTTTTCTTTTTTGTTTTTGTTGTTGGTCAGGCTCGAGATGTGAGAATGTGGTAAGGGAAGAGAGAGTAGATTAGAGTCTTTTCAAAACTATGTAGAAATATAAAAGTATGGAACTGAAGCTCATCTTAATGTGGGCATTAAGAAACAGAGGTACTTCCCATAAGTGCAAGTTAAATTGTATGTACAGCATTTCCAAAATGTATATATCCACTCCTCAGTGGATGAGTTACATAGTTTTTGAAAAACCGAGGAAAAGTACTGTCATCCACAGAAAACTGTTATGAAAATGAGAATCGACTGGTGAAATAGTATTTTAGGTTTGTAATAACGATGAATAGCATGGATTTTAAAACAAAGGTATAAATGTAATTTAGACTAAGTTGACTCATTAATAATTGTGGAATGGTTTAACAATAAAACATCGATAGTCAGAATAATAGAAATAGTCATAAATAGAATCCAGAAATCATCAAAAATAAAAGCAATAAACTATCACAGGGTTTTAGAAAGTTGGAATTTTAAAATATAAATATAAAAACAGATTTCGTTTTCTATTCTTTTCCTTGAACCATGCAATATTGTACTGGTTAGAATTTTTCCTTCCTGTATCTTTTTAAATTTAATTTGTTTTAGCATGTAGAGCAGAGCTCAAAAAAAGTTTAAAGAGTGAGTTTTTAGAGGTTTATTCCCACTGGACCACATTCCCTCAGGTTTCAAAAGGCAGCCTTCTTTAAGTTTTTTGTAAGTTTTGAAGGGCAAAATTTGGTCCATTATTTTGAAATAGCAAAGAGGGCATTTAGAACATATGTTCAGAGAACAAACCATCTGCCTACTTTGTTATGAATACCGCAGATTTTTAAGAACTAGGAAAGTCTGGAAAATTAAGCCAGAGTCCTGTGAAAGATCTTCAGAATATTGAGTCGTCTGTTTATTTTTTAAGCATCTTACAGTTGCTTTTTTACTAGATACATTTTTGGAAAATAGTGTTATTATTGATAAATTTTGATATGTGGGTGGTAAAAAGTAAGGTGTAATTATGGGACATGAACCTATAGAAAATTTGTGGTGGATCCATTCTTTCTTAGTTAGCCCACCAAGTCTAAATACTGCTTCTAGTTTTTAACTTATCATGAGCAAAATTCACTGTGACTTAGAGAAACATAAAATGGTGACTGTTGGAACAGAAATGAAGTCCAGCTGTTAGCTTCTGGACTATCTACAAATGAGTTGCAAAAGACATGCAGAGGCCAGACTAAAGAACATTTCTGTAATCCAACTGTGATGTAATGGAAGTATGAATCAGCTATTGGTTGGTTGTATTGGGGGAGGGAACAGAAACCAAAAAACAAGTGCAAACTGGCATTATTCCCAGGTGGTACTACAGTATTCCTTGAGCATCTGGAAAAAATTGAAATTCAAAAATTAATGAAAGAAAAAAATCATATTTAAGTCCAAATATAGTAATTCTTTAGTACTCTGGCAATTCTGTCCTGGTCATATAAGGATAAACTGAGGTGGGTATCATTTGTACGTTTTATTATCTCCAAACAAAACTTTTCTGACTAGCCAAAGTCAGATTAAGATCAGACCGTTGAGATGGTTCATTATCAGAGGAAAAAAAATTAGACAACACTCAGTCAGAATATAAATTCTCAATGTTTATATGTCTTAGCAGTTTTACTTCTTAATGAAAATTATTCACTTGATAGAAAGTAGTGATGAAAGACAAGCACAGAATTGTTTTCCTTGAGGAATCTAAGAAAGAAAGAATATATCTATCATGAAATATGTACATATTATTAAAGGAAAATGATTTTTAGCATCATTCACTTCAATAGATTAAGACCAGGGATATGTTTTAATAGTCTGAAGATTGGGTGCAAAAATTTTAGAATGACTTTGATTTTCTGAATGACAAGACGTTCAAGATAATGATTTGGTACTGAAATGTCCTATTTCTTTTTCATCATCACATGGTAGATTTATTTATTTATTTATTTATTTTCCACTCATACAAACTTAATAGGTACCTCAGTCTCCTCCCTCCCTCCACCCCTCCCTCCCTTCACCCCTCCCCATATGTCCTTGTTCCCTGCCCCCTTTTCCCCTTCCTTTCCCCCCCCTCCCTCCCTTTCTCCCAATGCCCCCTCCTCTGCCCATCCCTGGAGCATCCTTTAGTGTGAATGTCAAACTTCCCTCTGGGTTCTCCTCTCTGATGAGGTGTAAGGACTCAGTAGCATTGCCTAGAGCCCTTTCTTGTGTTCCCCTTTAGTATACAAACACTATTGTGGCTGTTAATCCCTTGCCTCTAAGGATCCTAGTGCCTGTGATCCATGCTGGACTTAATTTTAAAATTCCATTGATGTTCTGATGTTCCAGATGAATCTAGTTTTCCAGTCCAAAGACTTTGATAATTCTGTTATTTTAGAAGTTTAGTTTAATTTTGAGTTTTGGATTTTTGTAATATTTGTGATAAATGTGCATGCATTTAGAGACACACATTTTTAGTTTGATAATTATAATTACTTGTTTCAATAAAGAATTTATATGTCAGATAAAGATAAATAAACAGTTAAGCAAAGTGCATGATTTATGTGTAAGAAATAAAGATAATAAAAAATAGCTAACTAGGAGAAGGATATGAAAATGTAATTCGGAATAAGGTCAGCACACAAGCTATGTTTACTACTATACAGTTTTCTTTAAACTTTCTTGCAGACAAGAAAAAAGAGAAAAATATAGTAAATATGTAATTTACAACATCTTGAAGAATAATATGATTTCTATTATTCATCACTCAATGACAGACTTGAGAGTTTTAGTGAAGTGTGTGCTACAATGCCAAGAAAACTTTCATCAAAAATTATGGTCAGGCCAGCAATATAGCTCAGTTAGTAAAAGTATTTGCTGCCAAACTTAATGACTCAGTTTAATCCTAGAAGTTGTCATGGTGGAAGGAGAGAAACTACTCCCACAAGTTGTCTTCTGACATCCACATGTGTATCTCCCCTCTCAAAATAAATAAACAAATAGAAGTTTAAGTAAAAACAAAGAAAAGAATTACAGTGTACAGAGTCCTAATTGTAGTCTATAGAGTCCTAAAGTTCAGGTCAGAAGAAAGTGATCTTGTCCCTTGTGCAAGGATATGATGGAAGCAGAGTGAAGAGCTCACTTTCAAATCTGAACATAAGCTTCTGGAATAGAGGAGGAATGAGAAGTAGGGAATGGACATGTATTTAATGTTTTCATGTAGGCTTGACCAAATTCTTATGGAAAATAAGGAGTTATAGGCAGAAAGAAGTTTAAAAAACTATTTCATATGTATAATATGAAATATATATATAGTAATCACAAGCCAAAGATTAGATGAACCTTGTAATAATCACTAAAACATGTTTAATCAAATAAACTTCTAGAATTCATGTTATTTTCCTAAGTTGTGCATAACACATGGCCATGTGGTTGCCTTTCTTTGTCTCCTTTTTAGTATATGAAGATAGTCTTTAAGAAGTTTAAAAAGGGTGCTTTCTGGCCTAAAAGTTAATATTTCTCACCTTTGCATTCTCTCTTCATTCATTTCCAAAAGTCTTAGCAAACTGACCTGTCTTTTCACAAGGTAATTTTTTTTTTAACATGGGGCCTGGGATCTGAACTCAGGACCTTCTGCTTGTAACGCCAAGTTTTAACCTCTGAGCCATCTCTCCAGACCTTCAGAGGTAATTTTGATGGTGAACACACATTAATAGGCTAGTCTTCCTTCTACCTCTGCAGATGAAGCATAGGGATTTATTTATATTTTACCTTGCAGCTTATTCCTTAGTAACATCACAAGGGCCAACTGTATTAGGAATATCAAGGCACATTCTAAAGGAGACTTCTTGGGCCCCTTTCAGAATTTGTTTATGCAAAGCTTCCTAGATAGTGACTGTAGGTCTGCATTTTAGAAGACTATCTGTGTTAGCCATGAACATTAAATTTTGAAAACCAATGTTTGCCTTTAAATTTCTAGTATATGAAAACAAAATTGTAGGATTTCTCTTCCACAATTGGTGAAGACTCATTAGATTAATCCAACTGAAACAGTTATACATATTCACTACTGTGCGATGATTGTCTACCAAGAAAACTGCAATAATGTAGCTTACCAAGCACTCTGAGTTTGTTTGAAATCTTTTTTTGAAAATTAAAAAAGTAAATTTAATATTTTTCTCCCTTAAAAAATCTGAATATTTGTCATTCTTATCAGGAATCATATTTGTTGTCATTAACTCAAATTTATTTGATCCTGGACAGTGTTGGTATTTTTTTTGTTTTTTTTTCTGCTCATACAAACGTAATAGGAATCCCTGTCCCCTCCTCCATCCACCCCTCCCTGAACCTCCCTGTTCCCTCCTCCCTTTTCCTCTTCCTTTCCCCCCTCCTTCCCTTTCTCCCAGTGCCCCCTCCCCCCATTTCTGAAGCATCCTTTAATGTGTATATCAAACTTTCCTCTGGGTCCTCCTCTCTGATGAGGTGTAAGGACTCAGTGGCAATTCCTAGAACTCTTTCTTGTGTTCCCCTTAAGTATAGGAACACTATTGTGACTGTTAATCCCTTGCTTCTAAGGATCCTAGTGCCTTTAGTCCATGTTGTTTGAAATCTTTAAGCCAAATTTCACCATACTATAAACTTTGTTTTAATTTTTGTTTTCTATCATTGACAGAGAACTGATAAATGATACATCTGGAAACCAGATATCCAGGCATATAAAGTAGGATCAGACCCTGTGTGAAAGATCTCATTACTGGGATAATTTTGCTGCTAGGATATTTATTTTATCTAAATCGGAATAATCCCAAATTACCATGCAAGGTTATCATTATGAAACCTTTCCTTAAAGCTGAGATGGGAATATCTCAGAGACCACCTAACTCCATTTTTCCTACTGTTAATCAGTTTTGTCACTCTTTCTCAAAGTAAGAGAGAAATCTGTGTAAGTACAGTTGACTATTTGAGAACTCATGTCTCTTTCACTTGCCTGCCTGTTATCTCAGATGATCTGCAAGAGGTAGAGGAGCCAATACTGTGCCAGCCTTCCTGGCTGACATGTGAGGCCAAGTTGCTGTCATCCAGAACACTGTGCTCCACAAGTTCTAAATAAAAACAAACTCTGTTCCTCAGTTCTACATAAGCACAGTTAGCCTGAACTTTGAGAAATGCCATTAAAAGATCTCCAAAGAGTATTCTTCCTAGTGTACAAAAGAGAGGGACAGTCCTTAGGGCCTGGTTTCTTGATCTTGGCCAAGTTACTGGACCTCTGTGACTCATTGTACTTTTTGTTAAATTTAATTATGAGCTGTTCTTCCCTCAATCAATATTTTTGAGGGCACAGAGAAAAATATTCAATAAATACTAAAATTATCATTGTGATTACTATAGTATCCAAAACTGAATATCAATAGATCACTGGGAATGTCTTGCATGTAAAAGACTTTACCAGGTACTTGGTCAGGAAACAGAATGAGAACTTGAAATGTCATTAAGCATTGATTTTTTTTATTTTTTGCTTTATGATAGTCACTTGATTATTTTCAGGACAATATAAGAAAAATTGTGTGATGACTTAGCTTTTGTATTACTGCCCTATGTTCTCTTTTAGAAAAATATAATGGCCATGGTGGCACATACCTATAATCCCAGAATCTTGGAGGTAGAGTCAGGAGGATCAGGAGTTCAAAGTCATCCTCAGCTATATAGGACAGACTGGGCTACAATGAGACCCTGTTTCAAATTAAAAAAAAAAAAGAATTTGTGAATTTCATCTTCTCTTCCTCCTCCTTTGTGTCTTTTCAACCTGAATTTATTGGCAGTTTTGTGGTGACATGTTCTTTTCTAGAAACTAGGAATATGCTAGCAAATAAAATAAAGTATTTATTTTAGTAGAGTTTAGGTTTACTAGTATAAAAGGGAATGGAATGATTTAAGTGAAATACAGATACCTATATAAAAGAATATGCTTCACTTTTGGAGAGTTTGCATCCTCTGCCCCCTATGACTTCTAATTTTTCTTCTGTTGTTTCACAGTTTGTATGTGTGTGTGTTTGTGTAAGCATTCTTCGTTGCATCCAGAAAATAAATATACCAGTTAATTCAAATTAACTCAGGATATTCTTCTGTGGGAAAATCTTTCCCAGGGGACCTGTTCATGGTTTAGGGGCTTTAGGTTACCTGAGAGGAATAAAAGTGGTTCATAATCAATCATATCATTTAACTCTATCTTAGTGAATGTGTGTTCTGAGATTATTCACAGAGCACAGGAGTGGATGTTCAGGATGCATGGATCTCTAAGAGGTTAGCTAAAATATAGAGTCTAGCTTCAAGTATCTTGAAATACAGTACTAGAAAAGACTGATAATTAGCAGAATTATATGGCTTTGGTATGGTTCCTTGACAACAAAGGCCACAGAAAATAATGAAATGAGAGGCTTCCCAAAGCAAGTTTTAATGGAGACTAGCAACCTAGCAGTAAAATGAATTAAAAAAAAATTTAAGTTCTAATTTTAAAAATTTTGTCCCCAATCATACAAGCTCAGTAGGTACCCTGGTCTTCTCCCTCCTTCTACCCCTCCCCAGTTCCCCCTTGTACTTTTCCCCCCTTCCTTTCACCCTCTTCCCTCCCCTTCTCCTAGTGCCTCCCCCTTCCCCCTTCCCATCCCCTGGAGCATCCTTTTGTGTGAATGCCAAACCTCCCACTGAGTTCTCCACCTTAGTGAGGTGTAAGGACTCCATGGCATAGCCAGGAGCCCTTTATTGGGCTCTCCTTTAGTGCGGAAACACTATTATGACTGTTAATCCATTGCCTCCAAAGATCCTAGTGCCTGTGATCCATGCTAGACTGTGGGGGGTCGTTGACATGTCAACCATTGTGCAGGTCAGGTAAAGTCCAATTCTAGCTTGTGTGGAGTATCTTGCACATCATTGGTCCTCCCCGTCTTTAGGCTCTTACAATCTTGCTACCCCCTCTTCCACAAGTTTTCCTGAGCTTTAGGATGGGGAGAGATTTGGCTGGTCTGGTTCCAGGTGGTTAATGTAGTATCTTTAGTGTTCTGAATTATGGTTTGTTATTGTTTTCAGTTTCGCTTTTCCTGTACCACCCTTGGCTCCATCCTGATTGGTATTGAAGGTCACCTCCTAACCAAAGATAAAAGGCTGTTTAAATGAAGATCTAAATGTAAGAGGAGACTCAAAGGTAGATGGAATAGGAGGAGTAGGACACCACAGTGGGGGGGAGAGGGGTCAGTGTCCCATTTATAGGATGGTTACCATCTATCTGCCAGTTCCTATACCTTCCCTGATTAGTGAGATCAAAACTCCTCAGTCTCAAGTGACCAGGAAAGGAAGTGAGAGTGAGCATCGTCAGATGTCTCGTGACTTACATGCAATACTTGACTGTGACCTATTTTCTCTACTGAAGCATGATCCCCTCTCCTTTTTTCTAGGGAGGCCCTCCTTCCCCTTCCCTACTGTTTATAATCTTCATGATTACTGTAGGTATTACAGAGATTTATCATTGAATATGTTATTAAGTGGGTTCGGTACTAGAAACCATCTATTAGGGAGTACATATGGTGTCTAACTTTCTATGTTTGGGATACTTCACTCAATATAATTTTTCCACCCATTTCCCAGCAGATTTCATTAATTCATCTTTTTTAATGGCTGAGTAGTATTCCATTGTATAAATGTACCACATTTCCTTATCTGCTCATCAACTGTTAGACATTTGGGTTGATTCCATTTCAAGTTCTAATTTTCAGTTGCATATGCCATGAAGAAAAATTGTGAACAGCAGTAATGTGTTTTTTAAAAAATTGGAAAAAACACACACTAATTCACAATTAGAGAAACTATTGTTAGCATTTGTCAGATACTTTCTGAACACATACTATGTTATAGAAGTTGGACACAACTTCTCAGAAGGGAACATTTTAATTGCAGGTATTATGAATAGCAGAAGAGCAAACTTTGACTTGTTACTCATCTTCAAATTTGTGCTCATGTACCACATGGGCCCCAACCATTGTGGTATAGATGGATGAGCACAAGTGCAGCATTTCTTCAAAAAAGGGGAAAAAGCAAACACCTGCCATATCCTCCACCTAAAGCACACATGAGCACTGGACTTCTTGGGTTGAAATCTGGCCATGTATCTTTAGGTCAGTCATCTTTCCAAGTTAATTGGGCTTATATCTCTCAAGCATCCTGCTCTGAGAAATTGGAAGATTAACATTACTTACTTCATGCAATATATTGAGGATATAATAATGCATATGGAATGTTAACCATAATATATGATACGTAGGAAAGTATTCAAGAAGGAAAGTATTCAATTGCTACCATAAGTATTGTGATTACTATTATGATTATTACTTTTATCATTATTTCATTACCAGGAAAATTTGCTGCAAATATATTTTATCCCATGCAACTCTGTCATCACCAGTGACAAAATTATTGAAAACACATTTCCCTGTGTAGAGGATCAGGGTATCATCTATGTAACACATATTAATTATCTAGGTTTTATAGGTGAAACTTACAACATGATGTAGCTCAATAGATAAATGATATTATGCAAGCTGAATTTCTGTTTCTTGGAAGAAATTAAATTTAAGCCTGCATTAAATGCCCTTCATATTACAATTTGGCATTGACTCATTTTGCTTTTGTAAAAGGAAATCTTAATTCGAAGCTTCAGCAATCTTCAGAAGGTGCCACATTTCTGTAACCATCAGGGATGGAAAGGAATTAAAAATACAACTTTATCTAAAAGAGACACCTTCAGAAAAAAAGATTCTAATCGTCACATCCATGTTTTTGCATAATAATTAATGAACTGAATAATCTAGTGGGTACCACCACACAGTTGGTATTTTTAGTCCTATGTTAAATATTTTAAACCCTTGCTTCGGTATTAAAAGCAGAATTGCATCATGTAAAAAAAATTGCACCATGGACTACATTTTTTCTCAGAGTAGGCTCCACTTTACTAGCTCCATAATTTACACATTATGTGATCATAGACAAGTTAAATTTTTGTATCCAAAGCCCTCAGTTGTAAAAATGTAGCAATAATATTCTATATGATTTGTATTAATGGTCTCCAGGAAAATTCTTGGCATATTTCAGTACATTATAAGTATTCAATAAATGACAGTACATTTCAGTATTCAATAAATGATATCTGTTTTCAAAAGTAATAACATACAATAATAAGAATTAGAACCTTGTAGACAGTAATCATTAGTTCATTATTATTTCTGAATTTATAACATGCATCAATAACAGTATGTAAAGTATAATATTTGAAATTGTTTTGTTGATGTTTGACACACAGTAGGAAAGCTGTATGTAAATGTGATCTATTTAAATGCTTGCATGGGAAGATTGCTTTAATTATTCTAGTTAAAAGAAAGTACAATTCAAAATCTCAAGCTTACTTAATCTTTTCAAAATGACAATAAAAGCAAAGCCATGCCCCAATTTTTTTTATTTAAATGACCAAATAATTTTGCCCTGATTCAAATAAGAAACTGCGTGATTCTGTATTTGAAATAGTGGAAGAAGAGAACTATCTGGAAAGCACTTAGATGACCCCTCATTTGAATAGTATTAATTGGAAACATTTTCAAAATCAAAAGGCTATTATTGCTACTTGCAGTGGTAGATACATATGGAAAATGGCTGCAGATATTCACAATGTAAAAATAGTTCATAGCTAAATTCGAAATTCTGTTAATGTCACAAACAGTGGGATGTGAAACACAAATGAATTGTGATGACAGTTGAGTACCAAGCTGCCTATTTTTTCCCCCTCAGAGCTGCCTGTATTTGGCTTTATATTTTCCTCAGTCCTGATTTAACCCATCAATATTTGTGCTTTCTGTAGCTAGCAACACCTTGGAACATACAACTAAAGGGTTTTTAATGCTAAATGTTTCTTGAATCTGAGGAATTCTGCTCTTGCTTTGTTCCCACAGATACACATTCTAGAATCTTGTTTACCTCTCACTTTGATCAGAGTTTTGAGCCCTTTTTAACCTATGCTCTTAGAGTGTTGCTTTATAGTAGGATACTGCCTTTTCTTGAGTTATCAATTGTCTTTCCACTCATCTTGATCCACAGGATGTCTATACATGCTGTATTACTTCTTCCTGTTTCTTTCATTTGGAATACTTCCTATATAAATTCATTTTCTATTATAGTTTTTAAAACCTATTTTTTAATTTAACCTAGTTACATAAGATCAATAAGTAGGTATCTTTGCTCTCATCGTTTACCCTGCTTCTTCCCTTTTTCCCTTATGTCCCCCATCTCTCCCTCTCCCCTTTCTTTCCCTCTCTCCCCCCTACTCTTCCTCCCTTCATCCTCTCTCTTAGTATTTCCCACATGTTCCCTCCCCCGCTTCTGTCCATCAGCTTATATGGGTCCTGGAATTCCCTCTGAATTGTCTACTCTAGTGGGGAATCAGGACTCTGTGGCAGAACTTGGGAACCCCTTCTTGTGAAGTCCACTAATATTGGAACTCCCACTAACATGGGAACTCCCCTATATCTGTCTAACCTCTTGCCTCTAAGGATCCTACCTCTTGAAACAATATCCCTGGAGGTGCTCACTAGTCTATGGGTACTTGTTGATATGTCATCCATTTTGCAGATCAGGTAAGGGCAAATCCCATTGCAATGAGTTCCTGCATGCTGCAGTCCAGTCTTCAGTGGAATATCTTGTCCAGCTGCTGACTTCCCCATCTTTAAGCTCTCAAAGTCTTGCTGCCCCTTCTTCCATAAGGTTCTCTGAGCTTTAGGATAGAGAGAGACTTGGCTATAAAACCTATTTTTGAAAAATACCACTCTAACTTTTTATGGCAGAAGGCGTTTATGATCCTGAATTTGGGGAACAAGACTTTTTAAGAAGTGAATAAAGCCCCTGTTATATCCAGCAATTACACATAAGCATAGCTAGTCTAAACTTTGGGATCTGTCATTAAAGGAACATCTATAGAGTATTGCTAAAATAGCCTAATTATTTAGACTTCATGGCTTTTGTTTTTTTTTTTAATCTTGTTTAAACTTCATGTGGTGATTTGGCTGTTATTTATTAAGTGACCTCTCTGTGTCAAGAGTTTTAATCTTCAAACAATCCTACGAAGTAATTACTATTACTGTCACTTGAGGAAGAGAAAATGTTGATCATGAAAGCATAAGTAATGTATTCAGTGATGAAACCACGGTTTTCCAGGTGTTTGCAGATCATCTCTCTTCCATATATTATGCCTGGTTATATATTTACACTATTTTAGTGGAAGTTTCTACTATAATTTAATGGAGTTTATAGCCAATTTCAGCACAGCAAAGTGATAATTAGCAATTTTTATACATCTTCAGTATTTTTAATTCCTTTAAACTGAGAATGAAGTAATATTTTTCTCTTTTATTCTGAGAGTGTTCTGAAGGTAAGAAAAACACTATTTTTTCCTGATGCAAATACTTTAAAAAACCCAAATATGTTCATATTTCACAAATCTGAATGTCATTGGGTATTTTTACCTTGTCTCTTAATCTCATCTTAATTTTCACCCTTTTCCCCCTCTGTTAAAAATATTGAGTATTAAAAAAATAGAAAAAAAATATTGAGTGTTTATAATAATATATTATGAGTCAAAGTTCTCTGTTCTAAGAGTCTATTAAAAATTGACTCTCTGTCATGCTATTTGTAACCTAATTCTCCTTTAACAGATATAAACCTCTCAAAGGTAACAGGTCATATCACTGATAGTGCTATTAAAAATGGAGAGGAAAACTCCATATATGTTTGCCACATCTTCATTTCACCTCCAAAATTGGAGAAAATCTTTCTCTGACAGCAGGTCATCAGTTGTTTGGTAAATTTTAACATTTGTATGAAGTATATTTATGTTTGTAAAAAAATCAAAGATTTATGACTTATTTTTAACTTAATTGCATATGTCCCAAACAAATACATTTTGAATGTATAGATTCAGTATTGTCTTCAGCCCAATCATACCACATGTAAAGGCAATGTTCTTTAATATGTTTCTGTGCTTATATGACTTTTCCAGGAAAATTAAACTAACCCTCATAAAAATGAAAAGACTTGAAAATTGGAGTGAGTCTGGCAGGAAAAATGAAGGATTGTAAGAGGAAAAGAAGAGGGGATGGGTTTAAGGATCAAGGGTTGAAAGCACCATAAATTCACTGTATTAATGTATGCAGTACAAAAAAATTCTAATGGAACAAAATGAAATATGCAACACACTTTTTAAAATTTTCCTGAACAATTACTACCTTCTAATTCTTGAACAGTGTTATAGCAATTTAAGCTGTGAAATGGACAACACAAAAGTCAATGAAAAGAAAGCCCGGTGTTCCAGTTGGAACCTTTAAAAAAATCATTAAAACCTATCTCCTCTCCATGTCTCTAAAAAGTATTAAAAATAAAAACACGTAAATAAATCACCTTTTCCTAGGATGAAAACAAGAAAATCTGTAATTATTTGAAAGAGTTAACTAGAAAGGAAAACAAATGTAAGAAAGGGAAATGTTTAAGCACTTACACATGTTGAATATACCAAAATCTAAAATGTTCATAGAAAAGAAGAACTTGTTTTTCAAAAGAAAACACTTTCCATTCTTTTCTAGTTAGGTAAAGTTGATAATAGAAGCCCTTGGGAACTTTTGGGGCAAGAAAAGGGTCTTCACAAGGAATAAGCTAGGCTTAGCCCAGGATAATCTGATCAGTATGTCCTTATTTCAAGAACTGAACAAACCAAATCAGGATGAAGGACACACAGTTTAAGAGTTAACTTTAAAAACAAGGGGCAGGGTCCCATCCTTGTGGTCATTCCAATCTCATTACTGAAGTGTGTTCTCAGAGCATTTTCAGCTTTCCAGAGAGAAGACTGATTGTGGCTGAATCCTGGAGCTAGAGACATAGTTTAATGATTTCCTTGTCCTGGAGCTTCCCTTAATGCAAGTAAATCTTTGTTATCAATCTTATGCCAGGTTCTGGATGATTGTTTTTAATATTTTGTGATTATTATTTACCTTTTCATAGTGTATTAAGTATTATTTCATTTTCCTATTCTAAAATATATGTAGAATTGTAAATCTTTTGAGTTTTTCTTCTCTGAATTTTTCTAAGGAAATTGGTATCTTCTCTCAAAGATGCCAATTGAAAAAATTGAAATGGTTTGAAGTGTAGTTGGATATGCAAGTCCAATCCTGTTTTTAAATGCCAAACACAGAAAATATACTAGAAACAATCTTTTATTTGACAAAGGGACAGAACAAGGATGGGCCCAGTGATGTATCATTAGAAGTTTCCTTTTTACCTTATCCTTTACTTTCTTAGAATCTGAGTAAACATTTAACAGCTTACAGACTCTCCATATTACTACCATCTTTTCCATCTTCAATAGGGGACTAACAATAGATTAGAATTTAGTATCTCTGATTAACAGGCATTTCACTTCTGAGCAAGTACTGAAATGTAAAAAATGGGTCAACCTCTTGGTGACCGCTAAGTTCATGGAACGGTTGGAAGAATCTAGCATGAATATAATATTTGCATCATAGTTAAACTAAACAGCAATAATCACAACTCTCAACCCAGCTATACCACATACTCTCTTTTCTCTATTTCTGTGAAAACATGTAACCACTGTAAAAAAAAATCCCTGTCACACAGAAGGAGCATGGAATACTCGCTATGGAATAATAAACCCTTATTGTTGCTATTGTACATGTCTGCATAGCTCTTCTAATAGTGTTACAGTTTTCTTCATTCTCTCCTTTTACTTGAGCTCTTTTTCATGTATGTGAAGAGGATCATTTTCTACTCTTTGCATATATACACACACCATTTCACTAGGATAGATAGATGTTTTTCTATATAATGTCTTTTAAAGTGTGAAGGCAGCAAGAATAGATTTTGAATAATATTTTACTAGGGTTATTGAAAAATTAGCTTCTGTATATTCTATATACACACACAACAGCTGCATAAAATGCAAATTCTATTCATGGCTGCTCTCTTCTGCATTTATTATGGTGACTAGTACTGTAGCACCTAAGCACTTTATGTTATTCTTCTTACTATTATTTACCACCTGATCATTCCAGAGTGCTTTTTACAATCAGAGAATTTCATTAACAACCCATTCTCTCCCTCTTTGTTTTTCAGCACCTTTATATGTAAAAGTATCAGGCATCTTAGTGGCTGTATCAGATAAATTACAGTAAAAAGATAGAGTGCTTTTGTCAGCAGAGTGGAGTAAAAACCATCCTGAAGCTTTTCCTAAAATCCAGTGTACGTTTAATAGTACCAAAGCAATGTTACATAAATCTGTGTATTTGAGTCAGAAGTGTCCTGTAGATAAGTACTTTCGTTTACTACATTCCCATCATTGCTGTAATCAGAGATGAGTGAGGAAAACAGCTAAGGTCCACTTTCCACTTACAGAGATGTCAGGCAGTAACATGTTACCAAGACAGTTTGGCCTCTTAAAGCAGTCTTTAGCCCAGAGATACACATGTCAACCTGTTTTAGAAAGCTACTGTTATTTTTTAAGTTAAAAGGATAAGACTTCTTTATTAGAAGGTTCATTGTCATTATAGTGGAAGGTGTGTGGTTTGTACCTTAGCAGTTTGATTGAATTAAAATCAAGTTCACACTGGGGTTTCTTTCTCAGCTCTACTCCTTGCTTTCTCTTTGACTCCATGCTAATTGCATAACCTCTGGTTGACTTGTGCCTTGTCTACACATTTAAAGTAAAATTCAGAAACAAGTTTATTATCTAACTAATGTAGGCTGAAGAATTATTTCTGTAAATATTTCTGAGATCGCTGATTTAAGTAAATAACAACAACAACAAAAATCCCTCAAAATCTTATGCACAATGCCCTTGTGTACTTACATAAACACAACACCCCTGTAAGTGGATGCATCAGGATCACCTGTGGGAGGCTGGAATTATTTGGATAATATTTAAAATATAGATAAATGAGCAAACACACATACACACACACACACACACACACACACACACACACACACACACACACACAGTGTGCCATATACACCAAGTTACTCTGATAGAAATTGATCATTTTATTCTAGCAAGTTCCCAGGTAATGCTGATAGGGACCACAGGTTTTGATTTACTGCCCTAAGGGAGATGTAATTTCAGTGCAGAACAGAGAATCAAGACTCAGTGTCTTTCTGTCAGGCAGTAAAGTAGCAGAGCATAGACACAAACCTAGACCTTCTGACTTCAAGTTTTACTGTCTTCCCACGACAGACATTTTTTTTTCTTTCACTTTACTTTTATGTTTTGAATGACTGTCAGTTGCCTTAAGATCTTAAGTGAAACAGCACTGTAAAGAGTGATAATTGGATCTTTCCCCTTAAATCTTGTAGCTACTCTTACACAATTTGTAAAAGGAAAGGAGAAGCCAATTCCCAACTTTAGTGATTAGCTTTGCTAAGAAGGGTGTCTGAGGCCAGCCTTCTACTTCCATTTCTGGAATGAGAACAACAAATTATGAGTCTTCCAGAGGAATATGAACAGGCTTCTGCTATGACCAAATTCAGCTGTGGTAATAATTTGGAAAATTATGTTTGCATTTTACTTCTCCAAATAGTTATGGTGAAAAGAACATGACAGGTGAATAGGTGAAGTCAAGTCCGTTACAAAGCAACTAAAGACACTTGGGTTCCAATGTTGTCTCATTCCTTACAAACAGCTACTGAGCTTCAGGAGAATCGTGCTGCATGCTACTTCCTTACGTAGACCAGCTGTTCCAGTTAGCCAGGAGAACTTTCATATATGCCAAGGTCCTGGTTAAGTTTTTCTGGTCTGGAATTTGAGCATAAATTGTTTTTACAATACTGGATAAAGGCTGGAGAGATGGTTCTGTGGTTAAGACTTTGCCTTGCAAGCAGAAGGTTCTGAGTTCAGATCCCAGGTCCCACATAAAAATGTCAGGAAGAAGAGGCAGCCTCAACTTCTTGTCTGGTGGGTAGAGAGTGGGAAATCCCAGAGCAAAGAAAAAAAGGAGGTAGAAGCAATCTAGGATGATTCCCAAAGTCATCCTTGGTCCTCCACAGAGACACAAAATGCCTTCTGAAACACAAATACACACACACACACACACACACACACACACACACACACACACACACACACGCAAAAATAAATAAAGTTATAAAATGAAGTACTGGATAATTCTAATATGTAGTAAGAACGAAGGACCATTTTACCGATGTTTAAGAGTCTGGGCATTGAAGCAGACAGTTTATATCCTGTTTTTTTTCTACAACTTATTTCATTTTTGCCAACTTTCTCATCTGTATAAGGCATACAAAATTCTTGTCTTGTAAGATATTTGTGAGAATTAGGTGAAGTGATACATTTAACTATCTGGCAGCATTGTGCTTAGTTATTATATGAACCCCCTGCATGTTGGCTACTATGCTTTCTCTCTCTCTCTCTCTCTCTCTCTCTCTCTCTCTCTCTCTCTCTCTCTCTCTCTCTCTCTCTCTTTCCTTATTTAGAAAGTTATGGAGGTATTTTGTTAAGTGAAGGTTGAAGATCTTGAGATTCTCTATTGGCACTTGTCTCACACCTGATCCACAGAATCTTCTTTAGTTCCATTTTTACCTTCTTGCTTCCTACCCATATGTGTTAGTTGCTTTTGTGTGTCTGCAACAGTAATACTTCAAAGAAATACCTTGTAGAAGGAAAGGGTTATTTTAGCTTGGCGATGAAGGGATTTGTTCCATCATGGCAGGGAAGGCATAGATAGGGTGGCAAAACACTTGCTTGAGACCACAACAAACCAGAAAGAGTGTGAGGCAGGAACCAAGAGTGTACATAACCTTCTAAGGACTCTTCCCAACCCACCTCCACCCCAGTGAGCTCCTTCCACCAGGTACCTCCCAAAGTTCCCAGGATTTCCAGATCCTTACAAATTACTACCAACAACTAGAAATTTGGGGTTCAAAACATTAGTGATACCATGACAGACACTTCAAATTTAAAGCAGAATATTGAAAGCATGATGATTGTGTTAGATCATTAGGTAAAATCTTTGACAGATTGTAATAGTTACTCTTAACTGTTGCTGTGAAAGAGCATTCAAAGTCAAGCAACTTAAGGGAGAAAGGTAGATTTATTCAGCTTACAGTTCCAGAGGGGAGAAAGTCTTTCATGTTGGAGGTGGCATGGCTGGTGGCTGAAGCTAGAAGCAGTCTAAGTCACTGCAAATATCCTGGAGAGCCCAAGAAGCAGAGAGTCTCTCTTCAAAGTATTCTGTTCTATGATTCCTTTTATCTGTCTGCTACTGGGAGGTTCCAATCAGATCTAGGGCTGGTCCTTGTATGATACATCTATTGATCTGGATAATCTCTTCGTTAGTCTGACAGCTGATCTGAGTTAATGCCAGGTGTGGTCAAGTTGACACTCAGAAATAGCTATCACACAGGTTCAGCCTTTGTTGTGGTCCTTGTCAAATATTACCACTCTATTCTCTTTCCACCAAATTGGATATTTGAAAAACAAATAAATTCTCATACAGACAATGAAACATGATGGATTTTTGACATGTGACATAAATAATAAGCTGAGCTTTGCAAACATGCTTAAGAACTAACATGCCCCTGGGGTCTATTGCTACTTTTGTCCCATTGCTCGTTGTATGAGTTCAATCACTAGTTAGAAGATAAATGTTTCCAGACCCTGCTGATTGAATGCTTGCAACTTTTAAATCCCCATAATTTCCCCAGATTTTCTATCATATGTCATAAGTAAGCTTTCATATACAGTTGAGTAGCATCTAACAGAATTTTAAGTCAGTCATGGTTTTATAATATTTATAAGCTTATTTCTTCGACCTACATTACTAGGATAGCTTATTAGTCATTTTACATGACTCATTTAAAAAAAATCAGATCTTTTGATAAACTGCCCTTTGTATCTCTTGAATTAATGTGTTTGTGGATGGACAGAGAAGAATTACTTGACTATCCAATAAAAGTACAGATGGTTCCATTTTCCTTAACTCATATTTAACCTTGTCACATGCTTAAATTTGGGAAAATTTTTAGCACTCTGCCACTTACTAAGTTTTAGGGTACATGAAATACTATTTGCCTGACTTTTAAGTTTGTAGATCTTATGCTGTGCCTGGCATGAAGATAGGAAGGACATTTTTTCCATTAAGTTTTTCATTCTATTTTGAAAGGAAAAGTTGAAACAGAGTCCCTACTGAGATTTTAACATGTTCCATGGTGGTAACCATAGGAAATAAGGAAACAGGAAATTTTTGGACAGAAGGAAGCCAAGGAGTCCATCTCAGCCTGTCCTCACCTCTTAAATACCAGTAGGAGTTGATAAAATTATTTTTATCTAGGTATGGATCTAATGCTTTGTGCTTCTATAGTTTTCTTCCAGATAGTAGAGAAACATTACTCATTGTTTTCTAAAGAGAACTTAGTTCTTTTTTCTGGACAAATCATTGGAAACATTCAATCAAATGTTAAGGTTAAATCATGAAAGTTTTCATTTGGAAAATCCATTTTGTTTTTTAAAGGGATTCCAAATGATGTAATGATAAACCCATATAAACCATATAAGTTCCAGGTATGTAGGAAAATAAGCTTCATACCAAATATATAAACACACATTGATGATATTCTTCCTTGTTAAATTTAGCACACTTAAATTCAGTCGCAAGCACTTGCACACTTACATACAAGTGAATGTGCATTCTTCATCTACTCTTCTTCCTATTTTCTGCTCCAACCTCTGAACATCAAAAGTACTGAAATCTAAGTGTGTTTGAAAGTACCTATACCATATAACTAAAAGTGATTACCAAGCAGTGACATTCCTGCCTAAAAACTGAAATATATATGCATATATAAACAGATGCTTGAGACATACATATGTGATAATTTAAAACATGTTCCTTATATGAAGGAAAAAAATTCAGATCATCTGATTAGTCAAGAGTGTTGTCGAAAATCTATAATTTATAATTTTCAATAACATTGTATATTCTAGTAGTATCTGTTTTATTCTATTATGAGTGAGATTCTGGAACACAATTCTATTACTATATTTAACTAGACTTGTGCAAATATAAAGTAGTAGTTATGATTCTGGGTTACATTTGGATGTCATTTTAGAATAACTCATTGTTGCATAAAATACCTGAAAAAAGAAATTTAAGAAAAGAGGGCTTAGTTCCACTTAAAATTTCAGATTGTGGTCCATTGTGGCATCATAGTCACAGTGAACTGGTCATATAACTTCCACAGCAAGAACAGAATTCTTGCTTGCTTCTCCCATCAGTCAACACAATGAAGACAATCCCTTCTAGTTCAGAAACTAACAATCTAGAAAACCCTATTCAACTGTACCCAGGGACCTGACTATGAAGTATCAGGTTGGCAATTAATATCTGTGAAATGGATAACATACATCTAAAATGATAAATTCTCACAAAATCAACTCTTACCAGGTCAAAAATACTGCTTCAGAAGACTGCTCTAATGAAACTATCACTGCTATTCTTAGCTGAATCGTCCATGATTATATAATCTTACACTAATATATTGAATGATTAGGTTATTTTTCCCAATACACATTTTTGAGAGATGAACACCATGATCATGACAGAATACTTGCTGATGCAGAGCCTGTTAAGTGGACATGTACTATAAAGGCAGAGGAAGGTTTGCTCAAGAAACAGGTGGAAAATCACAGTGATGGGTCAGAATGCCTGTTCTTTGATTCAGGCTGCCGTAGTTAAGGGATCACTAGTGATTTAGCTGTATGATCCAATTTTAACTCATTGGCAACTTACACCTTGTTTAATCTCAACAGTAATCAAAATAAGTTCTGAAGCATCTTTCAAATATCTCAGTATTACATGTTGAAATATTAATCTGTAAATTTCGATCAGATTTTCAGTGGGATCTGGGGCCAGTTTTTTTTTTTTAATTTTATAAAGGATTCGTGTTCCATATTTTGGAGTCTATTGAGCAATGTTACAACATCAGAGATATGCAAAAAAGGCAGAGCTCAAGAGAAGGATCTAACTAAAGAGAAGCCCAATGACCACTTTCTGGGCTTGTTAAACTTATAGAAGAAATGGAAGACACTGGAATCTCAAAGAAGTATTTAAGTTGATGAGATTTCTGTGTTTCTTGAATGCTCTGTTTATTTGCCACACCTGATGAGATAAATGATGTTTCTGACAATGGACTCTTTGAGGGCAGTAGAAGTTTTGCTGTGAATAGAGTTCTCAAACTTAATTGCCCCTCAGAAGCTTGTACAAATTCAAGATTCATATCTCTGTGGATTCCTTCTTTAGGTTGGTTCATGAGTGGACTGTACTTCTTCATTCTGACCAGCTGCCATGATTTACTTGTGATGTTCTTGAAACCACACTATGAATTTTCTGACACAGTTGTTCAGTGCTCTAGCAGTCAGGATATGTGGTTTCTTGTTATGGACAGAATGAACGATATTACTTAATGTTCTATTCTATAAAACCCCACAGACAGAACATTTTATTTTTTATCAGCCCCATATCTTTGGAATTCTCTGTTTGTTCTTATTAAGTTTGCATGTTTTTAGCTTAGAAAAGAATACAAATAGATCTGTTTTGTCAGAATTTTTACTTAATTGGCACTATAGGATCTATCAGAATAGGGAGTCTTTTACAGATTTTGATTTTTTTTTTGTTCTCTTTTTATGCCTGTGCCCAGATGTCTTCACAAAACTGAAATGGATTTTAAAAAATAAACGAACAGTTCTATTTAATGTATTTATCACAGCTTGTCATACAAGGACAATGACATCTGATCTCACTTCTATGAAATCCTCAAGTCCATAAGGGTAAGCAAAAAACATTGCCATTATTAAGAAATTTTTATCATCTGAAAGAAAATCTCTGTCTCTTATTTCACATATTCAATTCCCTTGTCATTTTACATTATAAATAAATAACAAACCAATTTGGCACATGCTCACCGATTAAAAATAAAAGTTGTCAGAGTGAGAGGAGAAAGACAAAAATATGAATTATTAATTACAATATTAAGCAGCACAAAAAAGCCTAACATGAAAAGATACCACCTAAAAGAGGTTTTTATCAAAATAAAAATGAGGGAATGATTTATCATTTTTAATCCAGTTACATTGTTATGACTGTAAGTGATAAATATATGTACATTATCTACCACTGTCTTATGAAATTTGATGATATTTTAATCGTTGTAACTCAAAGTTGCTTATAGAATTGTATTATGAGGAGGAAGTATGATTCCAAAGTCAAACGTTAATTAACATATTGACCTCATTGCCATGTTCACTGGAACATCAAATTTTTGCCTATTGTTATTTTTTTTAGATACCCAACTTTAAAAAAAAGTAAGAATACCTAATTAACACAAAGAATAATGTTTTTATTTTAAATATGATTTTAGAAGTTTACAGAGTTCACTTTGGAATCATGATGAATTTTTTACCTACACCAAGATTAATAACATAATATGGGTTTTCCTCAGAGTATACAGGCTTATTCACAAATAGTGAAGGTATCTGGGAGATCAGGAAAATATTTCTACCTGTGTCTTCCTACAACAAAATTATCAACCATTTATGACTGGAATGTCTGATGCGTATGTACATAAATGTTTCCTAAGGATTCAAATCCTTTGTTCTGAGCAATTTAATTCTAATCATTTCTTTATTTCTAATACATTTTCATTGGTTTCATAGAATATTTTAAATTTCCTTTGGTAACAAAGACAATTATATGATATCTCCTTACATTACCGCATTAAGAACAATCTCACAAAATTTATCCAAATATATTCTGAGGAAAAAAAATCCTTATTTGCTAGTGCATACCATGAAGAACAATTTTAATTCTGTTTTGTAGGATTTATATTTTATTTTAGCCTTATGGGAAACTTCCTTGACTTGTAGCAAGTTTGTTTGTTTCATTTTAATTAATTCCTTCTGTCTGGATAGTCCAGTCTTTCAGGCATGATGTTACAATGTTATCTTAGTGTCCTTGGTGGTATCTTTACTTTAAACTTTTAAATGAATTTAGTTCTCATAGAAGTTAAGAGAACTTCCAGATCCAGGTAAAGGACACAATGTTATTCAAATGCCTCTTCTTTTAAAGAGTATACTAACTTTGGGAGAGGGGGGCTTGCATTAGTTTCTGAAATAGTCTATAATGTCCAATTTAAGAAAAGCTTTTGTGTTACAAAATAATCTGCACCTGTCTGCCAACTTGGGGTCTAATTTAAATTTGATTTTCATATGAATTTCTACTCTTGATTCTTTAAAAATTCTTTGTGCTAATGCCATCACTATCCAGCATTTTCTGGACACCTCACCTGTGTTGGTGTGCCACAGATATCGTACCTGAGTGCAAGCTCTGCACTACAGAAATATGATGCAGTTACAATTTCCATTCATTTATTGCTTTTTACTATTATCAGTCATTATTCTTATTAGATCGAAGATAATCTATCCTTTCAGTATTACTCTTCCTCAAATTTATGTCAGAAGTGACTTTCCTGCATCTTATAGTCATCAGAATTTCAGGGTATTTATTAAGCCTGGTTCTCTTTTGCAATCAAATGGGTTTCATACCCTTCCAGCTTTGTTTATTTATTCCTTTGGTATTCACTGATTTCGACCATGTGTAACATTTTGTACCTCCAGTCATCAGCTGTTTTCTTGGTGTGTGTGTGTGTGTGTGTGTGTGTGTGTGTGTGTGTGTTTAAGATAAGGTCTCAAAGAGCTCAGGCTAGCCTCAACATCATGTTTAGCTAAGGATGACCTTGAACTCCTGATACTGCTGTCTCAGTTATAGTCATGCCACACTCAGCTTTAATAGGCTTTATATTTAATAACTGCATTTTGAACACTTTGGGCAGCCATTAATTCTAATAAATTCCTATGGTTTGTTCATCCTTGAGTTTTACTTCTTAAAGTACTGAATAAAATGAGAACACAGCAATAGGCAGTAATATGAAACCAAGTTCAGAACCATCAAAATAAATCCATGCAGTTCTATCTAATGAGACAAAGACTTGCTAGTCACTGAATAGTCCAGAATCAAATAAAAGACAAACATTAACAAGTTTCTAAGATGGAAAAATATAGTCTATACAATGTGAGTAGAATCATAAAAATAAATCATCAAACAAATGAATTTTGAATGCTTAAATTTTTTAATATTTATATTACTTATTTCAAATTTTCACATATGAAGTAATATGCATTCAAAAATGCCATTTATTTTTCTCCAAATTCTTGAGAATAGATATTCTGTTATCTCCTCCATCTTGTGGAAGTGAAAATTGAAACTTGGCCAGTTTGAATTGCTTAAACTGGTCATAGAAGAAGGGAGTCAGAATGAAAATAACAGTAGAATGGAAAGTGAGGTTCATTGGGAGCCTTCATCCAGTGTTATCTTGTATTTGGCAACCATTGAAAATAACAGATAATTCTGCCTATATCCTTAAAAAGACCATGAAGAGATTCCTTCAATTGAGTCTTGGCTTACAATTCATTGTCATAAACATTTGAAATTTCACTACCAGAGAAAATAGTTGAAATATTGGGAAATGGATTGTTAATTAAATTGTCTAGTTTCATCCTTTGCAATGATAGAAAGTATTTGATATCTGAAATAATGATGTTTTATTCAAACAAACTCATTTTACAAATTTAAATCCTTTATTTTATTGAATATTATAAAGCAAATTGGTTAGAATGTACATAGAAATGATAACTCAGTTTCCATTGTTATATTCGCTTTAGTACTCTGTATACTTTTGTGGAGATTAAGATACTCGATAGTACCAGAAAATCACGAAGTACACAGTGAAGTTACAGCCTAACAGGTCATTTTTCTCAAAACAGCTTTTCTTCCAAATGGTTAATTTGAGGCCTGTATGAAAATTAGTGACCTTCTTATATATAGAAATGGTAATAATAACACATCAGTTTCCAAAGATTTTTCAAACTTTATATATTTACATTTGTATGGTATTATCATAATTACAAATTGATAGGAAAAAATTTGATGAATTTTTGAACTTTCTATAACCATCGCTTTAAAAAATTTAGCTATGAAATAGTCTGAAAATCACTAATTTATATCAGGCAAAACTTTTAGAAAGCAGTCTTAGTTTTTCTTTTTTCCCTGATCTTATATTATTTAGGAATAACTTATTCTTTGGGAAGATTTGTTCTTCCTAAATCATATCTTCAATTTCGATTATAGGTTAAGTTCCTGAATGGCAAAGACTTTAATTTTTGTATGTTTTTCTTGTTTTCTCCATGACTTCATATTACATTTTTGTTAGAAGTTTTGTTGATGGTTACGTCTTACCATCTGTTTGCACTAGAGAATAGAGGAGGGTTGAAGGTCTCAGTTCTAGCCGTGTTCCTTTGCCTTCTCCTGCAGGCTTGTACTTCCACAGTGCTGTGACGATGGAGACAGCAAAAGCAGCTCAGTGAATAGCAGGTGCTATATTTTACACTAAAGATAGACAAAATTCAAAGGGCAATCCAGTGATCTCTTAGTTTATAGTCTTCAAGATTACCACAGTGAAAGAAGCAGAGCAGATTAATACTGGAAAAAATGACAGTGTTCTGACACTGTGAGTACCTTCTCTAAAACACTTTCAAATATACATACACAAAAAAAAACCCAGAATTGAATGTTTAACTTCAAGTGAAAAATCAGGTACGAAAAAGAAAATGTGTATAAGCCATGAAACAAGCCGTGACACATCACATCAGCAAGAACCAGAAAGGTTCGGCCACTTCAAGCTTGCTGCAGTCACCTTTGGGATGATTGTCCAGTAAGGAAGTGAGAGTCTATAGAGTATGCTGTGAATCCACACAACTCTAAATAAATCTGTTTTTATGAATAGGTAACATTTCTTAACTTGTTGGGGAAAATCATTTTTTTTAATATGTGTGTTTACATAAAGCCAATAAAATGTCTTGTGTGTGTTGGAACATTTTGCTTCTATGTCTAGTAGACCATTTACATTACTTCCTCTTCAGTGTCTGTTGGAACATTTATTTTATGTTCTCTGTTTCATTCCTGTTGGAGCATTTATGTATGATTTGTTTGTTACTTTTATCTGTTGATCTTGCCCTCCCCATATGCTCATGTCTGGCTGGCCTAGTTTCCCACATTCAGTATGTGATCTCTAGCCCTTCTTAAATATTAATTAGTGTAATTGAATTCCCTCCAGTATTTCTAACCCCAGGCACCTGAATTTCAGTGTTTTTATTAGAACTGATTTGTGCATTTAAAGCCCAACTTGCCTCCCCATCCCCCACCGCCCAAACAACTTTTCTTGATTAGGTAAAGGTCAGGGTACATGCTTGCCTCAGAGAATGGAAAATAAAAGCATTATATATTACCACTTTTTCAGCTAAAGGCTGAAAACTTGTTTGGAAGCTTCGGTAAAGGCAATCATTCTGAGCAGACAGGAAAAGGACGCCGTCTTCGCTAGGTGCCCTGACAGAGTTGAGATCCTGAGTGCTCCATAGCCTTGTGTGGACACAGAGCCGAGCCTGGCCTAGCCACAGCCCTCTGTCACCTCTGTCAGCACTGATGGGGACTTGAGAAGGGAACCTTGTTTAAAGTGCACTCGGCCCTTCCAGTTGGAAGATCTCTGTCAAGCATGCCTTGTTGGTGTGCATCACTGGCTTACAGAAATGATCCTTCCTTTGAACAGGAGAAAGAATGAAATTCTGATAAGCAAACTTGGGAACTGTAGACCAGTATGAGGATTATCTGTTGCCTCATCCATTAGCTCATCTATCAATATCATCCTTCGTATTTCAGAAAAAGAGGAAAATATATTCAACAGAGATGAAAATATCCTTTACACAAAGTATAAACAGGCAGTTTGTGAGTGTTAAGCAATAGTCCAGAGTGTATTACTAAACCAATAAAACATAAAAAAATGTGTTGTGTGCTCCTAAAAGAAGTGCTTTCTAAAATATAAAATTGTGTCAGGGAAATCCCATTACAATATATGATCTGGTCTTTTCTGAGCTAGATGTAATGAAAGGGTCATAGGTCATGTAAATAAATACTTGTAATTCATTAAATGAGCACAATTTTAGTGGCTAATATATGAATTATCAAATGAAATGGGGGTCCCTATGGCATCTGACAAGGGATGAATGTGGCTTTATCTTGTTTATCATTTTTCCATGTCCATGTATGTGGTATATAATTGTTTCTGGTACATGTGTATAGAGTGTGTGTGGATGCATGTGTGAATATACAAGCATTCTTGTATATGAGTGTGGAGGTTGATACCAGGAATCATCCTTTATAACTCTTCCACCTTATTTATTTGATGTTGAGTTTGTAAACCCAGAGTTCACCTATAAGGCCAGTCTGACTTGCTAACTTCTCTGGAAATTTCCATGCTCCATCTTCCACAGCTGTAATTATAAGCCAAGGTAACACACCCTCCGGCCATTTTATGTAGAATCTGAGGATCCAAACTTTGGTCTTTGTGTAAACATTTTAATCACTGGGCCATATGCCCAGTCTAGTCACTAGCATTTTTTGGCAACTTTGGTGATTATACATTCACCAAGTTGTCAAATGAAAAGAATTGAGATACATAGAAAATTTGTTAAATGAAATAGCCAAGTTCACAAGACATATTGAAAAAGTGTGATAGGACATATCTAACTAGAAAACATTTTAAAGAGAAAACTAAAAATTTCACATTTGTATTTCAAGAAGACTATTGAGGAGACATGGCCTTCACCTTTTACATGAAATCTAAACAAACAGAAGCATCTCCAGGAATAAGTAACAAAGATATTAGGAAAATGAAGTGTGTCATGTGAGGAATCGATAAGGGAAGACTGTTCATAAATGCATGAGGTAATCATAGAACATCTTCAGGTAGATGAATAATAGTTCTATAAAAGACATATTATGCTGCCATTATTCCAACAAGTAGAACATGGGGCAGTGATGAAATCCAGATGAACACAATACTAGTCAATGTTGAAACTAACTTTGTAATACTTAATGTTTGATAAAATAACATAGACAATTGTACAAATAGTATTTGACTAGAGGATAGATCTAGTTAAATTTCAGGAGTGACACTTTCTGATTCTGTATCTAGGAACACTACTTGAAGTTCCAATGATCTGTTTCACCTATAAAGTGATTTCAGACAGTTTCTACCTTGAAATAGAAGTTGTATTTCAGTTAGTCAGCTAGGATTATAATAACAAAACTCACAAGAATGTTAAACATTAAAAATTTGTTTCTCACTGTTCTGGTGGCTAAAAGCCCATTATCAAAGTTGTCTTCAAGTTTGGTTTTCCCTGAGGACTTTCTCCTTTTCTGTGTCTGACTTCTGCTTTGTATGTTTCCACGTGGCTTTATCCATATGTGCACATGGGATATCTGTCTCTGTGTTGCTTCCTCTATTGACAAAGATACTCTCTTAATTTATTAGGATCCCATTTAAGCTCACTTACTTATTAAAAGCCCCTGTCTTCAAATCAAGTTCCTTTGGGACTGAGGACTTTAACATATGAATTTTCAGAGACACATGAGTTAATAATAGGACTTGATATCTATACATTTTATTTCGCTAAGACCAAAGTACTTAAGGCCAAATAATGACTTTAGAGGATGATTTTATAGCATAAATGACTCTATTAACACTAATATTTGGCATATAAAAATAAAATCCTATCAAAATGTACTAGTGCATGCTTGTAATCCATGTACTTGAGGGGTGGAAGCAGGAAAATCAGTTAATTCAAAGCCAACCTGACTATTATGTGACGCCCTCTCAAAAATAAATTTTAAAAAGTCAAGCCTCCATTAATGCAGCATTGATTTTGAAATTCTACTATTCTCTAATTCTCTAATGTTTAGTAACAAGGTTGTTATTCAGAATATAAAGCAATCTTCTTTAAATAAAAACTTCTTTTAATATCCAGAAACTCAACTTAATTTTACAAATATTTACTTGTTTGCTAGACCTCCCAGGAATACTGCAGCCCAAAATCCCAATGTGGCTTCTAGGTGAACTCTGTCTCTTGCGGGAAGACCTGTGTTTGTCAAACCTTCCAGTGTTCGAAGTCAGAAGCTGTATTATAAAAGTGAATGGAGAATCTATCTGAAAACAAATAAACATACTCTACCACAATTTATGCAAGTAAATGCAACTAAAAATTGAAAACTTAAAAATTATGTGTTTATCTAAGAAATTTCAAATTTTGAATTTATAACTTTAAGAGTTTTGAGTTCAGAACAATGAATGGAGATTTCATTTTGCTCAAAGACCTGCGGTTATTCCTTGCTTTGCTATGGTTTGAAGCTGAGACTATGTCAGAATTTTCCCTGAAGGTTGGCTATTGTTTGGGCTCATTTCTAACAGAGATATTCTAATGAAGACCTGACTACCTTGACTTTTGTGTCTGTGGATAAGTGTAATCACTTTTAAAATTCAGAATTCTAAAATGATGAAATAACACATCCTTTCCTTTGAATGAATTTTCAATGGCTAATAAAATGAAAGATGTGCATTCCCTGAGAGAGAATTGACTAAAGGCTAACCAAAAATTAACAGCAGGCCTAAAAGTGTAGCTAAGTGCTAGAACACTTGCCTAGAATGCAGAAGAGTACAGGTCCCAGAGCTGCAAAAACAAACCAAAGAACCGGGCAACAACAGCAAAATCTCCTAAACACTGTTAATGGTTTTGGTTCTTGGCGCTTCAGTAAGTCTCCCCTTGAGGAATAGTTACTGTAACTACACATTTGCGATGGGAATTGAGTCTGTGGTTTGCTGGAAGGAGCAGGTAGCATCTGGAACTGGACTGTCTGCATATAGGTCCTAGCTTTGCCACTTTTCACTCACTGGGCAATTACCAAATTATCTCAACTGATTCCATGTTGCATAAAATTGTATATTGGGGCTTTGGTAGATGTGCTCAATTTGACACAACATAGATACTTAGTAGAAATTAATTTCTTTCCCTTTTCACTGATCCTTAGTTCTATCCCTTTCTGATAGGAATAATGTTTATTTTTTTTCCTTTTCTACCCTGAAGGATTCTTGAGACAATCCAGTAATATGATATTTGTGATATTATAAACTTAAAAATATTTACAAATGTTATTTCTTCTTGCTCTAAGTGGATGGGATGCTTACTAAAAATGGGCTTGGGACAGCCTAGGATTTCACACTGATGAATGTTAACTAAGAAAAATGTCAAGCCTCTTGTTTTCTCTTTAAACTGCCCAAACTTATCTGTAACATGAAGATGTTAAACAGCAGGTATTAAAGTTTGAATTTTTATCTGGAATTTTCAGTTAAGAATAAGAAAAATATCTTCCTTTAAATTTCCCAATATTGCTGTTCTTTTATTTAAAAAAAAAAAAACTTAGATTCTTTACCCTTATTTCTGTGGGAATCTGGCCCATGGTGCTATCATTATTCCTATTATAGTTGTGATAACTGTTGTTAACATTATTAATTATACATTGTAATTATATAGCTTTACATTTTAAAGAAAGGTAAATAGCTGGGAAATATCATTGTGAAAATTTTTGAGATTTTTCCAACATTTCAAATCTTCTTTAATGTTTATTTTTCACAAATACGTCTACATGAACCTTCAAGTACTTTTCTTTTCCTTTTAGTTTTTTGGTTGACCTTTGGAAATAAAGTGCTAACATGAGAATATAGTACATGTTAACCTCAGAGCATTTTCTTTTAATTTCTCCCCTTCCAAATAGTTCTTATCTATAATTACTGTATAAATAAGATTATCTTCAGTACCACTTTGAAGGAAAGGGGGAAAATGTTTAAATAGCAGTGACACCTGAGTAGAAATGTCATTGTCCCCTATGACTTCTGGCTACCTGTTTAAAAAAAAAAAAAGAGGTGAACTGGATTGAGCTGAGGATAGTCTGTGGATTCTAGAGCAAATATGTAAGTGTTTTCCATGTACAGGTTTGTAGCACTGACTGATATGGGATCATTGGAATTAAAATGCCATTTTTACTTTGTACTGTTGTACTGTTGTTTTTATTTTGGGTTTTTTTTGGGGGGGGTTGTTTGTTTTTTATTTCTACTCATACAACTTTAACAGGTACACCGGTCCCCTCTGTCCCTCCAACCTCCCACCGCCCTGTGCCCCCCTTCTGTTGTTTTCATTTTGAAACAGGCTTGAAGCAATTATCTTTAAGCTTCCAGGTTAGTTGTTCTGAACTTCCTTATAATTCTTACAGTTTTGGATCTGTGTCCAGTGTAACAATTCAAAGTCAAAATTTTTTTCCCCTAGGTAATTGTCAAGAAGGTTCTCCTGTAACTTAGTATGAAAATAGGGATGAATGTATAGGACATGAAAAGAATGATAAAGTTAGTTGTTCATTTGCTACTTTTAGGGATTTCCTACTAACCTTGTGTTACCACCTTCTCCATCTAACTGTCTCCACTACCTTTCCCTCTATGGAAGCATTGGGTCTCCAAGTGATCCAAAATATTGGTATGGCCTAGGAACCCTTCAGAAATGTGGGTCCTCAGGTTTATCCTGTCCTGCTATATAGGAGACTTTGTTTTTGAATGCTGAGTGTGTATTGAACAAGTTAGCCAGGTAATTCGGACACAGCTTAAAAACAAGATTCACTGTTCTAAAAAAGCATTGAAATTCCTGAGAAAAAATGTTTGACAAAAACTGCAAGTGATTTTTGGGATTCAACCCATTACTCCTCTATTATAAGTCTATCTTCACAGTTTTATCCTAAAATGACCTAATAATCCCTAAAACTCTTTAATTCTTATGTATAGCTTACATCAACAGTACCTCTAATGTACCTAAAGTGATATTTCCCCAGCTCTGTACCCAAATTTTACTCAGTGTAGATTATCCAACTGATTCATTCCCTGAAAAATACTTACCAATCATTCCAATGTTCCCTTAAGATTGTCTTCCTAAAGTTCTTAATGTCCGTACAGTTTAAGTCTTACATGTGCTAGATCTTATGTATACCATAAAGTTACTAACTGTAATGATAAACAAGAAGTTACATTTATTAAGTGCCTACCCAGATGATTACAGCTTCTTCAGAGGATTACCATGCCTGGTTTCTGAGAACTTAAGTAGCTAAACTACAGCTCACACAATATATACTGATAAGTTTCTCCTTCAGCATTACACTTAACCATTAGCCTGTATTGCCTTGTGAAAGATATAGGCTTTTTGCATGTAAATCTTTTTAAATCCAGCCAAAATGGAATGTTCATGGAAAATAGAGATCCCTAGTTCCCGTGTTACATCTTATACAAGACCTTTGAAAATATGGAGGTACTGGATATTATGTGGCATGTTGTACATAAACTTAAAGAACATCCCCTTTAATTTACCTCACTACTCTATCCTTTAAAAAGTCTTGGGAATGGAAATGTTTAAATTTCTCCTTAGATCCGGAAGAGTCTCCATTTAAGGTTAAATATGTTCATTGTGTCCAACTAATTCCCCATATGCATTTAAAATATTCAACTTACAAAAATTATACCATGGTTTTTATTATCATTAATGCATTTTGAAAATATTTTATTCTACACTGC
The DNA here is from genome assembly GCA_023101885.1 of Typhlomys cinereus. Taxonomy (NCBI): domain Eukaryota; kingdom Metazoa; phylum Chordata; class Mammalia; order Rodentia; family Platacanthomyidae; genus Typhlomys; species Typhlomys cinereus. The sequence goes on along the minus strand of JALPQD010000006.1, from coordinate 13,371,478 downwards.
CGCCTTTAAAGGAAGAAATAGCTGATTTTAAGTAAATTACCAATTTTAGAAAGCTTTTATTATTTTGTACAAAAAAGTAAAAGAATGAGTTGATGATGATTTGACCCATCCCTGTATCTTCATATGTACCTACTAGTGATGAAAATTGAAGTTAATACTAATAAAGAATAATTATTCAATAAAATGTGTTTAATGATGAAAATGGGATTTTATACTGTAGCATAAGAATACCCAGTGAACATGTTCTATTTGCACATGAATTATATTCTTGTAACTAAATTCTGACCTGAGGAACAGAAAATAAGCTCTCTAGCTCCACTCATACTATGTGGTTATTGTAGAAATGAATGCTTAATTTACATTCCTATGTAATTTTCCTCGTCGTACAGCAGGT